>CAXIVR010000003.1:59768196-60968196 GCA_964035755.1 Teleogryllus oceanicus | reverse complement strand
TCCTTTCTATTCGTATTCTCGCGTTTTCTTCATTACAATGCCAGTCACTAATAATTATGACCGTCTTTGGAATGGGTGAAGCCACCTTCCGAGAAACAAACAAGCACTACACTTACGGTAATAATGACCTTAGCAGTTGAAGCGTCTCGAAACTCCAATCAATCAATCAATCAATCAATCAACCCGCGGCCGCCCGTCCTCCTTCCCTGGAGCGGCGCTCCAACTGCCCCTCTCTCGCCGCGCCCCTGCCGCGCCACGACGCGGCCCGTCCCCGCGAGCGGCCGTCGCAAAAGGGAGCGTGGCCGCCGCCCCCCCCCCCCCCCCGCCGCCGTCGGTCCCGCACCGAGGCGTCGCTCCCCTCCGCCCCCTGCACTCGTCAGCGCACGCGCTTCGGCCTTGTTCATAGCGAACGGGTCACGTCATCCCTTCCTCTCTCTCTCACCAACATCACTCGATACGAAGTGCAAAAAGACACTTCACGCTATATAAAAGGGTATACAATTGAAATTAATAATAATTATTCATTGGAAAGTATAAGTATAACGAATTTAACAATTGAAGACTTGAAATAAAAAAGGCTGTATGTTCAATTTCTGTTAAATTTACGTTTTTACCAGAATAATGATGAATGAATCAAGCCCTATAACATACATAAGAACCAAAGTCCAAACGCATTTCTTGATAGAGTTAGGGGGGTGCAGATAATGGCAGGAGTTGAATGTGCCAATAGGTTTAACGTTCATAGCGTTAACTCATTTTTCTCGAAAGTATGAAAATGGCACATGCATCCTTTTTTGTTTCAAGTCTTCAATTATCTAATAAAATTGCTCTCGTATTACGAAATGCTTTAGAAAAACAGTTGAATGAACACTCATCTTCATTCTAAAGGAATTAATAAATTTCCACGTATTGATCCTGCAAGCAAGGACTCCCAACCCCTAAACAGTCTTGATAAGGAAAAATGTAACTACTTAGATCTTGAGACACAACAAATTCTTAGTGTCATCGCCACCGTCATCTCCGCCACCGCCACCACTGCCCCTACTAGTGCCGCTGCAGCCTTCGGGTAGGACACCTTGTTTCTTCAATGCTTTTCGGAATTATTTTAAGTTTAGGTCGTAAAACAAACAGTTCTCCAAATCGTTTCGAATTTTATTAAGCCTTCATCTGGACACTTTTCGAAATGTATCCTTAGATCTCACAATCGCCATCCTGTTCATCTTCTTTCCTACAAAGTACAAATTATTCACTTCAAACACTGTCTACGTAATCACATAGCAGCGTCCGGCCTCGTTAAGGTCTTGCTCGACATGTCCAGTTTCGCAGATATCATTACTTACAACGTATGGGGACTCGGAATTATTTGTTTCATGACGTACTCATGAATTCCCAAAATAGAACGTAATAAAGGCGTGAAAAATATCTTTGTAACAATAAGAATTTTAGACGTAATATTTCACTCATTGGTTCAGCCTTTTAACACAGATCAGTTTAGCACCCGGTGACTTGGCATCTTAAAAGCAGACGGCTCCGTTCCGCATGGGCCTACGTGACGTTCCCAGAGGTTGCAGCGGGGGTGGCGGCGGGGGCAGGAGGAGGCGGGGGGGGGGTGAGGGCATGGCGGGAGGTCCCACTCAGCGGCGTCTGCCTCCTGCGCCCTTCTCCCACGTGTCCGCTCGCAGAGCACCCCCTCCTCTTCACTCAACCGCTACGCGCTTCCATTCTAGTTTACACCGTCAAGGGCAGTCTCGTCACAATCCTTTCATTTCCAGTCGGCCAACTTCCCCCGCTCCAGGTGCGAATTTCATTAAAAGGCAATAGTGAACTGGGCCCACGTCCACCATCTTTGAAACACAGAATTATGTTGTGAAACTGGTTTGTTGTTTTTAAAATCTGGAATTGTTCCTTTTGAAGTATTGTAGTAGCTCGTTTATGTAGTAGTTTAAATTTGTATATTAGTTTTGGTGACTTCGGATCGAATGATGTTTAATAAAAGTAAGGGTCAAATTTGATTCAACATACCCGACGCATTTCTAATTTAAATAATTAAAAAAATCACACCGCTTTCTGTACGGCGTATTTTTATAATTTATTAAGGCTCTATCAAACACGTATAATATGATTTAACACGATATAGTTTAAAATAGTGAATGATTAATACTAAGAAAATTTTATCAAAGAATTGACAATCTTAAACATTGTAAAAAGGTATTATTTATTTAGGCAAGGAGTATATTGACGCATAGGTCAGAATAAATCAGGATCTCCGCGCTAACTTCGTGAATTCCAATTTGTTTGTGAAGTGTTGCGAGCTGATGACTGTTTCGTTTCTAATATTATCTAGTGACAAGAATTCACACTTATTGAAATCACAATTTAAAAACCGATGGTCTCGCCCGGGATCGAACCGGGGACCTTCTGCGTGTAAAGCAGACGTGATAACCGCTACACCACGAGACCAAGTTAGTAATTTGTAGAGAGATTTTAGAACTGACGTACATTTACTCTTATATTTCTCGGAATTTTATCTAACTTACATATTTTACTTCTATGAGTTATGTATTTCATCTCAATCAGAATGAAAAAACGATTTCTTTACCCTGGTTGAATTTCTAACCGGTTTTTCTTTTCCATCTTCCCTCCAAAGAAACCTTTAGATGTGCATTTTTTTCCATGGATGAATATAATTGTTTTCAGTAACTTTAGATTTATCTCTTTCCTTTTTTCATTTTGTTCCATGCGTGCGCTATTAATCGTGCAAATTTATGCTAATCCAAATATTATTTATTTTTATGAGATTTATTATGATGAGATTTACCTTATGAAACTTAACACATCAGTAACTAGCTAGTAATGCACGTTTCAGAAAATATTTGCAATTTATTCAGAAACATTTCATGAAGATTATACAATCAGGAATATTTTATCAATAAATGATAATAGTGCATTCAGCATTAAAACAATTGCTGTGAAAAGACGCAAACTTCCCGACAAGAATGGATCGAAAAAGGGAAATCTTCTGAACTGCTCTCAGACAAAAGTGTGTCCTGGTTGTTAGTAACTGGTCATCACCAAAGAGGAAACGAAACTATTATACAACAATGAAAACACAAGTAACAAGGGAGAGTTGTAGCACTTCCACGTCCTGGAAAAACATGCTATTGAAGTAGACTGAATCCCTTGAGAAATGTTTGTCCAGTTTGCTCTGACTTTAGAGAAGTAGCAGTCTAGGGTCTACATATATCTCTACTACATTTCCCACATTATTTCCCATGTTTTGCCATTTGCAATTTGAATTTTTTATGATTCAATGATTAATAAACGTCCTTGAAATATGTGTTGGTTCATTATAATTGTAAAATATTAAAGTAAAAAAGTAAAATTCTTCGTAGTAAAACGGATGATTGAACTTAACTAAATCTAACGGTCTCAAATTATATTCCATTTGAGGAAATAAAACAATTTTTATTAAGTTAAACATCGAATGCAGAAAATGTAACACAGTTTTCTTCGAAATCAATCAATCTATCAAATCCAAAAGTAAAACCTTATGATAGTTTTATTGTTTAGATCGCTTTTCAACAACTTGGTCTTACAGCGACCACGCAGATATTTTAACTGCAGTGGGAACATGTAAGGACAACACAGACAATTATGCCCGAAGTGGGATTCGAATCCTCGACCCTTCTAGTCAAAGCAACTGTGGATCTGCAGCGCCAGCGACCTCGGCCATCCAGGCCCTCTGTTTGGCAGTTGTAGGATCCAGAACATTGTAGGGAAATGGCGAGCGTTGTTGGAGAGTGGACAGACGCACGCGAAGATTCGCCGCAAGTCGCTTCCGTGCTCTCGCCAATCTGCGGCTGCTCTGAGGAGCTCATAGGGTGGAAGGGTGGGTGATTCGCCGCTGCGCTGCAACGCGTGCGCGGAGGACAGAGAGTGAAGAGCCAGCGACGCATCTGGAGCCGGTTTCATTGCACGGACGGAACGCCCAGATTTGGAGCGCTTCCAACGTCTTAAGGAAAAACATGTTTTTTGAGTTTACCAGCGCAGAGATTTTGAAAGAAAGAAGCAAACAAAGGTATTCGTTTTGATCACGTGGTACAAAACAAAGCGACCTCCTGTCCGAGGTTCTTCTAGTCGCGCCTTATTAAAATCTCTTCGTCTCTGAGAAGCGCCATTTCGGTGAAATGGACCCAATCAAATGATGAGCGGAGCCGTGAAAACTGCCTAAGACACGCTCACCACTAACAGTGAAGAAATTTGCGGTTGACCATTGGCATAACGAGTTCTCTAAAGACTAACGGTTGATGACTCAGGTGAGTTGATACATTCCGCCATGCGGTCTCAAATTTTCGTAATGGAGCAATAGTCTCTAACTGCTGAGTTTAGAAAGTATTTCTTGACGCACTCGCAGGAAGTGTTTTGCAACAAAAAATATATCCATTTTACCAAACAATATGGTTCTTCCTTTAACGGTATCCTATTGCTTCGGTAAGGGAATACCTCAAGAGAATTTTTTTGTAGTGGCCCAGTTTCTATTAACCACATTAACTAAATTCAACCCAGCGTTGAGCCAAAGAAACTTCTCAAGAAATTGGGAGTTTCAAGGAAGTACATGCTTGTCTCATGTTGACAATTATCTTGCAGGGACTGATTAAAAAATAAATTTAAAAAATCCGCTTGCAGCGTTGAGCCAAAGAAACTTCTCAAGAAATTGGGAGTTTCAAGGAAGTACATGCTTGTCTCATGTTGACAATTATCTTGCAGGGACTGATTAAAAAATAAATTTAAAAAATCCGCTTGCAATTTCAAAGTCATTTCCCTGAATTATTTAAATGATTTGAATATCCATTAAATTCGCATATGAAGGGAGGTAGATATTGGAAAGTGCTGCGAAAACAAGGGAGACATAGTTACGACTTGTAATTGTAAGAATAGAGCAACGATATTGTGTGTGTGTGTGAGTGTGATGTGTGTGTGTGTGTGTGTGTGTGTGTGTGTGTGTTTTATGTTGTTTCGACCAGGAGCGAAACCGCACAACGCATATAGGGGTAGAGAGAAGCAGCCAAAAAATATGAGCACTGTAGGCTTTTATGCCATACGTGAGGATGTAACGTGAGGATAGATCAACAGAGAATTCGGGAAGTGTTGTTGTTCAAAAGCTAGCGAATACATAAAGTCAAAACGCCAACAATGTTATGTTAACCGAAAAGAGAAAATTATGGCCTTCAAAATGTAATTTCCATCTTCACAATACAGAATAGAACACACGTACACCGTCAACTTCAGTCACAACATATACAATCACATCTTCAATAACATCAGATACAAACGGCTCAAAATTGAGCATTGCATTCTGAACTGAATCATGTTTTCATCATTTTCTGCTGATCCCTGAGTGTGCTTTCGAAGACACGTTCCACCTAACAACTCGTGGCCCGATGGCGCCTGCAAACGCGCCTGAGCGCCCGACCGCCGGCCGATGAAGCGTGGAGAGGTGCGTGCCTCGAATGAGGCCTTCCCCCTACACACACACACACACACACACACACACACACACACACACACACACACACACACAACGCGCGCGTCCAAAATTGTGTTTCTCTTCCTACGACGTTCATTAAATTCAAAATATCCACCGGGAGAGGGGACTCAGGACATCAGCTGATGTCACTGCGGTGCCTGGGAGGTCCTAGGTTCGAGTCCAGACAGTGGCAGGATATTCGACACTACTTTGTCAACTAGGTTGCATTCAGCCACTGTTTGGAGGCGAATTGTAGCGGCCGGCTGCTCCGATCGGTAGTTTTCCGTTGTTTCTCCGATAAACGCCAGGGTATTGCCTAAGCAGTACCCTAAAAAACGGGCCACGGAACGCGCGCGATCTTTCCTTTCTGTTCATTGTGCTAACCTCACTCCTTACTTATAATCACTTACATTAACAGGCATTACTCTACCACACAATCTGGGAGACCGGTCGGGACCGTAGAGATTGTCCCGCTGGTGGGAGATTCCTGGTTCGCGAAAACCCCGCTAGTCGACGGTAGGTGGGCGCCGAAACTCGCCATCAAGCAAGGGAAAATCGCCGCCACCTCCATAGGGAAAAACATGCCCTACACTTACGGAAACATCTACATTATCACCAACAATCAATCAATCATCGAAAATTCCCATAGCATACAGTGCTTGGAGTGAGAGTACCTAGCCACCTCCTCCCTCCCCGTAACATCAATTTCCATCGCGTTTTAACTAATTTTCATTTTCTCATACCTATCTTCGCATATATTACTCTCTTCATTTTCGTATTTCTTAACGCTAGGTTTACCAAGCATGGGCAAAAAGAGCCCGTTAGTTCGTTTCTAAAAAAAATGCTTTAAAAGGATTCACTTTTTTATTCAATTCGTCAATAACATCTATTTCTATGTTATAACATTTAAATGTACGAAATAACCTTCAAACATTTTTAAATGTGATATTTTCGGGCATGGGCAAGTTTTGCTCGCGGTTGGCTAAACTTGTGACAAAAATATATGAAGGATACTGATTTACTTTGGCAACACTGTAGTGGTCGTCGCCCACTGTTGAAGAAATACAGTTTTGTCTCCCTTCGCTGCCTGTCTCAATGTGACTTTTGAGAGCTATCTATTCTTTACAGAGTTTATAAGAGAGCTATCTATTCTTTCAGAGTTTATTTGCGTGGAAGGTAACAACCAAAGGCGCCGTGGCTTAGTTGGTTAAAGCGCCTGTCTAGTAAACAGGAGATCGAGGGTTCGAATCCCTCCGGTGCCTGTCTCAATGGGACTTTTGAGAGCTATCTATTCTTTACAGAGTTTATTTTGCGTGGAAGGTAATAACCGAAGGCGCCGTGGCTTAGTTGGTTTAAAGCGCCTGTCTAGTAAACAGGAGATCGAGGGTTCGAATCCCTCCGGTGCCTGTCTCAATAGGACTTTTGAGAGCTATCTATTCTTTACAGAGTTTATTTTGCGTGGAAGGTAAAACCAAGGCGCGTGGCTTAGTTGGTTAAAGCGCCTGTCTAGTAAACAGAGATCGAGGGTTCGAATCCCTCCGGTGCCTGTCTCAATAGGACTTTTGAGAGCTATCTATTCTTTGCAGAGTTTATTGTTGCGTGGAAGGTAATACCCGAAGGCGCTGTTACTTAGTTGGTTAAAGCGCCTGTCTAGTAAACAAGAGATCGAGGGTTCGAATCCCCCGGTGCCTGTCTCAATGAGACTTTTGAGAGCTATCTATTCTTTACAGAGTTTATTATTGCGTGGAAGGTAACAACCAAAGACGCCGTGGCTTAGTTGGTTAATGCGCCTGTCTAGTAAACAGGAGATAGAGGTTCGAATCCCTCCGGCCAATTTTTTTTTGGCTTAGTTGGTTAAGCGCCTGTCTAGTAAACAGGAGATGAGGTTCGAATCCCTCCGGTGCCTGTCTCAATGAGACTTTTGAGAGCTACTATTCTTTACAGAGTTTATTATTGCGTGGAAGTTAACAACCAAAGGCGCCGTGGATTAGTTGGTTAAAGCGCATGTCTAGTAAAGAGGAGATCGAGGTTCGAATCCCTCCGGTGCCTGTCTCAATGAGACTTTTGAGAGCTATCTATTCTTTACAGAGTTTATTATTGCGTGGAAGGTAACAACCAAAGGCGCCGTGGCTTAGTTGTTTAAAGCGCCTGTCTAGTAAACAGGAGATCGAGGGTTCGAATCCCTCCGGTGCCTGTCTCAATGGACTTTTGAGAGCTATCTATTCTTTACAGAGTTTATTGTTGCGTGGAAGGTAACAACCGAAGGCGCTGTGGCTTAGTTGGTTAAAGCGCCTGTCTAGTAAACAAGAGATCGAGGGTTCGAATCCCACCGGTGCCTGTCTCAATGAGACTTTTGAGAGCTATCTATTCTTTACAGAGTTTATTCTTGCGTGGAAGGTAATACCCGAAGGCGCTGTGGCTTAGTTGGTTAAAGCGCCTGGTTAAAGCGCCTGTCTAGTAAACAAGAGATCGAGGGTTCGAATCCCCCGGTGCCTGTCTCAATGAGACTTTTGAGAGCTACTATTCTTTACAGAGTTCATTATTGCGTGGAAGGTAACAGCCAAAGGCGCCGTGGCTTAGTTGGTTAAAGCGCCTGTCTAGTAAACAGGAGATCGAGGGTTCGAATCCCACCGGTGCCTGTCTCAATGAGACTTTTGAGAGCTATCTATTCTTTACAGAGTTTTTATTTTTGCGTGGAAGGTAACAGCCAAAGGCGCCGTGGCTTAGTTGGTTAAAGCGCCTGTCTAGTAAACAGGAGATCGAGGGTTCGAATCCCTCCGGTGCCTGTCTCAATGAGACTTTTGAGAGCTATCTATTCTTTACAGAGTTTATTATTGCGTGGAAGGTAACAGCCAAAGGCGCCGTGGCTTAGTTGTTTAAAGCGCCTGTCTAGTAAACAGGAGATCGGGGGTCCGAATCCCTCCATCGCCTGTCTGAATTAGACTTTTGAGAGCTATCTATTCTTTACAGAGTTTATTGTTGCGTGGAACGTAATAACCAAAGCCGCCGTGTCTGCGTTGGTTAAAGCGCCTGTCTAGTAAACGGAGATCGAGGGTTCGAATCCCTCCGGTGCCTGTCTCAATAGACTTTTAAGAGCTATCTATTATTTATAGAGTTTATTGTTGCGTGGAAGGTAACAACCAAAGACGCCGTGGCTTAGTTGGTTAAAGCGCCTGTCTAGTAAACAGGAAATCGAGGGTTCGAATCCCTCCGGTGCCTGTCTCAATGAGACTTTTAAGAGCTATCTATTATTTATAGAGTTTATTGTTGCGTGGAAGGTAACAACCAAAGGCGCCGTGGCTTAGTTTGTTAAAGCGCCTGTCTAGTAAACAGGAGATCGAGGGTTCGAATCCCTCCGGTGCCTGTCTCAATAGGACTTTTGAGAGCTATCTATTCTTTGCAGAGTTTATTGTTGCGTGGAAGGTAATACCCGAAGGCGCCGTGGCTTAGTTGTTTAAAGCGCCTGTCTAGTAAACAGGAGATCGAGGGTTCGAATCCCTCCGGGGCCTGTCTCAATGAGACTTTTGAGAGCTATCTATTATTTATAGAGTTTATTGTTGCGTGGAAGGTAACAACCAAAGACGCCGTGGCTTAGTTGGTTAAAGCGCCTGTCTAGTAAACAGGAGATCGAGGGTTCGAATCCCTCCGGTGCCTGTCTCAATGAGACTTTTAAGAGCTATCTATTCTTTACAGAGTTTATTATTGCGTGGAAGGTAACAACCAAAGGCGCCGTGGCTTAGTTGGTTAAAGCGCCTGTCTAGTAAACAGGAGATCGAGGTTCGAATCCCTCCGGTGCCTGTCTCAATGAGACTTTTGAGAGCTAACTATTCTTTACAGAGTTTATTATTGCGTGGAAGGTAACAGCCAAAGGCGCCGTGGCTTAGTTGGTTAAAGCGCCTGTCTAGTAAACAGGAGATCGAGGGTTCGAATCCCACCGGTGCCTGTCTCAATGAGACTTTTGAGAGCTATCTATTCTTTACAGAGTTTATTATTGCGTGGAAGTAACAACCAAAGGCGCCGTGGATTAGTTGGTTAAAGCGCATGTCTAGTAAAGAGGAGATCGAGGGTTCGAATCCCTCCGGTGCCTGTCTCAATGAGACTTTTGAGAGCTATCTATTCTTTACAGAGTTTATTATTGCGTGGAAGGTAACAGCCAAAGGCGCCGTGGCTTAGTTGTTTAAAGCGCCTGTCTAGTAAACAGGAGATCGAGGGTCCGAATCCCTCCATCGCCTGTCTGAATTAGACTTTTGAGAGCTATCTATTCTTTACAGAGTTTATTGTTAACCAAAGCCGCCGTGCTGCGTTGGTTAAAGCGCCTGTCTAGTAAACGGAGATCGAGGGTTCGAATCCCTCCGGTGCCTGTCTCAATGAGACTTTTGAGAGCTATCTATTCTTTACAGAGTTTATTTTGCGTGGAAGGTAACAGCCAATGGCGCCGTGGCTTAGTTGTTTAAAGCGCCTGTCTAGTAACAGGAGATTGAGGGTTCGAATCCCTCCGGTGCCTGTCTCAATGAGACTTTTGAGAGCTAACTATTCTTTACAGAGTTTATTGTTGCGTGGAAGGTAACAGCCAATGGCGCCGTGGCTTAGTTGTTTAAAGCGCCTGTCTAGTAAACAGGAGATGAGGGTTCGAATCCCTCCGGGGCCTGTCTCAAGGAGACTTTTGAGAGCTATCTATTATTTATAGAGTTTATTGTTGCGTGGAAGGTAACAACCAAAGGCGCCGTGGCTTAGTTGGTTAAAGCGCCTGTCTAGTAAACAGGAGATCGAGGGTTCGAATCCCTCCGGTGCCTGTCTCAATGAGACTTTTGAGAGCTATCTATTCTTTACAGAGTTTATTATTGCGTGGAAGTTAACAACCAAAGGCGCCGTGGCTTAGTTGGTTAAAGCGCCTGTCTAGTAAACAGGAGATCGAGGGTCCGAATCCCTCCATGCCTGTCTCAATGAGATTTTTGAGAGCTATCTATTCTTTACAGAGTTTATTATTGCGTGGAAGGTAACAGCCAAAGGCGCCGTGGCTTAGTTGTTTAAAGCGCCTGTCTAGTAAACAGGAGATCGAGGGTCCGAATCCCTCCATCGCCTGTCTGAATTAGACTTTTGAGAGCTATCTATTCTTTACAGAGTTTATTATTGCGTGGAAGGTAGCAGCCAAAGGCGCCGTGGCTTAGTTGGTTAAAGCGCCTGTCTACAGGAGCGAATCCTCCGGTGCCTGTCTCAATGAGACTTTTGAGATCTATCTATTCTTTACAGAGTTTATTATTGCGTGGAAGTTAACAACCAAAGGCTTAGTTGGTAAAGCGCCTGTCTAGTAAACAGGAGATCGAGGGTTCGAATCCCTCCGGTGCCTGTCTCAATGAGACTTTTGAGAGCTATCTATTCTTTACAGAGTTTATTGTTGCGTGGAAGGTAACAGCCAATGGCGCCGTGGCTTAGTTATTTAAAGCGCCTGTCTAGTGAACAGGAGATCGAGGGTTCGAATCCCCCCGGTGCCTGTCTCAATGAGACTTTTGAGAGCTAACTATTCTTTACAGAGTTTATTATTGCGTGGAAGGTAACAACTAAAGGCGCCGTGGCTTAGTTGGTTAAAGCGCCTGTCTAGTAAACAGGAGATCGAGGGTTCGAATCCCTCCGGTGCCTGTCTCAATGAGACTTTTAAGAGCTATCTATTCTTTACAGAGTTTATTATTGCGTGGAAGGTAACAACCAAAGGCGCCGTGGCTTAGTTGGTTAAAGCGCCTGTCTAGTAAACAGGAGATCGAGGGTTCGAATCCCTCCGGGGCCTGTCTCAATGTGACTTTTAAGAGCTATCTATTCTTTACAGAGTTTATTGTTGCGTGGAAGGAACAACCAAAGGCGCCGTGGCTTAGTTGGTTAAAGCGCCTGTTTAGTAAACAGGAGATCGAGGGTTCGAATCCCTCCGGTGCCTGTCTCAATGAGACTTTTAAGAGCTATGTATTCTTTACAGAGTTTATTATTGCGTGGAAGTTAACAACCAAAGGCGCCGTGGATTAGTTGGTTAAAGCCCGGTGCCTGTCTCAATGAACTTTTAGAGCTATTATTCTTTACAGAGTTTATTTTGCGTGGAAGGTAACACAAGGCGCCGTGGCTTAGTTGTTTAAAGCGCCTGTCTAGTAAACAGGATGATCGAGGGTTCGAATCCCCCCGGTGCCTATCTCAATGAGACTTTTGAGAGCTAACTATTCTTTACAGAGTTTATTATTGCGTGGAAGGTAACAACCAAAGACGCCGTGGCTTAGTTGGTTAAAGCGCCTGTCTAGTAAACAGGAGATCGAGGGTTCGAATCCCTCCGGTGCCTTTCTCAATGAGACTTTTGAGAGCTATCTATTCTTTACAGAGTTTATTATGCGTGGAAGTACACAAAGGCGCCGTGGTTAGTTGGTAAAGCCTGTCTAGTAAAAGGAGATCGAGGGTTGAATCCCTCCGGTGCAGTCTCAATGAGACTTTTGAGAGGTATCTAGTCTTTACAGAGTTTATTATTGCGTTGAAAGCGACAGTCAATGGCGCCGGTGCTTAGTTTTTTTTAAAGCGCCTGTCTAGTAAACATGAGATCGAGGGTTTGAATCCCTCCGGTGCCTGTGTCAATGGGAGAATTTATAGAGAAAAAATAATACATTTTCCTCATTTCGCGTTTATCCATCGTAGTTAATAATTGTCGATTATTTATTATAAACTATTTATAAAAAAATTATGGTAAGATTTAATATTACAAAACAATGCTCTTTTCCGTAAATGTAAACACCAGACTTTACCCAAAATGTAACATCAGTTAATTAATTAATGAATGTCTCAGGGTATTTGCAGAAAGCAATTTAAATCCATAAACAAGTCTTAATTACCGGATAGGAGAAACAAGACATAACTCTGACTGCTCCTTGATGAAGCAGCCTCTGCGTTTGCGGTTGAGGCCAAACGAGGAACGAACAGACGTAAGGTGGCGGCGGTGCTGTAGCAGGCGGCCGCGATTTATGCCAACACCTCGTCATTCCGGCTCACGAGAGCCCATTCGGGAAAACGGTCTCGGAGGATCGACAACCTCTCTTTCGACAACTTGATCGAGGGGGCCGCTCGCGTCCGGGGCGCCTGGGAGGCCGCGCAAGCCGCTTCGCGCTTTACCGCTTCGCCACTTCGGCGCGCGCCTTTTCCCGCTTCCCCTTCCCCCTTCGCTTTCCCCGCCAGCATGCAGCAGGCGGGGAACTTCGTCGCTTCTCCTCTTCCGCGCTTCGCTGCTTCTTCGCTTCCCCGCTTCGCCACTTCCCCGCTTCCCTGTTTCGCCGCTTCTCCGCTTCGCGTTTCCCTGCCCGCGTTTCCCTGCCCTCCGCTGCCTCTTCCCCCGCTTCGCCGCTTCACCGTTTTCCCGCTTCCTGCCTGCACATTGGGCTCACGAGCGGACGCGGACGCGAAAGGCACTGCTGTGTGTCGTTGCAGCGGACGATTCCTCAGGGAAAAACGGTCACGTAGTTTGTTCTTTTTTGTTAATGGATGTTCGAACAAAAATCTGTGATTTTGGAGTTGATAGCTTTGAGTAGAGCCCGTAAGTTCAGGCATTTATTTTACCTAAAATAGGCAGGCAAAATGGTATTTATTTTTACTACAATAGGCATTCAAAAGAAGCATTTTTTTAGCTAAAGTAGGGGTGCAAAAGGATACGAACAATGAAAAATCATTTTCAAAAGGAATTATTGTAAAAAATGAGTAATTCAAGTGATTCAACTTGTTATTCTAAGTCTAAAATTTACAGTTCTTTACTGTAAGGAAACTATCTATTCTTTGTAATTTTGGTTCCACCAGACCATCCGAGACGAAGGCAACGAATTTGCTTTATTCGCAACGCTGTCACTTCGAAATGGTATTGTGGACTCCTTTTTGAATCTTGAAATGGCATCAGTGAAAACGAAATTTTATTTTTCATTCTTCGTACTTGTGGAACCGCAAGCCCTGCGAAGGATATATCATATACAGAGACCTGTCCTCAAAAAGGAGGCCATACTCATTAGTAGAATAGGATTCTTCGTGAGCGATTAGAGTCTGTCGACTTCAATGAAGAAAAGTAATCAAAAATAATTTGTAACACTGCCTCGGCTTCCACAGAAAGACAAAATACGACCGTGTCTTCGTGTTGCCTAGGCTTGCAGGTATATATCCAGCTTGATCGAAATCTCTGCCAGAAGAAACAAAAGCAAAATAACGATCTTAAAGGCAGAAAGGGCAAACATGTGACAAAAAGGCAAAAATAGGCATCAGAAGCTAAACTAGGCAAAAAAAGGCAAAATTAAAATCTACTAAAACAACGTCAGGAGCCCCATTAAGTGATTTCCATTGTCAAAAGTCATGAAATATTAACAATAACAAAAAGGCATTTGGCCAATCTTCCGGGCTCTTGCACGAGGAAAACGCCTTCGAAAGGTATCTTATTTGGACGCTGCGTCCTAAACACAGATGCCGCCGTTTTGGTCGACACGCTGCGGCCTTCCTCAAGACGAAATGCCGGAGGCATGCAGAAAATCATTTCGCCCTGAGGAAGGACCCGGCGTGACGTCCGAAACGGTGGCATCAGTACCTAGAACGCAGCATCCCCCGGACAGCCACGTAGCTACTGACTTCGGCCGCGAAAGCCAACGCTCTCACTTGAGCAACCTCTACGGGAGGGCCCAACACGCATTTCGCCCTGAGGAAGGACCCGGCGTGACGGTCGAAACGGTGGCATCAGTACCTAGACGCAGCATCCCCCGGACAGCCACGTAGCTACTGACTCCGGCCGCGAAAGCCTACGCTCTCATTTGACCAACCTCTACGGGGAGGACCCAACACGCATTTCGCCCTGAGGAAGGTCGCAGAATGGCGGTCCAAACGTTGCACCTATGGCGCGGCCGTGGGGTAACCTTGATAGCCAAGCAGTTACTGACTCTGGTCGCGGAAGCCTACGCTCTCATTTGAGTTCGAGAGAGTTATAAACAATGTGCGCTTGTCAAGCGATGCGAAAACGATTTACAAGAAGGTTTATTAAACTAACCAACCCCAAATTGCGGCCGTGCTTGATTTCATAGTGGATGGTTATTTTATTTTGTACTCTTTTCAGAACTGTAGCTACTAAAAATCATGCTTTTAAGATTTCTTAAAAGTACTTAACTCAACGTTAACCTTGATAAACAAATGGAATGACCAACTACGATGCTTTTAAATGAAGAGTTCATTCACATTGCCCCTGCGCCCGCACCCGCCCCCTCCCCTGCGGGAAAGAATTTTAATTATAAATTCGTCAACATATGGTAAATTCCTCCCTTATATCTATAAAATGCACTATAGCATTAATGTTGACATCTACAATTACATATGCATTCCCAATACGTACAGCATAGCGCTGACCAACGTAACAGTATTACGGACCATCTAAAACCAATATCTAAGGAAAACCTTGAAATCACCAGATTCATCTCCTTGTAACAAGTCTCAAAAAATTCATTCTCTCCTCCCGGAACGTCCCAACGCTCCAATACTCAATGTCGGTCAATTCACATCATCCCTCGCGTATTAGATCCCCAGAGATCTCTTTCACCTATCATAATCATAAAACCATTTCTCACTTTTTCCCATTATCTCTCTCACACTACTCCAAAACAAGAAATACAAACTGCCAATAGTTAAGTTAAAAATATGAAATTTTAAAAATGGTGACGGGTTATATTGAGACCACCTTTTGCTTGAAGATGGCCAAATAAATTCAAGGTAATACGTACATTGTACTTTTCAAAGCCCCGAAAGTCGAACAGGAAGAAAATAAATTTAAAAAACTGCCTATTTTAAACACTGAAGTGATAGTTTAATTTCAGAATTTCATTTCATTCAAAGGCAACAGATCAAAAAGACTTATATATACAACTAATAGTGCTAATTGCGATTACAAAGATTATCAGTAAAATGTAATAAATAGTAAGAACAACTTTTTTTCACAGATTTTTAACATGCATAGAAATTTTGCACGAATATTACGAAAAAAATAGTAAATTTTACAGTGCGTAATGACTCAAATTTCTGCAATATTAAAAAATTGTGTTATTAAAATTCAAACCTTTTTACCTGAGAACGAGTACTGATTCCTAACGTTGAACCACTAGGGTTGTCACAAAAGTCTTAAAATATTTTGTAGAGTTGTAAAATGCATAAAGTTACATGAATGACTTTATTTTGTAACACAAAAATGTTTCCCTTTATCTTTTTATCCTTTTATCATTCTGCTCGTATATCACTCAACAAACAAAGAAATTGCTTCTTAATAATGTATTATTTGTTGAATGCCTGGTAAATTTGGCTTTGAGAGCTTACATTGTACCTTTTCGCATGAGATGGACAAATAAATCATCGTCACATGCCGTTTACTTATCTCCCGCACGCAGCGCTCTAACAACACGGGGAAAGAACTACAATGGAGGTCAATTACAGCCAGCGCTAATAGCGTCCTACTCTCTGGAGGCGGCGGCGGCGGCGGCGGTGACAGCAGAAGGGGAGGGGGCTACAGTGGGTCATAACTAGGGCCCGGAAATTCAGGCATTTATTTCATCTAAAATACGTAGGCAAAAGGCATTTATTTTTATTAAAGTAGACAAGCAGAAAAGGAATTTATTCTGGGTTAAGTAGGGGGGGGGTAAAAAGACAAAAAACATTCAAAAATCACTATTTAATAGTTATTAGTGTGAAAATTAATAATTAAAATGATTCACACTTTTGTTCTAACTATAAAATTTACATTAGTACTCATTTTTTTCTTTGTAATTATCATTGTCACATGACTATCCGGTAAGAGGACTACGAATTTATTTTACTCCCGATGCTGAGTATATAATTCTTGTGACGTATATCAGCGCCATTGTCAGGTCGACCAATTTCGGGATAACTAAAGACAGAGATTTCCTGGTAAAGACCAATACGAACCAATACCTGCAAGCTGAGTTCATTCAAACGAATGAAAGAAGCCTCAATTATGTACGTAACGTATCCAACAGTTTTAGTTGTTCATTCGAATTGGTTTTGATACGATTTTTTACGTCATTTTTCTTTGGTTTTAGGGCATTTTTAAAGCTTTTTAAGATCATTTATTGATCATTTTTGGCGATGTTTTAGGTCATCAAAATCCGACCCCTAATTATAATTAACAGCGTATTGAGTGCCAAAAGCTTTTAAAGCTTACACATTATTTCTTTTGTATCTAAAAAAGAGTCGTGTTTTAATGAAACTTTCTTTTTCTCTTTCTTCCTGTCTTCCCCGCCTTGCGCGCTCCGCCCAGTGTGCGGCGGAGGTGCGCTCCCACTGCGCTCCCACCGCACGCGCCGCGGAGCCTTCTGCGAAAACTGAATGGAGCCGTCTCGGGGAGGAAACTGGACTAGCGGGTTCGCCGGCCGCGCGCTTCCCAGCCTCGCAGGTGTGAATAATAAATGAGGCTTCGATCGTTAGCGGTCGCGCGCGCCGTGATTTGTCGTCGATAGTTTGACGGGAGCGCCCCATTATGCCAATGCAGTCGACGGCGAGCCTTATCTCCGGGGTTCCTCGTTATTTTGATTCGATCGGTTGTTGGGAGCCTCATTCAGTTCGGACTGCATCAATGTAACGAGCTGTGACCCTCTGTTTCATCCATCTTTCTCGACTAGAGTGAGCTTTTGTGGTTTCTAAAAACTGGGAGCAGTTTTGGACACATTAAAAGAGGAAAGACTTCTTAGTATTACTTTTCCACTGTCAAAAATGAAGTAATAAACACATAAACGATTTCAAAGTCGGAACAGTTTATTTTTAAAAAAACATTACTCTTGGATTGATTGATTGATTGATTTTTCGTGTTTCCGGGCGCGTCAACTGCTTTGGTCATTAGTCCCGTTAGTGTAGTGCATGTTTTTTCTCTAGAGATGGCGGTGATCTTCTCCCGCTGGATTGCGAGATCCAGCGCCGACCTACCGTCGGCTAGTGGGGTTTCCCCCTACCCAGGACTCTCCCACCAACGGGGCACCGTTCCGGCCGGGACAAGCTCTAAGCTCCCGACCGGCCTCCCGGAATATGTCGTAGTGTAGTGCATGTCAGTGTGTGTGTGTGTGTGTGTGTGTGTGTGTGTGTGTGTGTATAAGAGGAGAGGATAGGACAAGGAAGAGGAAGGACAGATCGCGCGCGGTCCGTGGCCGTTTGGTAGGGTACTGCTCCGGCATTCGCCTGGTGTTAATCGGTAAAACCACGGAAAACTACCGATCAGAGCAGCCGGCCGTTAGAATTCTCCTCCAGACAGCGACTGAATTCGACCTAGCTGAGAAGCTAGTGCTGAAAATTCTGCCGCCGTCAGGACTCGGATTACTGTTGGAAATGTACTTGGTTTTTTCCATTGACTGACTTCAACTCTTTTCTAATAACAGTTTTATATTTTCCGAACTCTTGGGACATTTGCAGCGAAGTTTTTGTAAAGGAGACTGTCGACTAATATGACAGTTTCACGTCATTCCTAGTGTGTTCCGTGTGCAGTAATTTGAGGGTCAGCGTTGAAGCTCTTCCCCGACGCAGCGAGCATAGCGCGTGCACCGAGGCGGCGCGCGCCCAAGTGGGTCGCGAGTCGAGCCCCGGTGCCAGCTGGCGGCCACGCGGCGCGGCGCGCGCCCTCTACCACGCAGGAATGCGACACCCCCTCCCCCTGCCAGCGCCCCCTGGAGCGACACCTCGCGGGATACGCCTGCAGGAGGCCGCGCCCCAGTGCCTTAATCCTCCACGCGCGCTCCATTAGGGCGGGTCGCCATTTTACTTTCAACATACATTGTCAAAACGAACTAGAATTAAGAATTAAGCTGATATATCAACCATGTAGTAACTAAATTATCAGACCATATGTAGCGACGTTTCATTTTATCAGTACTGCTAGCTTGTTTTGCTTCAAAGCTATTTATCTCTAATATTATTCTATTGTCGGCGAGAGAGAAACAGACGAATTGCGTTGCAAAAGTTTGTGTATAGAGGCCTAGTTTTATATTTTTTGTCTTGAAAATTGAATTTTAATTAACATAATTGTTCTAAATTATCGGAAAATACAATCAATTTATAGATTCATAGGTGCAAAAATAATAGATTATAATTTTTCGATTAGTTATGTAAAATAAACGATTATTGAACTAATCGCGATTAAATCATCCATTCATAGGCATCCTCCCAGTCGAAGCAAGCTCCCGACTGATGAGATAGAGTAGTGCGTGAGGGCGTGCATGTGAGGGTATGTGTGTGTATGTGTAAGGAGAGAAAAGGGAATAAGGATCAGAAGGGAAATGGGCCAGTTCGATAAGCTTTCATCTGGTACTGTTCAGAGGAACAACGGAAAACTCCCTTCCCAGTAGCCGGCCGCACGAACTCATCTCCAGACGCCCGACTCAACTCCTCAGCAGGAAACCAACTCAGTGCGCCGCCACGGTGCGCTCCGTCTCCTCAGGGCACCGCACCGCAGACGGACGAATCCTCGGAGGTCTACCTGCGGCTGCCCGCGAATGGAGGTGATTTTTTTTTTTTCGATTTAACACACATTTATTCATTTTGGAAGATTTACATCGTTCAGTACAATTTCTTTACAGATGTATTTTTTTCAGACTTATTCTAGTTAAAATAGCTAAGCTAACTTAGTATATATTGGAGAGGATACTCAAGGGGAGAACCTCGGTGTTAAGAATCGTGGTTTGCTAAAATTTTGAGGAATGCTTCAAAAGGAAATCTATTTTTTGATTCGAGTGTGGGTTGGATTTTTCGGTAGTTTGTAATGGGATGCTGCTGGTATGTCTGTTAGGTTTTAGTAGAAGTTGTGTGATATTTGTGCTGTTTGGTTTATTATTGTATTGATGTTTAATTCTGAATGAAGTTGTTTATTACTTATGAACCAGGGGGCATTTGTGATTAATCTTAAAAATTTATTTTGCATTACTTGAATTTTATTGACATTTGTGGGGGCTGCGTTTGTCTATATGGGGCATGCATAAAGCAGTAGTGGTCTGATTATTGTTTTGTATAGTGCTGTACTGTTTGTGTATGACAGAGATTTATGTTTGTTGATTAGTGGCCGGAGTTGGAATAATTTATTTCTTGCTTCTTTAATTTTGATATCTATGTGGGTTTTCCAGGTTAGTTTTGTGTCCAGATGAAGTCCTAGGTATTTTATGAGTTGTGATGGTGGGGGAATGGAGGTGAAGAGAACGTGTCTCAAGCCACTTCAACACTTCCTCGCTGAAGGGTTAAACAAACAGAAACTAGAACCTCGGAATAGCACCTTACATCAGAGCAATAAGTTTCGTTTCAGGTTTTAAACCAGTTCAATGTGGCTTCAGAGCATATTTTTTTCCTGCTTAGGTTTGCCAAAGATTTGAGAGGTGCAATTGTTAGAAATATACTTGATATTGTGTTTTAAAACTAAGATATATTCATTTCAAAACATTCAATGTAATCCGAAGGACATAGTATTTGATTTTATTAAGGTCTATAACCATTACATGTTTTACATTACCTTTATACAAAGGATGCTGAATTGGATGGACCTAACTTTATTCCGAGCATCAAGTGGTTCATATTTTGGTGGGAATTGTATTCAGTAGTAGTAGTTGTAAATGACACCAACGTAATAAACATATTCAACGTTTAGTTTACAAGAAAATAATTAGAACAATTACATCACAAAAACAACATGAAATTGGTTCATATGGACATAGGTTAAATCTGTCTTGTAGGTATTTTCTGAAAATTAAATTACATGAGATCTTAAATCTTCACAGAATAATTTCAAATGATAATACATTGTAAATTACCAAATTGAAAATTGAATTTGGGAAACCGGAGCAATAAATTTAATTACACGTATTTACTTAAGCCGTGGCGATCGATATGTTATCAATCTGCAAAGTAGGTAGTAAACTTTCCAAACTTCACAAAGGGGTGAGGAAATGGGAACAAACGCAGCCATTAAGATAATGAAAACACGCATTAATTAGAAAGACGTTTAGCGTGTACAGTAATATTTTAAGCGCTTTCTTCTAGAAATTCAGCGGAGCGACGTCTTCTGAATAAGTAAACACTTTTCACAGCGTTTTAAGCAAGATCTCGCCAGAGGCTGCTACCCCCCCCCCCACACACACACACAAAGAAAAAACAGTAGCCCTGATGAGGCGGGAGTTGATTCATGTATTGGGGTTACATTTATGCTCCAGCATTGCTGCTTTTGGAGCTTGGGGAGGGATTTATCTTAAATAAACTACTTAATATTAATGCTAAAAACTAAAACAAATGCCTCTTTGGGCGATTGACGTTTTTATATACAAGTTAAATCTGGAATAGTAAAGTTCTTCAAAATGTTCAATCTTCTTCTTGGCTGCTGCCTGCGTTCTCTCCGCGGCGCGACGCCTCGATTGGAGCGATTCGCGAGCGCGCACCTGGGAACGCGGCGCCGCGCCGGCCGGCGGGCGGGCGCACATCTTCCCAGTCGCGCGGCGCGTAACGGTATTTTCGGCGCGCGGTTTATGGTGGAGGCCTCCATTTTCTGGGAACCTCCCGGGAGGCGGGCGCCGCGCCGCGCCGCACCGCGCGACTTCTGGCTATAAACACATCCGCCCGCCGCGCCGGGGGTCGCCTTCGGAAAGCGACACGGTGTTCTTCCAAGGTGAAGAGGCTTTGTAACAGTAAGTAATGAGGTTTCTTCGCTTCAATCAGGGGTTGATTTCTGGGGGGAACGCGAGCGAACGGCGTTCTGGTACCTCGGGAATAATGCTTAAATTATATTATAAGTATATCACTATTTATATTAATTAATAATTAATTTGGGGCGCATTCCGGGACCTAAAATTTTATCAAGCACTCGCTTCAGCCATTAAATTTTAATTTAAAGAAGTATCTCCTAATTATGATTAAGTAAAAATGTATAAAAATTAATTTCAATCCCTAATACATAAATATTTACAAGAACGTCGTTTAATATACATTAATTTCCTATACATATTAATCTATATAATATTTAAACAGATTATTTCATGAATATGTGTTTGTAAAATAATAGTTCTAAACAAACTGTAACAAGTAATTCTAGACGTAAAAATAAATAAATAAAAATTAATTTTGGAAATTTCATCATGCGATTGTTAACCTTGTGTCCTCGCTCTCTTAATCTTCGGTCCTAGCACTCGAATATATCATTAAAAATAGTAGCACGTGGCAGCAGAATCCTGCAGAATATCCTGCAAAGCTATATTTAATATTTTGTCGTGTCGTTAAAAAAATCTTCTTTATGATGTTGAACACCTTGTTATTATTACGGCGAGATACATGTCAACGATAACGTGGGCTTTCTCTGTCATTTGGCTGCTCTCCAAGTCATGGTCTGGGTCCAAGTCATAGTCTGGTTCATTCATTGGGGCACAAGAAGAGTTATGTTTCATTTGCTTTCTCAAAATGAATAGAAACATGTGCGACCGAACTGGATAGTACCTTACCACGACTATTTGCACATTATATTATTTAAAACCTGCAACTCATAGCACCAACATTATTTACCAAACAGGTGAAGAAATCCTCGAAGGCTCCTTAAGTTTTATAGACAGGTCTAAATTTGGAACCTATTCATCGAATAATAATTTCGCAATCTAGCATAACCTTAAAAACAGCTTCGTCAAACTCTTTTCAACGACTCGAATTTGCTCAGCTTTTCCATCATCTCTTGTCACGTCGTCTTTGTAAATACCACTGAAACACCTAACTAACGCGGCGTCTACATGAGATTTGAAAGTCTCTCTTGGTGTCCAGCGGACCGAATCTTCCGGTGTTTGCAAGCACGTTCCCTGTTTGCTCGTTCGAACACATAAAAAAAATTCCGCTACAGCTGCACACAACCTGTCTTCTGCACAAGTTAAACATGGAAGTCGAAAAAAGGGATCATAGTTTGAAAAAAATGTGGATAAAATGAAAAAAGCGAGATTTCTAAATACAAGGAAAACAGCGAGCAGATAATGCGTCCACTATAATGTAAATGGTACTGTTAAATAACACGTTTCACAATGATCAGTTCGCGTCACAATCGAGACATAACAATCAAACCAAAGCGTGTAGGACAAAATAATTCAGTAGGAGCTACTAGTAGAGCTGATAGGTGCTGGGTTGTGTAGAATAAACAATTAGAATAGAAGGCTTGAAGAACGAAGGAAAGTTGGTTACTCAATAAAAATTAAGTGGTTGCCGTATTGAACAAGAAAAAGAGTATGACCCGTAAAAATGAAATTAAAAAACAGATTATTTTGACAGATTAAATTGAAAGAACTTTATTCGAAAATACTCTGTGAACCTCCCATGTTATTAGGACGAGTAAAAATTTGTACTCGTTCTAATAAGAAGGGTTCACTAGTTCTGAGTTTGAAGTTGTTTTTTTTTTAATACTTCTCAAATGTGATGTGAATTACCTTCAGTTTTCTTTTACAGTTCCAGATGTACCTGAAGATGAGGCGACACCGTGTCTCGAAACGTAATACACAATATAATAAGAAATGTTTATTATTTGAAAATCAAATGATATATGATGGCCCCCTCCAAACTGATGGCGTGGATGCGCAGGCCACTGTTGCGGGCCTCGTGGCTTTAGCACCGCAACCGCCCTGAGCGCGGGGCGACGGCGGCGCTGGTTGCCGCCCGGCGTCTGCGGCGAGGCAAGGGCCGGTGGCGGCAGCGGCGGCGCGGGGAATGGGCGGGAACCGGTGGACAACGGTCGGCGGCGGCGCGGCGGTCCGCTCCGTCGCCTGCGTCCTCCGCCCGCGGGACGGGACGGGACGGCACCGCACGCGCCGCGACGACGCGACCTCCGCGCGCGCGGGTCGACGATGCGCCGCACCACGCGCTCCCCGGCTGCCTCGCTGATGGGCGAGTCATTTGCGAGCGATAGCTGCCCATTAGCTGACCCTTGGGGCCCACCCGCGATGAGCGCCGCTCAGGAGAAACCGGAGGGAACTGGGAGGTTGGCTCCGATTCCATGCGATGCTGGGATGGGTTAGGAAGGCTTTGATTCTTCCAGCATTCCAATTATCTTTAGCTTCAAATAATCATTAATCGGTAGTGGTCATAGGTTCACAAACATTACGTGCAGATATTACTTAGAAATAATGATAGTGTAACGTACAAAGCAGCTTGAGACGCATCGCATTCTTATAATTTAATTCACCATGGATATTATTTCAAAAGATTTCTAAGGCATGGAAATATTACTTCGTTTTCTCAGACCAATGCGATGTCTTGTTATAATAAGAAAAAATACACGGTATGATAAAGCTTCGCATACATCAGAGTAAAAACAGCTACACATGTCAGTATTTCGTTGAATTTCCGCAGTATTGAATAAAACTAGTATTTTCGTAGCGTATTGCAAATTAAAGTACAAATGAGTTTATATCGCGGGTAAAAAAGTATACATTTGACAATAGAGATGTATGCATCCATACAAAATTTAAAAGGAATACAATTTTTTGCATCTCTTTCTTCTTGATAGTTATAAACCAATTTTTGAAGCCAAGCAAAGAAACATTTAGTCCAATATAGTAAAATATAAGAGATACAATACCTGTTGGAATTCGTTGTTATTTATGAACATCCGTGAATGAAATGTGACACCACTTTTTTCACGCCCCGTGTGCCGAATTGAGCCAAGCAACTTTCTTCGCAACCATCGGAATGCGTTGGACATCGTCCGCAGCACCGAATCTCCCACGGGCGACAGAGTCCAGCTGGCAAAGACCGTGACCTCTGGACACTGCGGGGCCTCCGTCACACCGTCCAGCTCCCCCGCCCCCCGCCCCCCAACCCCACCTCTGCCTCATCACCCGCCACCCCTATCACCCACCGCCTCCACCTCCGTCCCAAACACCGCCATCGCTGCCCCTCTGCCGCTTCAACATCCGCCAACTCCGACTCCTCTCCTCCCCCCCTTCGACCCCGCCACCGTCTGTACCTCCTCCGTTACTGCCACCACCTCCTCCTCCCCCACCCCCTTCTCCGCCCCGTTTTGCCTCAACTTTCGCATCCCCTTCGTCCCCGTCATCTCCAGATCGGAGCCACCCCCGCCTCCGCCTCCAGTTCCGCCCCCCGCCCCGCCCCCGCCCCTGCCTCCACGTCCGCCGCCGTCGGGTCGCCTGCCGGCGCCGAGCGTCGCGTCGCCAAGTTCAGCGGCCGCTAAACGCGCGCGCTGACCTCGCAGCCGTGTTTGCACGCCCCTGGCGCCCTCCGCCGCCGCGCCGCGCCGTCTCTATTAAGAGAAAACGGCGGCCGGCGCCGCCCGCACCGCTCGTCTTGTGTTTGCCCGTAACGGGGCTCGGAATGAAGACCTCTCCGAGACGCCGCGCCGTTCCGTCCCGTCCCGTCCCGAGCCATTGCCGAATGGGACGCGCGATACACCGAGGCCGCTTTGGTTTCGTGCAGGCGTCGTTCGTGTGACACCTTTGAATCTCCATTATTTCTAATCATCTTTATTTCAATATCATTTAGGCAGATTTGAACATGTCCTTCGCTATGCATGTTTTATCGTAGGATCTAAAAAGTGTTGCAGTTAATAGAGTTTTATAATTTGTCTGCATGGAAAACAGCACTACTCTTTACAGCACTACATGTATTTATTTTTAATTTTTTTTGATAAAAAGTAATGAAACTTATGTAAGGGGTCGGTAGCACTACAAGTTTAAATGGTAATTCACATTGATCTACTCAGAGCTTTGAAAACTAATTTTTAATCAATTAATTTTAAGCAAATTACAATAATGGAAAAGTCTTAGGCGTTAAATTGATCGTCAAATTCAAACTCCCGTTCATTAAGATGGTACAGTAGATTACATCCCTTAATATAGTATAATAAAGAGACAGTAGCTAGCATTTAATTGATTATTTCCAGTTGTCCCAAATGTGGCGACTGCTCCGGTCATATTACTATTAAGGTAAATCGGAGGTGAACATTACTAACTCGAACAGTTTCCTCATTGGTTTTGGCAAGAGACGTGTGCTCGTGGTTTTACACTGGGTCTCTTGCGGTTTCGTGTTTTGTCTTCCTTTCTTGTTGGTGAAATAATGCGGTCACGATCATTTCAGTTCGCTTGAGAAGAAAACGTTGTTCCTGAGAAGTATCATCTACAATACCTTCGATGTGTTCACGATACTCTCATAATAGTGCTCACTCCGTCAATCTATTTATTTCATTTCGTGGGAAATAATAGATAATTGTTTTTGTCATATCTGTCTGTTTCTATAACTTCACATAATACACACTCTTAACGTCCTCTAGTAGCGACGGGTTTCCTCTGTTGGAGTGTAGTTCACGAGTAGTTCAACCGGCACCTCACCGAGGAAGCGAAGCAGGTGGAGGGCTCGCTGTACCTTGTTTTGAGGGGCCAGACCGGACCGGAAAAGAACGAGGAAACTTCAAAATGTACTGGACGAAACCGGTCCCAACAACATGTGACTTGATTAAATTCTCTTGTGTGTGCTCCCACAAGTTATCCATATGTGTTCAAGAGGTGATTAGGAAACATATTTGGGCACGAAAGAATGTCGGTGAAAATAATACAGCAACAGTGTTCTCATGAATCTTTATTGGAATATTGAATGTAAGTAAAGAATAAACATGAGAATGTAGCGGGAATAGTTCCATAACATCTAGTTGTGTGGTCCTCTTAAGTCTTGCGAGAATAGTTGCTAGTCAATGCGTGAAAAGTTTCACGAATATCTTCAACTTAAGTGATTCCTGGACCTAGTATTAATTCATTTACGCTTCTTGACTGGAACTGGCATTGACAATTGAAAGCAATGGAGAACTGATGTCAATATACTAATAGATATTTTGGAAAAGCAATGTTTCGGATCATAAGATAAAAATAATTATTGCTAGGACCCTGAGTGTTGACCAGGGCTCGGATTCTGATGACATGTCAACTTTTCATTGGTGCATTCTAGTCGTACATAACTTGTAACTGATGTTTATCAAGACATATAAAGGATATAAATGTATAGTTATTGCGTCATTTTCTGTCATTTTTTCCTTTTTTCAATTTTTAAATTTTTACATTTGCGTCATTTTTGTCATTTTTTCGCATTTTGTTTCCTTTTCGTGTTTTTGTTAGTGAATGTTTCGTGAATTTACAAGGACACACTAAAACGAAGATTTTGTTGTCGTATCAGTTGTTGGCGAAATTCATTACTGCAGTGGACTCTGTTTTCCGAACTCTAAATATTATACAGATATTCGATAACTTCCTCCATCTTTCAAAACTGATGGTTGGAAGATCGGTGCTAAGAATTACATTTCCTCCATCAAGACTTTATATTAAAGATAATTTTATATAAACAAATTTTATTTAAAATTGTAAAATTCATTGAATAATTAAACATTTTCGTACTAATTTGTTAGTATCTTTTAAAAAATCAGGTAATTTTCCCCTTATTTTTCAGTCTTTTCGTCTTGTTTTTCAGTCATTTTATAGGTTGTTTTCAAAGAATTTTTAGGTGATCAGATTCGGCGACCTGGTGGTGACAATTATGTCAACCCGCAACCTGTTCCTTCGTTTCCGCTGAAGCAGCAATTTTCTCGCAATACCAAGCCGATAAATAGCGTTAGAGAAACCGAACAACGGTGTTGACGCCCAAATGCAGCAACCGTTTCCACAGCGCCAAGAGAGTCGTGGGTGGGAGAGGGCCAGGGCGGGCGATGCCGAGCGCCTCCACAGTCAGCAGCGGCGCCGCGCGATCAGCGGAATCCTCCGCCCCGAGGCCACGGGGGCGACGTCACAACGAAGGAGTAGCGTACGCGTGTCCTTGCGCGCTTCCTGCAAGCCCGCCCCCACCCTGCCCCCAAAGGGGAGCACAGTCCTCAGCACACCAAAATGTTTGACAAAATATTCAACCATAAAAATGTTTGCATTTATAAAACTATGTTCAAGTATTCGAAAACTTTGAGGCATTACCAATATGACAATGCTGTTTGAGCTGCGACCGTTTATAGTACATATATGATATAAAATGACGTAACATTAAATTACACTCATTTGCAGCTCATTTAATAACTACATAATAAAAATGGCAATTCATGAACTCTCTTAAAAAGCGAATGATCAGAAGATAGTACAGATCTTTTGTAATAATGATTTTATACTGCGTATCAATGGGCAAATATGAAAATGCAACTCAGTCTACTCGCCATGAGAATAAACGTGGAACGTTAACAGCAACCTTGAAAATATCAAGCAAAAGCTTGTAAATTTATTTGATGTGTATTCATTGTTATTTAAGCGTTTTATACATTTGTATATTTTTATGTTTAATGATTTCATGGAAATCACAATTATTAGAAATGAATATAAAACATCGAAGCTTAAACAACTAAATTTCAAAACATCGACGTCATCATTTCAAAAATCGAATGTGTAAACATACTGGTGGAAAACATCGACGTTTGGAAACATCCACTTTTCAAACTTATGTTACACTTTGTACTGTCAATAGTTTGAATATGCACTGATCATTCTAGCTTTTTACAACATTAACATTCATTAATGAATATTTGGGAACTATGTTTCGTTTTGTTATTACAAAAATAGAATTGTTATGCAGATATTAAATAATTCTATTATTATCTTGGATTAATAAATGCAAGAAAAATACTGATTCTCAAAAAAAACATACTATAGGTTAAATTATGAACGTGAAGGACATAGATGGTGGGCATTCATTTCGCATCCTGCTGCGGAGTGGGCTGAGCCTGCTGCTGTGGCGGCCGCGCTGCCGTAACGGGACGCGGCGCCAGCGGAGAGCGAAGATGGAAGCGACGCTGGCGGAGGCTGAGGAGGCGTGCAGCAAACCGCGCTGCCCGAGTCTGTTGGATGCAGCGGTGGCGCAGGCAACTGTTCTGCCGGAGACGGTATGGATCCCGATTGCAATGGTGGAGGGACGAGTAGGAGTGGAGACGCGAAGGCGGAAGGCCCAGCGGGGAAGAGCGGTGACGTCCGCATGTGCCGTGGTGCCTCTAGTGATTGTTGGATGCAGCGGTGACGGAGACGTCAAGGGGTTCCGCGAAGCCCCACGGCAATGGCGATGAAGGTGGCGGTGTAGATGCTCACTCCAGAGGCGGAGGAGCGGACACACGAAAGCGGAAGAGACAGCAGTGGAAGCGGTGCAGTCGGACGATGCTCACGGAGCCAGCACAGGCGATGGTGGAAGCGAGGGAACGATTGGGTACGCCGCGGTGCTGACCTTGCCTATTCGACGAATCTGTGGCGCAGGCGACGGCGATGGCAATGAACGACGAGGGTTGGAAGAGACAATGGCGATGGAAGTGGCGGCTAGGACGTGCCGAGTACAGTGGCAGTGGCGGCGGCGGGGCGGAGGAGTGAGGATGAAGATGCGAAAGTTGAAGGGGGAGCGGCGGAAGCGATGCTGCCGGACGACGCTGACTGCCAACAGAGGGAGTATGTACCGCATAAAGGCGGTGTCAGTGGCGTGTGTACATGCGGTGATGACAGTTGGACGAAGCAGTGGGAGGGGACGAAGGAGGCCAGGGTGGATGCGATGAGCTGTTAGGCGCATAAGCCTTGTCGGATTGTGTGTTCGCCGAAGCTGTTGGAGTAGACGTAGTTGACGGCGGAGAATGGCGGAGAGTACGTGACAGAGGTAAAGGTTCCACCGGCGTCTGGTAACAGCGATGGAGAAGGCGGTGGCGGCGAGGCTACGGGGCTGTTGATGCCGACTGCAACTGGAGACGGGGGGGGAAGGCGCCGGATGGTGGAGTGAACGGCGGGGGGCGGTAGCGGCAACGCGGAGGATGTGTGGCCGAGGCAGCGGAGCCGGTGCAGTGCTGGCAGCGGTGGAAAAAGAGGCCGCGGATGGCGGGAGGCGGTGGCGGTAGCGGCGTGCGTACAGGGGCAGGGGCGGAGGCGGAGGCGGGCGGGGGGGCCGGGGGGGGGGGGGGGGGGGGACGGAGGCGGGGAACGGGGCGGGAGGTGCGGCGCGAGGGCGTTGCATTCCCACAGCGTCGCTGCGAGCGCCGAGGAGCTGCGTTCAAGGGCAGCACTCATTTCTCCGTGCGAGTCTGGAACAGCTGAGCTCCGCTTGCCAATCGGCGACCTAGCCGTTAAGATGCCAAAATATTTTAATTCCGTTTTGCTTATGTTTGCGTCATCAGAGTTTCTGGTAAATGTTGTGAGGTAATAGCAACCAAATAGGTTTGTACAGGGAAGTTCCGAGAAGTAATGAAAACAGGAAAATGGGTTGTTCTAAACCTACTGGGCATCAATGGCTCTTATTGATAGCCTCAAATGTTGCTTTATTTATTAAAAATTCCTTTAGATCTGAAAGTCGGTACATCGAATGTCGTTGATCGATACATTTCGGTCCATGGGTCATCGTCAGGAATGTGCTTCCAAGAGAGATATTCCGTGCTTACTATTCAAGCACTATTCACATCTGGGAGCTTACTTCAAGGAAATTGTAGATGGGCTGGTAGTCTTCCAGGGAGTATCTTCAAATTTTCCTCTTGGTTGATTTATAAATCAACCAACTAATATATTCTAATATATTCATGTTACTTAAGTCACTCAATTCTCACCCAATGAATTCTATAATCCAGTTCGATGTTATAACAAAATTAACTTCGGCAATTATACGCAAGGAACGTCACTACATGTCCGCTCCAGTTGCTACGACATTGAAGTATAGTAAAAAATGCATTTGCATAATTACTTATGAAATAAATTAACTGTCAACAATAGTATTTGTTACATTACAGTAGTGTAATATAACCTCATCATCTCTTTTCCCATACTTGATCAGACACTAATTGATAAATATTCAATGAGATTCAGTGATACATTATTTTTGTTTAAATATTAATTTCCTTTTAAAAAACTTCTTTTGTTTCTTGTAATAAATGGTCATTATTGAATTTCCTGTAATAAATTAAAACCAAGGTTAAAAAAGGCGGTCAAAAAAGGCTTGGTCACAAACGGTTATGGAATTCGAGGAGAATGTGTAAAGAAGGCGGGGGTGGAGAGAAAATTCCCCAGTCTCTATAGATCAGCCTGCTCATCGGCTCGCGGTGAGCTCCAAAGGGAAAACCCGGAGGGCGAGCAATCGGCTAGCAATCGGCAAGCAATCGGCGAGCAACGCGGCGGAAACCGCAAGCGAGCGTCCTCGAGTGCGATTTCTCGAAGGGGCCTCGGCGCTGCAGGAAAAACCAGGAAGTGCGCGCGGAGCGACAACTCATCGAACGCCGTATTCAGCCAAAGAATTGAGAGGTTGCGTTCAACGCCAGCAAGGATTTTCTCATCGTCTTTTTTTGTGATTGAATTAAGAAAGAAACCAGTTGTCCTCGCTTGTTTTCTAAGGACGTTAAGGAGTTCTGCAATTTCTGTAGGAAAAAACGTATTGGCTGGAAGAATTCTTTCATTAAAAATTATAATTAAAATAATAATTAACAATTACAATCTATTCTTTTTACATATTTTATTTGTTATGAAACACTGTAATAGATTTAGTTATACTCAAAAATGTATTTCCATATCGAAGACGATGTCAGGAGAACAGGGAATACTTAAGACTCGCAAATCGAGACTATCAACACCTTTTGTTTCATTAACAGGAATAAATGAAATGATTGAATGTAATAACGCAACTGCGAACAGCAGTAACGTTCGACGAAAATGAACCAAAAGGGAAAAAACAGTTGAATAAGGAAAAGAAGTAAAAGTAAAAGCATGGTTGCGCACGACTAAGGAAGGAAAAAACTTGAGCCCAAGGAAAGAGGAAACGCTAAACAACGGTAACGAACAAACATGGTTCTTCCTGAGGCGATAGACGCTCATATCGATTCAGGGAGCGCAGGTGGGCGGGCGCCTTGAACGAAGGCCCTCGGCGGCGGGCGGGCGGTTACGCAGGCGACGCTGCTCAGGCGACCGCCCACGCAAGGGCGCGCGGGCCTTATCTCTGACGCCAGAGCGCGCGGCTGACATAACACCACTGTCGCCACGCACGCACGTACTATGCTTTTTCTTGATCCTCGAGCTCCCTAGTCCTCGCTCAGCACGGCCCGGTAGAAAATATGAGCTCCATTCGGTACGTTACGGCTCAGTTTGCAGTGCTGCCCACCTTCTTCCTTTCCAATACGCACTTCCTAGTTTTCCGTCTCTCTTTCTATCGACCGGTGCGTTCCATGTTCCTTCTTGTTACTCAGTTATTTCTATAACTATTCATTATTTCTTCAGACTTTAAAAAAGTCTTCCGTTGTTTCTCATAGCCATCTACTCCAAGACGAGTTATTACGCCGAGTTTTCTGTCAAAGTTGACAGCCCTGCACTGCCGTGGCGTAGACAGAACCCGCCTCTCCCGTCAGTCCCCGCGGTGGAGTATCAAGAAAAAGTGCGCGATTAGTACTGCACTTCTGCTCTTCATTAAGAAGTTAATTTGTTTCTTATGTTCGGACACCCATCCGTGGACTTAAATTGCTGGGATTTTTTCATTGGCGCCGTCTACGCTCCCTGCGTTGCCAAAAGAGTTTGATTTTCATATTTTCGTCCAGAGAGCGCCACAAGCACGAGGACAGTAATACGTACAGTAATACGTAATTTAGTACGGGACTTCTCAGAGGATTTAATTTTGCCAGGTAATATCAGCCAGGGATCCGCACATTCATGGCCACTTGGGTTTTCCGACCTTCGAAGATCAACATTACTTGGTCGGTCTAGATCCCGGGCTGTGTGGGTGGAGAGAATATGCAATATAATGAATGTGAATAGCTTGATGAATTTCAAAAGGTGAGGATTTGGCGAAATATATGAGAATTTTCGCTTTTTGGTTAAAGTGAAGAATAGGAACAATGAAGAATCGTGAAGATCAACAGTGAATAATAGGAATACGTTTCTGTTAATATCATTAACCCGTCATTCATCTTGGTATAATTTTCCGGTATTATTCTCCCAAGAATTAATTATGTTACATCTTTGTCGACAAATCCTTCAGGAAGGAACGATAAAGAAGTTAAAAAGGAGGAGGAAGAGAACAAGCAGAGGAAGAGGAAGAAAAAGAATGAGAACAACAAGAAGGCAAGAAGAGTGCTAAAAGGAAATATCAAGAAGAGGAAGACGAAAGAAGAAAGCCAAGAAGAAGAGGGGGTGGTTGGGCGCACTGCGCCGCGTCCTCACGCGACCGCCGCGCCGCCGCCGCCGCCGCCGCCGCCACGTGGCCCTCGGGCTCCTCCGCGCGCCGCCGCGAGAACGCGCTGCTGACGCCAAGGCGTCTTCCCCACTGCACACCGCTACGACCACCTCGTCTCGCGCCTTGCTCTTCTGCGACAGCCATGTCCACATTCATTGAATGTGCGTGGATTTCAACTGCATTCTTATTTTTTTTTATATAATCCTCGTAAATGGATTACAATCTCTTCTATGCGTTTATCAAATCTAAGCGACGTTACATTTCCTACTCCAAGTTTCCGAGAAGTAAACGGTCGAAACTCGTAAATGAAATTCAAATCCCGAATTCGGCAAGATTAATCGATGTCCCCACTCCTCTGTGTTTTCGGGGCCGCTTCTCTATATTTGGTGGTTGATTCGTTTGGCTTGGGGTGAGCTGCAGGAATGGATAATACGATTCCTGATCTCTCACTCCAGTTTTGTTGGAACTTAATGTACCGAGTTAACATTATTTTGTGAATCATGGTAGCGCTACTCAGGCTCTTTTTGCAGAAGAATCACTTGTAAAGTTTGTTCAGTAGTAACATATAGAACAAAGAATGAAACTGTGAATTGTGCCTTACGGCATTTATGAATCGTTTTTGGTTTTCGTAGAATTGTCACTGTGCGTCAGGGTCAGTGGCAGAGGGAAAAGAGCTGAGAATTATTGTGAAGTCTGGGAGCAGGGTCTGTTACGTCAATTTCGCGGTACTTCTGCAAGTCGCAGGAGCAATAAACGCGCACTCATGGTTACATGCAGCGAATATCTTGGTATGCTTCTGGGGAGACAACGCTAGAATAGCTCCACCACTCTATACTGCACAACGATTCAGCAACTTGGTTGCCTATCATCTAGCTATTTTGTCCATGGAATTTATGTTCCAATTCAGAAGAATTTTCTGTGATTTTCTGAAGAAAATCTTATGTATTTTTAAAACCCTTGAAAGACTGTATTGTCGAACAAGAAGAAATAAATTAAAAAAAAAAAAGAATTTTCTCATGAAGTGTCACCACCAGAGACAACACGTAAGTAAAATCCTTGCGTAAGAACTCAGAAAAGATAGGATCAGCCTCATCATTCTCGGCCACGAATTGGTTTTGGGATCAAATGATAAGATTTTCCTGATATTGATTAGTTAACAAAATTATTATTTCGAAGAATCTCCGTTCAAAAATACAAGGGCATCTCTTATACAATTCACGGGATGAAGGTAGTTGAATACCTCGTCGAGCCATTAGTTTCTCGACTCGCTTTAGCCAGAGTAAATTCTTTTACCTTGACTCTTCGCTAGGCGTATCGCTCAATAACGTCACAGTTAATTATTCAAGGACAAAACATATCTTCTGTTCTACAGGAAAGCAGATAGCAGGCACTCCCACGTGAATGTCACGTTTTGTAAATGCAGTTTCATGAAAAGACATTGAGCTTCTAAAGGTGTCTCCCCGCAAACACGTTTTCTCAACTTCGGCGTTTAGTTCATTTAGTGGTAATGTTAAATTACCGGAGGAAAGCGGATAGGCGGAAGATTAAAAACTGATTATTTTTTTCTTTATACTTCTACGAATGACGTACCTCAAGCTTTTACTAATTTCTGGAACCAATCAATACCTTAGTTTGTCGTTTAAATAAACAATTTCAGAAGCGTAATTTATTTCATTTTTTTAAATACTCATAGAAAGATTTAATTTCAATATGGAAAACCCGTCTGCGAATACTCATGAAATACTGTTAAAATAGGAATAATAAATTATGATTAATAACTTTCTTTCCTTATATTTATTGATAACTTTCATCAATGCGAAAATACTAAAATGTTTCAGCGATTCAGATTTCAGAAGTGTGTTTCATTTGTCCGTAAATTTCACTTTACTGATTTCCAATGCGCGCAGAAATTGAAGGAAAGTTATCCAGACTCGGGCGAATGAGAGGTGTCTATGGTTTCGTTACGTAGCCAAGTATTTGAGGAAAAGACGGTGAAACAATTTCGATTTCGAATATTTGCTTGTGTTTACCGCCTATTTTCATTTCCGTTTATTCCGCCTATTTTCATATTGCGACTGAATTCTCAAACTCAGTTCGCCACAGGCAACAGCAAGGGTCCCAGCAAGAGCACCACCACCACCATTGAATATTTTCTATTCACGTGTTGCTTTTCGGAACTGCAACATTTTTTTACATTCTTGGTATGTAAATAACTATTGTACTGTGTGTAAGTTATTGCAGTGGTAGTGAAGACTGTTTATGTTAAAATATTTAATTTATTGTAACGTTTATTCAAGAGTATTTATTGAATTTGTTGTTCTTCAGCAACGTGTGTACGTTTTTGGAAAATCATTTTGTGCCGTTGTGTTCAGTGCATTTTTGCTGTAACAGGTGACTAGTTTTATTCTACATTTTATGTGAAAATTAGGAAATAGTTTCTACAGAAATATTTTGTCCACTGCTATTAAACAAATTAATATAGAAAATAGAAAATATTGATAAGTCACTGAACCCCCACATCATGCCACAACTAATCGTGTGAGTTGGAGGGCAAACGTTTGAGTTCATGAATAAGATAGAGTTAAAAATACTGAAGCACGACTGTGGGCGAGTGGTTGAAAAGAAATTGCTTTAAAATGTCGATTTTGTGTAGAAATATCTCCTTTTCCCATCTGCGTTCATATCAGTTGCCAGAAACATTGCTCATCGGGTTTTCCGCCAGAGAGAATGATAAGCGAATTTTGTTCATCTGATTACTTCATTATCTCTGTGCGAAATATTTGATGGAAAAGGATGACGACCGGTACTGTGCCAATATTAAATAGTGGATTTTTCGGAATGAGAAAGGGTCCAAATTTAATATTCTACTTTCTTGCCGCTTTCCAAATGATTTACCATCGGAATTCGCTTACAATTAATCAAAATGGCAAAAAACGGAGTTGAGTATCATAGGGGAACGGAAATACTTGAAGTGGAGTGATCCTGAATGGACTAAGATACTGAACTCAGACATGGTAACAATTATGAAAGTAATACGTATGAAGTAGTAGCAAGGTGAAGAATACAGCAATGTCGAAGACGAGTTTAACGGTTGTGTGTCCAAATAGTACAACAAGCACGATTAAAACGGTACGATATTAAAAATAAAATAAAAAATAAATAAATAAAAAACTCTTAGTCTAAATTTGTGAAACGTTTTAACAGAACAAAATATGTGAATTTACAGCATTAAAAATTCATCGAATATCCTAAGTCTACAGCCCTCGATTAACCAGCAATGTTGAAGATGTTCCCCATGGGCGGTGTAGGTTTCCGAAAATAAGGACAAGGAATTCTTTTTTGAATTTCTAAATGATTTTTTCTCAACAATTTCCTACAGTATTAATAGCCTACCATAGCAATTAGTTTCAACAAGTAAAATTTAATTTGAATATTATTGATAGAAAAGCCGACCTGGATGGCCGAGGTGGCTAAGAGCGAGTACCGACTCAGCGCTTCGGTCCGAAGGGTCGCGGGTTCCAGTCCCGCCTTGGGCATGGTTGTTTGTCCCTTGTCTTTGTATGTATGTGTTGTCGCGGAGGGCCTCGCGTTCTGCTGACCCCAGATCAGAGGAGCCCGCAAATGTGTTGGTGTTTAGTGTATCGCCGAATATGCGTCCCATCGGGACGTAAAGGGTAACCGGCTGTCGGCTGGTTAAAAACCCTAGTAAGAAGAAGATTGATAGAAAAAAGATCGGTTCCGAAAGAATTTCTGAGACTCCGGAAGGAGCCACAAACACACATATCTCCCGTGCATTGTGTCCGTGAGAGTGGCGCCCGCGGGTTCGTGGAAGCTGTCAGGAGTCGCCTTCGGGATCCATTACGTTAGCGAGGGCTGGGGTGGGGGGGGGGTGGGGTGGGGAGCGCGTCACGTTCGGAAGGTGCGTGCGCTGCCTCCGCCGCCAGCGCCCTCCCTGTTCATTGGCACCGCGACACGCCACCTCCGTTCTCAGCGGATCGCGAGACAAGGGCGTGACAAGGCATTTTTTTCCCGTCAGAGCCTCATATCGTTTAGATCCGGTGCCCGACATCAACTGCTGACGTCTCGCATTACGTTACTGACTTACAAAGTTGCAAATTATGTAACTACGTTTGTCCAAGTGAAACAGGAATCTGAATTTCAGCATTTTTTAATATGTGTATCTTAATTTATACATGATATGGGCGGCTTTTCAGATGATTTTATGACCAGTACGTCTATTTTATGACCAGTATCTAACACTCAAAACATTGAGTTACCCTGATGTTTGAAAATACTATATGCTCACAATGATTTTGATCGTAACTGCATGGATCCCTTCCCTAAAAATTAAAAGAATTCAAAATTATGTGGATGAATATAATACTATTTTTATTTTATTGAGACTCAGAATTCGAAGACGAACGGACTGAAAAACCGAACGCTTTAATCCGTGGTCACCTCCTTCTCCTATGTCTAACTTAAATGCCCTCTCCCCCCTTTTCTGTGGTAGCAGTAAATTGTGTTCAGGGACGCTCACCCAGTTCGCCTCAGATCAGAACAATGTTCACTTCGCTGGGGTCGTTTATTTATCGCGGGGTGATGCGGGGGTACGGGCTGTAGCTCCGCATCAGTTTCGACCCAGGCTTCCTGTGAAGTGTACTCACGGCGCGGGTCTACGGGACCATCCTCGAGCACGCGCGATCCATGGGAGTCCCATAAACGCCTGGGGGTGATTCTCAGTTTCATCGCCAGATATCAGACTCAGTAACTGCATCCGAACTCTCTGGCAGGAAGAACTCTCGTTTGGATGTGAAATAGCTCGAGGGCTTTCATTTTACCCGGCACCGGCGAGGGGTTTTTTTTGTACATGTCAGAAGCATGACATGGCCCTTGTTGGATATGGGATCGAATACGCGCTTTCTGGTTAGAGAGGCCAAAAGTTAACCAATCGTTGTCCGAGGTGCGCTCTGGGGGTTGTGGGTTTGAAAACATTAGGGAGTTTGTGCACACCTTAGCGGGCAAAAATCGACTGCAATATCGATCTTCTGTGCATGCGCAGATGCACAATAGTGATGTGAAACTTGCACTGCACATACGCAGAAGATCGATAGTGCTGTCGTTTGCTTTAACGCTCGAGAGTGCAAAACCTCCCTAATTCACCTCGGACAGAAAAGGGAATATCTTATGCAATTGAATTATGCCCGTCAATTGCTTAGGACCGGTAGCGGTAGCTCAGTGCATCAACTGATGTCACTGCAGCGCCTCTGGCCGGGAGGTCCTAGGTTCGAGTTCTGACGGCGGCAGGATTTTCGACACTAGCTTTTCAGCTAGGTCGAATTCAGTCGCTGTCTGGAGGAGAATTCTAGCGGCCGGCTGCTCTGATCGGTAGTTTTCCGTGGTTTCTCCGATCAACACCAGGCGAATGCCGGAGCAGTACCCTACCAAACGGGCCACGGACCGCGCGCGATCTGTCCTTCCTCTTCCTTGTCCTATCCTCTCCTCCTTACACACACACTTACACTAACATGCACTACACTACCACATATTCCGGGAGACCGGTCGAGAGCTTAGAGCTTGTCCCGACTGGGGCGGTGCCCCGCTGGTGGGAGATTCCTGGTGAGGGGGAAACCCCACTAGCCGACGGTAGGTCGGCGCCGGATCTCGCCATCCAGCGGGGGAAGGTCACCGTCATCTCCCGAGAAAAAAGAACATGCATTACACTAACGGGACTAATGACCGAAGCAGTTGACGCGCCCGGAAACACGAAAAATCAATCAATCAATTGCTTAGAATATTATTAATCGCTAGAAAATGTCCAGCTCCCGAACGACCGACGCCAGAGGGCGCAACCTCAGCGAACGCGGGGGGGGCTTAGAAAAGGTGTCCGTCGGGAGGCGTCGCCCGGCGCCGCTGGCGCTGCACGTGGGGCGGCGACGAATCGCGGCGGCTGCCGCCGCGAGCCTTATCGCGCCGGCCGAGCACAACGCACATCCTCGGGCGACGGAATTCCCGCACTCCACACGCGCGCGATCAATCGACCTCAACGCCCTGCAGGCGCGCTCTGGCGGAAGCTCACGGACGCAGCTTTCAGGGCGGTCGTTCCAGTTTTCATAGAATATGGAAATATGTAATATTGTATTTAACATAAGAGAATTCTTAACGACCGTTGATGATATGTGAAGGCAGGTTAACGAGGCTTGGTCAGTAGAAATAAAATTGTTGTAATTAAAAAAATGTCAATAATTTTTATTTCTACTGACCATGCCCCGTTAACCTGCTTTCAATATTGTATTTAAAAAATTAAATTGCCACGTAGGACTTCTGCAGAATCGTACGGCTAAATGAATGAATGCCTTATTTTTACGTGGCGAGATTCAGGCCATGAGGCCTGCTCTTCCGTCTGACCACGCAAATTTTGTTACGCTCCTTGCACCTACTAGGGGAGAAAGAAGGTATTACTTGCGCGACGAAATGGGCAATTTGAATTTAGCTCAGAGGCTTCATTTAGGCTTGAGGATCTTTTACATGCAGTAAATCTACTAACATGGGACAGCCGGCTTTACTTCCCCTCCGAAGGAAGGCGTACGAAGGATTTTTCGCCCTTAAAAATCCACGGCTTCGATCGGGTTTGAACCCGCGAACTTGGGTATAACAGCCCGAACGGCTAAATGCATGTTTTAAATTGATATTTTTCACTTTCATATGGTCTTTTAAAAAATGTTTTAAATTCGGTTTGACATTTGTTAATTCAATTATTATTGAAACAATCCTACCAACAGTTTAGGAGATGATATACTTTCAGTATCAAAAGACCTTTCAATCTTTTTCCGCTAAATCATGTGAGTCTATTTTACGTCCACAATAATTTCATGACAATAATTTTCTGTAATTATGAAAGTATCTTAATAAATCTGATGTATCAGTGAATTCTAAAATGATTTGAACATGTAAAATTCAAATAAAAAACAACGCAAAACTAATTCCATAAATTCCATTCAATCTTCTATATACAGTTAGAATTTCGCCGAGTTTCTAGAAATGTGAGTTAGCAGAAGACAGTAGGACGTGTGTTCTGATAGCGTGTCGCCCGATGAGGAAATGGAAAGTAAGGAATTTCCACAACCCATCAGAATATCTCTCAAAACCGCTTCGAATTTTCTACCTTCAAAATACCAATTCAATTTTAATTTGTGATAATATTTATATTTTTTCGTAACTATTACATGACTCATCAATGCATCAAAGTGTATCGTACAATACGTCTTACAGATAGTGGGGATATTGCTAACCAATTATTTTGTGATGCTGTCACTCGAGGATGTCCTGGCAGGAGTAAAAAATGGCATAATTTATTTTCTTTTATCGCACTTATCTTCCACCTGAACACGTGGAGTTAAGTTATCTAATGGCTTATCTCAATGTTGAGTTCACTAATGATCTATCTGACTACTAACTAACTATAGCTAAATGAACATATTTTCGGGTACTGTTACAAACATTTTCTCGTGCGTTATTCAGATATGTAATTTAGATCTAGATAAACGTGGATAATATTGTGGGCGATATATGCAACAAAAAAATGTATATTACATAAGAAATGCATTTTAGAACGTACGTGTGTGTTAGAAATTTTACCAGGGCTTTGCTCAAGAAATTTCGTGACAGATTTGAAAAAGGATGATGAAATATTTAACTAAGACACTAATATTATAATAAAAAATATTATTAATAATTAATAATATATAATTCCATTACATTATTTTACAACACGAATATTGTAGAATGAATTTTTCGATACTTATATTATAACTTGACCGATACACAAGATTAATACATGCACAAGAGAAGCCGTACTGTTTTGGAACACTTGAAAGTTTTATATCAAATAAATAACTGCACAGAAAAGTAGTTTTCCAAAGCTTCCCAAAAAGTTTATACTGAAAAGATCGATAGAAAACATCGGAAAACATTACTTCTCATAGAATGTTCTTTGCGAAGCGGAGTAACGGCATCTATTCGCTTCTTCAATTGCAAATCAATACAAAGGCAGCCCCAATCCGAGGGTGGATGTTGCGGCGCAGAGAAAGCAATGGCACGGGCAGCCTTCACGACGAGACGAAACAGAATCATTCCTTCATTTCAAATAATTGCTCACGAGTGAACGTCAAATTTGCTGTTTGCTATATACGATTGTTTATTTCACACATCACAAGACACACACTTATGGTATCGTAGGCTTCCGCGGCCAGAGTCATGATTCTGGCTGTCCGGGTGACGCCGCGTCGAAGGCTGGGGTGCCGACGTTTCGACCGACATATCGCGGTCCTCTTCAGTACTTGCAGCGACGTACGTCCTGCGAGTACTTCGCAGTACAGCCCTGAAGAGGACCGCAATATGTTGGTCGAAACGTCGGCACCCCAGCCTTCGACGCGGCGTCACCCGGACAGCCCAGATCAAGACACACACTGCTCGGGGAAACTCGCAACTTGTAGGTGTACCCCTGGACCTCCGACGCCTGTGGACCAGTGGGGAATGAGGAGGAATCATTTTGATACTTTGAGCTCATATTGTTTTTTTTTTTCTTTCTTCAATTTCTTGCCACCAATATTGCTGCTGCTACAAAAACGACTGCTCAATCTAGGCAGTCGTTTTTGTGGCTCCCAGACAGCAGAAAACTGATGATGATGGCTAAGCCATCGAAAGCTGCTATTTGTGAAATAAATACTATAGTTGACAATGACAACGCCTTCAATCATTTCAATTATGTAAATGTCAACTAACTCACCACTGAATCAATGTGTATTAACTAACCTATTTATAGAATGGCCCTTTGACATTTTTTCCTAGGTTTCAAAAATGTTTCAACTACAAATCTCGCGTATTAGTTTTAGATTTTATTTATTTTTTTTGTCATAGTACTACACAATATTTTTTTAACTGAAATCAACCGGCGCTACAAACTGAATGATTATCATATCAATGCTACAAGAAAGGTATCTCATTCGTAAAGAACACACACACACACATATGTGTGTGTATATATATATATATATATATATATATATATTAAGGGAGGCTAGGGGAATAGCCAGTGCCAGCCTGGGGCGCGCAATTTTTGGGGGCGGGCGAATTTTGGCGGATGCATAATTTCATAAGGCGAACTTTTGAATGTTTTTATAGAAACATTTTTTTAAATTTTTAACAAACTAAAATGTTAATTAATCAAATATATCCATTAAGGGCGAAAAAATCCTTCGTACGCCTTCCTTCAGGGGGGAAGTAAAGCCGGCTGTCCCATGTTAATTCATTTACTGCATGTAAAAGATCCTCAAACCTAAATGACGCCTCTGAGCTAAATTCAAATCGCCTGTTTCGTCGGCCAAGAAATACCTTCTTTCTCTCATGATTGGTGAAAGGAGTGTAACGAAATTTGCGTGGTCAGACGGAAGAGCAGACCTCATGGCCTGAGTCTCGCCACGTAAAATAAGGCAAATTCAATTCAATTCAATTCAATTAACATATACAGATAAAATGAATACAAAATTATCGTACATTCATTAAATCAATATCGGGGTGAGAATTATACGTATAATCAATTATTTATACGTACACAATATTTCCGTCGGTTACAAATATCGTACATTTTTTATTCATAATATTATAAATATCTTTAATGTTTTTAAAAAGCTAATTAAAAGGGCGCAAAAACATTTGACAGCCTAGGGCGCACGAAAGTCGAAGTCAGGCCCTGGGAATAGCTGAGAGGTGCTGGGTGTTATCGAGCCTCAGTCCTGCGTGAGCGGCTGCCTCTGGATAAGGAGAGTGGTTGTGAATGGGCCTGACGGGGCAACAGCGCCCGCATTCTTTGGCTCTGCGGAAGGCGCGTGGGGCATAGTGCGCGCCTTCCCGGCGCCGACGAGAGGGGGCGAGTGAGCGAGGGGGCGGGGGCGGGGGCGGGGTGCCCTCTTGGCGAAGCGAAGCGAGGGGCGACCGCAGCACCGGACTCAGCATGGGGCCGAATCTCACCAGCAAGGAACATTTAGTATATTCTCTCATTTGCAAGCTTACATTTCGATGCTCTAGGAATTGACCTCTTGAAATTACAAACGGGATGAGTTTGGAGAAGAATACGATTAGTTCACACACATGAAATCCGACTCCATTCACGCAAAGTATATTTACTATCTCTTTCGTGTAGTTAGATTCATTAAATATTACTTAACTTTCAAAGGGATATATCACCTTAACGCATTCAATTCATATATTACAAATTTCTGCAGTTAAAAATAGAACTGTTACCACTTTCATTAGCAACCCCATCCCGAAAGCATTCATTAAGTCACATTTTATCTCCAAAATTTCACGCATCTTTACATAACAGTTTTTACTCATTGTTATTGCGATAAATGATGACTGTATAGGCTATGGGAATTCACTTCTTCATTCATACATTAAGATACTTAGAAATGCTCTTTGATCTTACGTTCACACGTCCCAAGGCCTTCGATCAACGCAGGTGTGGGACATATAGTCATCATCAGCTTCACTGCAGCTTTCAGCATTATCGTCTTCAATTCTTTGTTGGCATAGCCTACCTACATTTGATCAGTTCAACATCTGACAGACGCACATATATACATGGTCTCCTGTATCTAAATAAAATATTTAGTAAATTAGAACGTATTACGTTTAATTGAGCAGGGAAGATTGTTCGGCTGACGTTTATTCAAGCGCACAGTCAAGAAGCAAAGGCGGTAACACGTTAGGCTTTGAAGCGAAAGGTAATATTCTGCGTTATTTTATGATGGCAACGTCTGATGGTTGAATGATTTGATGATTTTAGGACGCTAATACCTGGAACGGTTGAATGAATTGATGGATAGGAGATTCTGAAGATATGATGAATAATATTTACAACGGAATAATGATGGAATCGGAGTACCTCAAGAAAATCTATCGCGTACCTGCTTTGTCCACCGCTAATGCCACATGGGTCGACCGAATGCGGCTCTCTGAAAAACGAGCATTCTAACCTTTACAGTGTAAAGTTTACACCATACATAGACCAAACATACATGCACAATTAATTAGTGTTTATTTCTTAGCAATTGGTTTCTGTTTGCGGGCGTTTGGAGCCCATTTCGACCACTCGAGAGGGCGTGGCGTGGCGGGGCTGGGCGGGGCGGAGGTGAGTCAGCGGCGCCGCCCGCCGCGCAGCTCCCCCGGCCCTCCTCTTCCCGCGCCGCTCCCTCCCTGCGTCACTCCCTCCCGCCCCGTTGGGGCGCGGCCCGTTCGGCAGCAGCACTGGCGTTCATCGCCCCGCCCCGCCCACCTCTTGCCTTCCTCAACCGCCCCGCCCTGTCCCGAGAGCCCCTCCCCGCCCACCACTCTGCCTTCCTCAACTGCCACCGCCCGCCCTGCCCGAACAGCCCCGCCCCGACCCGCTCACCACACTGCCTTCCTCAACTGCCCCCCCCCCCCCCCGGCCCTCCCGCCCCGCCCACTCTCCTTTCCCCCCCCCCCGCCCCGCCCGCCCCGAATAGTCCCGCCCACCAAAGTGCCTTCCTCAACCGTCGCGCCCTCCCCGCTCAGTCCAGGCCAGCCCACTCTCCCCGCCACCCCGCCCTCCCCCCCGCCCCCGCCCGCCCCGCCCACCACACTGCCTTCCTCAACCTCTGCGCCCGCTGCGAACCTCTTGTCATTTCCACTTTGCTTTTTCTCTCAGACAGAACCTAACACACCACACTCTTCAGATAATGTTCGCTTTTACCCGTGGATCCCACAAATTCTCAATGCAATATTTACACTGTGCTACTTTAGCAACTCCTTACATCTCTACTCAGCGTGACCTACTTTAGCTACGAAGAAGCTATTTTGGAATTTGTTTCTTTACTCCCCTTCACAGTAGCCCCCAGTCAGTACAGGAGTTATCCTGTACACATTTTTAAGACACTATCTTGCGGTTAAATAGCTAGAGGTAGGTCTCTGTATTAAACGAACCCGCAAAAACTACAACTTTCTTCTTGCTAAAATGTAGTAGTGATGTATAATGCATAGTGCTAAAATGCTATGCTAGTGCTATGCTAAAATGCTTAGTAGCGTAAAATTAATAATTGCATATTGTTGTAATGTCTCATTGCGATGGATTGAACTACATCTGTAGTATTTTGGGCCGTGTGGACGTGTCATACGATTTTAAAAAATTAACAATGTTACCTCTGCATACTAAATTTGATGTAAATATTATTCTTAAAGTTAATGATTATTCAAAATATTATTTTAATTAATAATTAAAAATCTTATTTTTGCATTCACATAGCATTCATTCATGATTATTTCTTTCAAACCGTTGAAGATTCGGACAGATCATTGACAGGATGTAGAATTCAGTTGTTCATTTTATGTGAAGTCCGTTTGTCTCAGTTTCGAACAGATTTTCCTTCACTTATATAAAAAAAACGTTGCATTTAAATGACAATAATCGAAGACAAAGTGTATTGTTTACAGAAAATCGTGGGTTTGCTTTTGCGGGTGCAAAAAAGTTTTGCATAATTCTAAAACCCTTCACAGAGTTCCAGGAGTCCACAACGCACTTCGAAAACTGTTACCGTAGAGGAAAGAAGTATGTATTTCCTTGTGCTGTGCTTGAACTTCCCCATTTGCAACGGTTGTATAATCACATTCGGTGTTTCGCAGCCACCCGCTCGCATCTCCGCCCCGCGCTGGCGCCGACCTCGTCCGAGTCTCCTGCCGCCGCAGCCACCGCACGCGAGCCTCGTCACGGGCGGACGCACGATGGCTCACGCCCCCGCGCTGACGCACGCGGGCGACCAATTCGCTCCGGGCTGCCAAGTGATTCACGAGGGGGAGCGAACACAACCTCCTTCGGTTTCCTGCTCAAGGAGGGGAATTGTTCTATTAACAACAGTCTCTCAATCGATGAAGAGCTTCAGAAAATAACCCAACCTCTCTTTCGATCATCATCACAAAGTTCGTTAAATTGTTCATAATTTGTGTTAAGTTTACTGCCGCCAATTTGTTGGAAAATCCCAATAAACAATAGATTGTGTTCGTGAAACTACATACCGGTTCCATTCTCCCCTCTGTGACACTATTATTTAATAAATAAATAAATAATATAAATAATAAATAAACCAGCAGGTGGTGAGAGAAGCATCCACATGGCTTGCACTGCTTTCATTTTCCACGGTCGCGAGGGATTGCTCTGACACCGGTGACGGCTCGTGCACTTTCTTGATAGGGGAAAGACAAAAAAAATCCATAAAGAACTCTAAATGCTATATGCAACTAATTAGCGTACATACATCGATTTTAGATGAGTAAGAGAGAAAGATCTATCGGTTTGATTTGCCCGTTCATAAGGGCTTCCACTAGTTCACGTTTTGAGATTACTCCACGTTCCAGCTGCTCAGCCCTCGCCGACGCATTCTGGCGTTTTTGACTGAGTGATTGATTAATGATTCCGGACGTGTCAACGGCTAGGGTCACTAGTTCTGTAAGTGTAGTGAATGATTTTCCTCAGGAGGTGGCGGTGAACTTCCCCCACTGGACGGTGAGATCAAGTGCCGACCTACCGTCGAGTAGCGAAGTGTTCCTCAACCAGGTATCTCCCACCGGCGGGGCTCCGCTCCAGCAGTGACAAGCTCTACTCTTCCAAGCGGTTTCCCGGCATGTGTGGTAGTGTAGAGTTTTTAAGAGTGTGTCCGTAAGAAGAGGTACAATGGAAGGAAAAGGAAGGAAACATCGCGCACGATCCGTAGCCCTTTTATTCGGGTTCTGCTCCGGCTTTCGCCTGCTATTGACCGGAGAAACCACTGAAAACTACCGATGACAGCAGCTGGCCGATAGAATCCTCCTCCAGTCAAAAGTCCTACCACCTTCGGGACTCGAACCTAAGACCTTCCGATCATAGACAATGTAGTGGCATACTGGCGTGTGACACGACCACTGAATTAGATGAAAAAGACGCTTGTGGATTGCAGATCAAGGAAGGAGGAGTTCCTTCCTTGAGCTGCAATGAGACACACGAGAGAGGAGGAAAGACTGCCTCTTCCTCTTCAGAGCGATTTAGATCCTTTACGCGTTGCTTAAGAGCGGGCATTACAAATTCGATTACAGTTGAGTTCTGATGTCTCCGACTCTGTGACGTCATGCTATTTCGCTGTGACAGTCGCAGAGCGAAGGAGAGGGGGTAGAGTGGGGATACAGAAAGGAAGCGACGGTACGCTGTGGGGGAAGTGATGGACCCTACTATTGAGTTAAAGACATTGACCTTACCTAATCATTGTCCACTGATGAACTATCGCTATTTTCTGTGTCTTCACACTCGATATCCGAGTCCATATTTATAACAATACTGTCTATAATATCTGGCACTATACCGTCCCTTACCCAGTATTCATTTTCAAGTTTCACGACATGAGCGCAGTAACCCTTCCTGTCTTCAATAGTGACTTGAGTGATAGCCCAGTTTGTAAGCTCTAACAATTTTTTTATCGACATGTCCCCAGATACATTTCTTTCCTTTATAAGTCTTAATTTTTGCCCATGCCATTTCAATGGGATTCAGTTCACACTTGTAAGGAGGAAGGCGGATGACAGAATGACCACTACTGGTTAACAGCTCATCAATTTTGTATGTCTTGTTCTGAGGTTTTAGTTGCAGAACTAGTTGGTATAATTCAGGCTTCCTCAGGTTTTCATTAACATGCATTCGTTTTGCATTCAACCATTGAATCATGTCGCGCTTTAATGCATATGCAGTTGGGGTTTTATTGGCTAACACACTATGATATGGAGCATTATCAGGAACAATTACTGCCTTAGAAGGCAGCTTTTGTAATAATTTTTCTCTCACCCATTTTTCAAAATGTTCTTGATTCATCTGACCATGATAGTCGCCTGATGCAAACCACTTTGAAAATTAGTTCTGCGCCATTAATGAAACCATGTTTTCACCAGCATGAACTACAATTAGTCTAACTGATCCGCTTATATATGCTGTTTCACCTATTATATCATGCTGCCAGCACTTAACAACTACTAAGCTGTTGTCAATCCATGTTTCGTCAATATACACTATTTCTCGGTCTTCTTTCCTTAACTTTCTCATTTGCACGAAATACCTCGCTCTCCAATCAACAATGTCTGCTTTCTCGACCAACACTGCGTTTTGAATTACAGTTCTTCCACCTGAATCCCATCTGCTTCATCAACCTCCATAGTGACTTTTCTCCCCAAGGAAAATTAATATTTTCTTTTATTATTGGCAGCATTTTTGATACCGTAGGCACTTGCTTTTCACGGACATTAAATTGAAGACAGCATTTCTGATAACGCACATGTCAAATTCATCGATTTTCACGGCGTTGTGACGAGTCACTGTTCTTTTCTTACCAGGTGAAATTAGTCGTCTGCCAGCACTTGTTTTATTTCTTACTGTTAGTATTTTCTTTACGAATTGTTTTAATACTAGTTACTCCAACACCAGTGTATGCCGCTGCTCTTTCTGGGGTGTTTGTCAGAGGAACTAGCAGATGATTTTGTCTCTTTATCACACGCATCAATTACACTCGGTTTCGTTACACTCGGTACACAATGATTTTCCTACCTTCACTGTGAATTGTCGAATTCGATTTCCGCTTCGCCATTTCGCATCTAACATTCTCTCACTCTGAAACCTCTGAATCAAAACTGAGCTGATGTTTGCGAAACCAATGCATTGACCAAGCACGCTTTGGCCCTTTCCTACAGCCCATGTGTGACTCACGGGCGTCTGTCAAACAAATCCTACAGCCCATCACCTTATCTCGCTCCCTTCCCCCCGCGGAGAAACTTAGACCCCTCTCACAGGGCCGGAGAACTCGGAACCGAATTGTAAATTTCTTCGCAGCCATCAACAAAACAATACACATGTTTCCTCAACGCCAGCGCAATTATTTTATTACGCATCCAGAAATTATAGGAACAAAACTTTTCTCTCTTCCCTGCCCTATCCGTCAGGCGCGTATTACGAGGACGCGTCCACTGCGGCGATCTTGAGGGTGGGTCAGGCAGGGCCAATGGCGGATCAGGGGAGCACGGGCAACTTTTTTTTTGTTGCAATTTTACGCCATTTATTCAAAATAATTACTATACATGCTAGATATATCATCACATCCAAAGTATTATTCCCGTTAAGAATATATTCATATGCTTTTGATTTCATGCTAGCAATAAAAAAGTAAAAACAATAGTGTCATAGGCAGAAAGTCTATCTGATGAGTTCGAGAGGACGAAACGCTGATTGTTGCTAATTACTCTTTCAGGACCCTTTCGGGAATTCCTCCGGACCAGAAGGAATGTTCGTCCAGAATGTCAAGGTCGCATCCTTGTGCTAGAAGAAAGCAATGCGGAAACCATGTGCTTTTTTTCAGAGCGTCGCCACATAAAAGTTGGTGATACGGCTGGATAGCCCCAATTTCGGCTCTTCAGATGCGGACAAACCGCATATTCATCAATACAAACGTTCTTTCTCCGACGCGTTGAAGGGTCTGATCTGCACGGGCCGCTGGCTGGGTGGGCGCGGAGGGCGCTGGGGCGGAAGTCGCGGGCGGAAAGCGCGCGCCCGCGGGCGGCGGCGCGCAGCTGCTGGCGGCTGGCGGCAGATACGGCGCCTCCGCGTCCACGCCAGCGCAGCCTCTCGGCGCTTGAGATAGCGCTTGGAGCGCTCGGCACTTCATACAAAGAGCCACTGCATCATATCAATCATCAATCTCTTCATACAAAGAGCCACTGCAAGCCACAACGTGTCCTTACAGTGCTGGATCATGGAGCAATAAATACATTTCAACATTTATATTACAAATTGTGCCGAGCAGCACCGTTTTCAAGAAAAATATTCTAACGAATAATATTTTCAATGCATAATTTATCTGTCGATTAGAGTAACTTATTACACAGTTTGTATACATTGTATTTGTAATTTATTGTTAAGTGCTATAAGTTTTATGTTGAAAATATTAATCCAAATCAATGGTCCTAATAAATTACAGGCATGATACATTGCACATTTTTCTCACAGCAAACATGTAATATCGAACTTAACTAGTTTTCATTTACTTGTCTGTTTAGATCATTGTGTTCTCGGGATTACCAAAAGGTAGTCCTTAAGGTTGTTTTAATTCTTATTAACGAGTTGACAGTGCTCGTGCATTGAAATGCACTCAGTGACCTGAAGGCTTCAGAAGGCGAAGTCACGATGTCACACTCTGCCCTTGCCTCTTCACTTCTCTTCATTCGCCTTTCATTCGCTTTCCGAGTGCAATAAAACATAATAGATGAGCCGACATGTTTCTCAATCACTACATCACTACATTCGTATAACTCGCGTCTATTACTCTAACGTAGGCCAAGTCTAAATCAATAAAATAGCACTTCCGACGGATTTATGTTTTGCAAATACCTTGTGAAAACTTTTAACTGGTGATTCTAAAAATTCTAAAGCCCTACAGACGACAAATGCAATATGTGCACAGCAAACATCTTGACTAACTTCCATCCGATACGAATGTGTTCTAGCACTTTACAAACTTCCTGATTCCGATTCACTCAGGAATCCCTTGCCACTAAAAGTTTACATCCTACGATTACTGTTACGAAAAGATCTATATGGGAATGAGGAAACTCATAAACCCAGTTCGAGGGCCCGCACTGAAAACTCCATTGCTCACGAAGAAAGAAAAAAATGAAATGTCGAAATGCTTTCATTGCTTGAAGAATCAAAGAAAAGTAATAGGTATTATGCGTCAATGGAACAGTCTAAATTTAAATTATAAGTTTTATTACAAGTCTAACTTTAAATTTAAAATTAAATGGACATATTGATTCGATTCTAAAAAAGCTTAAAAAGCAGAAAGTATAACAACGTTGTAACAGTCAATGCATTCTACTGTATCCCAGAAAAATGAAATAGGCTGTGAAAACATACTGAGTAAGGTTCGTGAGAATATCATTGACTAATTTCGGATTAAAGTAAAAAATTGAATCATGGACGTACAGCGTATAAAAGTTAAGACATTTAATAAAAATGTAACTCGTTTTCAATTATTTCAAGAAGTTAATATTCTTGTGCCAATAAACCGTGCCCCCATTCCGCGAGCAGATATTTATCACTTCAGAAGCAGCGTTCTTGGTACGTTCTAGTGTTTCCATCTTTCGCCCCGATGTGCTTCGTGAGTCCAAATCGGTCTTCTGGTCAAGCCTTGTTCGCGATCCCACCAGTCTTACGCCTATTTTAAAGGAGAAGAAAAGAGCCAGAACGCATCCTGATGGCACTGGCATTACTGTCTGTACACCTTTATGTCGCATATTCTTTATAATCTGCCTCGTACAGTGTCAGTCAGCAAGTTACCTTTATGTCGCGCACCCGGACGTAGGCTCACATACCTTTACCGCAGGACGGGGAAGGAATTAAAGATATCTGAGATTCAAAGATAATACACGGTCTCGTAGAATGGCAGTGATGTAATGAAAAGGAACCGGATTGCCGGAATGAAGTTTCTTGGTACGAGACAAAGTGTGTGTATTGTCCAGCTCCACTGCGTTAGTTGTAAACTTCTATTTAAGACAAAGTCACTTAACCTAACCTCATCTAATGTCACTACACCGTAGTTGACGCTTTGCTACGCATTACTAGGTTGGTGGCGAGGTGATGTTAAAATCTACAGCCCCTCTCCGCGATTTACATAAAATATCCTTGAGTCTATTTAATGCATTATTTCCAACTTTTTCAAATACCCAAATACAACTTCTTACGAACACACAAGACGGCTCACTCTAGGATAATCACCTTACGTCAACCAGCGTGCTGGTGTTAATACCAACATCAGCCGGATGAAGTTCCAAATTATCAGTTCAACGTCATTCACGCAGCTTTATCCACAACGTCTGGCTAATGTGAGAATTAATGGTCTACTCCTAACATTTTGAGCTTTAGCCGTGACGTATAGACTATAAAATGGAATTAAATGACGCACGGTAAGGACAGGGAATGCTTGCTGTGCCTTTGCCGTGCCCAGGACAACAGAATCAACTGTCTTCTTTGTTCCCCAGTAAAAGCGCGCGCAGCCAGGAAGGGGCTGGCGGATCCCTGCGCTCCCCGGCGCGGGCGTCACGCGCGAGGGGGAATCGAATAACGCGCGCAGTGTCACGGGCGCGGCGCGCGCGGCGCCTCGGGTTGCGAGGCCTTCCGAGGAGCTCCCTGTCCGAGGGCGGACGACGGGGCGGACGACGGGGCGGACGACGAGGGCGGACGACGAGGGCGGACGAGGGCGGACGAGGGCGGACGAGGGCGGACGAGGGCGGACGAGGGCGGACGAGGGCGGACGAGGGCGGACGAGGGCGGACGAGGGTGTTCTTCTTTCAAGAGAGGCTCGACGAACTTGTGGAAAGCGCGCGTTTCAGTCGAAAAGGGTGGATTAGTGCATGAGCAGACTAAACACATAAGTACTCAGGCTGCCACCCTTTTTAATTTTTAATAAATAAAGTTTATATTCCTTCATCAATAGGTGAAAATATTATACCTTTTTATTCGTTTATTTTCCATTAAAAACTCAAATTAATTTGTGTTTGGCATTTTAAGGTAAGATTAATCCGGCTTTGCCTACCTAGCGGTATTCCTAGGTCTGGGCCTGGAAGTAGGGTTCACAGAGGCATTTTCAGACAATAGAGAACAAGCAGAAGAGGGAGGCGGTAAGACACTGCAAATAAAATACTTCAACAGAACTTTTTAATATTATGATCCCCATCGTCTGTATTACAGTAACATGTTTTCAATTCATTGATTTTAAATTATTTTTAAATCCTTTGAAAGCTAGTTTATGCTCTAGTTTAGTATTCAGCATATCCAACATCACAAAGTTAACTGTGATGGAAAACTAGTCATAGTGATAATTAACCACAGAAATAATTCACTAAAAATCCATTACAACTTCACTATTTTAATTCGTAAAATTGTCAATCAATGATGCTAATAGTGAACTTAAATAATGATCATCTGATAGTCAGTAGACATCAACGTGTGACGTCAAACGTAGTGACATCAAATAGTGATCCTCTTCCTGGGAGTAAAAAATAATACGTGTGGTGAACATGTGTTTCCCTATCACCGTAAATATCTTTCTTAGGCCTCTCTGCGCTTTCTATTGTCACACATCTACAGAAACTGCAACGTTTTGTGTAGAAAGTTACAGCTTTATATTTGCTCCTGACCGGAATCGGACGCGGGGCCGCCTCACGGAAAGCTAGCACGCTCTTCATGAGTCATCCAAGGGGCACAAATTAATTTAATCCGTGTTATAAATCTTCGATAGTGCATTTTAGGAGCGACCCACAGGAACAAAAATTCTGCAGAACAAAATCACACAAAATGCCTTTCCATAAGGTAGCACGCACACTTCTCAAGAACAACAAATAATAAAATACTTTCGTACAAAACTGCAATAATTTTAATATTTTAACAAAACCAGACTTCACGAGTACTGCAATAACATAGTGCGTATACTGTTCAACACTCCTTTATATACCTAAGAATATAAAAAAAAAAAGTTGCTAGCGTGCGGCCTCTTCCTGGGAGCTTTGCAGTCGCATGACGTCTGCTGGATCGTAAGTAGTGACGCATCGAGTACATTCAGTCGGATGTGCGACATCAGGATAGACAGAATAACAAACCAACATTGTCTTTCAATTTCTGCGCGCATTGGAAATCAGTAAAACAGATTAGATGTAAGTTATTGCAATTCATTTCATAATTTCATTAAAAAGAATGCATAATATATCAAAATAAAATTATTTATTGCCAAAATGTGCATTTAAAATATGTATTTGTTGGCATTGTAAGCATTATAAACAAACCGAATGAAGTGGCTCAGGGTGTAGCGCGCTGACTTCGCATCCGCGAGGCCCGACTTCAATTCGCGTGCCTGCCACCCTGACCGGGGTTTTCGCGGTTTCTCTCGGTCACCCAGGCGAATGCTGACATGATTCTATTGAAAGGCCACGACCACGAAACCGGCGTGATTTGATTTGATTTTTTCGTGTTTCCGGGCACGTCAACTGCTTTGGTCATTAGTCCCGTTAGTGTAGTGCATGTTTTTCTCGGGATATGCGCTGTGATCTTTCCCCGCTGGATGGCGAGATACGGCGCCGATCTACCGTCGGCTAGAGGGGTTTCCCCCTAACCAGGACTCTCCCACCAGCGGGGCACCGCCCCAGCCTGGACAAGCTCTAAGCTTCCGACCGGTCTCCCGAATATGTGGTAGTGTAGTGCATGTTAGTGTAAGTGTGTGTGTGTGTGTGTGTAAGGGGAGAGGATAGGACAAGGAAGAGGAAGGACAGATCGCGCGCGGTCCGTGGCCCGTTTAGTGGGGGTACTGCTCCGGCATTCGCCTGGTGTTGATCGGAGAAACCACGAAACACTACCGATCAGAGCAGCCGGCCGCTGGAATTCTCCTCCAGACAGCGACTGAATTCGACCTAGTTGAAAAGCTAGTGTCGAAAATCCTGCCGCCATCAGGACTCGAACTTAGAATCTCCCGGTCAGAGGCGCTGCAGGGACATCAATTGATGCACTGAGCTACCGCTCCCGGTTCGCACGAAACCAGCGTCGCTAGCCGAATGCTGAACTACGTGAAGTCACAGAGGTTACGCGAATGCGAGACATCGCGGTTTCCTGGGTGGTGGCCGACTAGGAACCCGAGAATCTAACGGCGCGGAGGCCAATTGGCCTCTACAGGGTATAAAATGGCTAAATACAAATAGAAAAATTATAAACGACCCTTTCCATTGCAAGAAATCGTTCATAAATTGGCGTTTAATGGCAAACATTGCATTTTGTAGCACAACACCTGTCCGCCTTTCCTGCCCGTCCTCACTGCCAGTCCTCATTGCTGGTCCTCAACGGACGTCCTCAATGCCCACTCTCACCGCCACTCCTCATTGTCCGTCCTCAGCGCCTGACCTCACTGCCCGTCCTCCCTGATCGTCTTTTCTGCGTGACTTCGTAATACCAACTATGTTTGAAAATTGCAAATCTGCTTTTTTTTTAATTTGTATCCAAAATTAAAACTCGCTCCCCAAAAAATTGAAAACCCCCTCCTTACATAACTCGATTTTACGTGTACTTATGCAATAAAGTCTACAAAATGTAACTATAAGTAGTTGCATAATTTCAGTTTTTGCTAACGGCGTTGAACCCTCTCGAATTGATTCTTGAAACCGATTTATAAGCCTTCGATTTGTAAGCAAATTAATTATTTACAAATCGATTTCTTTTCTCGTCCTGAAGCGTTCATATTTCTAAACAGAAAATCTTACGCAGTACTGACAACTCCCACTGAGGCACTCCCACCACTAAGTAAAAGTAAATGAGGCTAGTAATTTTGCCCTCGTGCAAAGCAATTAAATAGAGGTTGCTTAATGAACAATTCTCGTCTTATGATCTCTGTGGAATGTGACTGCGCTATAAATGTAATGTCGCACTCCCATTACTCATAAAACACTGACATGGTGGGCGGGGAGACGTTTATCAGAACAAAGGAAGTCCATATAAACGAGGAAGTCGATGTCGTCGAATGGCAGAGCTCGAATGCAAAAATAAGAGCGTGATTTCATGATGATAAAACTCTTAAGCTATACTCAGATTCTAATTTAAAAAATATTACAATTAATGTTGTTTTTTTATGCGTCATTTTCTTATTGTTTCAATTGGGTCCGAAATTGCTACCCACTTTTAAATTAGAAATGTGTGGTTTCATAGCACATAGGACATTGACATTAATATAACACGTTAAACTGGGAAGAGAGGAATCGTTCGCCCTTTCCAGGAAAATGGCATTCTGTAATTTAAAAATACGATGCAACACAGATTAAGCCCTAAATTCAAACATCATTTAATTTTTTGATTATTTTATTCTTTCGTTATGTAAAGCTGCGCACAAATTTTGATATCCGAACCGACGTTTGCCAAGAAGGCAAAAAATGTATAGGTGAATAAGCAAATTACTTTAGCACGGAGAGTGAGAAGACGCGTTAAGTATCCTACACAAAGACAGTGGCTAACACGTATTTATGTCGCTTTCTCCGCGATGTAGTCCGTTACAATGAATCGTGTCTTGAAACTTTTGTCTACACACAACGCCTCAGTTCTCAAGAAAGAAACTGAAACTATATGAAGTGGACCCAAATCAAACTAGAGATTGCAAAAAATGTAATACATTTGACAAAGTGATTAATTGAGCAATATCACATTCCAATGGTGTTATTTACTAAAAGAAAACGATATTCACTGTTCAAATCTATATCATTTCTTTTGAAGCAAAGTAAAAATCATTTTCTAGCATCTACTTATTTATTTATTTATTTATTTATTTATTTATTTATTTATTTATTTATTTATTTATATTTATTTATTTATTTATTTATTTATTTATTATTTATTTATTCAAAAACAGTCAAAAACTGTATATGACGTATGGGGGAGAAATTCACTTACTATTTACTATATTATTTACTATTTTCTTACTCAGGATATTCTTACTCATATTTTACGTATGCATTGTGCGGATCTTTGAAATTAACATTTGACTTCAAAAGCAGTTTGATGCTGATAAGATTATACCCAACACTATGTTTTGCTATTTCTACACTGTAAAAATATTATCAACTATAAGCGCTTAAGGAATTCTTTCATCAGCAGAACTGTTTTTGGCTCTCTTTAGAATGAACGACAAATTCTTGGGAGGGAAGGGGGAGACAGAATAAGAAACATGAAATCAAGACGCATACTGTAACATGGAAAACGAAATCTGAGAATATACAGAAAACATCATACCACAGAAAAGAAATTGAAATTTTAGTGTATTTTTGAAGTTCTTAAAAAATGTTTATTTAATGCAGATATGTATTACGCTATTAAAACAATTAGTTTTGTAAGTACTGTATTAAAATTTCTAACGAATAGATAGAACTCTTATTTTTTACTTTCTCGCAACCGCTTACGCAGTAGGGAGAAAGTTATGTAATGCTGCGCAAAAAAACGGAAAATTTTCGGCAGAAAACTCTTATAACAGCGTCCTGGTAATGAAAAAGTGGTTATATCCAGTTGCTAAATTTAGAAAAAAATCCTGGAACACTTGATGTAGTCAGAATTCATGTTTTGTGCGTCCTTGTTACCAAAAAAATCCAATGACGGAAAAACGTCAATCTATCCGTTCGTCCGTCCGTCCTTCCGTCTCTCTGTCCGTCCATCCGTCTGGGAACAACGAAAACGGCTAAACCGTTCAGGCGATTTTCTTCAAAATTTATTTTCCCCACACGATCTGGTTGATATCGCGGCCACTTGAATTTGAAATCGATATTTTAATCTGGGGGTTACTTTACATGACGCCCCTGGAACATTTTCAAAATTTACAAATAAACAACTCCATTTATATATTTTAATATGTTTTTATATTAAATTTTGATATTAGATACGTTGTGAAGAATGTTTAAGAGACTGGTGCAGGTCTTATGTTCGTTGAAAACTGATTTTCCGAAAATTGCAAACATTCAAACATGTTTAGCCATCTTCCTACAATTACAATTATGAAGATGTAGATTTTTTCCCTTGATGAATTCTGGTCCGTAAAGATAGATTTGGTTAAGTACAATTTTCAAAAATGTGAGTATTTTTCGCGTAATTTTGCGCAAAAGTACTGGCAAGAAAGTATGTGCTATTTTAGCATCACTAGTTTCATAAATTAATGATTTTCTACCAAAGTTCTAAGAATGTTTCAGCTTGTTTAAAGTCAATTTTTTATACACGCTGGAAAAATGTTTCCCTAAATAAGAGAACAATTTTACCTGCTGATAACATCAACGATTTAGTCACGTGCAAATCGATTAGGGAAGTTGTTGACTGATGCAAAGGACTCTCCCCATTGTAATAACCAGTAATACTTATCTTCAAAGAGGCCAGCGTTTACACGCCCCGAACGACAAGCTGCAAAGAGATTGATCGATAAACCAAGTCATTGTTCAATCGAGAATAAAGATCAAAGGTCGAATTGCTATCGTCATCTTCCCAGTTCTGCATACGTGCAAATATGTCCTACATTCTAGCAGTAGTTGTCGTTCATTCGTTATCTACATTTTTATGCAGCTGTTTCTCACATCTTGGGGAGACATTCACAATATCGTCAGCAAAGATTAATAAAGGAAACAATTTTTAATCTGCAAATTTTCAAGGATTAATATGCAAAATGAAAGCATTTAACTTTCATATCGGGCTTTTCACACGCGTTGAAATAACTATCAGGCTGACATGTATAATTTGCTGATACCAATACTTAACGATAATATTTACGCAAACCCGATTAGTTTTCCTTTGGTTGAATACTCTACTTTGGTTATCAACGTAACACCAGATTCCAAGCGCACGACGTCTTTGTTTGCACAATTGAAAGTTATCGTAGGTATCATACTGCTTCTGCAATGAAGATTCGGTAAGAGTAGAGAATGTCAACGTAATGAAGCCAACGCAAGTAAGGGACACATTACTTATATTTTGATTTGAAATTAGTGACCAAAAATATCGTCCTCCGATTTTTAATAGTTTAATAAGGTGTTCCACATTCCACCACCGGGCAGTCCACGTGATGGATAAAGAGAGCTCTCAGCAGGATTTCTGGATGTGCTCGTTTCACGTACTACTTCCCAATCCAACCTTCCTTCATTATTATTGCTATCATGTCATTTGATCATCACTTATCATTTGATCAGCCCCTAGAGCACTCAACATTAGAAGGGACCCTAAATTCAAATAAATAAATAAATGAATAAATAAATAAATAAATAAATAATAAATAAATAAATAAATAAATAAATAAATAAATAAATAAATAAATAAATAAATAAATAAATAAATAAATAAATAAATAAACAAATAAATTTGAAGTGGCCTCCAGAGCGCGCCGCATGCCGAGTCGACGCGTTTGCAGGGGTGGGGCGGGCCGCGCGCATGGGCCCGCGGCGAAGGCAGGCCGCCGCCGCCACCGCATCCGCCGCCGCCGCCACCGCGACCGCTTCCTTCCGAGTGTTGCGCACGTCCGCGCGCGCCGGCGCCCTCGCGCCACCACCCGCTTCCGCCCCGCGCCGCCAAGCCGCGCCACATCCGCTCGCCGCTCACTCGGGCGTACGCCGTCACTCGCAGCGCGACGGCCCCACGCGGCGGGGCAATACTTACAGAATAAAGCCCTTAGGTGACGCCAGACAGTACCTAACATTTATATAAAAGTGATTGTATTAAACACTAACTAAACACAGCAAAATGTGTTAACGTTGTAAGCCCACAGTGGAAATTGTAATATTTGATCACTAAATATAAAATTATTTAAAATAATTTTCAAAATCTTTCTCTGGATTAACGTACTTTTTGTTATTTGTTTAAATAAAATAACTCGTATAGTTTCCTGATACACCTTTCAAATTTCAAATTTTTCTTCGTAGGTGGTGGAACTTTATTTCAGCATTGCTCCGGCACTGTACCTGGTTCTGAAATGAACGGAAGGTCGTATTGATGAAAAGAGTGTAGTTGTACCATACAATAAAGATGTATATGCCTCTTTTAGTCTATGGTTGTAGGGACCCCAGTGAGAATGGGGGAAGAGGAGTGCGGCGGGTCCTGACGGACGTCAGCGCCGCCGCAGCGGATGCGCTCGCGGGGGTGGCGTGAACGGCGCGGCTTCCGGAGGCGCGTCCGCCCGCCCCAGCCGCTGCCTGCGCAGCGGGCCCTCGACCCACCCGACGCTGCCTCCCGCAGGGCAACGACACAGGCCACGCACCCTGCTTTAAACGTTTCTTTTACGTTAAACACATTTATTAATTTTGAAAGATTTACATCGTTCAGTACAATTACTTTACAAATGTGTTTTCAGACTTATTCTAGTTAAAATATCTAAGCTACATTGAAGAGGATACTCTAGGGGAGAACCTCGGTGTTAAGAATCGTGATGGGCTAAAATTTTGAGGAATGCTTCAAAAGGAAATCTATTTTTTATTGGAGTGTGGGTTGGATTTTTCGGTAGTTTGTAATGGGATGCTGCTGGTATGTCTGATAGGTTTTGGAAGAAGTTGTGTGATATTTGTGCTATTTGGTTTATTATTGTATTGATGTTTAATTCTGAATGGAGTTGTTTATTACTAATGAACCAGGGGGCATTTGTGATTAATCTGAAAAATTTATTTTGTATTACTTGAATTTTATTGACATTTGTGGGGGCTGCGTTTGTCCATATGGGGCAGTAGTGGTCTGATTATTGTTTTGTATAGTGTTGTAATCTTTGTGTATGACAGAGATTCGCACCCTGCTATCCACCGCTTCACACTCCTACGAAGCATTATTTTTATTGTTTACTTTTGTTAGCATATTTATCTATTTCCACCTGCCCAAATGCACCCCCGTTCGTTTCGAACTACAAGACCAGAAGAAAAGCTGCAGGATCTCATTTATCTTTACATCTATGATGCAATATCACACACTTTGGAGAATTCGATAACTTAAATAATGCAGAGAAAACAATCCGTAGCTAAAACTGAAATGTCTTCGTTTATGTAGTCACCAGTCATCATTCGTATTAACTTAAAATCCGTTTCGTTAACGTAGAGTGAGGTGCCATTGGAAAGCGTCTGAAGAAGGGCGTCCGTGAGGGATGGAAGCGGCAACAGCGGAAGGAGCCCCGGGCGGGAGGGGCGCCGCCGCCGCTGACCGCAGGAGCGATAGGCCCCCGGCGGACGTCGCGGCGGTGGGCGTGGCACTGTGGGCGCACACTTCCAGCCCAGCGGGCACGGCTGTTCTCATTCGGACACGGACCGATTGGGCATAAAAATACTTTAATGACGAATTACGGCAAATAACTACACTCTGATGATACGTTACGTATATTTTCTCCAAAAATTAAAGCAGCATTTATTTTCTCACAATATTCTTATCGTCAAAAATCAGGAAAAACTGTATGCGATGTAAGGGGAAAAAGTATAGTCTGCTTACTGTCATGTGAATGGAACACTACAAGTATATATATTGTTTCTTTACGAATTGAGGTTGTCCCAAAACGAACTCTCTAGAAGACTAATCTGGGTATTAGACACACACAAGTGAAGATGAAATTTCTAAAAGAGAGCTACGTTTTTTGCCCAACGGGAAACTGGAGAAAATGTGGCAACATCTAAAAAGGTCACGAACACCTTTTGAAACACAAAATATCCGACAAAAATAATTCTCCAGCAAGTATATTTTAGCCTAAAAATTAACAATATTCTTAATAATACGTAGAGTTTGAATCGGGCAGATATTTTAGTAAAACCGAAGTGGTTAAAAATATTTCAAACCTAGGTGGACCGAGCAAATCGGGCCTAGCAAGTGTAGTGACGGTGGGGAAGTAACGGCGCGCATCTGGACAGTGTCATGGCACCGCGCCGGGAAAAATGACAGCGGAGCGGTTTCCTGGTTTAAAAAAGAGGCAGAGGCGTTTCCACAAGGGATGAAACTCGTGAAGCCCGAGGCCGATGGCATCTGGCACTGTATTCACGTGTCTGTTTAACATCTGCTACCCGAGGAGGATGAGAGTAAGTTATTGAAGGGAGATTTCTTTGTGAACTGTGTTCAGGATGAAAATTAACATAAAGATTGTTTGTTAATATCACTGAAAATTATTAGGTAAAAATTCAAGCAATGTAATTAACAAAAGTGTTTCATATGTCACATTCCATTTTTTACAGTTCTTTTCTTGAAAAAGTGTGTTTTGTAAATGCATCTTAGAGAAGAATATATTCCATTTTGTTTCTCCAAACTCAAATTCATCGGAAATCAACAATTGTGTAATTTTTGTTGTTGTTGATGTCAGCTCCAGTATCCAGTAAGATTTTCGAGATTCACGTATTTCTCCGGGAATTTTAAATCCAAGGCTCGTAAACTACGTCATGCATATTTTGAAAACGATGTACTATTACTTTGATATGTTCATAAAGAATATTATTTTGATACACTTTCCTGTAAAAATAGAGATCACGTCGTTTTTCACAAGTATTCGAGGAATTCGTTGCGGAAATGTTCTGCATTTAAGAACCAACTTGGCCAATATTTCGGTATCTCCACGAAGCCGAGGAGAAAATGTTTTCCTCGCGGAGGCCAGCCCTTTCCTCGAACAGCATTGTCCTGTGAGGAGAATGGCTTCACCACATTTCCGCGTTCTTCACCATAGTTCGGCCCAAACGCCACGAATCAGGTAAGTGATTTTTTGCCGGTTTGGACTACTACTTTGGACCGGTGCGTTCAGACCGCCCCTTCAGCAGTATGATGTTCATTATTTCTACTGAATTGAATTAAAGTTCTCTATTACGCAGGATTAAAGTTCTGTTATCATTTACTTGTGTAATTAGAAATTTACAAATTAAGTATATTATCAATATACACACTACTCTTGATGTAGTGAACATAGATGTAGTGAACTTTAGGTGCTAGTGAATCTGTCACTAGTCCCCTTCCATAAGCAATGCAAATAAGTAAAAGAAATTTGGTTGTAGCCAACAAAAGAAATACCTTCCAGAAAAAAATCCTCAGAACCTCGAATTCACGTTACAGCATTCACAGTCACATGAGTTGTTTATAGCATTAATGGCGAATTAAAGAGACTAAAGAAACATACCACTGCTCGAATTTTTCAGTTCGTGAATGGCAATTCTTTTGAAACTGAAGACGGGATCTGCGAAATTAAAACCAACAAAATTCAATCGTGAATACGTTGTGAGGGTCTTACAGGACAGAAGAAAACGAGTATAATGAAGAGGATGCAAATGAAGAAAGTGTTCTAACGATCCAGTGAAGGGTTCAAAGAGGCGTTGACGAATGTCAAGACTGCACTAAAATATAGTACAGCGTGCGGCAAAGTGGAATCAGATCTAGTGATTTCACGAACTCTGGGAAAGGATATGGTAATACTAATGTACACAAAGAACAGTTACGAGTTAACGTTTATATTAAGGCTAAACACAGTATATTGACATTTTGAATAATCAGTGCAAGAGTACAATACTGTTCTTGTGAAACAGATACAAAACTATATCAATCCTATTGGAGAAACTATATTTTGTTTTGGCATTATTGAATATGTTGCACATCTGATGTACTGAACCAAAATCGATCGTTCCCAGAGGTTCACTACAACCGGAGTCGGCTGTAAACATAAGTCTTCACAAACATCCTTCCTGTAACGACTCGGAGTCCCATTCCATCAAGGTAAATCTTTCCCGAATACGGCGCCATTCCCGTCGAGTATTTCTCGTGGGGAGCGTCTGAGCGGCTGCAGCGCGGAATGCGCCGTGTGCGGAAGTGCGCACCTCGCCGGGGCGAGCGGCGAGGGCGCGGTGCGGCATGACCCGGGCCCTTATCGCCCCAAGTGGGCGGTGGAACCGGAAATGACTGTGAAGACGTGAGCGGTGCGGTATCTGCGAATGAGCCGGGGAGCGGCTTCGGCTGAGGTGGGCGTGGCTGATGGAAGAATGCACACCGTCACCGCACGCAAAGGGGAGGACGTACTTGCAAACCAAACCCAATTCGTGATTGAATTAGAAAAAAAGACCTGAGTGAGTAAATCTGTTGCGAGAAAAAATAATATCTCTGGGTGGGATAGAAATAATAAATTGTTTAAAAGTAATTTTAAATCATGACCATATATTTTGTAGTACTTTTTGTTTTGAATTTTTATAAAATTGTTTCTTCTAAAAATACACGTTCACGTTACATTTTACTATGATCTTCCTTAGATAAACAAGGCAAACGTGATATATCCCTCAATCTAAACTTAAAAATCATCTGAAAAAATCCGAGTGTAGTTGGAAATTGACATAACAAGCACATAGTAATTGTTGAGATTTAAATTCGTCAAAATATTCGTGAACCGCTTTAGGTAATAAAATAAAACTTTCTGGGAGCAAGAGAAACATCCGATGGCAACACCGAAAGCCAGAAAGCTATTGTCTGAGGGTGCGGGTGGCGGCGCCAGGTAGAAGCCGGGTGGGAGGCGGGGCGATGGGCGGGCCGGGAGGCGGGGGCGGAGGACGAGGTGCGGCCGAGCGCTGCAGCAGGGCTTCCGCGGTGGCCTCGTTCCCCAAGGAGAGGGCAGCGCGCCGCGCGGCTTATCGCCCGCAATGTGGGGCGCGTTATCTTGGGCGACGGCAGCGGGAGGCGGGACAGCGCCCGCCCGCAGGAAACGCCCGGTTCCGCCTCGTCCCTTCCTCCGACCTTCCGGCAGCCCGCGCGCACAGCCATGCCCGCCCGCCACGCCGCGCTTCCCTCTTGTCTCGTTAGTGGCAATGCCCTGCGGTTTCTTCCCCATCCGCACCGCCCCCCTTCCCTCACAATTTTCGGGTTTTCCTCTTCTGTTCATTTCCCCGTCGTCGTCTTTCCCGTTGCTATAGACATAGAGTAAAGATGCCTCTTTAGTCTATGCTATAGAGCGATTTTCCTTAGGATGAGCCAAAGTGACAGCTAGTGCTGGCAACATAACTGAAGGTTCTGTGGTCGTCGTGCCCTTGAGCCCATTAGACTCCCTTCCCGCATTCGTTCGTTTGCAGTTGGCTAACTTGTAAGTAGCTTCGACACTTCCTTTGTGGTGTCCTTGTCCGAAAAAAATATAGTGCGCTTCGAGAAATAATTGATATTAGGAAGTGCAGTGTAATGTGCTCTTCTATAAAAATTCTATTTTTCTTTATATATTACAATGAATTTACTTTTTGGGTGATAAATATTATGTTTATTTTAAAACCGAGACTTAAATGCGAGATTTCTTTTACTGATTGTGAGAGAATTTAAAGAGATTTTCCACATACGTAATTAAATTCAAATATTTCCCGGACTCACGCACGTGCATACTATACCTCAGCGAAACTCTTAGACGTCTTCATAGGGATGTTTTCACAGGAGCCATTAGCTCTTTACAAAGGGGCGTGATTGAACAGCTATCGCGGCGGAAGGATACTTCTCTGAAATACATGTGATGTTCACTTGTCAACTGTCACTTTGGCTCAGGAAAATCGTTCTATACTAGCGTACTCTGTCCGTTGCCGCGACCCGCACCCCAACCATGGAGTAAAGAAACCTCTTTAGCCTATGCCCCAACCATATACTAATTCTTCACTCTACGCCCCAACCTGCTGAGCGCGCGCGCAGGGGCACGCGAGGCCACGCGACGGACTGCATGCCACCAGCTCCTCCCGTTTCTTCTACCTCCACTCGTTTCGTCCCCACTTTTCGCCGCATCACCACTCCCTGTTTACGTGTCTGGGCGTGGCAAATTCCCCGCCATATCGCGTCTTCCAGGCTTCGCCGCCGCGCCTCTAGTGCGTCACGCGCTCCGAGCGCCTTTATCAGTCCCGCCCCCCTCCGCCGCGTTGCGCGCGGCGCCGCCAGAGCGCGCGCGCGAGTCGTTTCGTCGTCGGTCGTCGTGATAACAGGAACATCACACGTGACGGGCTGACTCGTAATCGCTAGGCTTCATTCGTTTTGTGCTATGCCGCTACGCTATTTGAACTGGCGGAAGATAGTAACCGTGGCCTTCAGCGCCAAAGGAACTACAATGTTGAACTCAAAATACACGAAGATATTGTCATTTGCATCACGTCAATAAACACAACAATTTCAGAATGACAAGAATGTTTGTTCGATTCCATAATGAATATTGTAGTATCACGAGGGCTGGCAAATTTTGGAAAAAGAACACATCTTCATTCTTGAGAAAATGATTCTACATTTACGCATTATTGCTGTGTAAGAGCGTTAATAAAGCTATTTCGGAATACACACATCAAAACATTTCCTATTGTTTTCTGCTCTAGAACTTCCAGTATTTTTAAGAAGAGGTGTCGGCTTGATTGATTGATTATTAGTGATTCCGGGCACATCAACTAGTATGGTCATTAGTCCCGTACGTGTAGTGCTTGATTTTGCTCAGAAGGTGACGGTGGTCTTCTTCCGCTGTATGGGGAGATCCGGCGCCGATCTACCGTCGACTAACGGGGTTTCCCACTAACCAGGACTCTCCCACCAGCGGGGCACCGCCCCAGCCGGAACAAACTCTAAGTCCACGACCGGTCCCCCGGTATGTGTGATAGTGTAGTGCATGTTAGTGTAAGTGTGTGTAAGGGGTGCGGATAGGACAAGGGAGAGGAAGAAAAGATCGCGCGCGGTTCATAGCCCGTTTGTTAGGGACCTAGCTGACAAGGTAGTGTCGACAATCCTGCCACCGTCGGGACTCGAAACGTGGACCTCCCGGTCAGAGGGACTGCAGTGACAACAGGGGGTGGCGGCGAGAGTTATTATAAATATGAAAATCTCTCATTAACCCTTCTTCAACTTCCCAATTTCCATTAAAGTTATAGATTCAAGTTAAAACTATAGAAGACTAATTCTTCCATCTCACGAGTATTAATAACATGTTTTATAATGGAAAATCATTAATAAAGGAAAAATGTCAATAATGTGTAAAATTCATTGAATTAAGATATATCATTGATACAAATATTAACCCTATCGTTATTGTAGGTAAAATTATAATTATTTAGCTTAATTATTAAGTATCATTAATTAGCGTTCCTTTACCGCCCATAATCGAATTTCATTTCAATAACCTTTCACATTTTCAAGCCTTCTTTCATCATTTGATACAACGGCATGTAACAGTATTATTTCCAATTAACTTTATCTTCAAACGTGATATAGATAACTCATAAAGATTTATTTAACATTGTGACATGCTGATAAAGAATTTCAGGGAATATAACACCTATTGTTTTAGTAGACTGTCGATATAACGAGAACTCATTGAAGATAGGAAAATATTTCATACTTACTAATATCTTCAGAAAGAAAAAATGTGTTAGTTCTTTATCCATTTTGCAATATTGGGGTATAAACAAACATACGTCTAGCTATATGTACTAGTATGTACTTATTATTCACATCAGGTACCCCTCCCGATCGATTACCTAGAGCCACAATGAACATGTGACACACCACCTGCTTCCATCACAGGCTCTAAAAGCCATCTGCTGCCATCAACGGTCCAGGTGCAAGGAGTCTGATGCAGAGAACGCGGTTCCAATCTCATCGAATTTCTTCCCCTTTTTGTCAGTGACATGTGTTGGTGTATAAGTAAAAAAGTATTCAAGCCTATAAATCGTATTGAATTAATTTATCTAGAAAAAATAAATTGACTGCATAAATATTAGTGTACTGATTTCTATCAGTCGGTTTAGAATCTTTTATTAATCTCCCGCCGATTATCCAACCCGAAAAATTATTCCCGTGATCTAAAAACAAATTTTTAGATTCTCTACATCCGAAACACTAACTGTATTGTCTCCAACAAAAGAGCAGAAATCCTCAAAAATTCCTATTGGGTTTGCCAAATCAATCATTCAAGAAATTCAAGTGTACAAAACGAACTACCACAAACAATTAAATTCCCTAAAAATTGAAAAGTAACTGCAAAGACAACCAATATCAGAGCACCTATCCTAAGGCATTTTTACTCAATATTCTTTACCCTAGAGCCTCAGTCAAGCAGAATTCAAACGAAAGCAAACAGCATCAGCACGAAAACAAATCAATTCCAGATTCCCGAAAGTTGAAAACTCATAATTTGCAACCTAATAATAATCATCACCTCTTAAAATTAAGTCTCATTTACAATAAAAAATAATCGGAAACATAAAGAAATATCAAAATAATTGTTATTGTAGGGCACATTGCTCAGATCCCTGAAGTTTATACTACTTTCGAAGAAATTGTATTGAAAAGTAATGTAATGTGTGTTCAAATCCTCGAAAGAATTACATTGAATAAGCAGGAATAAATTTTGAAATTTTGTTTTCCAGAATTTAAAATCTGGCGACCTTTCTAACAATCATAACATTGTACTACATTACACATTCATCCCGTAACCAATATCTTTCTCACCCCTTCAATCGTTTATTAATGAAATGACAATGCAAACGGAACGATAAGTAAACAATTTTGTAATTTAAAACCTAGAAAGTCATTGATATTCCGTAATTATTCCACAGCAAGTCGACCAACGTGTGGCCAGAGACAAAGCCACATGTCCCTACGAAAAAATCACACACTTTCTAGAAGAAAAGTGGAAACCAGCGTACCGTTGGGAAAAGCTCCCCGTTGCCGTTGCTGGGGCCAGGCGGGGCGTCGGAGGCGTGGTGGGCGGGGGCGGGGAAATCAGAGAGCACCTGCTGAGCGCGCGCGCAGGGGCACGCGAGGCCACGCGACGGACTGCATGCCCACCTGCCCGCCCGAGCGCGCAATGGGCCCAAGCGAGCGCCCGGAGGACGCAGACGAATGGCACGGACATTCGAGGCGGCTAACGCGCGAAATCCACAGCCGACCTCTCCGTGAAGTTGGCTAATAACGTGACGGATTCATTGGAGTGCTTTTATCAATGTTGAATACAATTAATTTTCGATGATTTAAATACTCATCTCTTCCAATTGAAATACTATGTTTATTCAAATGTAACTTTTAATTTTTTAATCAATTTATTATTATTATTATTATTATTATTATTATTATTATTATTATTATTATTTTATTTTATTTTATTTTTTTAATTCGTCGAACGTTTGGTTGGAAATCACAGAATACTGCCTTAGCGATCTCGGCCACCGGGCCGACACCGCGTGCATTTTGTTAACTTCATTAAATGAATTAAAAAATCGTCTTGGATCACGTGTTACAATAAAATTCCCCGGAGGCGTTCGATGGCCCCTCAGATGCGTGAGGGAGGCGCCCATGCTCGGCGAGCTCCTCGCGTCGTTCGGCCCAGTGCGCGGAGGGGCAAGAGGTGGGGAGGGGGCGCGAGGTCGCCGGGCTGCGAGGCGCCCGCGCCGGCCCTGACCCCGGCGCGACCTTGGCCCGCCTGCCCGCCGCCACCGCCGCCGCCGCCGCCGTGGCCCACGCCGACCGCCCTGGATTCGAACGGCGACCACTTGCGGAGTGCCTCAACCGTCCTACCAGAACGGTTGGTGAATATTGCCCCGGGACAGCAATAGCGAAATGAATGCATCTAAAATAATATTGCTATCAGCGATACTAAATTCAGGGAATGACGTGTTTACGACAGATACAGAAACGTTCTTGTGGAGATATGGAATATAATTACAGAGTTCATTAATAGCGATATGAACAAAATGCTCTATATGTAATTATATATTTTTAGCCTCTTGAACTCAACATGGTAAAATGGACACAAAGTAAACTAACTTACCTGCCTAAATTGTATGGTTGAACTTCAGATTAAAAATAACCCAGACACACAAAAAAGTCAGCCCAAAACATTTGACACATGTTCCTGTATATATTTCGACGTGCTGAATATGGATCTGAAGCCAGAATTGCGCCATCACCCTCCATTTTTTTATTTCGAAAAAAACAAATCTTTACATTGTATTTTTTGTTTTCGGAGATTGTTGTGAAACCGAAAGACTTGATACGTTTCTCTGTGTATTTCGATGCGTTGAATGCGAATCTGAAGACAGAATTCCACCACTACCCTTCAGTTGTTGCTTTTTTTTTAATCCCGAAAAATACTGTGAAATTGTAGATTGTAAATTTGAGGGTGGTTTTTGCGATTAAAATTAATTAGAGGGTGGTAGCACAATTCTGGCTATATATATATATATATATATATATATATATATATATATATATATATATATATAGTCTTTGGGTTTGACAACAAGCCCCGAAAACAAAAATACAATTTCACCATAGTTTTTCGTGAAAAAAAAAAGGAGGATGATGGCGCAGTTCTGACTTCAGATTCGGATTCAGGGCGTCAACATACATAGACGTACCTTTAATTTTCTATCTCTCCTGTTCCTTTGGGCAAGAGAGGGGCTGAGAAAGGTGAAACAAGGCGATCCTTCTGAATGTAGTTTCCATTCCATCCCTTCTGCGATTTGGACAATTCTGCAACTGGAATGCGCATGCGTTTACTATTTGAAGAGCCACTGAACACATCAAACACTAGGATGACGAAAAGAAAGAATATAACAAATTAAATGTCACTACTATTTCTTAAAAAAAGAGAATGTAAAGAAAATTAGATAGGAATACTGAATAGCATGAATGCCCTACAAACGAGGAGTTCCAATTTGTGCCCAAGAATCACTAGACCGAAAATCCAGTGTTTGAGTTTTTAAAATCAGCATAAACAATTATTAAATATTTCCTTATAATAAAAATTCTAAAACATCCATCTTCAACATCATTCATTCTCTTCAATCTGTATAAAAGAGATAAATCAGCAATGATACGTTATAATGTTAATGTTCACCAAGTAACCGAGTAATCTATCCACCCGTCAGTCACGGTTAGATCCCTTCTAATCAAGACAAATGAGAAGTCATTCAAAGCGTCCCGGTGTCCTGATGAGGGGCTGACATTTTTCCGAATCTATCCGTAAGAAAATTTCTCTAAAAATTGTTTTTCGTTTTTAAGCAACTATAACACATTTTGGGTGACTGTGTAGGTGTATCTGTACATGTGATAAATAGTTCATTCGATTCCTCTCGACAAGACTAATCGATTGGCACAATTATTAGTTTCCCCTCTAGAACAAAGTTGTCCAACTGGCGGCCCACGGTGCCATTTATAGTGGCCCGCGAAAGGTTAATTATTAGTCAAAAGTGGAAGCCCCTTGCATCCACGTCAGGTGAGAACATTGTCCGCTCAGAGCACGGGCCCTGCCGGGTTCAACACCCTCTTTAATGTAAAAATAGGCGAAATTTAGGTTTAAGGATGTTTGTAGTAAATTCAGAAATTCAAATCGTCCCAAGGTGTTTCTCTACGCTATGCAAGGTACGGCCTGATATCACGCATCGTTACATTCCCGCCCCGTTTCAGATTAGCCTATCAAACTGCCGAGTTAAAAAGTTCGGGGTAGTCAGGTATGTGGATCGCTCGAGTAATGAGAATGTGGCCCGCCACCATATTACAGGTTTTCGTTGTGACTCTTGATGCCTCTCAAGTTGAACGGCCCTGCTCTACAATATCACAGGAGAATGCTAGAAAACGCCTGATTTTCATTGTTTCACTGCACTTACAAGTACATCAGCGAATTTCTGATAGACTAAACAACTTGCTTTCCAGCATGTATATGAATGGTTACGACTTGGTTCATCAAAATGACAAATAAGTAAACCTATTTCGTAAGTCAACAGAAAATTAAACAAGTATTATCATCTACTCTCTCAAGTAACTTTCCGTGCACGAAAACGAACGATCCGGGCAACTGTAATATGTGTACTAAAATTTATTTTTACTTTGAACTTGCGATATAGAATTAAAACGTTTTAATATTAAAAATTCGCCGGAAACACCTCACTCAGCTAGTTAATGAGTATTTCCAAAGGTAAATTAGAGTCAGGAAAACACGAACGACTGTTAAGTCGAATCTCTGATCAGCATTAGGGTCTTCAAATGTCACGTGCCTTAATTGGCCATATCTTTTGTTGTAGATACATAATTTTAAATTTCAAATGCATTTTAAAAACATATTTTTGCATACTACTTTAATTCCAAGCGTCGTAATCTCATACTATTTTTTTTTTACCTTTTTCACTTCGCACCCACCTAAATAGCAGGAATTTCATACATTCAGTGAAGTTTTGAGAAGTTTCTGTAATTAAGGCATCTACAAGACTGTTTCACTCATCAATTACGAATAGTTTCTGCAATAAATGCTGCGACACTTCATATTTTTTTCAATACTTCTTTATAAATATAGTTTCTCTAACATGTCTGTACGCTGATGTCTACATCTTGACACCTTTTTAATCGTAAGTTATGTTAAAAGAAATCGGTTAATTAATGTTATGCATTCCAAAACAACCAGAGAGACGAACTGCACATTATTCTAAAATGTATAGGGTATTCATGTGTTATCATTTTAGCAATCACATTTAAAACTTTGTTCGTTTGTAGCATGTAGAAACAAACATATTCGTGTTGTGATTCATTAGCGCCGTGTTGTGGTTTCATTCGTAAATACTATGTGATTGAAATCGCATGTACTTACTACTGAATTGTATGTTTTGGTTTTAGCATCATTTAATTAATTAAATAGCCGTTCGCCATTTATTTTGAGCCCTGTTTTAAAAGAACAATGAATGTCCACAGTAATGAATGAAAATGCAAAACTTGACACAAAAATACACGCTCTTCTAAATTCAATTAAACAGTTGTAAAACAGTTACAAAACAGTTACTTCCCATCAAAAAATAAAATCAATTACAGTCTGTTTATCAAATATTCTCTACCTACAATTCTTATCCGCTTTGTAAAACTTGTTGCATACCGCTTAAATGTTTTTCAGCCGTAGAATATCTTGAGAGTACTAACAGAAAATATATGGAAAAATGGAAGATAATTTCAAAACATCAGAATAAATTAATGAAAATTCCAGAATGTTTCCAAAACATTTAATATTTGAAAAATTCTTATCCTTTCTTATTCTAATGCTGCAGAAACGTTCCTTAAGTCGCTCAAAGCACCAGCGATTCTTCGCACGACAGAGAAGCTAAACAATCTTTAAATTTGGTTAGAGAGAAAATCTGAGTTAATATTTGAAGCGAAGTACTTCGAGGCGGAAAAGGAGCCACACGCGATGAGAAATCCCATCTGAAGCAGAAAACTAGGGGTGTCTGGCGAGATACTCGAGATTGCGATTGATTCTAATGAAATTGGAATTATTGCCGATGAGGTTTGTGATGTTTTTTTTTTTAAATACGCGATTCCTGATCGCCAGCAATTCAACTGGAAAAACATCATTTTCATGAAAGTTAGATCACATACTCGGGGGTTAAAACAAAGTGCTCTCGGGTGCTGGATCGCGCAGGGAATGCCGTTCCGGTACTGGTTTTCGGATGAGTATTGTACTGCTTTTTGTTAGTTGCGTTGTTCCAATACGAAATGAAGCATTCCGGTGGTGGAAAACGCGTGCGCTTGTTTCTTCTGAGAGCGCGCGCCGCCAGAGTAGGCCGAGGCGGGCGTCGACCCTGGGACGTCGGCGGCGGCGGAGGCTTCGTGGAAGAGCGCTGAGCCGCTCGCACGCGCCCACCTGCGTTCCTTCTTTCCGCGGCGGGCGCACAGTGGGAGAGGCCACGTGGAACACCGCTGTCAGCCCCCTCAGCACATCGCTCGACGCACAGCATTGGATGCCGCCGGTGTGGGTATTATCAGTTGTAATAGTTATTGACCAAATAAGTAGGCTAATAACGGCGGCGATGGTGTAGCGGTTAGTGTATCGGACTGCTATACCCAAGTTTGCGGGTTCAAACCCGATCGAAGCCGTGGATTTTTAAGGGCGAAAAAATCCTTCGTACGCCTTTCTGCGGAGGGAAAGTACAGCCGGCCATGTTAGTACATTTACTGCATGTAAAATATCCTCAAGCCTAAATGACGCCTCTGAGCTAAATTCAAATTGCCTGTTTCGTCGTCCAAGTACCTTCTTTCTCCCATGGTTGGTGAAAGGAATGTAACGAAATTTGCGTGGTCAGACGGAAGAGCAGGCCTCATGGCCTGAGTCTCGCCACGTAAATAAGGCAAATTCAATTCAATAAGATGTTGCGATACGAATCCAGCGTTTTATCCGCTTTGCAAAAGACCCAATGTCCTATAATTTTGGTGGGAGTTCAAAAATCTCCCAGCGGAACGGACGCAGAAGATCTGTTTGAGCCGACCCGCGACTGGCTGATCGTATGGCCTTCCACCCCACAGTCCGGATCCCCACCACAGCGATGTCCATATTTTCTTTCACTTCAAGAAATTCGTATCCGGTCAGAATGACACACCACACTGACGCAGAGTTGCAGGTGGCTTTTTTTAAATTTTTTTTTTTTTACCAAGGGAAACTTACTTTCTAGATGCCTTTCGTACTTATTACGAAACCGATCTCAAATTAGTTTATAAGTGAATAAATAAATGAACATATATGCAATACCAAAGTAATTATAATTAAATTATATGTTACTCAACAGTAACATTTTGAGTTATTTGTTATTGAGTTAATGTTTCATCCTTAAACGTTTATAAAAATATTGTTGTTCCGCCACGAAGCAAGTCAACCGATTCCTTCACAGAAGCACAACGACCCGCAGATTTCGCAGTGCAAAACTGATGAGGAATTTGAGAAGCAGCTAAAGAGGTGCTCGGAATCAAAGACTGTACGGGAGTGTATTACCCAAAGTACTGGAGTGACGATCGTAAGAAGTAGGAAGAGAGACCGCCAAGTCTCGGATAGGTCGATTGAACAGAGGAAGTATCGGCGAAACATAAATTACCTTCTGAGAGCTGGAAGGACCATTGATGTACTAACTGCTAGTTGTACCGCGGCAATCTCTCGAATGTCTTCCATCTTCACAGAAACCCATGAATTGTATAATACAATAAAACAATATAGTTCCAGAGGATGTGTTTTTGCCAATTTCAGTGCAACATTGCAACAAGGTGAATGCCTTAGCTATTAACTCTGCCACCCCTCAAAATCCGTAGGTAGCGGCAAACCTCTCTCTTTGCAAACCTGCAAACGACTTCGTCACCTGAAAAAATAAAAACGAACAAGACAGAAGAGAAAGCGAAATAATAGCAAATAATGACCAAGCAAGTATTTTTTCTCCTAGTTTTTTCCTAGCTAATTACCCAGTGATTTGTACAACATTATTAAGCGACCCGCACGGCCGGACAATAATGCCGCAGTATAGGTAAGTTATGAGTCACATCTAGTACAATTCTGATATGTAACTAAATTTGGGGTAACATTGTAGGATAAAGAACCGCTTTCTGCTTTTATCGTCTTCTCATAATGCCAAATTTGAGAGAAACTCACATACACACACACACACACACACACACACACACTTACATGCACTCCACCAGCACAAATGGTGGGAGACAAGTAGAAAGTTTAGAGCTTGTCCACGCTGGGGTGGTGCCAAGTTCGGGGAGATATATTGAGAGGGGAAACCCACTTGGGTCGTCCTGCGGGGGAGGATCACCGCATCTTTCCGGAAAATAAGCACTACACTTACGGAACTAACGAGCTCAGTAGTTGATGCACCCAAGAACAATAAAAGTTCACCCACAAAGACACACGTGGTACATAGCGTGCGTAGCATAAATCAAGAGGAGCCAAGCAATTCCTCGACCCCCCTGTATGATTAACCTCTTTCATTCACATCTGTTACATTTTTTTACAAGAAAAAAATAAAACATACTACAAGGATAATGAAATTACAACTTTGAGGACTCAACCCATTATACTTTCCAGATGTCTTCGATTGATCTGTCTTGGATGTCTTCCGATTGTCTTCGATTGATTTTTTCGTGTTTCCGGGCGCGTCAACTGCTTTGGTCATTAGTCCCGTTAGTGTAGTGCATGCTTGTTCTCGGGAGATGGCGGTGATCTTCCCCCGCTGGATGGCGAGATCCGGCGCCGACCTACCGTCAGCTAGTGGGGCTTCCCCCTAACCAGGACTCTCCCACGAGCGGGGCACCGCCCCAGCCGGGACAAGCTTTAAGCTCCCCAGCGGTCTCCAAATGTCTTTGAAAGCCTCTTCCCCAAATCCAAACAACTCCCCAAATTGTCAGATTAAATAAAAAAAAAATCAGGGAGTGAACATTACGAGAATAAAATATTTTATTCCGAAGGGTGTCGGGGCCCCTTTAGAAATGTTCGGGGCGAGGAGCACGGGCCCCCCGCTCTCCCCTTCGCTTGTCTTGTTCCCAGTGCGAATGCCGTTTGGCCCATCGGGCGGGGCGGGGCGGGGGGGGGCGGGGCGGGGCGGCGCGGGCGCGGGCGCGCGACCGGTTGGCCGCGCGCGCGAGCCTCCGCCCGCAAGAAAGAGAAACTCCGCGGCGGAGTCTTGTTCTTCTCGCAGGCGCTCGCTGGGCGCCCGACGAACCTGTCCCCGTGCGGCGATTGCGGTGTCCGCGACGTGTGAACGTAAATTAGACCGGAGACGTTCACGGAAGGAGAACTTGAAGAAGACCCGCTTAAAACATGCGGAACAGAGCAATAAAATTGGACGAAAAGTCTCCGAGACCATTAGAAGAAGGATACGGAAAATGAAAAAAATAAAAAATGAAAAAAAAAATAACAAAAGGTTTTTATGGACAATCAAGAAGAAAAAATAATTTTAGAGATTCTTCCAGAATAAAATTGAAAGTAATATGGAAGAAAAATCAACAATAGCTTCTCAAAGTTATCGTGCCTAAGCAAAGGAAAAAACGTTTTATTAACGTAAGAATACAACTTAAAAGTTTAACTTACTGAACATTGAATTTTTATATAATAAAAGATTTTGACGAGAATAGAACTTGAAATTGTAGGTAACAGCAACTGTTAACAACTAAAACTACAAAAAAAGTGGGAACCGTAGGAGGAGGGTAGGGCAACAAATTTCGAAAATAAAACGGGGGAACGGGCAGCGTTAAGCACTTAAGAATTAAATGGGAGGAACCGCAGTAAACAGAAAGTTGGAGAAACAGGACGGACAAAGCAGGAGCTTGAGGAAGTGCAGAGCAGAGGGGAACAAACAGCGGAAACAAAGGACATCTCATCACTCCCAGCCGCCGGACCGGGAGTGACTGATGCAACTTCCGGGCGGCGCGTGGCGCAAAACACGTGTGCAGCCCCGCGCTGATGACAACGTCGCTTCCTCCCTCGCCACTCGCGCGAGCGGCGCTGGTGCATCTCGCGCCCCACGCCCCCTCGGAGAGGAAGAGGCGTAGCAGTATAGCTCTGAAGCTATAGTAGCAGTATACTAGCTCTGAAGAAGGCCACAGCAAGATGGCCGAAACGTCAGCTCCATCGACCATGACGCGGCTAATCCCGGACAGCCAAGAATTCAACGACTCCGGCCGCGGAAGACTACGACTCTACAAGGAAGAGGCGGTCTGCGTTGCAGCTACCAATTCCAGGGATCTCCGGAAAAGAAGGACACGAAGCGCGTAGATCTTGCAGGGAAATAGGAGCAATTAATTAAAACGCCTATTGTCCACTGGTGGGAAGATTTGAGTTTGGTATGAAATCGTGGAGTTTTTAATACGTTCTATACGTTTCTACTTTCAGATTTCTTCAAAACACAATTAATTTAAATGGCGAGTTAAAATGTGTTTTAAAGAAATCTAAAAGCAGGAACGTGTACAACGTATTAAAAACTACACGATCTCATATCAAACTCAGTTCTTCCCACCAGTAGACAATAGGCGTTTTGATTAGTTGCTCCTCATATATTTAGCACGACTGTTCAATAGGGAAAGCTAGCTGAAGCGAACGAGTGATAAAAGGCGTGATAAGTGAATAAAGGTAGAATAAATCGTTGGCTTACGGGTGAGAGATGTTGGGTCAGGTTTTCGGGTCTTGGGAATACTCTAAACGGTAAAAATGTCCTAAGTTCTTATAATTTTCCAATTTGCTAGTTTGTGAAATATTTTAACTGTTAACTTTTCCTAAAAATAAATTGATTATATCCACATTTTTAATTTTTTTTAACTTTATTTAAAAACCAAATAGTTTTACGACACTTTATCATATAATAATAATAATAATAATAATAATAATAATAATAATAATAATAATAATAATAATAATAATATATTATTATTATTATTATTATTATTAATATGAGGAAATATACGCAAAATCATTTATCATTATCTCCCAATGTTTTCAGTTTCTCTCAGGGCTTGAACTCTTGACTTGATATGTCTTCGCTTGTATGCTGACGAGTTTTCCTCCCTTCCTAGTTTTTCTAGGGGTAATTCAAAAATACGTGCGCACTTTTAGCTTCTTCAAAACCTCAATGAACCAATGAACAGAACGTATTAACATTTCACTGATTCTTTTTCTCCTTTTCTTTCTTTTTTTTCTTTCATTTCTCTCTACCGTTCCATTCATCCCTATTCTTTTCCGATTTCCTATCAAACTCGTCCTCCCTCGCTTTCACTCCTGTCATCCATGTGAAAATCTTCATCCAAATTGCGTGCGTATTTTTCATTGAATGACTTCCTTTACTATGTACTATTGTAATATAAATTCTGAAAGTGGTCAGGAGGAAGAGCAGGCTAAATGGCCTGAGCCTCGCCACCAATAAAGACATTTATTTATTTATTTATTTTATTTAAAAGGCGTCGGTGGCGCCCCGACTGCCGTTATGGTGTCAGTTTAAGGCGAGCCCTCTCCCGCCAAGTGCGAACTGCGCGCTTTGTTATGTTTGTGCCTCAACGCAAGGACATGAGCGACGCCGCGCTTCATCACGAAATCGTTTCCGTTTATGGGAATTTAATGTTCCCGCACTTCCGATCTCGCACCAGCCAACTATTATCTGTTCTCTAAGGGAACGCCGGAGGGGAAAACTCTTTCCTGATGACGGCGAGGTGAAAATCTAAGAGAAAACGGGCTTAAGGAGTTGCCGGCACTCCTCTATGACGAAGCAATGACACACGTCCCTCGGTTGACAAAATATGTGAATGTAAATGGTAATTATCTTAAAAATGGTGTATTACTTACACTATTTTCCCTGTAAGTTTCATGTAAATCTATGCAATTGTTTGTGCGTAAAAATTGTAATTTTATTTTTTGGATTCGTCCGTCTGTATTGGAAACACGATCTGTCAATAAGTGTGGGGAGTTTTCCTTTCCTCTGCGTTACGCCCATTTTCAATGAGTAAAAAAAGTTTCATAAATAATTATGGTTAAAGATACCTAAATTATTAAAAAAACATAAAGAGTACGGAATGAAGTAAATACACATTTATTTCTCAGTATTTAGAGGATTTGTTGGGGCGTTTCGACCAATGGTCGGTCTTGAAATTACATGCCTCTGTTTTAAGTAAATCCATGGACTTCCACAGACGTCGGGAGAGAGTCGAAAGCTTGAAGCTTGTCCCACCTGGGGCGCTGTCCTGCTGGGAGAGTTAACAGGAGGGGAACGACGTGCCGACGTGTAGGTCGCTCCGGATCTCGGGTTTCAGCAGGGGAGGATCACTTCCACATCCGGAACTTGGCAGGCCCCGCACAACGACGGTCAAGTAAGAAAATCGCGCCCGGAAACAATAAGTAATTACTTGCTCCAGGCCAAGATATCGGCAATGGTCGTTCAGGGCATCAACTGATGTCACCGCACCCGGAGTCCCGACGGTCGCAGGATTTTCTGCATTACGTAGACAGTTAGGTAGAATCCAGCCGCTTCAGTAGGAGAATTCTAGCCGCTGTCTGTTCTCATCGATATTTTTCCGTAGTTTCTCCGATCAATACCAAGCGAATGCCACAGCATTAACTTAAAAATGGATCACGAGTCGCGGAAGATCATTCCTTCCTCTTCTTTATCCTATCCTACACTATCCTATGCTATCCTTCTTTATAGTGTCCCTTACTTACACTTACATGCACTACACTACCACACGTGCTGGGAAACTGGGCAGGAGCTTAGAGGTTGTCCCGGCTGGAGTTGTGCCACGCTGGTGGGAGGTACCCTGTTTGAGAAAATCCCCGCAGTCGACATAGGTCGGTGACGAATCTCGCCAGCCGGAAGATCATCGGCCCCTCCCGCGATAAAAGCATGCACTGCGTTTACAGGATTAATGACCTTAGCAGTAAACGCGGCCGGAATCATGAAACAATCAATCCAGACCCAGTTATTATGCAAACCATTCTTCTTATTTGCAGTTTTAGGATGCAGAGAGGCTGTTTGACGGCTTCCCCCGCGTCGCGTGTGCTCTGCGAGGCGTTGCGTCGGCACCGGGAGACCTCCGGCTCGGTGCGCGCGCGCCCCGACGTTGCCCTCCGCCAGCTCCAGGGGGACGTCGTTCTTCCCTCGTAATGGCCCGACAATTTGGCGGCGCGGAGAGCGGGGCGGGGCGGGGAGGGGCGGGGCGGGGCGGGGAGGGGAGGGGCGGGGAGGGGCAGGGCGGGGGAGCGCGGAAGCGGCCACGCGCGTCGCCGCACGCCGCTCGCCGCGGGCGCTCCCTCTGGGAGCTGACGCCAGCGCCTCCTGCCCGCACCGGAGGTTTCTAATCGGCGCTGGTTGCAGAGATGAGCGATACTTCTGTTGCAGCCCGCTTTCTTCGCGGCACCTACTCTTCCATTTAGGCTACAGCTCGTGGAGAGGTCGTTGCAATCGTGTTCGATCAGGTGGGACTGTGCTCTCACCAGCGAGACTCGTCCTTCCAGTATGATGACTTGTTCGAATGCGGAACCCGATAGATGCCAAAGATTCTTGACTCCATTTGACGAGTAGGATCCGTTTCGTCCATCTACCTCGTCATGAAATGCAGTTAGTATGAAATATTCGAAATGAGAAAAATGTTCGAAATGTTCACCGTTCATGTTTTTTCCTTTCACAACTTCCAATGAGCGCGCGCGCGCGCTCGCACCACACACACACACACACACACACACACACACACACACACACACACACACACACACACACACACAAAAGAATGGTTGATGTTCTACTAAAAGAGGTAAGAAGATACTACAACGATTTACAGAAGGTTTTATTATGTGATTTAAATTTCCAATAGGGGGCCGTATACAAAAAAGTAACTCGTGGAAAAGGATTTTATTGGTCAAGAGGTTAGAGAAGCAAGCGGTTAGAAGTCCCGTCCTACTGCACTAAAAATTCCATCTCAACCGAATTAATTTTTTTGATTACGAAATATTTAATGAATATTAGTTTATAGGATTTTGTAAAAATCGTACTGTATTAAATAAATACATGTGAAATTATTAAACATCATTTAATAAGTGATCAGTATAATTAATTCTCTAAAATTACATCCTTTTTAGGAGATTTCATTTAATCAGAAACCAAATACGGTCGTTCATTCATTAAAAATCTGCTCTCTCTTTAGTTCGCGTGTCTTGAGTGTGCCTTTGTGAGAATGGGCCATCTTTCCCTCAGAGGGAAACCGAATACGCATGCCTGCCCTGTCGCAGCCTCCGACCCTTCGCAGACCCGACCCTTCCCTTCCCTCGCCGGCTTCTGGCCATTGTCATCGCCGCAGCAGCCCCGGGGTGAGCCTCGCAGAAGGTTCCAGAGGACGCTGAAACGCGAAGGGCGAGCGGTGGAGGAAAGTGGGAAAGAAAACTCTCCCTCGTGAAATGATGGAACGGCTTTGGTGTTGAAGCTATAAAAATAGGACGTGATAAAAACAGTATTATTGCGGCTATCGTCGAATCACTCTGCAGATAAGGCGCCTTGTGCTCCACTTCCCGATAACTATATTTGCTCCTGCTGCACACTGATGCGTGCGTTTGTAGTCCGCGTTTATCGGAAGAATCCTTCTCTTTCCCCCTTTCGAAATAAACACAAGTCATGACAATATTTTTCGAAGGAAATGAAAGTCGATAAAGCGTTTTTCCATTATTCTTCATTTACATCATCTTTTATTGGTGAAAAAGAAATGAAATTGTTCGTGTAAGTTGTGGTAATTGTAAAGTGTATAGTGCACACTACATGTGTACAGACAATTGATGAAATTCTGTTTCAGCTATTCTTGATAAATTTACCAATCATTTCTAGTGAACTCGACCAACTTTTGGTTCAGGAAGATATCCCAGAAGAAAGAGGCGTAGCGGAGCGGGGACGGCAGGGGTGGCCCGTCCCGGGCGGCACTTGTAGGGGGCAGCAAAATTCCACAATAAATAATTATAATAGTAATAAGTATAAAAATAATAGTAATAATAATAATAATAATAATAATAATAATAATAATAATATCTTGGAAATAATGTGAATCATTTTATTTCATATTTTTGTTGCACCTACAATTGGAACTGATTGAAATGAGCACGGAATCTTTCATTACATATTCTGTATTTCTTTAAATTAATATATAAAAATGATATCTTCCTCGCCAGAGCGACTGGCAACACCGTCTGTACTGCCTTGTAGGGCGTAACCGCATCTTATTTTGTGGTTGGATATTTTATGACTAATATTCAGGAAGATTGACTTCTACCAAACAAAGAATACTGTTCAATATTGTATAACAACACATAACTGCATATGAGATTACAGTACGGATAAGTCCCTTCAGAGAAGACCGTGAGTGACACTTTGAGAATTCAAAGAAAGTTTCATTGATGGATCGTTAGTCGTTCAACTCACATTCATTTTATTATGCACGCGGTTTCCAAACAGAGTTTAGTGCTCATAAGTACGTATAGTGATTATTAAATAATTGAACTTGGTTGAAAATTGTATTGCTCATGTACCTATACATTCGATTATTACATATTTTATTTATGTTTTTTATAAATGTAATTGTGTGTGTGTTTGAATATCTGCTACATTGTTCAAGCTTATACATTTTAGTCTCTTAAATGGAAATACGTAAATGAGGGGGCGGCGAAATTTTCCTCCGTTCCGAGCGGCTGACACCCACGCTACGCCACTGCCACAGCAGAGTACTCGAATCATATCATAGTAGACTCAATTTCCATAAATTCGGTATAATTCTTATTTTCATTTAGATAAGTTGCAGTCTTTATTAATTATTCTTACGAGTGAGCATTTGGATATAAATTCACTTGATCGAAAACAACACTTCTAAATAAAGATAATTTGTCATTATTAAGAACTCACACAAATTGTAAATGGTGCAACGCAATTTGTAAAGATAATGCTCTGTGGCTCTCAAAATGCACTTTATGTCAAGACGTTTGTTTAAAATGAATTAAAGTATTGAAGCGCACAGGAAACATAAGGCCGCTTTAAAAACGGTTCTTCTCATCACCCCATTTATTAACCACTTGGCTTGGAACAACATCACGAACACGGCGCGGAATTTGATCTCTTTGAGAGATAGAGGCCCCCGCCCGCCACATGGATGGAGTTGGCCAGTCATCCGCGTCGCCCGCCCGCCCGCCCGTTTCGCCCAGGGCGAGCGGAGCGGCCCCGCGGGGCGTCCCTGGGCGGTCGGCGGCCGCGGAGCCGGTGATAGTGGCGCAAGGCGTTCGCTGCACCGCCGGGACCAAATATGGACTCGGATTTAGCGGCGCCGCCGCCGGGTCGCCGGGCAGCGAAGGCGGCGGCGGCGAGTGAAAGGCGAGGAGGCGGCGGCGGTGGCGTCGACGGACGCCGCACTGGAGTCTACCTCTACCGGCTGAATCCACACCAGAGGGGTAGGAGAAGTGTTCGATGATACGGCGGAGTTACCTCCGCGCCAATTAAGGCAATGGCGGGAGATTTGGAACACCGGTGCGCCGGCCGAGGCGGCCGTGCGCGGGAGCCGCCGCGGCCGCCCTTCTCGTATTTGGGTCCGAGCGGCGGCGGCGGCGGCGCGAGGCCCAAATGCAGGCAAAAAACGCCCTCGCGCGTGCGGCGTATTTGGGCCCGGCCCCGTCGCGCCCCCCCTCCCGGCACCCTCCGCTCCCGCCTCGAGACTAGACCGCTGCTAGGGCTCTGTACATGGAAGCTGACAGATCACCGGGGGAAAGGGAGCACGCGTTAATTGTGCGCTATCCATTTGTCGAGAGGTCTGTATCGATTTCCCATTCAATCATCCGATCAATTTCTCTTGTATGTAGGCCAAACATGGAGAGATTAATAATTATAATATTATTTCATAACAATCCGGTTGTGATGGATGAGTATCACTGGACAATGCGGATATATTATGTAAAATGGATATGTATACACATGATTTCTAGTAGAATGAATAATAAATGGAAATTGGGCAAATGATCGGAAAACTGCCAAACCATTGGAAACAGACTTCTTTGGGTTTGGAACCTGGATACAAAAACGATATGGGACCACAGGCCACTGTTGTCTCGTGTCCCTCGACAAATCCATACTGTCCCGAGACTGCCGTCCTTGAAGAAAATAGGAAATCGAAGAGAAGTCGTAAGTGATATTAGTTAGTTGACGTTTATTTTGCAGAATATAAACGTCAACTACAAAAAATATATACTTAAAATTGCGGAATCGATCTCCTTCGTACCCTACGGAAGATCGATATGTTTTTGATATTACGAGTAAATATGAAGATGTTCCCCGGCATTCTGAAAATAAAGTATCATATATTTCATATTTTTCGTGAAGACATAGAAGAAAATATTTTTTAAATATACCATCTAAAATAAAAACATTTAAATTTTAATTAAAAAATAAGCAACAAGCCATAGAGTGAGAATAAACAAAATCAAGATTACCACATGAATATAGAAATGCCATGAGTTTATAAATTATTTTTCACGTTTGCAACTGTACATTAACAAATCTATGTTCCACACAACAAATATTTCTGGCAGAGACGAGTTTACTTACATTCTCGATTCATTAAATTCGATTCTGGCAATGTTTGGGTAGGGCGAGCGAGAGAGACCCATTATGGCGTGACACGAACGGGCACCTACTTGCATACGCGAGCAGTTGCATTGAGGGAGTTGGGTTTGCATCTCAAACACCCGCAGCGATGGAATATAGAGCAGCAGGGGCTCATTGTGTTGTGTTCCGTTGCGTGACGGAGCCCCGGTCTCTGCCGGCCTGTCAGCGGGGTAGGCTACAGACCGTATTCTCTCCAGGTGCCTACGAGCAATTCCACTCTCCTATACCATCGAACGCATCTTCTGTGACTCCGCCTCCTACTTCTCCATCTACATCTTCTTTGCCCACCACTCATCCGTCATTTATTCCTTGGTCTTCTTTATTCCTCTTTACTACTTCTATCTCCTTGCTTGATCCCTACTCCTCTGTTCTACGTACTTGCGCAGTAATAATCCTGATGATGATGACGACGACGTCGATGATGATGATATGGGGTGACGGTGGCTGTAAACGTATTAAAGGAATGGAAGTAAAGGGGATGAAAGGTGATTCATGGCGATTGAGAAATCCCCACCACACCCCAACATACGAACATGCATGCACGAGGCAGGGCGCGAACTGACGACCCTTTGAAGGTAGACAGTCTTAGTAAGCGAGGCTACCGAATCAACGCCGCACCGAACGCATGCATTCACACCAGTGGCGTAGCTTAAGTTGGAGTCACCCGGGGCAAAACTAATGGTGTCACCCCCCTAAATTAAATATAAAAATATCTCTATCTGAATAGTTTATACAATTAATAAAAATATAAGTACATTTGCACAATATTTAAGAGAATTTGTAGATTATTTTATCAAGAGTAACAACAAGATAAGATAAAGTGATCGCCAAAATCGAGACTCTTGGACCACTGAAGAATTGGGGCTCACTGTTTATAGTTTCGTGTTTTACTTTACACTGTTGTTCTTTGCTATCTTAGAATACATGATTTAATTGTATAACTATATATAAAAATAATTAATATTATATAATTTGAACTATAAAATTTTATAATTTGTGTCACCCCTAAAATGGTGTCATCCGAGGCGCACCGTTCCCCTGCCCGCCCCCTAGCTACGGCACTGATTCACACGTACACACTGATGAGACGGTGCCAGCTCACACAATATGAGAGCAGGGAAATGCGTTTTCTGTCAGTCCACAATTGTGCTTGTGGTAGGTCAACACAGCAGAAGCCAGAATGCTCAGCGCTTTCTTTGTAAATCGAGCGCACATTGTGATGTAGTACAAGGGCAGATGAAGGAACGCATTGCAAAGCATGTTTTGAATTGCGAACCAGTTTGTTCATTACTAATTCCACATTCGATGGAACGGAACACGGAAAAAAATCACGCAATCGTTCAGCCTTTCGATGATGGTAAAGCACACAGACGCTAAAATCTCAACCCTCAAGATGAGTTAATTCTACTATTAGCTTCGATAGAATCACATCCATTGAACACGAGCTCTTTGATGTACACAATCAAATTCTCTCGGCTTCGGTTGTTGATTGATTGATTAGTGATTCCTGGCGCTTCATTTACTAAGGTTATTAGTCCCGTAAAAAGTTTAGAACATGTTCTCATCGAGGGAGATGGTGGTGATTTCCTCCCGCTACATGGTTTGCTGCTTCCTTTCACCAACCTACCACCGGGAGCGGTAGCTCAGTGCATCAACTGATGTCACTGCAGCGCCTCTGACCGGGAGGTCCTAGGTTCGAGTTCTGACGGCGGCAGGATTTTCGATACTAGCTTTCAGCTAGGTCGAATTCAGTCGCTGTCTGGAGGAGAACTCAGCGGCCGGCTGCTCTGATCGGTAGTTTTCCGTGTGGTTTCTTCGATCAACACCAGGCGACTGCTGGAGCAGTACCCTAACAAACGGGCTACGGACCTCGCGCGATCTTTCCTTCCTCTTCCTTGTCCTATCCTCTCCCCCTTACACACACACTTACACTAACATGCACTACACTACCACATATCCTGGGAGACCGGTCGGGAGCTTAGAGCTTGTCCCGGCTGGGGCGGTGCCCTCGCTGGTGGGAGAGTCCTGGTTAGGGGGAAACCCCACTAGCCGACGGTAGGTCGGCGCCGGATCTCGCCATCCAGTGGGAAAGATCACCGTCATCTCCCAAGATAGAAAAAATGCAGGACACGAACGGGACTAATGACCATGCAGTTGACGCGCCCGGAAACACGAAAAACCAATCAATCAATCAATTCCCGGCTAGTGATGCGACATCAACAACAAAACATCGAAGTTGCCAAACATCCATGTTCAAAATTAAAATATCCATGTTAACAATGCATCGAACAAAACCCTCGATGTTATAAAACAGGTTTAATAACTTCTAATTTTAATTTCGTGCGAAATAAAATTTAATTTGACAGCGGCTGTGTATATGCAATTCGAATTACAATTTAACTGAAAACAAAGGACGGCTGACCATGTGCGAAATATGGGGAAGACAAAGGAAACAAAGAGCTTCAACATTTTCTCGAGTGAGGGACAACGGTAGTACAAACCGCGTTCTCTTCGGCATTCGCTTGGTTCTGCTCCGAGAAACCACAGAAAACTACCAATCAGAGCAGCCGGTTGCTAGAATTCTCGTCCAGACAGCAAGCACTGATTTCTGGGTAGCTATGTACTTAGTGTCGAAAATGCTGCCACCGTCGGGACGCGTACCGTAGGACCACTCGGTCAGAGGCACTGCGGTGAAATCAGTTGATGCTCTGAACCACCTAAGCCAGGCGGCTTCGGTGGTGAGTTGATAACACACAGGGTTGTTATACCCAAGTTCGCGAGTTTAAACCCGATCGAAGCGGTAGATTTTAAGAGTTAAAAACTCCTTTGTGCACCTTTCTTTCGGGGAAAGTAAAGTCCCATGTTGTAGATTTTCTGCAATTAAAAGATCAAGCCTAAAAGAAGTCTCCGAGCTAAGTGCTAGTGGCCCCTTTAGTCGCCTGAGTGATATTCTCTTTTGCTACTAGATCGCGAAAGGAGCGCAGCGAAATTAGCATGGTCAGCGCTGATGGCCCAAGTCTCGCCCGTGAAATGAGTCATTATTGAATCGAATTGAATGTGAATTAAAATCTTCATGAAGCTTCCTAAACGAGAGTAACTGTGCATCACCCTTTAGGAAATATTTTTGATCAATTTGTAATAATTTTGGACAATTGAAATTTCAATTATTTGTTTGCAATTGAACTGCTGGTTGGTTTACAATTGAACTGCTGGTTGGTTTACAATTGAACTGCTGATTTGTTTGCAATTAAACAAGGAGGTTTGTCTATCACCCAATATGTCATTAATGCCAAACCGATGTCGCCAAACATATTCGGGGAGCATCATTTAGCAAAGATCCGACGAGAAACTTTCTACTCAAATGTTGCAACACAGCTACAAGGGATATTATGTCCTATGTATTTCCCAACGAGGTACTGCCCCAACCGAGACAAGTTCAGAGTTCACGACTGATGTGGTAGTGCGTGTAAATGCGTGTGTAAACGGAGAGAAATGGACAAAAAGAAAGAGAAATATAGCCAGCTGTGGCTCTTCCAGGGTATAACTCTGGCATTCGCCTGGGACTCATGGGAGAAGAAAACTACCAATCAGCGCAGTCCACCGCACACCAAGCGCAGCGCGCCCACACTAAAATTTTCCAGAGACCCGCTGCAGCAGCTACATTCGACCTAGCTATGTAGGTAGTGTTAAAATCAGTCAACGTCGGGGATAGTCTCGAACATCCCTGGAGGGATTGATTGATTGATTGATTTTCGTGTTTCCGGAGCGTCAACTACTTTCGTCATTAGTCCCGTTAGTGTAGTGCATGTTTTTTATCGGGAGATGGCGGTGATCTTCCCCACTGGATGGCGAGATCCGGCGCCAACCTACCGCCGGCTAGTGGGTTTCTCCCTAACCAGGACTCTCCTCCAGCAGGGTACCGCCCGCCGGACAAGCTCTAAGCTCCTGACCGGTCTCCCGGAATATGTGATAGTGTAGTGCATGTTAGAGAAAGTGTGTGTGTATGTGTGTAAGGAGAGGATGAGACAAGAAGAGGAAGGACAGAACGCACGCGGTCCGTGGCCCATTTGGAAGGGTACTGCTCCGGCATTCGCCTGGTGTTGATCGGAGAAACCACGGAAAACTACCGATCAGAATAGCCGGCCGCTCGAATTCTCCTCCAGACAGCGACTGAATTCGACCTGACGAGGGAACTATGTCGCCTTTGAGTTTCCGCACCTGATCTGTCTATAGAATTAAAAAACGTTCTTTTATATGCTTCTACTATACCGCTATACTCATAAGCGCTTCTGGAACGCATCCCTGGCAGGGCGGCCTTTTATGCGTCAGCGGTGTCCCTTTAAAGGTTGCCGGAAGGGCCGTGAGGGCGCGGGGGCGGAGCGCGAGGGCTGTCACCCGGCGCGTGCGCACATGGCGCCATGCCATTCCCTCCTCGCCCCCTATCCCCGCCCGTCCTCGCTCCTCCCCGCCCAGTCGCGCCCCGCGTCGCATCGTGTCACACCGTCGCCCGCGCGGGAGCTGCGCGTCGTGCAGCCAATTGCCCGCACGGGCGCCAGCGGCTCCGCGGGGGAGTGCGCGCAAATGGACTGTGGATTCGGCTCCCGCGGCCCTCGCATATGTATATAATGAATGAATGGTTATGTATATAATGAATGAATGGTTATGTATATAGGAATGAATGGTTAAAAAATAAATTTGAAAAAGAATCATATAGCAAACCCTATAAAAACATTATTTAGAATTAAGAAAAAAAAATAATAATATTTTTCGTGTAATTTAAGTATGCCAAAGTGCTACTACATAATTATTAAATTAGATTTAAGCTAGAATTAAGTTAGCTTTAGTTAGTTTTTTAATGAATGAATGATGCGTGAATGAAAAATAAATTTACAATAAGTAAATAAATTCCCGCCTCCTCAGGGTTACTGTGGAGGGGAAACATATATAAAAAAACGGTTCGCGCACCACGCCGGCGATGTCGCCAACCTTCCAAAATGAAAACAATAAACGCTCCAAAACCATCCATGTTTTTAAAACTGTTTTAGGAACCTTTGACGTTAATGTTCACGCGGGGGCAATTCATTTGAGGGTGGTTATGCTCATTAAATTATACTTGAAATTTAACTGACAAAGCGAAGTCAAAAGTGGTCACAAGAATTAACAAAAGTTTTATTGCATAATATGATGACCAATGCAAGGGCATCACCAACTGTTTCAAATTCACATACAATATTCGTTCTTCGCTATTACGTTCTGCATCACGTAATTTACGAAGTGAACCAAAAGTTTACGAATTAATTTTCCGAATAGGTGCCCAGGGATAAAAATCTTGATTAAAACGCCTTCGTTAGTTGAATAATTAAATCTAATGTATAATATAATGCATACCAATATCAATTTGATTCAAAATCCCTGATATCACATTTGGCAATCGTTGATTTCGACCTTCTGCACCAGGACCTCCAAGAATACCGAAGTTTCTGACTGCAGCCTCTGTAGACATCGCCGCTTGAAGCAGCACCGAACCCACAGACAACCGTGATACAGGCGGGTTTTCAAGCAAGCCGCCCTTTCCATTAAAAAACAAAATCCTTTAAATTATTCTTAAATTACGCAAGATTGCGCATACAAAAGACAATTTTGAAGCTATCTCACAAATAAATTATATTAATGTAGTACAGTTGATAGAAAAAATTCAATAATCTCTGTTAAGCTGAAACTCAGCTATTAGTAAAAAAAAGTTCATCTTTTGTTGTCATTATTGAGCAACGTATCATGCTTTAAAAGGAAGAATAATACACCAAAGAATGTGACAGCAACTTATTTGCATCGTGAGAAAAACTGACACGTAAATAAAACGTTCAGAAAAGCAATCTTTATGTCATCTTTTATTTTGTGATTCATGTATCTCATGAAAACAAGGAGTTGTTGAAAAGAACATGTAAGATCCGTAGAGACTTTCCTTTCGTGAGGACCGCAGCAGCGAGAAAAGAATAACCAGTTGACGTGGATAGAGTTTTAACCTACACATTACCCTGCGCAACGAATTGCATTCAGTGAGTGGGTTTCTTCAAAGTGCAGACATGTAATTATGTTGTTAGGGAGAAAAACAACGTCAGCAGATTGTTTGGGTTCCTTTTTGCTCTCTTAAAAGGTACACTCATACTCATAATGAGTTTACTTATAACCTGCCTTCCTTACTTTCAAATCGAAACACGTAATGGTAAATGCACAAGTTAAAAAAGTTATTTGTTGTATTTATTTATTTAATAATTGTTTTGGAGTTAATGTGCCCTTTAACTGCTGGGGTAATTGAGGTCCATGAGTGATGATCAAATGATAAGATGACAGCGATAGTGAAGTGATAATGAAAATGATAATTATAAAAGATAGTAATGAAAGTGAAGTGAATGGTACGGATAAATGGTGGAATGGCTGGAAAGACCGGAGAAATGTTACCGACAGCCGTCTTCGTCCATCTACAATTCCTCTGGATAGGCCCGAGTGCTGTAGAACAAATATTATTATGCACAATGTTTATAAATGAAGTTTTCATGTATTTTTTTAAGGCCATCCTCAACAAAATTCCCATTATTGTATGTGACTGTAATGAAAAAAAAATAACATGCTATTTATGATACTAACCCGACTATGGCTCTATCACAGAATGAAATAATTTAAGGCGTTTTCCCCGTCGCGGAACTAAAACAATGCAATAGATGTCTAAGCACTCTCTATTCATGGTTTATTACACAAAAATACTTAGTCGATACTTAGTACTAAAAAGAAGGGAGTAATATAACCGTACTAGTGGAGGGAAGGTAGTGACGCAAGAGCGTCAGACAGACATCAGAATAAATGAAATGAAACCAGCGTATATATTCAGTAGCCTGTGAAGGCACATGACTTAAGAATGAATAAGAGACTTCAGAAGAATTCAATATGTAATAAACATTCAGCAATTACTAATAACATGCATCTCTAAGGAATCCATTATACTGGAAGTGCCTAATTATTTTAACGTCAACATTAACGTTTTCAAAAACATTTCTGAAATTCACTATTCGTCTTTAGATTCACCAGTGGTTAATAGTCTCTCTTTAAAGCAAGTACAATTTTACTCGTCTGAACCCCAGGACCTTAACCGACACTTCTCAAGAGGTGGTCTGAACAATTAGAAAAATCCTGAAAGCAACGCAAGTCGCACTACTTTTCCTTCTCTACTACAATGAAAAGTAACTAACACAGCCACTATCACAATTGTACAAGTTATTTATATTTCGCATTTGTTTTCCAATTATGTTTATGAGCATACTTGTTCAAACATGATGCAGCTTGGGTCGAAGGGAAAGTAATAAGCCATTCAGTAAAATGTCAATTCGTTCAATTTCAGATATGTTGTAGTCTCGATACGTCTACGAGGATACTGAAATTTAATATTACATGAGAAGGAAGAAAGGTATATAGCCAGTCATTTAATCAAAATTTGTCAGTTGGTTGGCGGGCCAGCGCGTTGAAAGACAATAGGCCCAAGGGAATTGCGGGCCACCCCTACCCCATCCGCGAGGGCGCGGGGTGGGGCTCGTCTCGGGTTCGCGCCGCGAGGGGCGCGGGTGTCGGGTGTCGGGCGCCGCGCCGCGTCGCGCAGCTGTCCTCTGACTCAGAGCGAGCGGCGAAGCGCGGCCCGCACCCACAACGCGCGCTGGCGCCGCCCCGCCCGCCCCGCCCCGCCGCGCCGCCCCCGCCCTTCACTCCCTCCGCACCCCGCCCTGCCCTGCCCCGCCCTGACCTGCCCCCGCCCCGCCCCGCCCCGCCCTGCCCCGCCCCGCCCCTTCCCCTCCGCACCCCGCCCTGCCCCGTCCGCCCCCGCACGCGCCCACCCACGATTCAGTCTACTCTGAAATGCAAGGCTCAATTGTCTGAGCTGAATGCGAAATTAAGTACGCTATGCTAATTTGAGCTAAAGCATTCAGAAATATTATTTCACGCTGCGTTAGCTCAGCGTCACAACACCTTTGTCTCAGCTGTATCGTCCGGGGGAGGTCCTAGGGTTGGTGTTCTCATTGTGGAGGACTTTCGACACTAGCCGCAGAGATGTGTCCAATTCAACCAGTGTGGAGGTGAATACTAGCGGTCGGCTGCAATTTTCTATTTTCATTTCTCCAATCAGCAGTAGACAAATGCTGGAGCAGAACCCTAAGAAGCGGGCCATGGGCCGTACGTAATCTTTCTTTCTTGTCCTTTCTATCGCTGCCTCCTATCCCTTAAGAAACGCACACAAACATAAATGCCCTGCAGTAGCACACATGACAGGAGAGCAGTAGAGGGTTTAGAGCTCGTCCTGAGTGAAGAGGTAGTATGGGTGATACTTGGAGGAAATCCCCGCGTGGCCTTCTGTAGGTTGGCGGCAGATCTCAAGTTTCAATGAGCGAGCAACATCGCGAACTCTGCACTTACGGGACTAATGTTCTCAGTTGTTGTCGCGCCCCGAAATCAACAAATATTCGCTTCACACAGCTCGGCAGGAAGCTTGTATTTTGTGAGGGTTTGATATGAGAAATTATAACATAGCACACTGCGAAAATGGTTTTAAATTACGTATATCCTATTTCAGTTGCAATAGGGACTAACAAGAGATTGTGAATCATGGGTCACTGTGAGCACGGGCGAGGTTAGGCACTCGAGGCTTTTAAACATCAGGGAACATTCGAAGTTGTTTCCCGCGACTTTCTTTGAAAACGTTTCTCCTACGATCAGAAAAAGCAATGGAGAATGAAGCAGAAAACTCCATGTATTATTACATACAAATGTTTAAAATAGTTCAGGGTGTGCGATGTTTACGTATTTTTGGGAAGCTGTTGTAATTTAACAACGAAAGAATATTTGCAAAATTATTTGAATACATAAGCTACATCATTTGAAATTAAATTTTATAGAATATTTTTAACTTACAATTGGTGTGAAAATAATATTCAATTTCCAATAGGCGTACATAATTTCTTGATAAATATCGTTCTATACGTTTTATTTTTGTTTTTTTGTTTTTTTGAAATTGTGCATGGATTCATCATATTGCAAAATTGCAATATTTATTATACATGTATTAAAATATTTTCCTTGTACGAATACATATTACTTGTACTTTAAATGAAGAACCGCATGAAAAACTATCTGAAGAATCAACGAATCTTTTTTAAGAATTGTTGTGGTGATGCTTAATTAACAGCTGTAAATCCCACTAACATTTCATCCTCAAAGAAGCAAGAAATAAAAAGAGTACCTCAAGATGTTATTTGCTTCGTAGAAGAGTTTGATTCCTCTACGATTACGATTCTCTTACGATTGAAGTTCGTTAAATCTGGTAAATAAGTGGGATTTTCTTCTAGAAGGCAGCAGCAAGAATTATTCACAAGAATGCAATCTTCCTTTGGTAATACATTCTAATATGAAGGAGAGAGCCATAAATGGGAGTTGGCACGGTTAAGTGAAGTTAAAAAGATGTAAATGTGAAATAGAATTTACTGGGCGAGACAAATAAAGGGCATTTTTCAAGTTTTCAGTGTTTTTGTTTTTTCTGAGCGAATTCAAATCCGATAGCAAAGATATTTTCATTAATTAATGATTACAAATACGCGGAACATATTATTTGTTTAATATTTTAATAAAATTAAAAACAATCCAGATTCATATTTTTTAGTTTCATTGAAATTCTGTGTTTACATTTCCATAGACATAAAACATTTAAAAAAAAAAGGTATTTCCGTATCTCTTCCTTGTTAAAGACAGAAAAAAGGTTAAATAGATGCTAACAGAACTCAAAATAAATCTCAAGTTATCGTGGCGAAACTAAATTTAAATCATTCTTTGAGAATAGATAATTCATTTTATTTTCGTGGTTTTAACATTATCCTTTGGTAAACAATTAAGAAAATACTTGAAACAGCGCAGTTGCGTAGTTGTGTAAAATGTACTACTGAAAATAATTTCACAATGTTAATGTGCTGAGTTTGAGAATTGCAAGCGTTAAGAAACCAATTTTATGGTCTGATGTAACGTATAAATTACTCATTGCTCAGGAGTCTTCCATAAATGTCGAAGAGTGCATTTTTCATTGTAAGGAATCGCAGAACGAAATACTACTTTTGCGCCAAGAGTGAAGTAGATGACAACTGCTGCAGGTACACGACAAACGATCACATCATGAACATCTGTTCTCCTCAGAAGGCTTTGTGGCATTAGGAATGCTGTCAATGTTGGATAGGAACGTTCTCGATATCCGGATTTAGGAAGCTGGCGCGTGATCGATTCGTATTCTCCCACTTCGAAACTGCATTATACAAGACTTCTCCCAGACCAATCTTTAGAACGCAGACCCATCATCTGCTAGAAATGACAATCTGAGTTGAAAGTGGAAAGAAAGATAAAACAGAAACAGGTCAACCGTGTCAGTCATTTCATCACTGTCTTTGCTACGCGAACAATATCTTCGTCTCTTAATATTCGGTAAAGTCCGCAAACTTATAACTCTGCTTGTTTGTTAAACCAAAAAGACTGGTAATGTTAGTTGCTCGAAAAAAACAATATTCTAAGCTCTTGACATAGCTAATTTTCTATGAAGGATACTTACATCGCTTTCCATATATGGGGTCAAGATGACATCCAGAAATGATTAATTTACATCACTTTTAGAACATGGGAAAGTAAATATCACAGTTACATCTGTTCGTACATTTCGAAACAAATACGTCAGCTACCGACTGGAGACTCTCAACAAAATCCAAAATGCCAGTGCATTCAATAATTCTTTCCGGGCGCAGATTCACAGGAGTATTTTAAAAGAGCAAGGGATTTTCGGGAAAATCTATTTAATTTCATGAAATCATGTTACATATTTTAAAGAATAACGAGATTGTCAAGTTGTTGACAACCCGCTCCCTCGTGCAGTTCAGCCAGGCCTCTCCGATCGCCCCCGGCAGCGCTCCTCGCACGCGAACGCGTTGGAAACGAAGCGGGAATCGGCGGCGAACAACAGGCAGCGGGGGAGCAGCGCGGGCCCCCTCGCTTCCGCCGTCGCCGACCCCTCCGTTGCAGAACGTCGCGCGGCGGCGCTGCTGCACCGAAATCCCGCTCACGCGCCGCTCGCCAGTTGGCGCATCTGCATCTCAATGAGCGCCCTCCCGCGCCGCCCGAGATGAAAGGGCGAGTGGGTTAGAGGGCGGGGCTGGGGGTGGAGCGTGCGGGCTGGGCCGTGGCGGGGCGGCAGGGCGGGTGGGTGGGGTGGGGGGTGGCTCCCAGGCGCCACGTGCGCGCGCCGCGCCGCCCGTGATGAAAGTGCGAGTGGGTTAAAGGGCAAGGCTAGGTGTAGAGGGGGGGGGAGGGGCGGGGTTGAAAGTGGCGGAGCCGGGGAGGCAGGGCTTGACGAGGGGGGCGGAACGGGCCGGGGGCGGGGGGGGGGGGGGGGGGGGGGGGGGGGCAGGGGGAGGGGGGGAGGGGGGGCGGGGGGACGAAGAGATTGATTGATTGATTACTGATTCCGAGCGCGTCAACCGAGGTGAATAGTCCCGTTAGTGTAGTGCATGTTTTTCATCGGGAGGTGGCGGGGATATTTCCCCACTGGATGGCGAGATCCGGCGCCGAACTACCGTCCACTAACGAGGTTTTCCACAATCTGGTATCTCCCACCAGTGGGGCACCGCGCCAGTCGGGGCAAGTTCTAAGCTCCCGACCGGTCTTCCGGCATATGTGGTAGTGTAGTGCATGTTAGTGTGTAAGTAAGGGGTGCGGATAGGACAAGGAAGAGAGAGGAAAGATCGCGCGCGGTCCGTGGCCCGTTTGTTAGGGTACTGCTCACATGGTGTTGATCATGGTGTTGACATGGTGTTGATCGGAGAAACCATGGAAAACTACCGATCAGAGCATCTGATCTCTAGAGGGACCGGAGGAGAAGCGCTGAGATGGGAGGGGGTCAGGACGGGGCAAGGCGGGGGTGGATAGGGCTGGCGGGATGGAACGAGGAGGGGTTGGGCGGAGAAGGGGGAGGGGCGCGGAAAGGCTTAGCGGCATAACACGACGGAATGTCACGTGATAATAGCAAAGGGGATGTGAGTCCGAAATGAGAAGCCTGTTCAAAATTATTACGTTGTTGGATTTTACGGATAAGCAATGTATCGGGGTGTACAGGCAGGGGTGAAGTAGTGCGGGAGTGCCATACTGATGCTTTTACGCAGTACGGAGTTTATGACAGGAAACCAAATGTTCCGGCACTGTGAAATTTACGAGTGCGCCCGCTGTGTGCAGGGTCAAGGAAAACGGTTTCGAAGTAGGAGGGGGTGATACCTGAGCCGCAATGAAAATTGAAATTTGCTAGCATGCGTTTTACAATCAGTCGGTTGTGCACATTGTAATCGCGACAATGTGTTATGCAAAAACATTTTGGTTAATATTTACAACTATCGTCACTTTCGTAATTTCTTCTTTCGTCATGGTGGTTTTCATCATTTCACATATCGCATTTAATATTCGATATTTTTAAGTTTAGCTGAAACTATCCCATTAATATTTTTTGACACCCATAGTCATTCTTTCTTCTTTATACCTTCAATGACATTCTTGAAGTTTATGAGCATAAAAATATAAACGAACAAGCTTAAAACATGAAATTCATATTCTCTTCAATACTGTTGATTATACTTCGATTTATATAGAGCTTCATTTGACAGATCATCAGCTGTTGCGGTGTCATCCTGCCGGGAGTTTACACATCATTAGGGGCGTCACTATGGTGACGTTCAACCTCCCGATTGGATGACACCGTAACAGCTGATATACGTCAACTGAACCTCTGTTTAAATGCAAGTATATGTATTGTTTATCTCTTCCATGAATGGAAAGAAAAGTGTAGACATTTTTAAAAATTAAACGTCAAATACGACTGTTCAAAAAACCAAAGCTATTTTAAAATACGGTGATAATTGTAATCAACGCAACACTGACGTTATACAGAGATTTAGGCTAGACCGTTGTAATTGGCATTTGAAGGGATCGGGTGAGCGCCGTATTATAGCTAATTGGGCGTTTGGATGCAGGGCAGGGCAGGCAGCGCCGCGCGGTCAGCGGGTGGCGGGAGCGAGGTTTCGCCTCGCGGCGCGCGGCGCTGTCAGCTGGCTAATTGAATGCAGATGAGGGAGCCGCAGAGTGACGCGAGCCTCTCCCGCCACACGGGACGACGAGGGTGTACTAGGCACCGCTCCATGTTGCGCAGACAAGGCGACCGAGGTTACCCTTTCTGAGAGAACGTTCTCACTTCACAGTTGAAACACAGTTGTTTTTTATGTAGTATTTTTTTTTGTCATCTATCGTTTAGATGAATCATTGTTTTCACACTTCTAATTTACATTTTAAAAATGAAAATGTAGGGCAAGACATGCATTTTGATGCCAATTCATTCTAATGACCTTTGCATAAGCAAAATAACTCCCTTCCTTGTAAAGTGATTTTTTTTTAATTTAAAACGCACACTTTTATCACTTCTAATACCTAATTAATTAAAATAATGATAGAACAATTACAACACACTTAAAGTGTCGTATTTATGCTAATAGCGTGTCTGATTTCCTTATTCAAGATACTTAATTTGCTGTGAATTTTGTTAGTAATTGTTATCAAAATTAGTGACATTTTTGTTATAAAATGAAAATGTGTTATATCAATAATTATACGGATAATTAAAGTTTAGATATTTGTATATTTTCATTAAAAACATTTGAAATAATGTATTACTTAAATATGAACGTTCTTCCCACGTTCTTTTTTTTTTCAACACTTTTTTCATAAGTTTGCAATTTGTCAGCACTTTAATAAGCGAATATGATTATTTTAAAGTGCTGATCAGTTTTGTTGCATTGCAGTTAGTCATTGGTTTCATTTTATTTCTGATGTAGCAGAAACCCAATTCTACATGTAAAGTCCGGTAAAAAGAGCTTTCGTTGAAATAACTATCTTACGCAACAATTTAATTTGATACCGACTTTTATTAAATAAGAAAATGAGCTATTGGTTCCTGATTAATTCCTTGTGCTTTTCTGCCACGCGTCATTACTCATACATACTCTACTTTTTTCCTTTAGCATTTAAGTAAGCAAAATGAAAGTAAGAAAGTGAAGAAGTCTCATGACGGTCCTATTCTCGATTGCTAACAACACATTTGAGGAATTAAGATTGGTATTATTATGATCAGAACAGTATTAAGTCAGCCAGCTTGTTCAGAAAACGTAGGCCACTCAAGGCGAAAACGGAATTTTTGGACACGCTAAGACTGCGGCCAAATCCCCTACCACTAAATCATTACTCGTTCCAAATTGTGTCGACTGGGAGATGAAGCTCCAACATGCTGTGAAAAAAAAAAAAAAAAAAAAAAAAAAACAGAAAAGAACGAAGAAAAAAGGTTTTGACATTCCTTTCACGTGTTACGTGGAGTAGACAAATAACTAAACATTTGATTTTGTTCAAAATATTGTTTTTATTGGTAATAATTAGACGAAAAATATTTCACCTACATCGATAATTGAAAAAAACGTTGAAGGAATAAAATTTTAGATAACTCTTAACTGTGAGAGTGGGGAGGAAAGGGGTGAGAGAGAGAGAGAGAGAGAGAGAGAGAGAGAGAGAGAGAGCGAACAAGGACTGTGTAGGATTAGGAAGAGCTGTCGGTGCAGCAGGAGGACGTCAGCGAGCGCCAGGAGTGCCACGAGCGCCCGCCGACGATCCACCTGCAGGGGCGCGCCGTGAGTCGCAGAGGTGTTTGGTACCCACACACGATCGCTGCTCTGTAAGAGGGGTGCAATTCCTGAACCTGTTTGGCAAATGCACTGCTTTTCAAATGAACGCTTATTGCGTAATGAGTGTTGTTTATCGTCGTAGTGTCTTTTATTCGTAGTGTTCGTCATCGTAGTGTTTTTTATTCCAAGAATGAACATATTTATCATTCTGCATTATTTAGTGGTTAGTGTCAATCTTCTGGAATCAGCGTATAATATATCAGGCAGGAATTATTGATGTGATATTCCCATATAAATAAATGCCTCTGATAAACATAAATAAAATAAGCACACATGTTTGTCTTTTTCAAATACAGAACAGAACTTATCAGTACAGATTTATAATCGAAAATAAACCAGTATGATGTCACATCATTTTCTTTGCTGACAGCGATTTATTGATCGGAGGTAACGTCATTGCAATAACTCTTCAGAATCAGTGAAGTTCATTAAACATTTTAGAAAATAAAATATTCGGATTTTGTGACCTCAATTATTTCATAAGCGAGTGGTCTTTCCTGGTGTGGGACCCATTCGACAGCCTTAGGCAGATAAACTTCCAGAGCGCGCGCTTATCTCCGAGGAGCGACAGGAGGAGGGGGCGGACTTCGCAGCCGGCATCGCTCCCACACGCGGCACCACACACCGCTTCCCCGTTCGATAACTCCTCCCGCCCCATGCCCCTCGCCCCTCGCCGCTCCTCCCTCGCCCCATGCCCCTCGCCTCTCGCCCCTTCGCCCTCGCAACCCCAACCCTCGCCCGTCCGCCCTTCCTCCCCATGCCACCTCCACCCCCGCTCCCTACCCCTCGCCCTCTTCGCCCCTTACCATACCTTCACCTCTTTACCCTCACGCCCTCTTCGCTCCTAGATCACCCCTCCCTCCTCTCCTCGCCCCACCCGCCCACCACCACCCATTTCCGCCCCCTCGTCCTCTTCGCCCCTCGACATCCCTTCCTTCTCCCTTTGTCCATCCACCCTTTCTCTCCGCGCCACCCCTCCCGTCGTTGTCCCCCCCCCTCCTTCCCCCGCCCTTGCCCCCGACGTCCCTCCCCTCCTCCCGTCACCCATCCGCCCTCCATCCCTCGCTCCCTCCCTCTCGTCTCTTCGCCCCTTGCCGCCTCCTTCGCCTCCTTTGCCTCTACGCCTCCTCCATACCTCATCCGCCCCTGTCTTAGACCCCTTCACTCCTCGCCCCACTGCCCGTCTCCCCCTCCACCCCACCCCTTCGCTCCCGCCGGGTGGCGCTCCAACAACTGCTCACCCCGGACTTCCCGCTGAATCGCGCCAGCGAATGACGAACGCAGGAAGCGCGCTCTTTTTATTGCTTTCGTCTTCTTATCCACTGCACAAATGTCGCGGACTGTGACTCCCCCAAGTGTTTGTCCAATTCTATTTATGGCGAAAGAAAACGATCCTTAGACAAACTGAGATGAGATATGTATGTCTGCGAAGAATACGTTTCTTCTTTTGGAAAACAAACAAGTACATAGCACACGTCTGGAAAATTGCTAAATGCTTTCCCATAAATGGATATGTTGGTGAGCAACCCGGAGAGCAAACAATCGGGCATTGAACCTGCCAGATCCTTTTACGAAAAGTGCGCTTCATGTAGACTAGTTTGCCAGTAAATGTAGTCAGCGATGTAAGGAAGGTTGTTCCATTTACCTCATACTCCGTTTAGTTCCTCGCAAGTCAACTTTTAAATAAAGATTGTGCCGAAAGAAAAATGTATACATACTAGTAATTTTCTATATACCCAATACTCCTTATAGTTCTTAATGGAAGACGTGTATAGTAATTTGATTTAATTTACTAATTTAGAATTCGGAACTTCAGCTTTATTTATAGTAAACTTCTACAATCCCTACAATAATTTCCCTTTGCTGGAAACGAACACTGTGAACATATTGGATTCAGTGATTGCAGCCGCAAGATGTAGGATAGTCATCAATAACGATCAGAAGACAAACTTGCTTAATAAAATTATACTTCACATCACTGAGACTACGGAAAAAATTGTATACTGCTATTAATGTGTATGACACAAGTTTGTTTAATGCTATGAATTATATGCAAAGAACACAAAAGGTTGTTCAAGACTTTATCATTGTTAGAAGTAGACTGAATCATCTTTACGGAGGTAATAGAGCTTATACGCTGTAAAAATCAAATTCAAATTAGTCAAAATATTGATTTGATTCAAATTCCTTCTCTCGTTTCAAGATGACCTCTATGATCTTTTCGCTAAACAAAGGACTAGTTCATTATTCATTTGAGAATATGAATAGACACACGACCCAAGTAGGTATCCTGTAATCATTGCTATATACTTCTGATCCTCAAGACCCTTGTTTCTGTCCCGACGTGGTCTCGATGCGTCCAGAGAACGCTTTATCAAAAGGAAGTGGTGAGCATGGAAACAACAAGAAATGAATGCGCCCGGAATGCGAGCTGCCCCGCGCGGGCGCGCGCCGACGAGGCGGCGTCGGAAGCGAAGGTTCCCCTCGTGGCTCCGCCGCGTGCTCATCCGGCGCTGATCAATAGGCGGGCCCGAACCCAGACCCCTCTGGTGCGGGCGCGCGTGGCAGCGCGGCGACGCTGCTTCCGCTGGCCGCCCCGCCCCTCGTTTCACCCCCTCCTCGCCCCGCCCCGCGCGCCTTGTCGCAGCTTCCGCTTCGCCTCGCCTCCGCGTCCGATCACTCCTCCATCGCATTGCCCCCCCCCCCCCCCCCCCGCCGGCCTGCCCCGCTCGCCCCCCCCCCCGCCCCGCCCCCCCTGCCCCGCCCCCCCGCCCCCCCCCGCCCTCGCCCCGCCCTCGCCCCGGTCCCTTCCGGTTTTGCCACGCACCGCTCCCACCTACCCTCGCTTAACCCGCCTTACCGCAGCTCCCTTCTCGTCATAGCCCCGACTTCCATCACCCTTGCATCGCCATGCTCTCCTTCCCCGCCAACTGACCACACCCTACCCCGATTAGCCCCTCCACTCCCCACGTTGCCCCAATTCGCTCACTGTCTGCCCCTCTTTTACCTCGTCCCACTCTCTCCTCGACTATTCCTTACCGTCTCTGCCTCCACCCGCTGGCCCTCTTACGCTCCAGCATTGCAAGGCAGGCTCTCGCTTCAAAGCTCGCGAAAGTAAAAACACGTGCCAAGAATTCACAAGTTAACCCAGGCTAATAAGACGTGAACTTAATTTGCTTGTGGAAGTAATGGAATCGTTTGCTTCCTCTAACATCAAAGATATTTACACGTCGTAAATAGATTGTGAGCTGTTATAAGTTCACAAATTTGTAATTTAGCAGCATTTTGTTGTTCTTTTCCGCTATATTTATAAATGACATGTCGCAAGCAAGATCTTACAATGAACTTCATGTCACTTTTAGTCACTAGTTTTGAAATTATGAAACTTATGATTTCGTACTATTGTTCGGGTAATCTTAATTAAACAACTTACACGATGAACCATGTGTGTTTCTCAATCTCGAATGTTTCGAAATGCTTCCATACGAATGAAGTTTTTCACATATTGATGCCTTTTTGGAAGGCTCATAAATGTTCCGGACAATTGTTAAAATAGAACTTCATATTTTAAATTTGTTTGCTCAAGCACAGCCTTATTTCAATATAAACTGCTGTGCCAGGAAAATTTAAAAGAAAAAATGTTTTAAGTGTATATTCTAGAAGACAATGTACGAGGAAAATTAATTAAACATTCCACGAACTGGTATTAACACTGGAAATATTTTGATAGTACAGCCAAAAGTCGCTCAATAGCACATTACAAGATTCTTTATTCAAAGATCAATTGATGAGTTTTCCGGGAGTATAAACTGTTATGGTCATTAGTCCTGTATGTGTAGTGCATGTTCTTTTAGTGCAGGAGGTGGTGGTGATCTTCCCCCGATGGATGGCGAGATCCGGCGCATATCTACACAACGATTTGCGGACTGTTTCCCAACGGGGTATTTCCCATCAGCTGGGCACCGCCCCAGCTGCGACAAGCTCCCGACCTGTTTCACATATGTGGTAGTGTAATGCATGTAAGTGTAGTTGTGTATTGTGAGGATAGGACAGGAAAGGGGAAGGAAAGATCGCGTGCCACGTGACCTACTTTTTAGGGAACTGCTCCGGTATTCGCTTGATGTTGATCAGAGTTTTCGCAATCGACAATCAACTACAATGGCCCAACATCCATGTATGAGTGTATCTTGAGTACATCCTGCAGCATTTACAGAGTTCATAACGGTTCGTTAACATGACTCTCATGATACAAAGAAAAATTACCGCAACGTGATGACCCTTTGTTTCTTATGCTAGACAAACAAACTGGAAACGTTGAACGATGCATTGTGCGTTATCAGCGCATCTGGCCATTGAATTCCGCTCCCTCCCATCCACTTCCTGAGTAGTTGTCTTCATTAAATGTCAGTTTATCATCCCTCGGGGAAGTTAGTACCAGAATCCGCCCCGCCCCAAAGCAAATTAATCCATCTACAAAGCTCTGCGGGAACTAACAATCCAGCTGGGGTGCAGCTTGAAAGCTACTACTTCATGAAATGAGGGACCTTACGATGAAGCTCCATCGTCTCAGAGAGTATCTCGCGGGAAAATCTATCTTCAGGATAAAGATCGCATTAAGGAAAGCGGGTTGCACTCTCTATTGGTCACACAGGCGAAGATCACTCTTCCGTCCTAGAAACGTCACTCCTTGGGAATTGCTGGCGCATATATACCTTTCGCGGGTGCAGAATGCTTTTGAAATCTTTTCTGATGAGGTCATTGTCATATCGCCCGACATACTTAGCAAATATAATGCAGTAATTGAGAATCGACCCTTTACCTTCGTATGTTACATTGACATTCCAGTTGAATACTTCTAGAATCAATGTAATTGCAACAGCGAACAGTCATACCTTATTAAGATATTTACGACAGTATGTCATTCAAGTGCTGACTTGCCCCATTTTATTCAACTGCCACTGCATTCAGTCTGCACCAACTCCCCTGCGTGGAGGTACTACAGAGGAACGATAATCACCAAGGGTACAAGGTACGAATTTCGTCAACTGCCGCAAGTAGAGGGCGTGCGCGCGCGTGTCGCACGTGCATCGAGGGCCACGCCCACCGTGCGAGGGCGGCGCCGGCGATGCACGCTTCACTTCCCTCCGCCACCGGGGTTGCTTCAGAAATGGCTGTTTTTAGGTTGTTCCACTTTCCACAATCAGTTTAATCTGATGGTTTCTCTGGTGGTAACTCTTCTGTGGGTCGGAGGTAGCCTATAGGACACTACGTCACATTTACTAACTTTTACAGGAGAACAGTTTGAAAATGTTTTATTTTGGGCTTCAAAGTGGACTTAGTGATATTTAAAAGCACTGTTACTCGGCCAATTCTTGATGTAGGACATTTTGTTGTATACCTCTTGGTGGAGGACAAGAAACCCATACGATTGTGCCAATAATTTCATTTCGGCCAAAATGGACTTAGTGTCCTATATCAAATTTGGTTATTAGCAAAAATTAGCAAAAGATATTTTGCGCGTTCTTGTAACTGCGCCAAATAATTTTGCTAATTTTTTACACAGACGTAATAATTGATTCTGGATTTTTACTTGACGTAGTGTTGTAAATTTAACATTAAAGAAACTTCACGCACTAAATACTAATTTTATTAATTTGTCTTTTAAGAACCCGTTTTAGCTGCGTCATGGATATTTTTTCATACCGGGACAAAATTAATTGGTACAACCGGGACAAAAGGAACCAAACAACAGAGAGTCAAAATAAAAAAGTTTTTGGTTAATAACCAATAAGCTATACGATACATCCCTTCTTTTCTCACGCTCAACGACTTCAAGCAATTGACTCGATCGAGACGTTATACGACAGATTACAATTACGCCTACTTCATTCCGCAAACCATTTGGAAATTAAAAATAAATGTACTGAATTCTCTTGCGTTCCGAATGTTAAATACAAAGAAATCGTGAGAACTTTTAAGCAGACTTCCATTAGTAAAAAGAATACATCAAAGATCAATTATGCATTTTCAACTTTATTTCAAATAACTATGTAAAGAAGTGATAGGTGGAGAAACTTTTAAAAGTTAATCAACGTAACGCGCGGATTTTGAAAAGGTTCACCATATTATTCCCCTAAGACGTAATAAATTTCACTCAATTGTTTTGGCCAATGTTTTCAGAGTCTTCAAGGCGGAACAAAATTGTCGATGAAAATTCAATGTTTTGCATTTCTTCATATTACGATAGTAACTTGTTCAGGAACATATTCATACTGTACATCTCGACCCTTAATTCCAGCCGCACTGCAAAGTTTCAAGTGTAGTAATTTTGTGAAGAACAGGATCATTTTTTGAAGTGCTAACATCACTCATATATGGAGATCTGAAGAACGGATGATTGATTCCAACATTTAAAAATAAATATTTTACAATCATTAATGTATATAATGTCATGAATATTGATGGCTCATCCTATTCCCCAAAATTATCCAAACGTTAAACAACATCAATTGTACTACAACGACGCCTTTTGTTTTGTCCGTCACAGGGACATAAAACTCACTTTAATAGTTCCGCTTCTTCCTCTGTTTTTATGTTGACATGAACGACTCCCTATCATTGGGAGACGAAACTCGTGTTTCATTTAACCGTCCTTTTATTTTTACGTGTTCTTTTCTTTCTTCCTTAGCCTTTTTTTCTCCTTTTACTCGAATGAGTGATACTTGGCTCGTCACTGGGAGGCGAAACACGCGTTAGACGCGCCGCACACGTGCGTCGAGGCGTTTCCTTCACTCCTCCCTCGCCGCTCTTCACGCAAACCCCGCCGCGCGCGGCCGCCCTTGAAGAGCTTCCTCGCGTGCCCCGCCCACCCCACCCCACCCCGCCTCGCGTGAAACTTTGAAGAGCGCATGCCCTGCGGCCGCCGAAACTCGCCGCGCCGCCCTCGGCGCCCTTATTTTATTTCAGCCCTTTCTCTTTCCTTTTGGCGCCCCGAACGTCATCGGAATAACGCCGGTGACTTCAATGTTTCAAAGGTCCGCACCGGGGTGCTGAACTTGCGGAGGAGCGGCAGCGAGCTCGCTCAGCGGCAAGTCGTTCTAGATGAGGGGAAGAGGACGGGACGGAGACAGCACGGGATGGCACATTTGAGGGACGGCAGAAAAGTTTAGCTATCAATCTTCTTGTAATGCTACATTGACGTTGATACATCAAAAGGTTAGTCAAAGTAGTTTTCTTGGAATGCAAATAAACTATTTTTTGTTGGCTTATCCGTTTAAGAATAAGGTATTTTCACATTCAACTTCCTCTTTAACTGATAACTCGCAATACATCTCATCCAAGGATACTGCCAAGAAAATATGTAATAAAAAATCAAATTTTTTACATTCGTCCTGTTACGGTGAGAAAATCGAATGTTTACTGAGATTCCTTTTTACTTATGAGGAAAAAATAATCTAGTCGATGATAATGATAACGATGCTACAGCAAAGGGATATAAAGAAGAAGGGGAAAAAGAAAAAAATCTCTGAAGAACCTTTATCCAAAGCCAAATCCTCTCAGCGGCCACAGGATTTGCAGTCCACCACCCGCAGTTGGAAAGCCATAACGGGGCTCGCCGCGCTGGGAGTCGCCTTCATCTCTACGTCATCCCGAGATCCTGACCGAGAGCTCCCTTTGATCAACGAGCTCCGTCTAAGGACACTGTGCCTGCATCTGGCCCAACTACCGCTGTGCCTCTGTTGCAGATGCAGCTAATACTCCCCCCCCCCAGCTATCTCTACCAGCGGCTTTATTTCCACCTCCACCTTGGCATCCCCATCGTCTTACATTAATGCCACGCAGATATCTTTCCACATCATCCAGAAAACGAAGAGGAAGGCTACTCTCTTTTCCTGGCACGTGTAGATGGGCTTAAGGCAGGAGATCAATCTGTTGTTCATTGAGAGTTCTTGGTTCTACCAATTTCAACGTTGAACCTAGTCATCGTAGGCGCACCATGAAGTTTAATTTGGCCGTTCTCTTGGAGGACATTAGAAGAAACTTTGTGCGCTGTCCTCAGGGGTTGTGACAGGTTTTACAATACTTATCGTAATACTGTATTGTTATCGACATAATGCAACCAGAAGAACTAAAGAACTAACGGCCGGAGTCCGTTAACGATTTAACAGTTCGCCGTCCGTTAAGAACAATTTAAACAAATGCGTTGCAGCTAAAGGCGGTGTACTTATGGCAAGAAATGTTTTTTCTTCTTGATATGATTTTTTCTTATAAAATTAAAGTAATACGACAAATTTTGATCGACATACGAGCGTTTACGGATTCATTTGGTTTCCCCCTCCCCTTACAAACTTCTACCGTTTTTTCTATTAGCTGTTTATCGGCTTTTCAGTTCCTTACGTTTTGAAGAAAATGGAAAAGTAGCTGTTTCACGGCGAAACACATGAATAGAAAATATTTAATGAAGACGACCTCTTCCTTGGTGCCTTGCTGTCGTATAACGTGGTCTGCGTCGTAGACAATGACGTACTGAGTACACTCAGTCGGTACGCGCAGTATGAGCATAGACGGAAAACCCAACAACAATTTTCCATTTTTCAGTCAAAATCGAAAGTGTTTCATTGTTTCAGATTTTTTCCCTGAATCCCAGGGTAACTAACGAATGCACATACGCCTCTCACATGGCCGGGGACTGCATAGTTTCATTCAATTTCTGCGCGCATTGGAAATTAGTATGTGTGTATTTGGCACTTTAGAGACGGATTCATTCGACTTTTGCCAGCTAGCGGTGATCCCAGGCGTGGGTCATTATCAACGCCTAGGGGCTTCCTTTCGTCATAGGACTATAGAAACAGATGATTTGCAGTAGAGAGCTACAGTTTCACTTTCGCCCGACCAGGACCGCCTCGCAGAAGGCTATCCCGCTGTCCAGGGGGCTCGGAAATGAGTAAACGAGAGGGTTTCGTCTCTTTGTGAGAACGAGAGGAGCTCGCGAGTGCGGTGGCGCGGCGCCTGCGCTGGGCCTATTGTGCTGCCGCGCGGGGGCGGCCGCTGAAAACATCAAGCTGTTTATTAAGAGCGGGGTATTGATCCCGGCGGACGCCCCGGCCGCGTGGCAGCCTACTGGGGAGGCTCCTTCGGTGAACGCGAGGGCAAAGGAATGAAGGCGACCTCCACCGTTCGCCATGACCAGGGACCCACATGGGTATTGTCACGAAATATAATGCTCTCTTGCAGTGCTCAAACTAAACAGAAAATGAGTAAAAACTATATATGTAAACATGTGTCATTGATTTCGGGGTGGGGAAGGGATGACTGAACCCCTTTGAATGTAGCACTGCTCTCTCCGATTATCACTTGTGAGGATACTGTAGGGTCAGTCCATTTTGCCGACGAGATGAAATAAGAGTAGGATATCAAACGATATTTCATTTTAGTATCTTTATACACAAATCTGAGAATTAATGGGTCCTTGAATATCGAGGATATAAACACGCACACGCACCCCCATATAATGGGGAGAATGCATAAAGGCCCATAAAAGGAAGCAGCGTTTTACTGACTTAATTATCAATTAATTCAATAACAAAAGAAAACAATGTACGAATGAAAATGAACCGGAAATAGTCACAAACGTTTTTCGAAATGGAACGAAAATATCCCAGAAAGTTATGAACCGAAATGACGTTCCAGAGCGCTTCCATTTCTGGTTGCCTTCATTGTGAAGAGAATGATTTAGAAGAAGGTACGGAAACTGCAAGCGATTCGTAGCAATTTCTAACGAGCGGCTGCGACTTAAGTAAACTCGAAGTAACGCAAAAGAGTTTCCTCCGATCAGTTCGAAGTGCACCGTGATTTACAACGAACTTTAATTCTTTTAAAATTAAATACTATATCTATGATCCATACCCAGATACATATAATACAACGTGGAAACCACTATAACATCTCAACGAACCATCAGCAGAATTAAAACAACCATTCCGTTCGACACCTTTATAAACATGTTCATCAACAATGTTAAGTATATGCGCTCTTATAGTATTATTTTAAATCGAGATTCCCAAGAGACCGATTCAAACCTTAACCATCTTTTTTTTTTTTTTTTTTTTTTTAATTTGTTGCATCTACACCTTGACCCAACGCGTCTCCAAGCCCCTTAAGGGGCGTTGAGCGCTTTGCACTGGGGAGTAATCCTCCATTAATGTACCTTTTATTTTTGGAGTAATCCTCCGTTACAATAATCTCAAGTTAAGTCTCGTCACGTCGTAGCCAGTCAGTGGCTTTTATCCCTTCGGCGAGGGGCTCGACGACGGGGTTCCTGGCCGGTCACCCAACCAAGAACCCGCGAGTCTCGAATTCGCTTAACCTTCGTGACTTCATGGAACGTAGTAAACGAATTCGGCTGGCGCCGCCGGCATCTCTTTCTAACCCATCCACCCCACCTCCAACTTTCTTTCTTAGCTCTCTACTAGTTAAAATTCAAAATTCATAGCTTACAGCCTTGTTTTATAAAGTACCTTAACAGTTATCTGAGGCATGTGTAGAAATAGTTAAAGATAATAATGTATCTAAAAATACAGACGAAACGAAAAGTACAGACTGATCAATGTATAACCCAAATAATGAATGAATGAATGGATGGATGAATGGATGAATAAATGAATGGATGGATGAATGGATCAATGGATGGATGTATGAATGGATGAATGGATGAATGGATGAATGCATGAATGCATGAATGAATAAATAAATAAATAAATAAATAAATAATAAAAGCTGTTGAAGAAGAGAGGACGGAACAGGGTGCAGTGCACAGTGTGACGAGCGACGGGCAGCGGACGGGGGGGGGGGATGAAGAAGTCCGTCCCTAAGCCTCGGTCCACGCGCTCTCCGCACACGCAGACGACCTTCTCGAGATTCAATTTATTCCTGCTGACGTGAAGGATTTATAGATGATTTAGGGAAGGCCATCTGACAGCAAAAAGGTATAAGGGTTTTGAAAACACATGATAAGCTGTATCGTGACTGACGAAGAGTGGAGATTGCATAATTTACTGTGTAAAATATAGTTTGACGATTTATTTCGATACTGCTATTAACAGCGATAAAAATAAGACGTTTAAGAAACATTATGACACTGCAAGAAGATATGATGAGACAGCTCGTAGATTGATTGAAGGCAAAGAAGGCCAATCGACGCCCAAAAATTGCCTGCTCATTCTATTCGAGCGTAAATAAAGACAAATCGCATTCTTTATTGACTCATGTACTGTAAATTATTGTCAGAAATCACATATTTCCACTTACAGAGAAAGAAGCTTTCGTAATGAGATTCAACAGGTTACTATTGTTTTAATGCTAATTTTAATAGGTTTCAAAATACGTTAAGGGAAATATTATTATTCTAGTTTTTAATTTGCAAATGAGACAATATTCTACTCTTAAGAAATTTTCATATTTTTCCTTTCTTTCCTTAGGTATGCCTTTTAAATAAAACATGCGCAATGGAACTTTAAACAAATTATTTCAGTTGAGAGTTTTCTTCATAGAATGAGGGAAGATGTCACATTTGTCGACAATTCTGCATGTACGGGTAAATTATCAGTGAAATGCTCCCAAAAAATGTGCAAATATCACGAAAATTTGAGAAGAGTCTTGACGAAGGATTTCAAAGTGAATGAAATGAAGTCGAGGAATAGCGTTTTCAGGAAGGTCGTTATTGGATATTGGAATTTGTTCAGCACATGTTTTCAGATTTTAAACAAGCGAAACTCTAGAACTACCTTTGTTCAAGTTACATGTCTTTCAAGCTTTTAGGCTTTACAATAGAATGAGAACAGCCGTTTGCGCTGGTAACCAATTTGTTGACAACTTTATCCTTATTCCCGGAAACTATACAATGAATCGAATTCTGACACTCCATCATAAATCGGCAATTCATAATTCTTTTAATTGACAACATTTTAACTCTGCCGAATGTCTTCACGCACGTTCCACTCACTACTTATCAGTCAGCTCGTCAAGATAGTAAGTTCCTGGTTTTTACTTAATCTCCCTGTTCGAAGAATATGACGAAATACCATCTGGTTTGAAGCATTCCTAAAGAGAGAGCATATTCTTTAAAAGGAAAATTCATTTATTAGATTTCTTTTCAATCACAGAATTAACATACAATTAGATTTACTCTCAACTTATTCTTTCATTTCGTAAGGACGTTGAATAAAACATCTCTTCAACATAATTTCCCCCTTTTTAGTCTATCCATTCGATTTGTTTTAGAAAGTATCTTTAATATCAACGACATTGGGAATGAATTATGGTGTTTAATGACGTGAAGTCATTAAACTCCATAATCTAAACACTGACATTAAAAAAGACACATTACATAATTGACAGAATAGGCTTTTGGTGGCCTTATGATGTTCAGTTGTAAAGATATTCAAATTATCCAGAGAGATAAGTGATTCTCACGATCTTTCTGAGAACATCCGGTTGCTGTAATTCGTGAGTGGGCCAAGGCGTTTGCGTTAGCTACTGGTATTATTTAAGTCAATGCCATTTAAAGAAGTCATGCAATTAAAATTAATTTGGATTGTTTAAAAGGTGAAATCTAACGTCAAAACTAGTTTAGAGCCTTGGTTGCCTCTTTATTGAGACGAAAATGGTTCTTTGAAGTACTGCAAGTACCTTCTTAGGCCTTTAATATTGAAAATTGTGGGCTGTGGCGAGGAATCGTTGAAATACTAATACGACTGACATGGATAGTCGTGGAGAATGATCCTCTCAGCTCGAAGGGTCGCAAGTTCATGCGAGTTCATGCGTTCATGCTCAGGCATTGATGTGTTGTATGGTGGCATGATATCGTTCTCTCAACCCTCTCCCTTCCATTTCCCACCGACCGAGGTAGCAAAGGGGCTTGGTATGTACCTACGGAAGAGCATCGTATGTACCTACGGCTCACCTCAGGTAACAGAGGCAACGATTTCTTTAGCAGGAAACATCAGACTCAATGGGTGGGAATAATCTCTGCCATACCCCCGTCAACTCGCACCAACAAACTGCACTTTTGCTAAAGGAAAATAGTACTAATCATGAAAATCCTCGCTCAACACCCATCAAATTCCGGCGCAGCCACAGCGCGCAGGGATGTCACAGGGGGCTGCTGTAAAGGAACATGACTAATCAAGAAAATCCCCGGTTAATACTCATCAACATTCTGCGCTATTTTAGTGCCCGGAGGTACCAAAAGGGTGAAAATCACGCTCAGGTATCTGTATTTATTTAGGGAACCTAAACATCTACGAAAACAGACCAATCAAGAAAATCCTCGATCCACACTCATCAAATTCCGACGAAGGAGCAAAGCGGAGGGGTGCCACATGTTCGAAAATCGTGCTCGACGTGTTTCTGAATATTTAGGAAACCTAAACATCTGCTAAAGAAAAAAAAAATTCCTACACACAAATTCCGGGGGTGGGCGCAGGGGTGCCCAAGGGCGGTACCGTGCTCTGGTGTTGTGTATATTTAGGGCACCGAATCAACCGCTAAAGGGAAATGTGAGCAATGAAGAAAACGCTCGCTCCACAGCCCGGCGCAGGTGCGAGGCGCAGGGGTGCCGCAAGGGCGGTAACCGTGCTCGTGGTGTTGTGTATATTTAGGGCACCGAATCAACCGCTAAAGGGAAATGTGAGCAATGAAGAAAACGCTCGCTCCACAGCCCGGCGCAGGTGCGAGGCGCAGGGGTGCCGCAAGGGCGGTAACCGTGCTCGTGGTGTTGTGTATATTTAGGGCACCGAATCAACCGCTAAAGGGAAATGTGAGCAATGAAGAAAACGCTCGCTCCACAGCCCGGCGCAGGTGCGAGACGCAGGGGTGCCGCAAGGGCGGAAGCAGTGTTCGTGGTGTTGTGTATAATTAGGTCACCGAATCAACCGCTAAAGGGAAATGTGAGCAATGAAGAAAACGCTCGCTCCACAGCCCGGCGCAGGTGCGAGGCGCAGGGGTGCCGAAAGGGCGGGAAGCCGTGCTCGTGGTGTTGTGTATAATTAGGTCACCGAATCAACCGCTAAAGGGACATGTGAGCAATGACGAAAACGCTCGCTCCACAGCCCGGCGCAGGTGCGAGGCGCAGGGGTGCCGCAAGGGCGGAACCCGGGCGACCGCCGCGGCGCGCCGCGCGGGGCCGCGCGCATCCTCGACCCGGCGGAAGGCCTGCGGTGCGGTGCGGCGCGGGATGTGGGTGAAGGCCCCGCGTGGCGTCGGCGCCGGCGCCGCTCCGCGCCGCTGTGGGGCGACCGCCGTGGAAGGTCCCGTGATGAATGCGCGGTTACGCGAGCCAAGGCCTCGCGCCGCACAATAGGGGCACACATGTTCGCTCGCGGCGAGGGCACGCCGGGTGACGCCTGGTGACGCGGCCGAACCCGCGTCATCATCACGCGCGACACGCTTGGCGGTAAGGGCGTGCGGCGGCCTAGTTCGAAGGGTCGCGCGGACGCCTCCATTTGAGGAATCCGTGCGTTCTATGAGCCCGAAAAGGAAGTCTTAACACAGCAGTGTCATTGACCAGTTTACTTATGAAACCAACGTCTATATCGTGATTGACGCACCTGAAACACTAACTACGTAGTTACTCCCTCTAGAAGACCAACGGAGTGTCAAGAAGAGGAACCCTTTTAATTTTTTTTTTATTTTCGTATTGCATCAATACGTTAGTTTAAAAATGAATGCATTACTTGGTTTTAGGTTCGACCACGTGATTTATTCAGGATTGGGTTCGACAACACAGGATTTAGTCAGGATGTACGATTTCCTCTTGTTTGTTGCTGGACTGACTTGAAACAGTGTTTAGAAAAGTAGCCTCACGATCTTCATGATGGTTTGGCCACTCAACTATTTAGGAAATGACCATAGAATTTTAATTCGACATCGCGGAATTTCGTGTTCTATTTGTTTTTTTAGATATTCTTACAGCTAGCAAATTAGCTGTAATGGCCACATCGACAATCTATACATACGTTTCTTTCCTGACTGTAAATAATTATGTTTTATAAAATCAATGATTTGTTTGGTTTTCGAAATCTCAGAATTTCATTGTTAATATACGACTTGTTCATTTCTTTCCAGCACTGATCAATAGCATGCAAGCCGTTTTCTCTACTCACATTCAACAGTAATGTGAGGTTCTTTTTGACCTTTCAGCGCAATCTTTAGAACTTGAACAATTTGAACCGAGCTGAAAGTGCTCCTTCCCATCGTCGGAAATACTTCCTGGATACCTCTCTCACCTTGCTCAAATTTCCCGTTAGGAACTGTTTAAGTTTTCCACGCGGATTTCAAAAGACAACTCACGGGAAGACAAGTTTCGTTACTTCAATTAAGAAGAAATGCAGCAGGCTGACGGTAAGGACAAGACACGCCCTGCGAGTCGAACGCATAACGGTCTCCAAAAAGGGAGTGGAGTGGCCCGCTGATTTGGAAAAGTCCATCGCAAGCATTTGGGTTGCGCTGTTGGGCAAGCGAGGCGCGCGCGTGCTGGGGTGCACAGCGGCTGTTATGGAGCTGCAGCTGCGCCCCTGGCGGAGCGGCGCCGCCGCCGCGCGGGAACTCCTTTTCAGGCGCCGCGCCGCGCCAAGGTCGCTCCACTGCCACACTGGGCCCCAAACACCACCACCGCGTTCGCCAGGGTGCTCAAGATTCGGGAAAGAACACTTCATTTGCACACAGGAAGTCAGTCTAATATTCAGATTCTGCTGTGACCCTAGTTTCCACGAAATATCACACAGACTCGTCCTCCAAACCGACTATTCGTTATTTTAAATCCCAACCTTGAAAATGTGGACTATCCTATCACTAGTTAACTCACGTTTCTCGTGAAACATTACGTATGTACAAATCTATGATAGTTTATTGCTTGAGAGCAGGTCACATATCTTCCAAATGCTAAGTGACAATTCTTAGAGGCGCTTTACGCTGGCAGACTGAGTAATAGTTTATGGTAAAAAGTACACGTGACGATGGTGCTCGAGGCGTAATGGCTAGAGTATACTTCTTCCACCACTGGGGCTCGGGTTCGATCCCTGGCCAATAGTTCTGCAGTTTATGATAGACACAGGTGCTCTCGACACGTTTTTCGGAGCTTCCCCAGTTTCCTCTGATTCTCATTCCACAATTCACCTGCTCATTATCGCTATCCTCACTTCAATCGATAATTACTCATGGGCTTCAATAATGAACAGTTAAAGAGCGTCTAAATAAATTAATTAATATGCTAGTCGAGTAACGAATACAACGGGAAAAGATTTACGAAAAACCGCATTCCGATTTCCGTCTTTCTTGCTACTCCTGCTGCTGTTGCCCTTTTTTCCTGTTGCGCGCGTCTGGCGCCCCCTTTCGGAGCAGTGCGCGCGCCTCGTGCGTCACGAGGCTTCATGCGGCGCCCGTCGCTTATGGACGCGCCCGAGTTCCACTCCGGGACAGCAGGCCCCGTTATGTGATCTCCCGCGCATCTGAATCAGGCGGAGAAAAGCTTAACGCGTTAGGGCAGGCCACATTGCGGCACGGCAAACCAAACCGAGTTGCAATGAGTTTTATATTTGCAAACAATGACTCGGAAATACTCACCTTCAAGTGGTTTGAGAAACTGCTTTTAAGAGATAATGCAAGCGCTCTAATGTCAAAGTTATGCACGACCTCAAAAGAAACCTTAAGTTGCCAATATCGCCTCGCGAAGGTTAAGCCCATAAAAACGATACAGAATATTTAGAAAATTGTAGAAGGTTTCGGTTGTGTTCCATATATAACGCAGTTTTTTTTAAAAATATTGATGAAACGACATACTTCGTAGAACAGTAAAGGCTGACATCTAATATTTTTTTCTAAAGTGTAACAAGGTATTCTTTTCGTCTTTTGACCACTTATCACCATATCGTTTTATCTCCTCAGTTACCATAACCTTAACTCCAATAGTGGTCGCTAATGACCTCGATGTTGATGCCACCTTATATAACGCAAGAAAAAAAGGTATTCTTTTTTTCTTTCGAAGATTCTCCGCTCCAGCCCAAGACCAACTCTAAGCTTCAGACCGGTCTCCAGCCACGTCGGGTAGTGTCGTGCATGTAAGTGTTAGCATACTTGTAAAGGAAGAAGAGGTGTCAAGAAGGAGCAAAAAAAAAAAAAAAAAAAAAGATCGGGCGCGGTCCGTGGCCCGGTTTTTAGGGTTCTTCCCCGACATTCGCCCAGTATTGATCGGAGAAAACTCTGAAAACTATCGATCAGTGAAAGAGGTCGCTAGAATTCTCATTCAAAGAGTGGTTAAATTTAACCCACGCATGTAGTGGAGGCGACCGGGAACCCTGAACCTCCCAGTTAACGATGCTGATGAGGCAACGATGTTGCCCCTGAGCTCTTGCAGCCAATGATTTCTACGGAAATACTGCGTCTTCTGAAGTGTGTCAATCCCAATCTGAACCATAAGCTGGGAGGCGCAGTCTGATGCGCGCGCGTCCCTCGAGTAGTGAGTGATCCGCCAACAACCTGCGTCCGTGCGGGCGGCGCGGCGTGACATGACGTGTTGGCGTGGCGGGATGTTAGGGGCTGAACCATAAGCTGGGAGGCGCAGTCTGATGCGCGCGCGTCCCTCGCGTGACATGACGCGCTGGCGTGGAGGGATGTTAGGAGGCGGGGAGAGGAGAGAGAGGGGCGGGGAGAGGCGGGGTGGGGCGGGGCGGGGTGGGGGGGTGGGGCGGGGTGGGGCGGGGTGGGGCGGGGTGGGGCGGGGTGGGGCGGGGTGGGGATGGGGCGGCGCGGCGGGACTTGACGTGCTGGCGTGGCGGGATATTAGGGGCGGGGAGGGGAGAGGGAGGGGCCTGGGTGGGGCGGGGCAGGGCGTTTGGGGCGGGATGGGGTGGAGCGGGGTGAGGCGGGGTGGGGTTTGCTGGCGTGGCGGATATTAGGGCGGGGGGGGAGGGGAGGGGCCGGGAGGGGCGGGGCAGGGCGTTTGGGGCGGAGGGGGCTGGGGCAGGGCGGGGCGGGGCGTGACGGGGCGGGTCGAGGCGCGGCCTAATAGATGTAATGGCGAGATAAACAAAGGCGGGCACTTTGCTTGTTAGCGGCCGCCGCGCGCGCTTCCTGTTGCGGGCGCTGGGGGCGCTCAACGCGAGCGGCGCGGCGTCGGCGGGCGGTGCTCACTGCACCCACTACGTAGCGTTCCCAGCACTATTTAAATGATTAATTCAAAATGAAGCAACGAATGTGTTCCATGCAGACAGGTGTGTTGCCTAGTGACGAGTTGACTATTGAAGATGATTTGGGTGCGGTCAAAATTCAGTCGAAAATATAAATTCCATGTTGAGAAAAGTCGTAAAAGATAGGGATTGATACTTTTGTTGTTTTATTTTTTTTAAATAATGTAAGAAGGTGAGAGGTCCTGGACGACGAGCAGTAGATGAAAGGCTGCAGAAAGCCTTTGCAGTAATACTTCGAACAGTTTATCGACACTTCTGCAGTCTAGACGAAGTCAGAAGTGTTTGTAACATCCTAGACAAGCAGATCTGCATAGTAGCCCCTTCGTGACTCACTCAATTCCCAAAATCGGTAAAAAGAATGCAGCCTCCTATTCAATAGTGCCGAGTTCCAGCAGAGGATATGAACAAGTACGAAATTTACATCCCAAGCTGTTTCTTGTCACATATGATTTCAATGTATGAAGGACGATGCAGAGAAACATTCATGTTTGCATATCAAGCCATTGAAAAACCTTCACGTGAACGACACGCGACAAACAAGTGTTTGTGGAAAAATGAACATATGTGAATACAAAATTTATCAGAATTGAGGATTTAAAAAAAAACGTAACGCTAAAATAAGCTTGTGTTCTGTACGGCAAGAAATTAAAACTCTAAATTTACCGGATATAATTTAACAGAGTACCGAATAGAACAAAAATCAGATATTGTTTGCTACTAATTCCGATAACGTCAACTTTCTCAGCAATTGTTTTAAATTTTTTTTTCGTGAAATTTGTTCGTCTCCAACCCGTACCGTTCTTTTCCTCCACTCATTGCACTCCGCTCCGAGCCTGCGAGAGCTGTCGCATGGCGCCACCTGCAGTGGCGGCGGCGAGGGGTTCAGGGTGCCGCTGTGCAGGTGGCCGCGTGTCGTTTGCCTTACGGTCCGCGGCGAAGGATTTCTTTTCCCGAGATGCTCTCAACAATACTGAACACTCACAATGAGTAGAACGTGCCAGTCAACTCCGGCAAGGTAAATGACACCTGAGATGTGTACGTGTCGGGAAGAAGACCGGAGGTAGTAGAAACGAAGTGTCACGCAAATTGAGGATAGACATGTATGTACAACGTAGGTAGTCTATTACGTATCTGATATATTGCTTTTCTAAGGGATGTTGCGGCGAAAAATTATTACAGACAAAATACCAAAATTAATGTATTTAAAAGTTATAACTGGTACACTAATGTCTCAACAAGTTAGTACCTCTTGCTCAAAATTGGATCATGTCAAATAAAAATCGTGTCAAGATAATGTCACACAGAAACAATATTTAAATATTCGTGAATAAAGTAACGTTTACCATGAAAGACGAACTTCTCTTAATACAGAGATTCAGAAATGTCTGCCTTGCTAAAGTGTCCTTTTATTATCATAATTAATTTTGTTCCTTTTCTATTGTTTTCTGTTATCCCTGACACTCCTGAAGGCAGAAGTCACTCATATGGAATTCAAAATTCGTTCTTGCCAACCAGACGAAATTGGACCTCTGGAATCCCGAAAGTATGACTTATTCGTTTATACATCCGTTCAAGCTGTAAAACCAGATAATGGCATGTTCTTTCCTCATTCTAAACCATTAAGGTTAAAAAATCCCAAACCCAAACATATTCCTTACGGAAGGAATAACTTAGAAATAAAACTGAAAGCGATTTGCTAGTGGTGGATGACACAATTTTATTTACATAAGTGATGATTTTAGTTACAAAAAGTGGAAAATGTCTTTATGTTCAAGGTGCCGCCATCTGCAAGGGTCACAGAGGCCCAAAACTGTTGGCATAATTTAATGAGTACACTACGTTGATAATGATGATAGAATAATGGATAAAGATTAAGAAGCATTGCAAACGTGAAAACCCTTAGAAAGTCTGTCGAGATATCTCTACGCACACAATAATTTCTTGGATAGGCTGGGAAGCGAGCCCTCTCCCGCAGCAATGGATGGTATAGGGGATAACCATTGCGCCACGATCCCCTGGGGTTACGAGAATGGAAAAGGAAAAAAACAACAATCTTAGATGTTAGTAGCCTAAGCTGAGTTCCATCGATCTATTGCGATGCACTTGAACTTCTGTTTGATCTGCCTGGGGGCAACAACTGTTGTCACTGCTCCGAGGGTTCGAGCCTCGACTGTGGAGGATTTTCAACGCTAGCTAAATAGGTTGAATTCAGCTGCTGCCTGGAAAAGAATACTAGCGGCCGGTTTCTCAGATCGTTTGTTTTCCGTGGTTTCTCGAATTGTCAGCAGGTGAATGCCGGAGAAGTAACCTAACAAACAGGGCACCGACTGGGCGCGATCTTTCCTTCCTCCTCGTTTCCTCGTCTCTCCTTACAAATGCGCAGTTTTACACTTACGTGCGCTACACCGTCAAACATGCCACGTCTGTAGCACGGGGCTTGTACGGATTGAGACGATGCCCTGCTGGAGAAGATTCCTGGATGAGAAAATCTCGAAGCCGACGTATCTCACACGTGAGATACGGAGATAGAACACCACCACCAATCGAGATGTAACGCGCACGAAACTTACAGGACTAATGACCACAGGAAGTGATGCACCCGGAAACAAAAATTAATGAATCAGTCGATCGAAGTGGTTGCAGGCTTTTCTTTAAACATCCGGAGCTTTAAACGCAGCCGTATGCCCCAGCACGTGCGTCCTCCGGGCGGCGCTCGCTTCGGTGCGCGCCGCGCATCCGGGAGGCGCGGGTGCAGCAGCTGCGATGTCCGAGGTGGTAATCGAACCCGCGCCGCGCGGGCAAAAAAGGCTGAAAGGCGGCGGCGGCCAGGCGCCGAAAATGGGTCGTCGGGCGCGGGGCAAGAAACGCACGCGTCGCGAAGGCGCGGTGGGAAGGCGCGCGCGAGGGCCACGCACCAGCGGCTCGAGCCGCCCAGCCCCGCCCCGCCCTTCCCGCCGCCCGCACTTCCCCGCCCTCCCCGCCACTCCCGCTAACCCCGCCCTCCCTGCCCCGCCTCGCCCCGCTCCGCCTCCGTCTCGCACCTCGCCTGCCCGCCCCGCCGCCCCGCCCGGCCCCGCCCGGCCCCGCCTCGCATCGTTCCGCCCCGCCTGCCCCTCTCCTCCAATCACCACCCTTCTCCCCCCAGACCGCCCCGCCCCCCCGCTCCACCCCACCCGCCACCAGAGGCGCTTCTTGCGTGTAAACGGAAGCCGGGCACTCGTGAGGCAGTTCAGAAAAAGGTTCCTTGTTCGAAGATAGATCTCACAAGTGTGAAGAAAGCCGTTGGGGGGGGGGGGTGACGGGACTGGTGAAAAATGAATCTTCACATATTTTTGTAATAATTATTCTGTCATAAATTTAAAAGTATGTAATCTAAAAATGTATCAAGCATGTTCTTATTGTTTAAATTTTAAAAAACTTTATTAAAATGTAGACGGAACACCCAATTGTTAAGTTGTACTTCATTTAACTCGAAGAGAGGAGATTCGTCTCAGAGGTGTTGTAAATATTACCAGCTGTTACGATAGGGGGAGGGGGACAGGTAGAAAAAGCTAATTTTATATTTTTCGAATGGCCTTGACCTCATCCACTGATGTGGCCAAATCAAAGGAGAAGCCATGGACAGTCGTCCTCATTCAGAACACTGAAACAGAAGAGAACAGGAAATTTCGCTCTAATAGTACTGCTGCTCGTTTGATTTCAATCGAATTTCAAGGAATGAAACAAAGGAAGAACGTATTTTTTTGGAATCACGAGATGTTTTGAGTCGCTAACGATCTTCAGTTGTTGTTGGTTAGAAATATTTCTAATTTTTGTTGGCATTTCCTTTTTCGGTATCATTGACCCCCTCCCGCCACCCCTTATCCGGCTTCCCTAGTTGTATTTCAGGGAACATTCTGGTCAGAACACTGCGACAGAACCTTCGTGCTGCATCTAGAAAATCACCGCTCAGATAGACTAGTACTATTTGCTCCGTGGTACCGAGACGACTGGGCCGCTGACTTTATTTAAAAGGAGGTTTGGAAATTATCAAGAATTGATAATATCAACTTGGATTTAAACGAAGTAATAAAGAAATAATAATTATGTATTAACTATAAGTAGCACACAATAAGTAAGTAGCACAATAAACACGGTTTTTGGAGGTGTATGTTTACATCCTCTAACTCTCGTTTGTATCCCATTCTGTATGTCTAATGTGCAAATTACTATTGGCTTCATCAAACTGTTGGTTGTATAAGTCATTACCTGCTCGCATTTTCTTCCGAAAGTCCTGATATCGTCTCCGATACTTAATCTCCGGTGCGATCCAGCATTCATATTCCTTCGCAGGCTCTTCCCAAATGGCTTCCTTTGACTGCCAAGGCGTGAGTAAGTCCCCTCAGAGTCTGGGTTACATTCGAAACCAAGCACTTTGTTCTCTCCGTCGTCAGCTCGCCTGTGGTTTTGTTCTTTTCTTCCGACTACTTTCGCCTTTGCGTTTGTCTTTTGTTTCCTCGCCGACAACTCTGCGCTTTGCCACCCACGTCGTTGTTGTCCCTCCACTTCCTCCGTCGTTCGGAGAGTCGTTTCCTTTGAGGCGAGCAATTGCCGCGCTCCGCTGTTGTGCTCGATTGCGACCTCAAATGCTTTTCCTTTTTCTTTGCCATAAATCTTGCAGCGCCCGCCGTTATAGCCGCGCTCTGCCCCTCCACTGCCCATCTCGTTGCCATTTTCACTGTCGGCGAGACCTACCCGCGCCGCCTGCCCCACGCCGCGTCACGCCGCGGCGGCGCCCGGAGCCTCGCCGGCAAGGCAACCTCCTGCTCTTCCCCGGCGCGCACCGGGCGATGCGGCTCGGAGACTATCCACGCTCTTTGATTGATTGATTGTCATGGATGTGTTTGAGTTTGATTGATTGATTGATTGATTGATTGTGATTGAGTGTTTGATTGAGTTTGAGTGTTTGATTGAGTTTGAGTGCCAACTGCGAGTGTCTTTAGTCTCGTAAGTGTAGTACATGCTCTTCCGAGGGAGGTGGTAGTGTCTGGAAGGTGAGATTCGGGGGACCGCCCCAGCCGGGACAAGATCTAAGCTCCCAGCCGCTCTCCCGGCAAGAGTGGTAGTGAAGTGTATGATAGTGCATATGAGTCTAAGTAAGAGGTGAGGTTAGGCCAAGGAAGACGAAGGAAATATCGCGTGAATGGAAGGACCATTTGTTAGGGTACTCGCATTCGGCGTTCGCCTGATCGGACAAAACAACATAAAACTACCGATCAGAGCGGCCGGCCACCAGAATTCTCCTCCAGTCGGCGACTGAATGCGACCCAGCGGACAAGCTAGTGTCGAATATGCGTCCACCGTTGGGACTCGAACCAAGGAACTGCAGTGACAATTGATACCCCGAGCCACCTCTCCCGGTGACAAACGAAGCCGCTGAAGCACATCCGTCTAGGATGTCCTTGGGTTCCAGTGCCCACCTAAGGGGATTTTCGACGCTAGATAGATAAGTAGGTCGAATCCAACTAGTACTTTATACCAGCCAGTCTATCAGCTGTCTGCTTTGATCAGTAGTTTCAGTGGTTTCACCGGTCAACACCTGGCGAATTCCGGAGTAGTACCCTAACAAATGGGCCGAAGACCGCCTGCTGACTTCCGATCATCATTGGCCCCCCCTTACACACACACACACACACACACACATGCCCTGTATTACCACACACGTCGAGAGACCTGTTGAGAGCTTGGTTTCGGTTGGGCCGTGCTCCATTGAGGAAGATACCCGAAGAAGGGAAAAGCTCCGAAGCCGACGTGCAGGGCGGTGCTACGGCTCTCGTACCAGCGCAGCGGATCATTCCTCCCATCGCAAATTAAAATCTGCCAATGAAATTTAAATATATACCAAGATAAAAAACGGAGGAGTATTCCAAAAAACCACTCGGTGGGTTGTTTAATTTTAAAGAAAGTTAGACATAATATTTTAAATTCCCTTGTAAATATACATCTCCGCCTCCGCGGTAAACGCGTACTACGCACCGAGGCGCGGGCAAACTGTAGTAACTAAATAAACAATCTGCTTTTCATGGGCAATCGAAAGGGGAAATTAAAAAACAAGTCTTAGGTTTTCCAGTCGCCCTGTACATCACTCCCAACTTAACATTTGCCGGGTTATATCCTTTCTCCAACTTCTGTCAACATGTGTTGTAGTGATCAAAAATTATATTTATAGCGTGTTTTGTATTTAACTTTTTGGAATTTACCTTTTACAAATGTTGCTCTTTCTTTGGACCGTACTCCACGGACTATCGCCCTTCTGCCGTTCACACAACCCAGTCAGACAGCTCAGTCGCCCTTTCCTTTTGTGGCCTGAACGAGCGAAGAGACGTTTCGGAAGAAAAGGAGATCGAAAAATTCCTTTCGCAGTCTCGTTCTTAATTGCGTCCAATAAAATGCTTTCGGAAATGAACCACTATTACAAAAGCGGGAGTTTAACTTGACACGATTTGCATTTATTCGAAATGTTTCAAGGAAGAATGTATTGAGTGAACTTACATTTGAAGATGTTTTATGAATGTCGTAAAACTTTTTAACGTTGCAATCACGGAAAGAATTTCACAATTTGCTTTTATGCACATTCACATATTTGTCGATTCTTAAACCGAACATCTTTTAATAAAACATGTCATAAAATGTTATATTTATGCGGGTATTGAAAAATGTATTAGAAACAATACTGTGAATTAAAATGTATATTTTTAAGCATTTTTTAATCATATTTGCTAATTTATTCATTGGGAAATCAAAAACGAGAATTGATGACAATCAGGAGGATCCAGAAGGGGGATCAGTTCAACTTGCCCCAGACCCCGACTTACTTGGGGTCCTGATTTTTTTTCACTCAAAACAAAATTAAATTACTTATAATTCAAATGAAGCGCTGTAAGTTATTTCTAATGCAAGGAACCACGATTTCTGTTTATGTTTTGGGAAGGGGCGGAACTTTGTTGAAATGCGGGGGCCCCGCTGGGCTGCTGACCCAGGCCTTTTGTTCTCTGTGGGCGCCTCCGATCCGATGACAATCCCAGTACAGTGAGCGTTTTGAGGCACCATATGATTCGTCTCGTGCCAGCAGATAAAATGAATATAACATTATTCCCGGACGTAGGTAATTAGGAATCCAATGGGTGCTCAAGATACAACTGAATTACGAAACAATAATTCATTTTTAATTGAAAAGTAGATCATCTCCAGAGAGTATTTGATCTTAGTTTAAAAAGTACCAGAAACATACCGCTCTGAATTTACACGGAAAATATAAATATCTGAGTCGTCATGAACTAAAGTGTTGAACCAGTTCTATCTTTCACTATTAGTGTGACCCGCACGAAATGATGTTACTGGTTACTAAAGATGGATACTTTAAGCGGTGATGTCTTGCACTTTAAGTAAACAATATTTCTGTACGAACAAAAGGTTTCTCACAAGTATCAATTATTTGGTACTCAGATTTGATCACAACGAACAAAACCTATTGCATTATTTCAATTATGCCCATGGTAACATTACTTAAGATGTTGGATAAGATTTCGTGTAGAATTAGTAAGAACTTCTGAAGAGGTCTAATCAAATATTAATACTTTGGGAGCTGAATGCTGCTGCTGAATAAGCATAGAGCAACGGATATTTAAACAAATCCAAACAACCTATTTTTATTAAATAATTCTACGTAAGGTATAGAAATTGTATTTGGGAATCCTTTATCATCTGCCGCAGAATCCAGTTGAGTATGTAATTTAGCAATCTAATTATAGTTAGCTATAGATTATACAGAGTATTTGCTTCGCACACAATCTTACATAAACGTGTAATTATAACATATATAATTATATGTTTAGAGTAAATTAACTTCAACACGTTTATCAATCTCATTAATCAAGTTTCCGGCAATGGAATTCTTTCTGAGTGTTATTAGAGATCAGATCGCCCTCTTACTTATTTAGAATTTGCTATTAAGAGTTTCATTTATTTGCTATAAAGTCATAACTGTAATTCCATAATTATTGCAAAATAAAAATTATCTTCAAAGTAGCGGTAGAGAGATAAGAGAATGATATTGTTTTAATTTTTTGTTTTTCAAATAATTATTCTCTCTTAACAAACATCTGAAAATGAATCGTTTGTTTAGAAACATATTTAAAACACATATGCCGCTAAACCAATTTGCACGCATCATACACGAGTAGCATTCATATGTTTCAGAAGTTTTCACCCTAACATCTACATCTATCATGTGAATATGTTCGTATCACATTTATATTTAAGAATATTAAAGTTGATTTATTAGACGAAAATATCAATTGATTCAATGGATTACTCACATCAGTCGAATGAAACATCAATTTCATTGTATTGTTTAACTGACATCAATCGACATTAGGTCATTGTTACACATCCTACCTTATAAAATATGTTTTTAAGGGTGGTAAGCACATTTCTGAGGTCACGAGCCCCGTTGAGAAGGACGTTTGCGAATTAATTAAAACGATTAAATTTATGAGGCAGGCGGTATAACAATGCCATCGGCCCCTTAAACAAAATCGAAATGTTCATGTTGGCCGTGTCCCTGGGCGGCGGCGCGTGCGTCCGCCAGGGCGCGGGCGGCGGCTTGAGACGCAGATGGCGCTGGCGATAGCGCGCGACCGCCGAGCGTCGAACCCAGGAGGCTGCGCTCGGCGAGGCGGAGCAGAGCGGCATGAGGCGGCAGGGCAGGGCGGGGGGGGGGTTGCAGGCGGGGGGGGGGGGGGGGGGCGGGGGGGGGGGGGCGGGGCAGGGCCGGGCGGGACGACTCGGGGTGAGGCGGGGATGGGGCGGGGCGGGACGGCGCCGGGCCGTGAACCGGAGCCCGCGGCGCGCGCACACGTTCCATCCTGATTGCGCCGCGCGCCGCCCCGCGCCCGACATCGTCACTGGACGCTCTCCAACCGGACGGCAGCGAGCTTTTTTCATGGGCGATTCAGGGGCACCCCGACGTGGATCGGTCAGCGCGGTACCTTCTCAATCTGCCGGGGTTCCGGACTAGGGATGACAAAAAAACATCATGTTTTCCAACTGAAACATCGAAATATTAACATCGATATTTTGCTTTCGATCTTTTCTTCGCATCGATATTTTGTTGGAAAAAACATTGGATTTTTTAAACATTTTTTTTTTAAATAAAGTGGGTTAAGCACTTGTAGAGTAGCAGTAATCCAAAGCAATATCGTTGTTTTGCGTCATCTCTTTATCACGCTGCACATTTCGCCTCTGCAATCTGAGGAAGCTCATGTCATGAATATATGTTATCGCCAGGCGTGTCATTGCCTAAATCGACAGTGAAACACGAAATCGATAGCAAAACACGATGTTCTTTATTGTTAATTTTATTATTTATATTCGATAGTAATTTTTTACATAATACTAACACGCTGGTAACCAAACAATAAAATATAACCCTTTTGTGAACAGTAATTAAACTTGGACAGGAAAATAGCATGTTTATTAGTCTATAATTAAACATGGATGTTTTAAGCATGTCGATGTCGATATCGACATTGAAAACCCTTTAGCGATGCATCAAAACATCGATGTATCTATGTTTCGGTAAAATTTGCCATCACTATTCCGGACACTTGCTGCGCAATTTGTGAATAATAAAGCATAAAGCGCATCCATGGAAGGCTTTTTCGGAATATTCTTCCGTACCAATATATATATATATATATATATATATATATATATATATATATACATACACACACACACATAAGGGAATGTATGTATGTGTGTCGCACATTGGCGCAAAAACTACACGACCTATGTGGCTGAAATGTTCACACGTAGTTCTTAGTAGTATTGGGAACGTTTAATGAATGGTTTGAATTAAATCGGACATGTGGAGGCGTTGTTGATAATGATGTATTATTTTATGATAAACTCGAGCGATCCTGAACTTTACGCAACCCGCCTCACAGTCAAGGATTAAGTGCTTTAATTCACTGAATTCAAGAATTCTGCCCGCTACGATTGTGAAATATCGACCCGAATCATTTCTTGAATCTCGGACAAGTAAATCAAATTTCTCCAAGACAGTGTCTACTGAACGCGTGCTCAAATTTGAGGGCGAACTTTTGAACAATAGGATACTTGACAACCATGTCCAACAAAGAACATAGAACAAACCTATACTTGCGGTAAAGTCTTTCATCTACTAGAATGTTTGCACAGCGTAGCGTAACAACGAGATTGTCAATGACGTGACCAGTGGTGTGTGATGTGTAATAAACTGCAATGCGGTTTTCGCTCAACAATGCGGAATCACAGAGCACCATAGTATACCATAGAGATATTGTTTCAAATATTTTTAGTTTTCGAGAAAGTTATTCACCTTCGGTTTTTTAAACGGAACAGTAAAGCAAAAAGGAACCTTCATCGCAAAAATATAAAGAACTTAATAATCGAAGCGTTGAATTTATTTCTAGTTTGCCTTAGACGACGAATCTCAGAAAATCCGGTTGTCGACGCAAATAGCATAGGCTGCTGTTTAAATTCATATTACCCAAACATTTCCTATAAGGGCGCAGTGTGATAGAACTCATTCATGGACACCTTCAACGCCGAATAAAGTGAACGGAGAGGTGAAAGAAATGTGAATGGTTTTCCATTCTTCTGAATGAATCATCGTACGAATTCAAAAGTATGAGGTTCGTGTTATTAGTTTATAAAACAACAAAAAGAGTTCTGAAGTATAAATAAATTATTATCCTCTACCTTTGCGAATTCACGAATTATAAATTACTTCATGAACGCAAATTATTTTATTTATTCTTTTTAATTGAAGTACGTAATGGTGTACTTAATGAATGTGCTATAGTCTGCATCACTCACTTATATTTTACTGCTCCACAATTTCTACATTAATTCTACTCCAGAAATATATTTTACCTTACAACTGTCTCAAAAAATGGAGGTCATTAGTTTTAATAGGGGACTATAATCCTAAAGGGAGATATATATTACTTAGGAAAAAACGCAGAGTTGCAATTGCAATTTCTTTAATTCACACTCCATTGCAAGCAGCGGCTCGGCGCTAAAGGTGTGACGCAGCTGATCCCAGAAGGAAAGTTTTATAAATTGTTGTCAATGAGGGTAAAGTAATATTTCTTGTTGCGGACAAGACACAAGAATTCTGGACATTTAAAGACAACAGAACATTTCTTTAAATCGATTGAGTCGATTTCGAAAAATCGATATTTATATAGGCTACGAAATGGCGATCATCAGTGACTCGAAAACATCAGAAATAACTAGAAATATTCTCAAAACAACTAGCAATGAGCAGTTTAGAAACCAGCATTAATGTAAAGGAATTGAATAGGTTTGTCATTAGATTTGAGCCAAATACTTTAATTACATTGTACGAAGGGTGATCACTGGGCACAACACATGATTTGTCTAATGCTCTGTATACATGAACAAATAGCAACTAAACAGAACATAGAAAGAATATTCTGAAAATCCTGCTTCATTTCTTTTGACTTGAATTATGCTTAAGAGTCGAGCCAGCCTAACATGCGTAAAGGGCAGAGACTCCGCCGTGGGGACGCGACAGCCCTTTCGCGTAGGGCAGTCGGCGGTACGGGTCGGGTGTGCGGAAGGCCTCGAACCCGGGGTCGGCGACCAGCAGGGCGGCGGGGGCGGCGGCGGCGGGCGGCGGGCGGCGGGCGGCGGGGCGGCGGGGCGGCGGGGCGGCGGCGGGCGGCGGGCGGCGGGGCAGCGGGGCGGCGGGGCGGGGAGGTCCGCGGGCGGCGGGGCGGCAGGGCGGCGGCGGGGCGGCGGGCGGCGGGGCGGCGGGCGGCGGGGTGGCGGGCGGCGGGGCGGCGGGGCAGCGGGGCGGCGGGCGGCGGGTCGCGGGGCGGCGGGGCGGCAGGGCGGCGGCGGGCGGCGGGGCGGCAGGGCGGCGGGCGGCGGGGCGGCGGGGCGGCGGGGTGCGGCGGCGGGGCGGCGGGGCGGCGGGGCGGCGGGCGGCGGGCGGCGGGGCGCGGGCGCCGGGGGGCGGGAGCGCGGGCGGCGGGGCGGCGGGCGGCGGGGCAGGGGGCGGCGCTGCGCAGGCTGCCGCTCGCGCGCCTGGGGTGAGTTTCAATCGGCGCGGCGGGTGGGGCGGGGCGGGCGACGGGTTGCGCTGTCGACGCGCCCGTGATGCGCGAGCGGGCGGCGGGCGGCGGCTGCGGCGAGAAGGGCGGCGATCGCGCGCGCGCGGGCGGCGGCGGGGGCGGACCGCCTGCAAGCCCTGCGCCGCGCCGCCAGCCTCCCGCACAGGGCGGAGGCCCGCAACGCGCGACTCAAAGCCAACCAGGAAGTGGAAGGTTTTGCCTCAATGAACACTCGCAAAATGCTTAACTATAAAACTTAAGTCTCGAGTAAACTCATTCCGGAGATTATCAAAATTTAAATTTAATTGATATTAGCGAGGCGCGTATTAACATTTTTTGTACTCTTCATTATTTTTTCGAGGAAGTGAAACAAAAGCAATGAAAATCTAAAAAATTGAACCTATACGGTATTCAGATGTGTTTAAGATAATAGTAAATTTTGTGGAAGATTCTATTTCTACACCGTGTATTAGATTTAGTTATTCTACATCATCTAGTTATTCATAATTTATAAATAAACTTAAATGTGATCCTTTTCTTTCAATAAGTAAGTCTTGCATTTTTAGGTTCGGAAAATGTAAAATTAGGTTTAGAGCCAATGTCATCGCTTTCGTTAGATTTTTAAAACGTCCACTTTCGGTGTTATGGAAAAAGAATAAACCCATTACGAGTTCTATTATTAGTGCTGATTTTATTGTACTAACAATAGAAAACACCATTAGTTAATACTTATAATATGATGTTGAGAGGCGAGAACTTCACGTCCACGATTTTCTTACGATTCCAAAGCATCGTTTCTTGTTTCTCCTGACCAGAAAGAACACTCCACGGCCTATGCATGGGCATTGATTCCCGTGCAAATTCGTGAGGTCCCATAAGCCAAGATTGATACTTAAGGTCCTAGAGAACCTCCTGGAATTTTCATACGTAATTTGATAGGGTAAATCAAACGTCCCCAAGTTGATATTTTGCTTCAATACAATGAATAGAAGTGGGCACAGAAGATGTTGAAACCTAACAATGTGAAGCTTGTAAAATCCATTTGTAATGCATTGGAACGACCTTTACACATTTATTTTAAAAGGACATAATTTCCATCAAAGCAATGTAGTATGTAAATTAACGTATCCCTGTCAGCTATTATTTCAACTTTAGGAATAAATTATTTCCATTCTGGCAAAGCTGCCCATTCCAATAAGTACGATCGCGTGCAAGTTGTGCAGCCACGAGGGTGCGCGCGACGCGTCAATGGCGCCGAGCCTTCCACCCTTGAGCTGGCCCTGAACGGCGCTGCCCCGCGCGGCGGGCGCCGGGGAACGGAGGCGCGGCGCTGCGCGGAGCGGCGAGGCGACGGAGCACTGTGGTCTCGAGAGGAGGGCGAGCGGCCTATCAGAGACACTTCACTGGCATAGAGGAAATTTTATATATACGAAAAGGTTCGCAGAATCTGAGTTGTATCTTACTTGAATTTGAACAATAAAGAAGATGAAAAAGAAATTAAAAATTATAAAGCAGAGACGTAATGGCGTCCTTTCATTGGATCGTCCGATACACTTCTGGCTTTATTCGTTTTTTTTCTTTTATTTCAATCATGTCAATGTCAGGAGGTTTCACGCAGAGCGGAGTGTGTTATTTTACATATTTCACTTTTGAAACAACCCATCAACTAACCAGTCAAAACCATTTCGACTAGAATTGAATTTTCTTGGCCTCATATCATATCGGAAATCCTACGAATCCTGATGTCCAACCGTTTCGTCTCCAGAGTCGTCTTATTTGCCACTTGTGCCTTGTCGCCGCCGCCCACAGTGCGACGGGGCGTGGCGGGGCGGCGCCGGCGGCCCGAGTGCGGCGCCGCCGCCGCCGCCGCGGGAGCGCCTTCCTGGAACGCGGCGCGCGCTTCCGTGCAGCGCTCCTTCCTACCCCCCCCCCCCCGGCTAACACAAGCTTTTATTTAATGCGATAATATACAATTAGCAAGATTTTTTTCCCATTGAATTGTAAATGACGAAGGAAATGTTATCAATATTAGGATTCCAAACAGCCGTTGGTTTGTTTATATTTTTTCTTGGGGTGTCACTAGCTCCCATGCTAATTATCTACTGAATATAATGATAATGCAAGCAAAGGAAACCTTTCGAGTTGTCTTTTAATAACCACAATACAATTAAATTAGTTCAAAGAATTGGTCGCCCCGAACGGGATTCGAACCCGGGCCTTCCGGTTTACGCCAAGCTGCTATAACCTCTAAGCTACCGAGAAAATCAACCTTTCGAACAGTTTTCATGAGCGCGATTATCGCTCCTTGTATGTATATAATTGTCAACGGGCAGGGTGACAATTATAACCACAATATAGGAAAACATTCTATATTTCAAAATGGTCACACCCAATGGCCCACTCTCAGGTCGGCGTTGGCGTGTTCTTGCAGATTTAGGACTACAAGAACGTCAAGTCAGCTTTCGATGAAGCAGATACTGAGAAAATCGATGCAGTACTCTCATTTGGTCATTGGATGGGCATTTAATTACGCTTTGTTTTTCTTACCTATTTTACAGTTAACGTTTCTTTTTTAGCTCAATTTAAAAAATGTATGTAGTATATACATGGCTTGATTTCTGGCGGATCGCGACGGAACGGCGTTCTGGTACCTCCGGAATTATTATTACAATAAATTAATCAATTATATTATATATAATATATTATATAATATAATATAATTATTTCTACTAAAAATAATAAGTAAAATGGGGGCGTTCCGAAATCTAAAATTGTATAAACCAAGAATCGTGTGTGTATATCTATCTATCTATCTATCTATCTATCTATCTATCTATCTATCTATCTATCTATCTATCTATCTATCTCTATATATATACATATATATATATATATATATATATATATGTATATGTGTGTGTGTGTGTGTGTGTGTGAACATATTAAAAGTTAAAGTATATTACTCTTCCCTTCCTTCTTCCTGTAGGCCTAAATAAATTAGTCTAATTGCTCAGGTAGTGTCTCCCGAAGCAAAGTAGCATAACCAACCGTCTTCCGAATCTGTTCTTCCTCCGCGAGACCATCCTGAGCCCACTGCTCGCGTCCCCCGTCACGCCCACGCATACGCCCACGCGCTCCCCTCCGAGGGCGGAAGAAGCCCTTCCAGGAACGCGGCGCGGCGCGACGCTCACCGGGTGCGAACAAGACGGAGTCGCCGCCCCCCCAACCTAGGCCGCGCCGCCCGCGCGGGCGCCTCTCGCGGCGCCGCCCCCGGCCTTTGGCGCGCGGACGAGGGCCCAGAGAGGAAAGGAGAGCTAGTTGTTCTTTGTTGCGCGTTATTGCTTGATTTGTTGTTCAGTGATTCCGGGCGCGTCAACTGCTAAGGTCATTAGTCTCGTAAGTAATGTGCATGTGTTTTCACTGGAAGGTAGCGGTGATCTCAGATGGTGTGATCCGGCGCCGACCTACCGTCAGGTATCGGCGTTTCCCCATCCAGATATCTCCTACCAGCAGGGCCCCATTGAGCCGAGACAAGCTCAAGCTTCCCCAAGTTTTTTACTCGGTAAGGGCCTCCATATACTACACTGCGCAACTTCGCTGGATCAAGAGGATCTTGGTTACACGAGATGAACGACGCTGCATGTACTCTTATGATTAAAATCTTGTATGCACCACGGGCGTTAATGGATTCTAATGATCGGGATCTTGAGAACCGTCATAACATCCCTGGTACATAAATAATTAACTTTAAAAAGTAAGGTTACTTGTATCAGTAATACGGTAGGTAATGAAAGAACTACTGCTGATAGCGGAATACATACAAAACAGAAAGGGACCCAGGGAAAGAAACCATTTCATCGTTTTCAAGAGGAAATACAAACGCGAAGCGAACAGATGCAGAGATAAAAAGGCGAGGAACTGCTGGAAATCCAGAAAAAAAAAGTAAAAGGTGTCATTTATCTCTTGTTTCAACGGCCCTTAGTTGCTCAAATTCGATTTAAAAATATTATATTAATGTGTAATATCTTCCTTCAATTTACTCTTGTACTTGTACTCTAGTACTAGTAGTGGCTTACTTGCGAAAGCCACTACTAGTACTATCTCCTCATCTACTTCATTACCTCTCCCTCACCATCTCCACCACCCCGAGTGGCGGATCCAGGGAGAGGTGCCATGGCCCGACCCGCAAAAGGCCTAGAGACAACAATGAAAATGAAAAAAATTCAGGTAAAATAAAAATATTTATTTATGTTAAAATTATTTTAAAAAATACATCGTCTAGCATCATATACACCCTACAAACATAATGCACAATATAATGAATGATCCGCCGCTGTCTCCGCCCCTGACCACCGCTGCCCCTAAAGCTTCATGTGGTCCGCCCCCAATTGATCCGCGCCGCTTTTTGTCGGTGGCGGCGGCGCGGAGGGCCCTGCGCAGCGGGCCCGGTTGAAGCCCGGCATCCGCCTCGGGCGCCCCCCGGGCCCTTTGTGTGCCGTCGCCGCGCCGCCCGAGCGCGATTGGCGCGCCGGCCATTCCAGTCGCCGCCGCCGCCGCCGCCGCCGCCGCCGCCGCCGCCGCCGCCGCCGCCGCTTCGGCTGGAGCGGCCTGCTTTGTGTCCTGGCGCTTTGTTCGCACGACGGCCGGGATCAGGTGGAGCCGACTCAAGGGCTCCCATTAAAAACTGTCTCTTCATTTTTGTTGTGATGTGAAAACTAGTATTTTCTTTCTGTAACGTGTGTTAACTTTTTATGCCTACTGAATCTGTTGAAATGGAATAAATACAATTGCTTGTCAAATTTGTTGTTGATAGAGTGCGAAATAAGCACAAAGTGAGAGATTTTGACTCCGAATTGTACGATTTGCAAAGACAACCTTCATCACATGATAATTCTTTACAGTTGTAAGTGAGGTATTAGTGCGATTTTGGAAACCTGGTAAAGTGCGATACCAAAACGACTCATGTCTGACCATAAAATCTTGTCTCACATTTGGTTTGTGTATGAGAAAAGTTTGCAAATACGAAAGCATTCTAACTTCTTGCCAGCACGAGCACATTTACTTCTCTCTTCTTATTTTCAGTGTCAAGACTTGATATGTTTCGTATTGGCATTGCAAACAATAAATTCGATTCGATTAAGGCGTCTCTGGAGAAACATTAACTCCAACACTTGGAAATGAGCAGCAGTATGTTCGTTCGAATTTCAAATTACTTCAGCTTATTACGTTTTAATTTCAGGGAGTATAAGTGCACGATTGTAATGCTGAAAATGAAAATAATGAAAGGGCTAGAACTACAAAAATATGTACGTACATTCGAACAAGAAAAGGAAAGTAAATATTTTGTTTCTTCATTCACCAACTTTTTAAGCTGTAAATATCGTTGATACTTCTTGCTTTACGAATAATCTTCTTCTCCTTCTTGTGTCGTACCGGTGGCATAGCATTGAAGAGAAAGGTATTACAGACCTCAGATACTGAACAGGCAGTTACGAAACTCCGAACTTAGATGTGTATGATAGTATGCTGGTCTGATAGTGAGTTACCTTGACCTTCGAAAACACCGAAGCGCTTCGTCGGTTCCAAACCGACAACCCCTAGTACCACGCAAGGCCACTGCCGTCCAACATATGCGGCCGTCGCAACATTTGGATCGGCATTTGGATATATGGATCGTCAACGAAATTGCCAGCACGAAAACGCTGAGGCGAAGCCAGTGCAAGTGAATGTTGTTCTAAAGTGTTCCGAATGTGCTGACAGGAGTTGGCACAACAAGAAATTAACATCAGTGTGCTACGGTCCATGGTTCCTCAGCCTATCACGCATCTGCATCTTTTCCTTGTGTGAATGCGCGCCACGCATGAGCTGCGTGTGCGTTCGTCACGCCCCCTATTCGCGCGGGAGTATTGCTCGTAAACAGCGCAGCCACGCGGCGGCGGCCGCAATTGCAGAGCATAAAGCACGGAAGAGGCTGGGGCCGAAGAAAGCCTAATTGCAGCTATCTCCTCCGCATCGCCCAGCGGACTGCAGCGCGGGCGGAGACGCAAGCAACCTCGAAAAAAAAGGCAACGACTCGAGCGCGAATTAGGAATGGAAACGGGCGGCGGCAGCGCCTTCAGAACTCGGAGGTGAACGGCCATAGAACGCGAGGGAGGTATAAATTACTCCCTGGATCGTATTTTAGAGGCCGTCGTAAATTAGACGAAAGAATAGGTTGGTAGGCATACCGTTGCGTAGCTAGTGTAGGCGTTTGAATTTTTTGACGAAACAAGTGGTGGGGAGCATAGCTACGAGCCCCTATGCTTGTAACCTACGTTCATATCATTCATTTCCATTTTAATTTACTCCGCAATTGCATTATTCCATTTAAGCCTCGTCCACCCACTCCTAAAATATTTGTATTGCATTCTCAGAATTTAATAAACCTGATTTCTTCTTATTTTCGATAAGCCAAGGTTGGAATGTTATCCAACTTATTCAGATGTCAATTGTCAGCAAAAATGTAAATTAATTTCAAACCAAATGTTTCGGGAGGCACGTATTGCAACTCAGCCGGTTAAGTTCAGAAATATCTTTTTCAGCCAGGGAATAATGAAAATGATGTCAGATATAGTCGCTTAATTCATTCAATGATCTGCGAATGCGCTCTTCAAGAGTCAAAAAATATTTCAGACTAAAGTTCGGAAAGAATTTCGATATCTGATCTGACTGGAGAGTAGTCAATTGAAAACAAACTCGTATCAGGTTAAAAGGGTAACAACCACGAAAGTGGAGCAGGCAACGTCATCTTCTGAGAGTGACAGCCGCCCCGCAACCGCTGTGAACGTGATCTGATATTAATCTTCATATTCTTGACGTAATGTGACAAGTATATGGTCACTGGTCCTCGCTAAGCCTGCAAGTTCAAGTAGGTACTAATTTAAGGCAGGTATTAAAACATACGAATAATTACCATTAGGTGTAGTTTTAGAGTTTATTTTCGTGCCTCTACTTAATAGGATAAAATAGAAATATCGGTGTTTTCTTAAAAGCTTGTCCTTATGTTCATAGATATGCAATATCAAAACATTGAATCTGCAGGCAAAGAAAGTATTTGAATTAGAACACACAAAGCTACATCGTATGTAAATTACTGAATCTGAAAGCTAGTTATACAGTAAGAATAAAGATCTGGGACCAATTTCTCCACTCTCTGACAACTTTTGAAGACACACAAATGAAATATTATTCATTTTAGTTGTCTGAGTTCTTGTTTCCAAATAACACATTATTACCCATAATTCTTGCATGATTTATATATGGTATTCATGTAAAATACAAAAAATGTACGCCATTTGCAATCATTACGAAATTGTAGAGGTGAATGTCATAATGATTTATAACTCCATCTCATGTCTATTAACACTAAGAAGACGCCATGCCCAACTATGCCCTTCGTCCATTACAACGGCTGTAACCGTCTGCCATACGAGAGCCTTGTAAGTGCCTGGGGACGCCGAGGAATCAGTCATATTTGTCGTTTAGTGCTGCAGCGGCGGGAGAGGTGGACATGGGCCCGTGGTGTGGGGCGCCACCACCACCTCCACCACCACCACCGCCGCCGTCTCCGTCTCCGCAGCACTCGCCGACACCGACACCGTCAATAGCACTGCTGCCACAGACACTATCTCCGCCATAAAACGTGCACTACACTTACGGGACTAGTGCCCAGCCGTTGACGTTCCTAGAAGCACGAAATAATGAATCGACCATCGCCGCCGCCGCCGCCGCCGCCGGCTGCGGTGCGTCCCTGGCGGAGGGCGCGGGCAGCTGCTCGCCATACGGCGCCCTTTTTTCCCCCCCCCACTTCGCGGGCGCCGCTCCGCCCGGCCGCCACGGGCCCTGGCGGAGGGCGGGGGCACGCCGAGCGACGGGCGCCGACGCTCCGATCCGCCTGCGTTGGCTCAAGTCACAGCAAAGCCCATGGTTCGGGTCTAAACGATGGCAGGCTAGATAGCTAGGTGGAATTCAGCAGCTGTCTGGAGGACAATTCTATATATATTCGTACGGGTTATTTTTGCGGGGAGAGTGCCCGTAGGCAGTGCTCCGCACCCGAGTTTCGACCCAGGTTTCCTTCGAAGCCTACCCCCGACGCGGGTCTGGGGACTTTTTATCTAAGTAGGCGCGCCCCGTGGGCAGTAGGACAATTCTAGCGGCTGGCTGATCTGTTCGGGAATTTTCCGTGGTTTCTCCGATCAACACCAGACAAACAAACCAGCCATGGACCGCGCACGATCTTTCGTTTCTCTTCCCTGTTATCCTCACCCCTTAGTTACATAAACTTACATTCACATACACTACGCTCTCCCACATGTCGGGAGACTACTCAGGAGCTTAGAGTTTGTCCTGGCTGGGGCGGTGCACCGCTGCAGTTGGTGGGAGATTCGTGGATGAGGAATCTCCGCTAGACGACGTGTATTTCGGCGCCGGGTCTCGCATCCAGCGAGGGGGGAGGACCACCGCCACCTCTCGTGGCGAACGAGTCATTACACTTACACGACTATTGGTCAAAACTGTTGGCGACCCGGAAACGTGGAATAATCTATCAATCAATCGATCGCTTTACTCTTGAATTCTAACTCTAAGGCTTCTGCGACCGCGATCCGCTATCAAGAGACAAGCGTACTCTTGCACTCCACTTTCCATCATAACACTTATCGAAAGTTCAAATTGATTGATCAAAATGTTCACTATACCCATTCCACAGCGCTTCACAATTTTTAGGAAAGATTATAAGATGAAAACTTAAAGAGTTTAACATTTATTTTCCTGGTTTCTATTCGCTGGCTTTAAGTCTAAACATTTTTTGTGGATTCTGATATTTCTACTATCAAATTCAATGAGAAATCAAGTTTTTATTCGAGCCTTTCTGGAGTCTAGTTAATATAGTAAACAGTGGAATCTAGTAATATAGTGTCACACATTTGCCATTATATTTGTTACATTCACTGAAATAATGAGTAGTTTTAGTATACATAACAAATAGAAATAGAAGATAATTGAATTATCGTTAATCTGTAATTCAGCTTTGACTATTAACTGAAAGGTTTTAGTGAATATTCTCCATCCCTCAAATCTGTTTCATATTTATCACTTCTACCAAGCCAAATACATAATTGAAAAATCATTAACTTGATAAAATCAGGCATCTCACTATCATGAAATATCACACTTCGCACACCCTCTGCGAGACAGTTCCACTCTGGGAGACTGGAGGCTTACAGCTCTTACTTCACGTTTCGGTTCTAAATATCTCTGGGCAATTCAGAATCAGCACATGTGAAGGATTAAGGATCACAAGCTTAGACTGTTCTGGAGTCGTCTTAATCTGGAATGGGGATAGGAGTGGATGGAGTCGATCGATAGGAGAAGTGGGCCGCTGATCGCGAAGCAGATAGAACGTCAGGATGAGGGATAGTCCTTTTTTACCTGCCCTGCATCGCTGGAATGAGGCAGCAGAAGTAATCATCTCAATGATTCTTTGTCTCTGGCGCCATAACACAGGAGTAGGTTAATGGCATCGAAGTTCTGTGATTCAAACAGATATGTAGAGGCTTTTTTATCTTTAACTCATAGTATTCACATTTTTTCAAAACAAAGTTTATAAGTTATTCTTATTATTTGGGTTACTTATACTACATTTCTTCATTCGCTCTTGAGTGTAACTTGACCGTACATATATAAAAAACTGTGTGAACGGTACTAACATCTACTGACATCGTTATAAACAATCGAACAGATATCACGGACTTTTATCCTTCTTTACCAAACAATTTCAATAATTCACAATGCTTAAATCGTACTGGAAGACCAGTTACAAACTATACGTTACTCTTGATTCGCATCAATTACGAGTAACTAAGTTCTGAATTTAGAAGTATTTGTATTGCACGTTGCGACTCACATGCTGAATAGCTGACTTGATTCGTTGCTTACTGACTTGCCGGCTCTGGAATGTGAGATAAAGGAACACAAACTAACTCTTTAAGAGAAATTTATATCGCCCGAACATAACTCTGCGGTACTTAAACTCGGTGATTTCTTGTCACTAACAATCGGTCCTTGTACGGAAAGAAAAACATATCGGCAATGTTCAACATTTTTTACCGCGTCCAGGGCACCTCACCTCGCTGAAAAATATAAAATAATCATTCGTATTCTTTCTCATGTCAATGTGAATACATATATAATTTGTTAATATTATCTCATCTTTTTTTGAAGAATGCGAGGCATATTTCTGCATTTACTCAATTAGTATTTAACACGCCCTGATAAAGTACACATTACATTAGTAACAATTTTATTGTGATGTTAGCACCTGATAAACCCTTTAGTTTCACTTCACCTGAATCTCCTATCAAATTTTAAATATCAATTCCCGTCACTAGCATGCGCGAAGGCGTTGCTTTCGGCTAAGAGCAAGGTGCAAAACGGGATAACTTTGCCTCGGCAATCGCCAGCTGCATTTTTGTGAACTATACTGAAATTTACTTCATTCAAATTTGAAATCTAAACAACGCGGTTGAGACGTCATGTTAATACGTGGAGTTTTTGGAACTGTAGGTTTGTGATATCTTTGATTGTTCTGGAGATTAGTGAACTCAGAATGCTCGAGGACATAAAATCCTTTTGTTGGTTTTTTTCTTTGTTTCTTTCTTCTTTTGGCAAGTCGTAAAGTATGGCCATTCAAAAACTCTTTGAACTGAGAAAATTTTCATGCATTAAAATTTGAAATAATGTAAAAAATAGTGATTTGATTATCCAAAATTAATGATTTAATTATATAAAAAGTAATGGTACCTACGGCAGCCTGCGTCAAAAAAAATATTTATTTAATAAAACGTTACGTTTTGCTATAAATTTTGTATTTTAAAATTGAAATTCATTTAATTGTTTAATAATTATAAGAGTTCGATAAAAAATCAAAATGACAATTTACCCAACAAACTGAGAAGACTCCTGGGATCAAGTGATGTGTTTAATTCTTTTAATGTGTTTTCTTTACTTGTTTACAGAACGTCGAAAATCCTCCCGTCCGGTGGAGCCGGTGCATACATGAAACACATGATCTACCACCTCGCCCATCATATTAGACTTGCCGTTCATTACACGAGTGCATAATTACCGTAATGACTCGGGTCAACATGGCGGAGGCGTTGCGCGACCGCGTTCATTACAAAACAAGCGGCACGCGGAACGCGCTCGGGAGCGCCGCGGCCGCCGCCGGTGGCCCCCAGCGACGCCCCCCGCGCCCCCCGGCGCGCGGGCCCGTTACTCACGTGCGCGGCTGACGTCACCGTCACGTAACGCGCATCGTGCAGCGCCGGCCTCGAAGGCGGCGGCAGATGCGTTCCCCTCGGCGGCAGGTGCAGCGGGGGAAGAGGCGATGACTGCGGGACTTGCGAAAAGGGAACGTTAAAGGAAGTGTAGAATCCGCACATGTTGCGGAAATAAAAGCTCTTACCGCCTTGCTCTAGCTCGCTGACAGGTTGGCCGACCGTAGGCCCCTTGGTGCTGAGACACAAGTACGTAACACTGTGTTAAACACAAGACTAACTCAATAGTTTCTTTCCAAATCTCATGAGCGGATTCTGAGACTCAAAAGTGTACAAGAGTGTACGGGTGATTTCACCAATGCTTCTTAAAACGAGACATTACCAGCTGTTAACGATCCGTTATAGTAAAATTGCGTCTCGCCAAATTTAACCAGCTCGCTCTGGTCCGTCAGGATCAGTTAAAGTTTCGCTATACAATGTTTTGCTTGAAATTCGAACACGCGATAAAATGGAGAAAACTCTATAACTTTAAAGTTTTAAATGAGAAGTTCTAGTAAGTGTTTTTGCAGATTCAGATCTTGCAATAAAATTGGATGGCAACTTGGATTTTTTTATTGCATCAGAGAGTAAACATATGTCTCCAATTGGTCTTCAGTTCACTGCCTCTTATATAGGAATATTCAGAATTTTGAGCAACCATAACATTGACTTCCTTTCCCTTCTAAACACTCCCCATACGTGGTCCACATACGTAGACGGAACCCGTGACCTTCAGCTCCTCAGTTCATCTCTGCATGCAACCCGCGTTACTAGTCACCTTGCGACTACTCCGAATCCGTCAAAAGCATTTGTTGGGCAAAGCAACTTCGCCTTAAATATCACGATTTTACATGTCTCTAATTTTAATTGAGCTTTACAATCCTTCAACATTATCATTGAGGTTTATCATATTAACTTCAATAACTTTTACGAACGTTTACAGGCAAAACTGCTCAAGAGAAATGCATAATTGATCGTGTCGTTCGCCGCAACGGTGTACTGGAAGGAAGTGATGCGGTTTTCACTGCGTCAAAATACGAGGGAGTGGCTGGAACCACAAAGGTAAAAGGTATGTAGCTCAAGAGAATTCCATACATTATTCAAGAGATAAATGAACCGCGTACTATTGCCGTAATATCTCTCCGTTAGTTTATGAGTCATTTTTTTCCTGAAAGGTTGCCATGAGGAACAAGAACAGAAATATACAAGTGAATATTCCAAAAACCGGAGGTTTAATCGTAGGCATGCGCGTAAGGAGTTCGTGGCCCACTGAAAAATTTGAAAGTGGCCCCGTAGCCTTTCTTAATCTCTCTCCTCTTGCACGCGTGAGGGTTTAATTACATTTTTTATTCATGTTGCAGTCAATTTCGTGTATTTTATTTCATTGATAGCGTATCAGCGCGGACAGAACACTTCTTACGTACAATTCATGCAATATTTGAACGTCAAAAACAACATCATATCTGTACATCAATCCCCCCCCCCAAAAAAGTACTATTACTGGATATGTATTTGTACCAACTTGTAGAATAAAAAAAATTGTTTTGAGAGTTACTTTACATAGGAAACCGAAATTCGGAGACGGCATCATAGTGACCCCTTGCAATAAATATTTTTGAAATAATACATTTCTTTATTTGTTGGCTTGCAATTAAAAGAACGTAGGATATTGAATTTGATATGACACAATCAATAAATGATAATTGTTTTGAATAACTTGAGTAAAAAAATTTTTTTATTAATGCCATTTGTAATTGGATAAGATATGATTGTATCTTTTGAAAAAATATTTCTTAAAACTACATATGGTTTCATGTTTCTCTATTCAGTGTGTTTCTGCAAAGCCCAACGGTAGAATAACGTTTTAGTGGGGCAGGGGCAGAGCAGGATGACGGCATGGTGGCCTCGCGGCGCGCGCCTTCGCCGCCGGTTTGTGGAGCGAGGCCCACGCGCAGGGCGGAAGGAGCCGCCCCGCGCCGCCCCGCGCCGCGCCGCCCCGCCCTCCCCTGCCCAGCCCCGTCCCGCCCAGTCTCGCCGCCCCGCCCCCGCCCGGCCCGCCCGCCCGCCCCGCCCAGCCCGCCGCCCGCCCGCCCGCCCGCCCCGCCCAGCCCAGCCCGCCCAGCCCGCCCGCCCGCCCGCCCAGCCCCGCCCGCCCGCCCGCCCCGCCCTGCGCCGCCCGCCCGCCCCGCCCAGTCCCGCCCGCCCCGCCCAGCCCCGCCCGCCCAGCCCCGCCCCGCCCTGCGCCGCCCCGCGTTGCCCCGCACCGCACCTCCCAGCCCCGCCCCACACAGCGCCCACCCGCACCGTCCCGCGCCACCCCGCGACGCGACGGAGACGAATATGCGGGCGCGAGGGGTCGTGGCGCAGGGAGTGGGAAGGGAGTGCAGCAGGTGTGCACCGGCTGTCGCAGGAGGAAGCCGCCAATGCGCCAACGGACACCCGCGAGCCTCCAGGACGGTTTGCTTCGGCAAATACACGCCACGCGTTTCGCCAATTCAGCGGCGCCTACGGGCTTGTATGCTTTCTCGTGTGGGTAGTGTCGTGGAAGGGGTTCAGAACATTACGTATTTCCTACGACGTAATCTAATGTTTTGAGGATAATCCAGAATGTTCTTTGTACTGTTAAATTCGGAAAGCCAATACTGGCAAAATTGAAATATCTTCTTTCTCTCCCCTCTTCTTCTTCTTCTTCTTCTTCTTCTTCTTCTTCTTCTTTTCTTCTTCTTCTTCTTCTTCTTCTCCTCTTCTTCTTCTTCTCCTTCTTCTTCTCCTTCTTCTTCTTCTTCTTCTCCTTCTTCTTCTTCTTCTTCTTCTTCTTCTTCAGGCTTCAGACTGGGAGGTCTATTGCGCCTCCTATTGCTGACAGTATCTTTTGACTGGACCCCTGCAACTTTCCTCCCTCGAGATCTGAAGTCAATTATGCTTTTTGGCATTCTGCCGTTATCCATACCAGGACGTGCCTTAGCCATTTGCTTCTGTATTCAGCTATATTTTTCAAGAATACTGGGAACTTGCCCACCATCTCTGATTACTTCATTTGTTGTATCTAATTTGTCTACTCTGGCAATTCCTCTGAGAAAACGCATTTAGAGAGTTTATATTCTACTTCTGTCTTTTGCAGCCATAGTCCATATTTCGCTCCATTACAACCCTGCTGGTAAAATAATCGCAATATAATATTCAAATCGTGATGAGCAAAAAGCCGTTGTAAATGCCGCTGTAAAAAAATTCTCCGTTTGCATCTAATATCGTAAAATAGTATATGAGTAAAGAGACGAAGAATAACTTTCTCTTGTTTTAGAATGTTGGTTCTAAGACCGCCTTTCGAGTTTTTATTTCCATGCTCCCCAGCCACAAGCTAATGAGTTTATTAATTTTATGGGTGAGATGAAAACTTCCGCGAGGGAGAATCAGAGCCTACAAAACTTGAGATCAGAAGCGACGCAACGAATGGAAACACTTTGGGGGTGGGTGCAAAGGAGAACTTCATCTCTTCCCAGTTTATTAAGTTATCCCCAAGCAAATAAGAAAGTTTTTAGAGATATACCACCACTTTATTAACTTTTCCATTTACCGCCTTTTAATGATTCTTGGGAATCTGCAATGGCACAACAGTGGCTTCGCATTTCTACAACCAATACGAAGAGATATTCATATACTTGTCAGAAGTTAATTTGGTGGTTTCAGTAAAATCCCATACTCTATATGAAATCACATTATTCATCGTACTCATTATATTTCGAAGAAAAGGATTATTTTTTTTTATTTCCAAATGATACTATCGCTGTGAGTTGTGGTCTGTATTCCGCGAATCCCTGGGGACCAGCTGAAGCATCGTGAAGAGTCTCTCCAAAATCTTAAAACTGAAATAAGTATCATGAAAGAAGAACACATACTACAAGTTGTGTTTGCTGTATCTTCAATGAATTGTGAGGGAAGACCGGGATGACTTCAAACACATTTCTCCACAAAGTTAACTGCCCAAGAACGACGAACATTGAAAACATCGCGAAACGTGCCACCCTGCATAGCGCAACCAGGGCGGGCCAATCCTTTTTATTCATTTTGGGATTTAGCGCCGTTCAGCTGCGAAGGTCTCTGAGTCCCATGGGTGATGATGTAATGAGTAGACGATGGCGATAATGATGATGAAGTGAATGAAGACGTAGGATTGGTGGAATGAGTTGGTAGGGGAAAAGGGAAAGAGAAAATCTATTGGAACCCTCTTTGTCCACCACAAATTCTCTGTGTGAGTGCGAGGATCGAACCCCGGAACCTAAACATTCACGAAACGCCCCTAAAATCGGCCTTAACACCTACCAGTACGTTTTCTGATGGTGTGCATAGGAGGAACCGCACTGCACCTGCGGCAATCACCAGGATGCAAGTGAAATGGAAACCGCGACACCGGGTGCGGAATAGACTGACGCCCCCCGCGTGCCCTTTGCGCCGCCCAGGGCCACCCGGGCATCGCGCGCCGGGGCGGGGGCGGGGGCGGCCGCCGAAAGGCGGAAGCGGGCGGAAGCGAGGTCCGCGGTTCAAGGCGGGAGCGCCCCGCGCGGCGGCAGCGGCGGCGGCTGTGCCTGCCTTTATAAGGCCGCGCCTCGGCGCTGCGCCTCGGAAGCAGTTTGGGGGGGCAGCGAGGCGCGGGGCGTCGGGAGCGTCCGTCTGTGCGCGCCCGCCCGCCTACGCACGCTCTCACTCCGCATGGCGGCGCCGGCACACACACACACACACACACACACACACACACAGGGGCCTAGGCGGCTTGGGTAGGGTGATGGACATGCAAGAAAGGGAATTTGACTCTTCATATGCCAAATTACATTGATAAAAAAAGGCTTTCGATAGCCTTGCATTCAAAACTTTGTTTGTGTAAAGTGCTATACATCTTTATTTTTCATTTGAGACGATAAATTCAATTTGTTAATTCGTGAAGATCTACCTCGAAATGTTCCTTACCGTTTTGAAAATATTCAACAACTAATTGATCAATGAACGGGTGATGAATAATTAGAATGACAGAAATAAGACTGGGGACACAGGGTCCGCACGCCGACCAAAAGCCAATTTAGGGAAACCCATGCTCAAAATAAATTATTTTGTAAACAAATCGTCTCGGGAGAAATAATGCCAGTATTTAGAGGAAATGGAAGAACGCAGATCCAGCAGAGGTGTGAAAATTATTAGACTCACGTCAGATGTTTGGTAAATGTTAAGTTTCACTCGGTTTGGAACCAACGCGGAGCAAAGCGTTCTCAGTTCAGGATACTGGCAGTTTGTATATTGTGAGAGGCGCGAGAAACCAGCTCCAATGTAAAAATGCTACGAAAAACATGTTTTATCTCAGTTTAGAAGTGGTTTCCTAAAGAAAACTTTGTTTTTATGAAACATCTTTCAAAAAATATAAATACAAACATTCTTGGATGAAGTGAATGTGAATATGGTTTCCAATGATCTGTACATAACAGAAATAAGAATTCGTTACAGAATTTACGGTCAATTGTGAAAGAAAACTTGAAGAAGAGCAAATTTGTAACAAGGAAACTATTAGTGGTGCGTATCAAGCGAATATGATATAATGATGAAAACTTTTTTTTTAATGTCCAGTTCTCATACAAATCTTGGCAAAATCTTTGGAACAGCAGGTAGTGCAAAGGGCAAAAACACAAAATATTTATTTGTATTTGTTCGCTCAAAGAACGGAACAAAAAATATGTAAGAACTTTTATACTGAAACTGTAATTGAGTCAGACCTCTGTATGGTTAGTACACACGTGGCCAACAGTTTTTGACCCCGGACAAGATTAGAAGTAACCTTTTTTCACAGACCGGACAAAATATTAAAATTAAAGAATGTTAAATGCAAGAATTAAGAAAATAAAATAGTATTTTGTAATTTGTTTTTTAAATGAATGTAAGTAATTTAGCACACCAATTTTGTTTGAAAAACATCGCGGGCCGCATCAATTTATTACGCTTGGCCGGATCGGCCCGCGGGCCGAACGTTGGCCGGAGGACCAACATCAAGATTCGAACCGACGCAAGTCATATGTACGCTCTTGCCAGGAGTATACAACGCCATAGCGGTCACGGCTAAATCGACATCTGATATTCGGGAATGAAAGAGCTAGCTTATAAATTTCTTTTAGGTTGTTTCCATCAATTGAAGAAATAAAATTCGCAAATTATATTACACAATGTGAAGCAACAATGAAAACATTCAGAGATCCCCTATTGGGGATTGTGTAAGTGTACAAGGAAGAGGAGCGAGCTCCGGCCAGTGCTCGCGGAGGGCGGCGGGGCGTGGCAGAGGTGGCACCGCGAGGGCGGAGATACGGCGTAAGCCTCCACCTGCTGCGGGGCAGCTCCGCTCTACTAAGCGCCCGCCCGCCGCCCGCCGCCCGCCGCCCGCCGCCCGCCGCCCGCCGCCCGCCGCCCGCCGCCCGCCGCCCGCCGCCCGCCGCCCGCCGCCCGCCGCCCCCACCCGCCGCCCCCGCAATCACCCACCACCCACCGCGCACTTCACCCGCACCGCCCACCTCCCCCGCCCACCGCCCACCACCCACCGCCCGCCGCCCACCTCCCGCACACCGCCCACCACCCACCGACCACCGCCGACTACCCACCTCCCACCGCCCACCTCCCCGCCCACCGCCACCTCCCGCACACCGCCCACCACCCACCGCCCACCGCCCACTACCCACCACCCACCGCCCACCTCCCCCGCCCACCGCCCGCGACCAACCTCCCCCGCCCACCGCCTTCCGCCCGCCGCGAGCGGAGCGGGCCCACCGGAGGCGAGAGTGGATCCTGCCGCCCGAGCGCTTTCCATCTCGCAGGAGGTCGCCGCGCCTCCTGTTTCGCCGTCCGCCCACGGAACAGACCGACTTTGCCAACTTCACACTCGCAGAGTAAAGGTATTATCTTCCTCGACCGTCCTCTGCCACCCTTCTTCGCTTCCTGAACTTGCCAATCCCCAGCCTTCACGACAGCCGCCCTTGCTCAGAAGTACGCGTCCGATTTTCCTTCCCTGCGGTGATTAGAGTGCCCCAAGTTCGACGAATATCGACAATACCAGGTATTTTCAATTTTTCTCGTCCAGGGCTCCCTTGCCTAAACGAAATTCCCCCGGCAACATACGTTTCAAATATAAAGGGTTAATATAGGCCTACTAAATATTCAACACAAATGAGTAAGTGATATAATATGCTATTAGTAAACGACTTGCCAGTTCAATTAATCCACAATGAATTAAAAAATAAATCGTATATTACAAAATATTGTATGCAGAAAAATACATAAATGACACAAGAATTAAAGTAAATCAATCTAAAAATATTTTTTAATAACTCACCGCGACGCCTCTACCGTAAGTTCGCGACGCTCCTGGGAGTCGCGACGAACAGTTTGAAAATCCCTGGACCTATACGAACAGCTGTTTCTGACGGAAGCGATTTTTGAAGTGAAAATTATAGCACTTTAACGATGGATGAAATTGAAAGCGATTTTTCACAAAACGATGTGTTTACTGCTAGTTATATTTCTTAGTTGTTCGATTGTTTTGTTGGATCTCACGATATTTTGTTTCTGGGAAGGTGGTGGTGAAACTTCAGAAACAATCATGCCGAAATTAAATGTGAAAAGATCTAGCGAGTAAAGATATAAAGGAGAGACAGAAATTTCGCTACTTAGAATTTGGTTAATTAAAAATTTATTCAAATAAGTTTCGTTAATCGTGTGTGTTTAACGATTTTATTCATAGATTTAACAATAATACCAACAAATTTACAACTAAATCATGAGGAAATCGATTCTAAAATTTGGAGATGAAGCCTTCCACAGAGAAGTTCAGACATTGTGATGAAGTAAATAAACACTTTGGAACCACATAACCTATGTAATTGAAACATTTCCAGGAACGAATGATAGTTTCTTCACAGGAACAGACGTGGTGTGTTCATAGAGAAGTTGCTAAGAGAAGTCACAGAAAAGAAATAGTGAAGACACTACGGGATATGAATAAAACGAGAACGCAAGTCGCAAAATCACCTTTTCCTTTTAGTTCAAAGCTAACTTTTTTTTTTTTTTTTTTTTTTTTACAAAACGAGGTAATGACAAATCGCTTCAAAAAATACAGTCCTACAATCCTTAAGATATAGATATTAAAAAACACTTTTTAATTATATTAATCGTTTATATAAATTGAAAATATGATACTTCAAACTTTTCAGTACGATGCATTAATTTAATTCAGTTAAAACAATAATAATACTCATTTGATAACGATTTTTAAATTTTGCCAAGAAAACTCGAGCTGAATATTCTCAGATGTGATAACATATGCGATATGTCCCTGACTTAGAGCGGAAGGTCATATGTCACATACTGAATGCAAAAACCGGTTAACATATCGAATAGGGCCAAGTCACGATATTTACTCTGCATTACAATAGCAATCTGTAACGATATATACTCTGATCCGCGTTTCATAGATACATTGTTCTATTCACGTGAAAGCCCGCATTGTGCTCGAAACAAATGAAATCCACTCCTGTTGACACGCTGTAATTCCCACTTCATTCTTCCCCTTAAGCCCAATCCGTGCTTGCGGGCGGCAGCCCGCACTTCACTACAACAGAACTCCTGGACGCAGCCAAGTGCGATGACAGAGCCATAATTCCAGTCCCACGGCCGAGTCTCGGTTAATCGGTCACCATTCCGGGGCGATATTTTTAAGCGCCACTTTCGTCCGCCCCGTGCGTTGGGCGGGTGCATTGGCCGGGCGCGCGGAGCGACCTCTTTGAAATATCAACCATAACTCGCGCGATGAAAGGCGCTGTGCCGGCCGGCGCCTGAGGCGGGATGCCGGGCAAATCAGGGCAAGCCTTTTAAGGCGCGTGTGGATACAGAGGCTCAGGTGCGGCGGCGCGGCGTGTGTCATATTTGAAAAGCGGGCGGTCGCCACCTGGGCTCGCCCCGAACGGCGCGAATCAGCTGGCGCTAACTCGACACCGAAAATGTGTAGTTGTTGCTGTGGTATCCAGAGTGCGATGAGCGTTAAGACAATACTCGAGCGAACTAATGATTAGGAGGCCGCGGGCTCGAGCACAGCCGAGTGTCGGAGATTTTCTGTTGACTTTACCGCCAGTGAGTTGTGCCGGAATCGAACGTGTTCATTAGGTTCCGTAGTTTCCCCTGATCGCTTCCAGAAGAATGTCGGAGCAGCACCACAGAATACGAGCCAAGGACAGCGCGCGATGTTTGTTTTTTTGTTCCTAACTTGTCCCCATCCTTAGCGAGCAATGGACCAATCACCTATCCTTGAATAGAGCACCCCGCTGATCTAGAAAATCGACGAACACCACAGATCCGGTACGTCCACGCTGTGAATCCCCAGAGGCACTTTTGTGGCTCGTGGTGGGATAATCAGAATAAAATGTTGTTGGTATTTCTCTTTAAAGGAGGCTCCACCCATTCTCCGTTCCCCCAATCGCGAGCAACCGCGGTGCTCCGTGACTGTTCGCTTCCTTGATTGCCCGAAAGACCGACACGCTGCGTGTGTGGAGCACCGAATGCTCGGCGCTCGAAAAATATTTGGAGCCGCTGTCGCGGTTCTGGACATAGAGTGTATTCAGGGGCGAATAGATATTTTAAGGGGCATTAAGCATTACGAAATTAGTAGTCCAGGCAATTTAACTGCAACCTTTCTCAATGAAAAAAAAATATTGTCTGAATTGTTGGAGAGTCGTTCACCTCAAATTGGGTCTCCGTATCTACGACCAGCCGGGAGGGGGGGAGAAAAATATTATTCTTTAGTTGATGAATGTTATTTTTTGTTTCATTTCTTCATAGAATTTCCGGGTGGGTTGACTTTGTACCCTGTTTTTACATATTAATGACCTAATATAAGCATTGTTTAAAATCTTATTGGTCCCTCCCATCCTCCGGGGACCATAGGCACGTGCATAGTCTTCTTATTAAGCTAAATCCACCTCAATTGCCCATTTTCGATTCCTCACGTAGGTTCTCAACTCTACCATTTTTTTTGACCCTCTTATTCGTCATCAGAGACGGTAGGGCTGTTGTAAACACCTTATCAGTTCCTTTCGCCGTTGAGCGATATGGAATGATTAGCAGGGATTTGCTGGTGAAGGGTATTTCGCTCGGCATTCACCTCTCATAATTTCTCACACATGAAACGAAGATCTCTTGATGGAAATGTACTGCGATTGGCGTGTGCTTGGCCAGAAGAAATGAAATCCCATTTCTCAACTTTGCCTTTGGCAAACCCCGGTAGTGTTTTTCCCTTAAAAATTCTGAAATGAATATGTAAAAATTTAATTTTTTTTTTAACATTTAATTACGAAAACTATTTCTGTAAAAGAAAAAGAAGAGGAAAAGAGTGTGAAGAAGAAGGATGAAGAAAGCGAAGAAGAAGAAGAAGAAGAAGAAGGAGGAGGATGGACTTGGCTCTAAGTGAGCCAATACTATTGGTTACCACAGCTTACTATTACCACAGCTATTGGCTAAGTGCCAATGCCGTGTGCTCTGAATTTATAAACAAATCAATGAATTCTCTACGTTAACATTTCTTGCTCGTTCATAAATTACGTAGCACTAAAGAGGGGGAAGGGAGGGGGTGAGCGGAAGCGTTACGTTGCATTACATAGGAGCAGGGAGATATTATTTTAGTGTCACGTTATGCAGATTTGCTGTTTATTTTTTTGCATTTGCTGAAATAATTCCTCTCATTCCCATACACTAAAAAATTAAACTTTAACAAGTTAAATTAAAATTAAACAAATTAAAAGTTTGATGTATAAATTTTTAATTAATTGAAAATATATTCTCATCAAAATGTATTGATGAATCTTATATTACGAAGAAAATATTCGAAACTGATCTATAGCATTATTTAGAATACAATTAAATTGAGCAGTAGATTCTGGCAGGAGCACCAGTCAGAAATGTTTTTCGAGAATGCTTCCTGCCTTCCTTGGCGTAAAAATTGTCCCCCGTCTTATTATTAGGTGTAGTCAGTATCGGCAATTATTCCCCACATGAATTATAATTAATTTTAATATATAACCCAAAGTTAATACAATTTTTTTCATTTTTTTATAATTTACTTTTACTTTTTGTAAATGGTGGGGGGGCGCTAGCGTTACGTTAGGGGGTTCAAGCGCGCGGTACGGGTGTATTACAAGGGAGAGAGGGAGTATTCAAAATGCCCCAAATTTACGTTACGTAAGTAATGGACGGAGAAGCTCAGATTCAGCAGGGCCTCGACAGCTAGCAGATTTATATTTTTTCTCCAACATGTCTTTATAAAATTAAATGTATCAAAAAACCATACGAGAGCTCTTTTAAGAATCCGAGAGATGCGCGAACACGACATGTGCAGGCAGCGTCTGGAAGCGAGCTGCGCAGCCGCGTTGTTCGGCGCCGAGCGCGCAGCGGAGCGAATGCCCAGCCGCGCCGGGAGGCACGCGCGCAGTAAAGGTGCGGGCGGCGACCGCTGCTGCCGCTGCAGGGTCACACACGGCGCGGCGTCCAGGGCTTTCTTTCCGTCTCGCTCTTTTACGTCTTTTGTTGGGCTGAAGTCGGTTACTCTCTACCCCGCAGAGAGGTGTTTGGACTACACAAAACGTACCAAGTGGGCTCTAACTCACGGGCGGGCTCCTCTAAGCCCAGGTGTGAAGAAAGCGAGACCATCGGCGACAACACACCCGCGAAGGGTAAGGGACAAATGTGAATGCCCGGGGCAGGGATCAAACTTATGACCCTTCTAGCTGAGGTATAAAGTTGGCTTGCGGTCTTACCTATCTCAGTCGCATACGTCGGCTAAAGAATTAATAATTAAAATCAAGGGCGCGCCAGTTGAAGGTTATGAAAACAGAATGTTATTGATGGACACAAGGTTGTGTTTCGTAATTAAATAATGCGTGGACGTGGTAAAGCAGGCATGTCAAATTGGAGGTCAGCCAGGCTTACATTTTTGTATTCCTCTGTAAATAATAGAATCACAGTGTTCACTGCATTTCACTCGGCAGAAATTGGTTTCTTGGGTGACGTGAATTGGACGAGCGTGTCATCCACGCTAATTGAACTTTTGCTGTAATGCAGACGGTAATGAAGAAGGAGCGATGGTGCAATTAGAGGCAGAGCAAAGGAACGAGCACTGAATAAACGGCGCAGAACTCGCCTCATTTGTCCACAGCCATCAGTTTCCACAAGAAGTGAACAGGACTGCAGCTCATGTTGAAAACTTCCGAGCTGTATGCGCTCCCCAAGAAAAATGTATCCGACATAATGCAACATATCGTCGATACTCACGAAAAATGACAACTAAAAAACCGTGATATTTGAGTCAGATGAAGAAATATGTTTAGAAAATAGTACATTTCAATCAATAAAATTTCATAAAGCTAGTTCACCAGGCAGCTGGTTTGTAGAGTAAAACACTTTGGGTTTGGCAGGAAAACGAATGCCTACGCTCAAGATTAAGCTGTTCTGCAAAATTATAATGTTGGAGACGTGTCACTCTTCTTGCGGGCACTGATATCAGTCAGAGAAAGACTTGTTTGCGCAGCTCTCCCCTGCCCTCTGCCAGAGGGATTGAAGGAGCGGATGCGGCCACGCGCGTAGGCAGTGCCCGAGCGGCGCGGAGCGCGTCTCGCCTCGGCTGAGAGCGCCTTGCCCTAGGCGGCGATCACAGTGGCACCGGTTTGGGGTGAAATTGCGGTCGGACGACGCCCGACGGGCTATACTATACGAAACGATCTTCGTCCGGCAGCCACTGTTTTCGGATGCCGCCATCGGAAGAGGACGTTCGGTTCAACTATAATCATTTCCGTTTACTATCATGGGCTTGAACGAATCTGGCACGCTGGACGAAAATGTCACACACGCACGCGCGCACACACACACACACACACACACACACACATATATATATATATATATATATATATATATATATATAGAGAGAGAGAGAGAGAGAGAGAGAGAGAGAAAGAGAGAGAGATAAATAGATAGATAGATAGAGAGATAGATGGAGAGAGAGAGATAGACAGACAGACAGACAGAGAGAGAGAGAGAGAGAGAGAGAGAGAGAGATAGACAGACAGACAGACAGACAGACAGACAGATAATAGATAGACAGATAGATAGATAGAAGATAGATAGATAGATAGATAGATAGATAGATAGATAGATAGATAGATAGATAGATAGATAGATAGATAGATAGATAGATAGATAGATAGATAGATAGATAGATAGATATTAAAGTTGTCACATTCATATTGTAAGTTAGAAGAGGGGAATAAGGCTCGCGAAACGTTTTGAGGTCACTGTTGATAGTATATTGACTTGTCCCACTCTTGACTGTCCCACCAACTAAGTGCTACCCACATTTCTTCCAAACTTTTCACGATATCGAAATGCAGTCTTCGCTTAACAATGCAGAATTATGAGGGCAAGTAATATGTCGCAAAGATATGTTTTAGTTTTTGAGAAATTTAATCACCTTTGGTTTATTAAATAGAATCTTATATTTTTCTCACTACCAATATATAAATAATAAACAGAGGAATGCAATAATGTAACATGTGTTAATGTACACATAGTATTTTGAGTATAAAATTTTATCTTCTGACATGTGATTTTAAATCAAATATACAATATTTGCTGTAGCAGTCCTTGCAACTGTCGCCTTTGGAGAAAGGTGCCTTTCGCGGCATCGCCACTGTTGCGGGAAGAAGGGAGAGGCCGCGAAACCTCCCCAAACGCGAGAGTTGCAAGGACTGCTGTAGGAAATATTGCACGTTTGATTTAAAACCACATGTCAGAAAGTATAATTTTATTCTCAAAGTACTATTAAAACATTAACATACTTTACATCATTGTATTCCTCTTTTGATTATCTATCTATTGCTAGTGAGAAAAATGTACGGTTCCATTTTTTTAAAAATGATTATATTTCTAGAAAACTAAAAAATATTTCCAACAATATGTCTGCGAAATATTACTTGCCTCATGATTCTGCATTGTTGAACGAAACCTATATTTCGATTTCGTGACCCGTTTAGAAGTTATGGGAGTGGAGCATAGTTGGTGGGACTCCCTGTATAATTATGCTCTTTCTAAAATAAATATTTCAATTGCCATTTAGACACGGGAACCTGCTGTCATTGCCGACAGAATTTCTCTTAGCATTGAGTAAAATAGCAAAAAAGCAAAAGGTGAACTACATCGTTCGATGTGTTCTTTACGGCTTGCCTGCCATCTGCCTTTTCTTAAACCTTTCACGCTGCGGTCGTGAAAGTCTACAAATTCTCGAAAGCGTCAAACCCCCACTTATGTAATACTAATTGCTTTTTCACTATCACTAGATAAGTAAACCTCATAATTAATGCTAGAAAATCAGTAGTAAGTCGTACAAGTAGTAATCGTGGAAATTTATTGATTTCTTAAACTGATGTATCAAATGGTGAATTTAATGTCACATAACGATTGTAGACGTGTTTCCAGCAAAGTAAGTATCACATATTTCTACGAGTTCTTTTATTGTTAATCCATTACTCCTATATAAAATAATGTGTAGCACCCCATATAATCCTCTCACAGAACTCGAACTATTCACATTAAAAATATTTCAAATGTAAATAAAACTGTACTTGCATTGTTTCAAAAGTACAGAATTATAAAATACTAGCTGAACCCGTGCCATTACATCGCACAGAAAAGCTGTGGAAATGTTATGACAGAAAATACTGCATTTCCATCAATATAAATGTTTTATATTTACCAAGATCTTTACACATATATGCATGGATATTGTTTTGAACTATAAGAGCAAATCGGCTATCAACTTACCTTAATGTAATGACTGATTTTTTTAATTGTTATCACGGGTTTTTTATATAAAGAGACATGCGTCAGACACTATGGGATAAAATTGAGAGAAACAGATAGTTCTAACTAATAGTTCTAAGGAAAAGAAAGTTATAAAAAAAGAAAATAGTTCTGAGAAAAAAATAAATGCATGAAATACACAAGAAAGTAGATTGAATTGATACTTGATTATCTCAAACAAACCTTTTAACGATCACACAACACGATCTCTAAGCAAGACTATTTAACGCCAACTTGTCAAGTTGCACATGACGCCATATTCCCGTTTCCATTCTAGCCGCGCATTTCAAAGAACGCAAATTTCGAAGCGTTTTATTACTAAGGATAGCTGTATCTATTCTGTATATAGTGACCTCCACTACTCATTTTTTTATCTTTTTTCCGATACTTGTTTAAAACCGTTCACTGGGAGCCGATGATGAGGGACATCAAAATCGTACTCTCTACAGCTTTAATACTTATGATTTATCACTGGAAATACTGATCTGTATTTCTTTCCATATACAACTCCCTACATGTGACGAGTCACTGCCACATAATAATTTCTACGAGACATCCGTTTCGCTAACGAGAGTTCAAATGTCTGGTCCAAAGACAGTACGCAGCAACGGCTTGCGTTTCTCAGTTACCAACTATTATAAATGAATTCGTCTTCCTAATAATTACGTACAAGAGAGAAAATATTACAATGCGCTCATAAACATCGCGAAATATAATTTATTTACAGTCCACAAAAGTGTAGAAGGCGAACTGTATATGCGCCCATGATGAAAAAAAAATAATAGCAAAAATGGTGAATGAAAAATAGGAAACAAAATTAGAATAAACTGCATATTTTATTCAACGCCACGATTGTAGGAAGAGAACACAATATCAGGTAATTGTTCATAGTACATGAATTGCTGAATTTTCTATTTATTTCTAGTTTGATGGTTACTACCTACCTGATTTTAGGCAAAATTAATTCAAAATAGTCTTCTAGTTGTCCATAGTTCATTGTCCATATCCTGGATCCACCGTCTAAACACCGCACCGCCACTTTGAAAGAGTAGTAGGATTTTCCTTAGATGACGGAGCACTTCGCAAAATTGAACACCGTGTGAAATCGGTGAAAACATGGCGTCGCTGTCTACAAGTAATGGACTGACCAAACCACTTCCGCCTCTTTGCACCTTTAGGGTGTCTACGAACAAATGACTTTCGCGAAAGGGCGGCCTGGCGAGGTTGCCGAGGTTCGGTGCAGAGGGCGCTTTCACGGTTGTTGGTGGCAGCCGTGTTCTTTGGGACACGACGAACGGAGTAGTCAAGGACAAAAGGTCTCTGTATTTATCTTGATTTGACTCTCCTTGACAGTAGGCAAGGTATTCTTTGCGGTTTACATGTGTCGCTCTGTGCTATCCAGCTGAACACTTTTACTCTAGTACACACACAAAATGAAAGTACAGTGTACACATACAAAGTACTTTAATTTGTTCCTTTCGAGTTTGCATTCACTATCTCTAATCAACGTCCACGAGTTTTTTTATGTATATTCCATTTTGTTTTCACTCGAGGGACAATATCAGTTTCACATTAATGTATCGCGAGAACGATAATACATTCTGGTATAAAGGTTTATTTTATTCATTATTTATACAAGAAAATTGTTTAATTCGTTAAATATGTCAAATCTCGAGAAAATCGCCTTAATGTGCAACGAAAATTTCAAACAAAATTCCATCAATGTCTTCATTTGTACAAAATATTTTTGGACACTACAGCATTTCGTAATTCCGAGCCTGCAATCCGAAAAAACTCTAGTTGGAGAGACTTGGAAAGATGACACGACCTAAAATGGGCATATAGTATCCTTTAAGTATAGCCAATTAAATACGAAATATGTTTATTACATTATAAGGCATGGCGTTTTACAGGGCGATGTGACTGCTTCTTCAGGTACATCAGCTTGAGATACTACTTTATATTTTAATATCTTTAAGATTGAATCATACGCTGAAGTAAATAAATTACATTCAACACTGGAATTTATAGTTTAATTTAGTTTTATAAAAAATGTTTCAGATAAGTTTTATAAATCCATCTATGTTTGGAAATGATATTGGATTTACATACGACTTTTTTATGATGTTCATAAATTGTTGAATGTAATTTATTTACTTCAGCGTATGATCCAATCTTAAAGAAAATTTACAAAACGATATATCAATGCTGATTTTAGCCTGAAATTGGTTTAAATAAATTTGATAAACTGATATACCTGAAGAAGCAGACACATCAGTCTGTGAAACGTTGTATCGTATAATGTAATAAACATAGTATTTAACTGTCATAATTAAAGGAAAATATAAGCCAAAAAATTTAGACAGTCTGTCACAAGAATAACCTTATTTAAGTAGAGAAATGTGTTAAGAAAAAAATATTTTTAAAAGTACTTAACTCATAAGGATAGCTCATAAGACGCCATGTCTATAAAAATATTGCATAGGCATCTAAAGAGATGACACCTAGTAACGGGCGATTTGGAATAGGTTAAGCGGGACATTTTTAAATGAAACAGCGAGAGAAATGCTAATAATGTGTAACAAAATGACTTTAAATACAATTTTAAACTTCTAATTGTAAACATTAATTTATTTTTTTATTTACAAAAATTAGTCAATAGTCGTCAGCAGATTCGAGCTACTTCAATCTAGGCAATTTTCGTCCGTAGATAGCACAATGAACGCGACAGTATTTCTAGAGTAAAACCCTTTTTTGGCCCCCGAAACAAATCTCCTGAGATTAAAACCGCTCTCCTGAGAAATAATTTTCCCTGTGAATGCATCGACCATATCTAAATTTCGTATCCCATCTGCGTCTAGCAGATCTATTCCGCCCGGCTGCCCGGCGTGAGTGGCAGAACAGCCTTTAGCTTCGCGGGGAATCCGGGCGCCGGGGCGGCTGCCCAGCGAGCGGTTGGGGGGAGGGGGAGGGCGGCTGCCGGTGTCGCCCCGTGCTTTCTACAGGGAAATGAGGAGGAGCGGCCGCCGGTCGCTCCACATGCGCGCGTCGCCGTGTCATTATGCTAATTGCGACGCCCGCAACAAAAGAGGGCAATGAGCCCCGCCGCCGCCAGCCCTCCCGGTCGCGCTGCTCACCAGAGAGGGGGGGGGGCGTCTCTCTGACGGAAGGCGCGAGTCCGAGAGGAAGCTGGGCAACCGGGTTGCGAAGAGGCGATCTTCACTAGGAGGGCGGACGAGTTGATGTCATCAACTAAAATCACTAATTAAAAGGAATAAATACCTTCCACACAAAACAGCAACAATACTCTACAAAACAATAATCAGACTGACTCTTCTCTATGCCTGTATGGATTAATACTGCAAAAACAAACATCAAGTAGTACAGAACCAATTCCTACGTACCATCACTAATGCACCCTGGTTCATATCAAATCATCAATTACATAATGAATTCAACCTCGACCTCATCATTCACCACATTACTTACCTATCCCATAAGTTCTTCTCTAATATTCACCATATTCAAACATTATCCTCGTTCAACCTCTGTAAAAACCCCACTCATCCCACTCGCATCAAAAATAAATATCCATTCCACATATTTTACAAAATATTTTAAGACCTTGAATAATATCTACGAGGTGCCATCATGGTTTCCTCATCCACTGTATTAGAGTTAAGTTAGGTTAAGTGTTATAAGTTAAGCCATCACTGCATATGTATAGTTTTATAGGAACTAATCTATGTACAAAAACAATCAAAAAATAAAACATAAAAAAAAGGAGGGCGGACGTGTTGATGACTAAACGAGAGAAATGAAGACATCTTCGGTTTCGCGGTACAGTATATAGGCGGGGGGGAAGGCTCTTGCACATCGTATTCGACTTCAGCGAATGAGCCTCAGGCGCCAGTTTGCGCCACAATATTAGCGGGAATTTTAAGTGCAACCAGTTACCAAAAGAATCGTGACCTTTTTATATATAAGTCATTGAAACATATACATGAAGCAATTTTTAATATTGTAACATTTATTTCAATTACAAATCGTGTAACTTATTTTTTATTTATTTTACGTCAAAAACAGTTCAAAACTGTGTATGACGTGCTATGGGGAGAAGTGAATTTTGTTCACGTTTTCAAAGTTATGTGATCCCTACACAAAGCCATATACTACTTGAATTTTGAATTTAAAAAAAATCGCTCTTAACTTTCCGTTAAAAATTGTCACTTTCTATCACTTCCAAAATGTTTCTCATCACTTCTTGCTCTCCATGCAACATGGCGGCCTGCGACTGGTCTGGCTTTTCAAACGAAGTGCCTATGTTGTGGTCATGTAGTTCGTGATGCAAACTAGTGCGCAGAACGATTAAAAATCGGTGCACCGGAGTATTCCACACAATCTTTCACCATGAGTACATCCTAAAAATAGAATTGAAATTGAATTGAATTAGAAGATACGTCACTTTTCTTGGCGAGACTGAGGCCATCAGGCCAATTCTTGAGCGCATGGGATGGGGGTAGTTTTTGCTCTTTCAATTTCATCAATTTTAACATTTCTTAATGGAGGAAATCATGAATCCAAACTCATTCTCGTATGTTGGTGAAAGTGTGCCTTCCCTTATTACGTTACATGCCTTGTTGGTATTTACGAAAGGCTTTGGGCAGTAACACGAAGAGCCACACTTGAACCAAACTTGAGATATTAACATTTACGAATAGGGGGATGCTTGTTGTGGCTGTGGCTTAACTTGTTATTTCCTCAAGCCCTTCATATGCATCGTGTCCCTGGCAGGATATATAATACGTTTCCAGCATGGGGCATCAAACAGTCGCCGACATTCCTCCCGTCAATTCATAGACTGGACAATGTTCATATGCGTTCAGAAAAGGAACACGAATGCCAGGTTTCGCTGGGGCAAACTGGGATTCTTTAAATATTTTCATATGAAATTGTACCTTTGTTTGTACTTACACATAATAATAAAACCCTTGCATTGAGAATGTACGATTGAAGGTTTGAATTTTTACTTACCTTCAACACAAATATATTTCACAAAACTAAATCACTTAAATTTTTTCTCTACATTGTATTCACAGAACAGTAGAAAAAACATTGAATATTTTCATGGCGAAAGTAGCATTGTGCAAGCTTTCTGGGTCTTTTTTTAATTACTTGGTTGACAATAGCATTCCCAGGTCTCCATTTCCTTCGCCATTTCTCACAGGAGAGTATTTATTTTCAGTTCTTCGTAAATCAGGTCTGAAATGTTTCATTACTGTAAATTGAACTTTCTTCACTTTTTGAACTATTTGAATTCATAAAAATGCTGATTTAACTTAGTTACATTGACCAGTAACATTTTGCATGTATAAGATATTTTGATCAATGTAGGTATAGCAGAAACACAGTTGTATGTCCGTATTGTAATGAATGTATAAGAAATTAAATGAAGTTGTTTTTTCTTTCATTACAAAATTATATAATATTTTGGACTCGACAGTTTTAAGACGAGTATTAATGATGGCTCGTAATGACTTTTTTTCTGAGCTAACGAAGTGTAATCTCACTGAGAATCTCACCAATTAGAGATCAATGCCCAAGGAAACTGAAGAAATTACATTTCTTTTTGAAAATGAAAACCTCATATGACGCACAATATTTTCATCACGCGAATTTATTATTTCTACATTTAATTAATTTCAATATTATATTATTCGAAACTCTTGAACTTCTCAGTTCCAATTCAAACGGGGTCTTCATGCCGCCCGTGAGTACTTATTGGCTGCGCGTGGGCGAGATGCGCAATGTAATATCTTTCTCTTCACGTCAAGTGCAAAAATTGGTCTCTGAGGCTTCGATTGCGTGTTAAAACAGCTGGACGCAACCGGATTTCGGTTGTGTCCTTTGGCCGCCAGCCGCGGGCGAGGCGGGAAGAAGCAGCAGCGCTGCTCAGGGGCGGATGCCGCTGCGCCAGACCGGTTCGCGCCCCCGGCGGGGGCAGCGCTCGCGGGCGGCGGCGGCGGCGGCGGCGGCGACGGCCCAGGCGCAGAACGTTCACTTCGCACATCGAGCCGTAAAACGGTACGATTTACGTACGAGGCAACCACATGGTTTGAAGAGTTAAAAACGTTTTACATCAACCATCATCGATTACTATGTTTTCGTTCTAAAGCTTTCGTTCATAAGTTTGATCGTCCTTTATTTATATAATTTTATAAAGAAATGGGCGTTTCTTATTAAGGACAGGCAGTCAATAGCTAAGTTAATATAAAAAACTCATTGACATTATTTTCTTAGACATTTTATATTCTTGAAGAACAGCATTATGCGACGTGTCGGGAGTTAGATTTTTACTTCCATTATCAGGCTGTATCATTAATGGAAAAAAAAAATAGTTCCGATCTGTGCCTGCACTGTACTGCTATCGCTTAATTCACATAATGCCAGAAAATCTTGATTCGCGTATATTCGTCTAGAACAGCCTACCAACATTATGTCGCTTCCTCGAAATCCAGAATAAGAAGTACCTTCAGCCACCACAGTTTGAAACAAATTCCATACATCGTGATTACTACTTCAAGTGGCTAACATCGTACAAAATAAATATCACATGATTTCACCCAATAATTCAGGGAGAGTACTGTTCTCCATCTGTCGTAAGGTTTAACTTCGCACATGCACAGAGGCATAAAAGTGTGTGTTTGAACAGAATAAGATGAAGTACTTCACGCTGTACTAGTATAACTCTCTATTGGAAGCTTCTCGATAGAAGTTGAGAAGAAGCCGTCATTGGCGAGCCGCTGAACTGACGGCGGAGGAAATAGGCGGCTGAAGGTCATCATGGAAGAGGTTTCGTCCTAGCGACGACCGTCCTCCAATTGCAGTCGTCTGCTGAATCAGTCGCTCACGGAGAACAGCAGCCGCAACGGTCTTCGCACCGCGGCGGCGCATGCAGAGCAGAAGACGCGAGACGGCGCCAGAACGCGGAGGGGTGAGGGTCGATGGCGTCAACCGCGAGTGAAATGCTTCGGCGGGGGGGGGGAGCGGTATCGAACATCGATTTTTTCACTGAGCGGAAAGGTTCGGGTAAATCAATTATTATTACTATGGTAACATGGGACGTTTGCGCTTAGTCAGGAAGTACACACAGGAGGGATCTCTTTTCTTGGTAAATGAGTTCATACACTGAAACGGAAGCAGTATAAAGGGTTCTCAAATCCAGCTCTTTGATTATATGAGTAATTATGTACACTATTATTTTATATTTTGTTTATTTACAATTTCTATAAAGGCATATGTACTTCCTCATCAACGCTCGGGATGCGAGTGCGTCACTCGTCAGTATCATCATATTATTATTATCATCATTTCAGTCATTTAAGGTCGCATCACATTAGACTTGCGACCACTTTAGTAACTATGAAGATGAAACGATATGGTGAGTAGTAAAGTACGAATACAAATACACCCATGCCCGAGGCGGGACTCGAACCCGTTACCCTTCGGCCCGAGATCGCTACGTCACTACAGCCTTAACGATTTCGGCCACCGGATCGGCTATTGTATATTGTGTTATAATATGTTTGTCGCAACCATAATGTCATGAATCTTCTGCGGATATTTCGTATTCAACTCCTCAGTATAAAAGATGTCTTTGGATGACCATTAGATCAATTTTTATAAGTCCCTGTTATCGTGTTAATAGTCTTTAGGCGCTTCATCGCACAGTTCGGAAAGAACAGTGTAACTGAGTGTGTTGAGTAATCATTGACTTCTTGGTTACTACGTTGTTTACTGTTTCCTAAAATACAGTCACAGTCGTTGGTACCAGGTGAATCAATAATTTACTGACGCTAGTGAAAAAAAAATTGATATTTTGAAAACACAAAAATACATTTGCTTCGGTTTTGTTCCTTAAGAAGTTGTTTGGACGAAAGTTTTGGGCACGGTTAAATTAGTTTCAGTAGTCAACCTGAGAATATACTATTTCATTACCAAAATGAAACTACTGATCAAGAAAAGCTGTATGTTGTCCCATAATTTTCAAATAACAAAAAGTGTTTTTCCGAGTGCATCGTTTGAACGCGACAACTTCACCTGAACATTTTATTTTTTGGTTCAAACATTGACCTTGGAATGAAGGGGACACGTTAGATCGTTGCCTTGCGGCGGAGGAAGCGCGGGCGCGGCGCGTGGCAACAGCGGCGGTGGCGCGGTGCGGCGGTGCGGCGGCGCGACCGGCGGGCGGGCGGGCGGACGCTGGGAGCAGCCGGTCGCCGCGCGGCGCGGTGCCTGCTTCGCGCCCTGATACTCTTCGTGGCGAATGGAGACCGGAACACTTGGACGCGCTTCGCGGGGAATTAGGGACGCGGATGACCTTGGATTTTAATTTCACGTTGCCTCTCTTTGCTCTCTTTACAAACGCCATCCGCCTCTACTTTCTCTGTCCAGTAGTACATTGATAGGGAATACATCTTTGAAGTTCCGAGTATACAAAATCAGTAAGAATAAAAAGTATGGAATTTCAATATTTCGATTATGTAATACAGTAAATCCTCGTTAGCAAGAACTCGCTTAACACGAATTTCGATGTAACACGAACCCCGGAAAGGATTGCGGTGATACAGCATTTATAATACTCGCATAACACGAAATTGTATAACACGAACTCCGATAATTTCGGTCCCTTGGAATTCATGTGAATGAGGGTTTATTGTAGTGGTATTTTGTCCAATTATTTAGAAAATCACGTGTTATGAAGTTCAAATTTGCACTTCCTCTTCTGCAAATGAATTCACCTTGTGGATCGACATTAAAGTCTTTGAGCTTACCCTCACTGCGCAACAAATGACATAAGAACAAGTTGAAGGTAGTGCTGTTCATGTCGACGCAGTACGCTTAGCTGTAAAAACAAAGTCTAGAGAGAAATTCTAGAAGTGTAAAATTAGAATAAATGACAGATAACCGATCGACTATGTTTTTAAAAATAATTATTAGCTGCAAGTACTCTCAAACGATACCTATCTCAATGTTTAAGTAATAACTGCACTAAGTATGTAAGCCAACATACGTAAAACTGGATTACGCAAAATTCAATCAATAATAATAGTTTATGCAATTAGTTTATAATGTTAAGGTTTATTACATTAGAACATGTTTTAAACCGAGTGACGTTAGGAGCGAGTTTTCAAATTTGTACGAATGCAATAAAGCAACATTATAAACGAGTTGCATACGCTATTTTTTGTACAACAGCATTATAAATTTATAAGAGAATCAAATTTAATTTTGCGAAACAACTTTCTGTGACTTCTTGAGTATATGGCATCTGTGCGAAAAAAACGGTGGTCAGCTGTTCCATTTACCGCTGTCTCCCCAAGCTTCTTTCGTTTCGTTTGGCTGAATGCGTGATTACGCAATTATTAGTGCCGTAAAATCTAATACGTCATCATTTGTGCCGTAAAAGGTCCTTTTATGAACGATTTCTTGCAAAAGAAAAGGTCGTTTATCATGCTGGTATACAAAAAATCTATTAAGACGTTTCTTAATTGGATAACTTTAATAGGGGTAATTTGTGAGGAAGGAAGTTATATTGTAAGATTGATTCCTAGCGGGCTTCTTTCATTTTATTCCGATATATTTGGGCGGTCCTAAGTGTTGGGAAGTAACTTGTGAAGTGCCTAACGGCGTCGCGCCAAATGTCATACTCTTGGAGGATCGTCGGCGCAATGCCGGAGTGTGTCCGTGGCAGTTTCCTGGCGGCCCATCTGCCGCTGGCGACGGCGGGGGCCCCTGCTTCCTGGTGGCGACCGGACAGCGGCGGCGCGCGATAAGGCGCTCGCGGCCGCTGGGGAATCCCACTCTGCCTTCGTTGCTGGCGCTCGGAAAGTTTACTACTAGGCTAAAACACACAATGTCCTCAGCATCATCAGCAGGCGTCACACCGGGCGAATGCCGGAGCAGTACCCTAACAGACGGGCCACGGACCCCGTGCGATCTGTCCTTCCTTGTCCTATCCTCTCCCCTTACACTAAAATGCACTGCACTACCACATATCCCGGGAGATCGGTCGGGAGCTTAGAGCTTGTCCCGGCTGGGATGATGCCCCGCTGGAGAGTCCTAGTTAGGGGGAAACCCCACTAGCCGACGGTAGGTCGGCGCCGGATCTCGCCATCCAGCTGCGGAAGATCACCGCCATCCCGAGAAAAAGCATGCACTACACTAACGGGACTAATGACCAGAGCAGTTGACGCGCGCGGAAACACGAAAACTAATCAATCAATCAATCAAACCCACCAATGATGAGCCACCCCCGTAACTTCCAAACGGTTCACTAAATCCAAATACAGTTTTCGCTCAACAATGCAGAATCGGGAACAAGTAATAAATAGAAATATGGTTGGAAATATTTTTAGTTTTCGAGATATTAAATCGTCTTTCCTTTTTAAATGGAATAATGAGAATTTTTCTCACCAGCAATGGATAAATCATAAGAAGAGGAATGATGTATCATGTTTTAGAATTTTGATGGAAATGTGAGTATAAAAATAGACTTTCTGACGTGATTTTAAATTCAACAGAGAATATTTCCTGTTGCAGCCCTTGTCTTTGGGAAGGTGGCCTTCCCGGCGACGAGGCTGTTACGTGCGGCGAAGGCTTCCTTCCCCAAAGACGACAGTTGCTACGCCCTACCAGCAAGCGCTACGAAAGGACATTTTGTAGGTTTTATTTAAAATCACATGTTGGAAAGTATTAATTTTTTAGTCAAACTACTATCAAAACATTAACAACTGAAACCTCTGTATTCCTCTTTTAATGATCTATCCATTGCTAGTGAGAAAAATATACAGTTCTATTGAAAAAAATCAAAGATAATTAAATTTCTCGAAAATTAAAAATATTATGAACAATATCTGAACAGAATATTACTTGCCCTGTGATTCAGCATTGTTGAGGGAAAATTGCATTTCGATATCGTGAGCCGTTTAGAAGATATGGGGGTAGTCCACAGTTGGTGGGACACCCGGTATATTGTCTGAAAACAAATGCACTCTTATTTTTACTTTTTAACGTAAGAGAACCAACAATAATAATACTTGAACAGATGTATGAATCTTTATCTATTTTGAGTGATTTTTTATTGTTTTCTGCTGAAGACTACAATTATTGGCTCCCCCAAAGGACTCACAGCCTACCGAAGTACTATTCTCATTACTATTTTTTAAATATCCCTTCACTCCCTATAAATGAACAGGCACAACTTCCCCGTAAGGTTACATACTAATTGATTAAGGAATACTTGAAATAAATACATTCCTAGTAGATACTACCTCTCACTAAAAGAAGGAAAAAGCAAAATTTCATACATCTATCTGACTGTTCACTCAAATCTATTTTCATGCCGACCGTTTATTACATAAAGCTGAAATAGTTACCTAAAGTGTTTTACATTTCTTTTGCATTATTTATGTGGTCATGGGTTTCCGATCACGCAACGACAAATAGCCTGTAATTTCTCACCTTGATGGGAAAGCAAAAAGCAGTTAAAGTCTAGAAACGGTTAACTACAGTCAATAAAATTTGCGTAAGTCATGAACTCTGTTCTCCATTCATCGTGCCCCTCGGGCGGAAACTATTTGACAGCGAATTGCTGCCGCCGGGACACGTCATCGCGTTTGGTGCGCCGCGGGGCGGAGCGGGGCGGAGGTTCGCGTGGAGGGGCGGGAATGTGGGTGGTGGGGCGAGGAAGGAGGGGAGGGGCAGGAAGGCGAGCAGGCACTTCCGGGGATTCGACGTTGCCTGGATAGGCGTCGCCCATGAAGCGCGTACTCATTTTGCCCAGGCTGACGTGAGGGCATTAAGTGTACAAAGCGCCATTAAACAATTGCAGAAAAACGACAAAACAAACGTTTAAGTTAATGAATAAAAGGTGAATGAACTCTTCAGAAGAGGAACTAACTGATCTTTCAAAATATTGTTCTGAATATAAATATAACTCAAGATATTAAAATATTAGCTACCGATTCTTTAAAATAATAATCATTGACTTTCTTCTAAAAATATATAGGAAATTTTGTAATATAACATATTATGTCTTTCAAAATATTATTCTGCATTTTAGTATAACTTTACGATATTAAAATATTAGCAATGTTTATTCAACTCCTCAAAAGTAATAAACATTGATTTCTTTTGAAAATAGATCAAATATGTATAATATAACAAATACTTCCGTCATTAAAAACATTTCATGCCATAAAATATAGTTCCAATTACAAAGGGGAGATAAAATTTCATATTTTTCGAACTATAAGCATACATACCATATTATTGAGGCATTTCACTTTTACATTTATACCCAGTGCTACCCAAATTACAGAACGCAAACCAGGAGCGGTAACTCAGTGCATCAACTGATGTCACTGCAGCGCCTCTGACCGGGAGGTCCTAGGTTCGAGTCCTGACGGCGGCAGGATTTTCGACACTAGCTTTTCAGCTAGCTCGAATTCAGTCGCTGTCTGGAGGAGAATTCTAGCGGCCGGCTGCTCTGATCGGTAGTTTTCCGTGGTTTCTCCGAACAACACCAGGCGAATGCCGGAGCAGTACCCTACCAAACGGGCCACGGACCGCGCGCGATCTTTCCTTCCTCTTCCTTGTCCTATCCTCTCGCCCTTACACACACACTTACACTAACATTCACTACACTACCACATATTCCGGGAGACCGGTCGGGAGCTTAGAGCTTGTCCCGGTTGGGGCGGTGCCCCGCTGGTGGGAGAGTCCTGGTTGAAACCCCTCTAGCCGACGGTAGATCGGCGCCGGTTCTCGCCATCTAGCTGGGGAAGACCACCGCCATCTCCCGAGTAAAAAACATGCACTACACTAACGGTACTAATCAAAGCAGTTGACGCGCCCGGAAACACGAAAAAACCAAACCAAACCAAACCAAATGTACAGAACACAAATGCGGCATCTAGAAACGGCCCTGTCATTCAGCCTTGGGATCTGCGGCTTTCGTGGGAACAACGTCCTTCGGTTGCAGGCGATCGATTGCCCGCGCTGTCCCCGCAGCGCTTCGGCGGCCGCGCGTCAGATGAGCCGCGAATTTACGGTGCCCCCCTCCCCTCCCCCCGCGCCTGTTGGGGCTCAGCGGCGCTCGCTCGGGCTCCGACCTCCACCCCCGCCCTCGCCGACACAGCGCCTGCCGCCCTTGCAGCGACGCATCCCGCGGTCCACTTCCACCTACCGCCCCAACAAGGCATAGCTCCACCGCACCCCGTTGGGTTTTGCTCCGGAATATGAGGAAGAGTTCAGCTACGTATCGGGGTTAACACTCAACGATTTCCCCACTGAATCCGTAATACAATCCGCTACATGCCTTCCTACAAATATTTTCTGATGTACACTAAGCGGAGGTGCTCAATGAGTATCCTAAACCAATGTTATAGTTAGATTAATATTATTTTTAGATTAGGTTAGCTATAAGCCATTCCAAAGACATGTGAAAAAGTAATAACTACTGAACTCTGTATTCATAATTCGAACAATAAATATTACAATACAAAAACGTATCAGGGCTTACAAGATCGCGCTCCCGCTTTCATATTTGAACAACATGAAAGAGAAACACAACAAATGTTCCTTTTAACGTTATTCATTTTGTATGAGTCGTATCATACGTGTCAGATAGAAAGAGTAAGAAAGCTTATTATGTAACAATAAAGTGTATTGAACATTCTTAATTTATTGAAGCAGATTTCTACGTATAACGTAGGCTGCTCCACGAATACAGTCAATGGTCTTCTTTTGAAATAAGCAGAATTAAAATAATTATATCTTAGTTAGGTAACAAACATTACCAAAGGTCCAATGATTCAGCCACTTTCTCATGTGTCGAGGTTTCCTCTCGAATGGTGCAAGAACATCTTACATTCCTAATGAATGGAAACCTAACTACATTGTTTCCTCCTTCCCCCTTCCGAAACAGCGGCCGGGATGCAATCAGTCCTTTGCCTTCTGAGGTAGCCAAAAGAGGTAAGGGATTAATTGGGAAAGCGAGTGCGAGAAAAACTGACCGTGAGTTGCAATCGGGTGGTTCTGCCCTTGCAGCGAAGTGTATCCTCAGAATGCAGCCAGGGTCTTTCTTCCTCTGGCGGGGGATTACCAATGCCCACCTGCTTTCGTGTTTCGTTGGCAGCGCCCACCGAAAGTCTCTCTCTCACCAAAAGGAGGTAGCGCTAATCTTGGTGTCAGTCGAAGGGGAAGTGCGCCCTGAAAGGGTGAGAATGCGACTGCGTTACGATGTCCACCTGCAATGCGTCGAGACTCTCTGTTCAATGGGCAATGCAGGATAGAGATTGATTGATTGATTTTTTTCGTGTTTCCGGGCGCGTCAACTGCTTCGGTCAGTAGTCCCGTTAGTGTAGTGCATGGCAAGATCCGGCGCCGACCTACCGTCGGCTAGTGGGGTTTCCCCCTAACCAGGACTCTCCCACCACCAGGGCACCGCCCCAGTCGGGACAAGCTCTAAGCTCCCGACCGGTCTCCCGGAATATGTGGTAGTGTAGTGCATGTTAGTGTAAGTGTGTGTAAGAGGAGAGGATAGGATAAGGAAGAGGAAGGATAGATCGCGCGCGGTCCGTGGCCCGTTTGGTAGGGTACTGCTCCGGCATTCGCCTGGTGTTGTTCGGAGAAACCACGGAAAACTACCGATCAGAGCAGCCGGCCGCTAGAATTCTCCTCCAGACTGCGACTGAAATCGACCTAGCTGAAAAGTAGTGTCGAAAATCCTGCCGCCGTCAGGACTCGAACCTAGGACCTCCCGGACAGAGGCGCTGCATTGGCAGGATAGGGAGGTAGCATGCAGTTAATTACAATTCGAGGCTCCATATCTTGCAAAGGAAAAACCGCGACTCTTGCTCGATGTGCTATACTCTTACAGTACAGCCTATACTCTAGGTACAGGGAACTCACAGCGGTACCCCACACGTTGAGAATAACAAAAGACTAACAAAGAATATCAAAATAGAAAGACTCAGAATATCAAAACAAACAAAGAATATCAAAAAAGGAAACAAAAATCGAATATCAAAATCTAATCGAAGAATAGGAAAGGAGTTACAGAACAAAAATGTGATTTGTTAGTAGATTTGATGTATGAATCTGATACGTACGAAACTCGAAAGTGCGAAGCATCGTCCACAACTCAAGTGATCAGTAACCTATATATAGAACGGTGCACTCACGGATGCTGTTTGGATGAAAGCAGAAGTTCTTCGTTCCGTCGACTAACGACATCAAGCGAACGAGCGAACGCATCCGTCAACCGAACGCAACCGTCTGCATTATAAATTCAGACTCAGAGAAAACAGCGGCAGCACAAACATTGTCCGCCTCAACGAAATTTATTTTTTTCGCACCGGGCTAGAAGGAAGAAATCTTTGAGAATGGACCTATCATCCTCAATGTTACTCCGACGCATTGGCACAGCTCGGGGATGCCACTCGGTCAGAACAGGTCAAAACATTCCGCAAACGTTGACAGTATCCCTCTTCTCTCCCTATTTTTATATCACTGCAATCAGAGCCACAAACATCGAGATCTTATTCAAATTAATTAAGATCATCAACAAATGTATTCGAAAATCGAAAATCGATATTCGAAAATTCGAATCCGTACACAGCACAAAGAGTGTTTATAGAACCACAGTATATTCTGTCTTCAGTGTCCAGACTTATCCACACTAAAATACGGCACTGAAGGCACCATCTTATGACGAACAAGAATAAATAAAATATTTGTGCAATATTTGCTTAATCATAACGCAGAAAGCACAATTTTCTTCCTAGAATGAGTTCACGAAATCTTTGCCCAACACTGTACTCGTGTTCAACATGGTATACGGCGGTCTGATTTAAACTAATTGCTGAGTATTAAGCTGCGCTTTAGCGCAGTCTCTGCTCTTATCGCTGAGCTCTCTGAGCATTTGTCGCTGCAAAGCCCAGGGCGGTCGCCCAGCCAAGCCGTATTTGCGAAGGTACACGCTTATCGCTGCTGCCAAGGTCCACGACCGGAGGTCAGCTGGCAAAGAAAGAAAAGGCAAACATTTCCGCTCCCGGTGAAGAATATTTTTGTTATTTCCGAACGCTTCATAGGTTTGACCAACACAATAACGAGTAGTGGGAGGAGGACACACTTCCTCTTGCGGAATATATTTACGCGAGTTTGCGTGGGAGACTTATTTACGGTACACACTGTAACTCCTATTTTTGCGAGTCAAAAATTTTGTGACCTCGTTGTTTGCGGACATCACAATTTCAGTTTGGTGCATGTAACTCTGTACATTCTGTATAAACCAACAGGAAGTGTATACAGTAAAGAATACCAGGATTTACATAAGCTTCATTTTTCGATTACAAAAATAAGCCGGAACACTTCTATTAATTTTATTTTATATTTGAAAGGTGCATATCAAGATCTCTCTTCCGCTGTGTAATCAAACCTGCTAGTTCCTGACTACTCGCCTCTGCGCAACAATTCCGACACCCGAACCCTCATCGCTGGAGCCTCATCCTCTGCCTCCCTGGCGCGCCGCAGCCTCCGGGTTATTGTTCCAGGGCGCGCCGGCCCCGCCCCGCCACCAGCCTCACCGCTACCGTTACCGCCACCGCCACCGCCGCCGCCGCCGCGCCGCAGCCTGCCGCTCTGCGCGGCGCGCCGTGGGAACGGGGGCTTACACTGGCGCGCCGGGCCGGGGTTATTGTTCCAGGGCGCGAGGGCTGCGAAGCCACCGCGTGCGGGCGGGCGGGCGCCCGTGGGCGGCGCGGCGAACGGTCGGGCGGGCGGGCAGCGCCGCTCCGCGCCGCGTGGAGCGCGCTCCGGGGGCGCTTCCGCCCGGCCGCTTCCGGCGTCGACGCCCTCGCAGCCTCCGCTCCCCGCGCCCCGCGCGCGCCAGCCACATTCTTTGTGGCGGAGGTGGACGGCGCCTGGCGTGCGGGGTTCTGCGCGACACTTGTGGACACTTACATCCTCTCCTCTCTGATGCCTTTTTTTCGAAATATTTATAATTAATTATAAATAAATTTTATTGATACGGTACGCAGAACGTAATACAAGTATTTATAATGAATAAATATTCAATATAAAATGTATATATGTATTTGGCGTCATTGGATCGATATTCCGATTTCGCCGGCCAGATACCGGTGTCCCCCATGCCTGGGTCTAGTTAAATTCCTATACTTGGGGGTGAGAACGACATGAGGCGAACATTACTTATTCTCTTCACCGTAAATAGCAAGATACGCCTGCTTGAGCTTTTCTTCTTCTCATAGCTACTGAAACTGGAACGATTTTTAAGGAAAGCTACAACAATATTTTTGCCTCGACCGGGAATCGAACCCGAGGCAACTGCACGGGAAGATAGTACGCTGCCCATGAGCCAACGCGGAGGCTTGAATATAAAATAATAGAGTATATAACAAAAAATAAGTAAAGTATATTCAGTGGTGGCAGTCGAAATGTCGTGGTACATATTAATTGTAATGAGAATCGAGATACAATCGAACCACGAAAAAAAATGTGTACGTTCTAAATAATATATTAAAATCACTCAAGAACCGAAAAAGTTTTCGGGAAATTTATTCCATTATACGTGTTTTTTTACAGCATTACGCAATCAACGTTGAAAACATAAACATAAAACTGATATAAACTTCATTTTTATCTTAAGATGGCGTCAAAATAACCGTTTTACGTTTGCATATCTGCAGATGTAAAAACCAGAACTTTTCAACAAATACGCATTACACATTTTATCTAAAATTTAGTATGTTTTGTCATTTTATGTTTGAATTCCTCTCTTAATTTTCAAATGGAATGAATTACGGGTACTTTGCTGCAACTTGAAGAATCGTGCTTCATCTATAATCACGGAAAACTTTTCCTTTTTTTATTTCCCATCTCCACTCAGAAACTGCAGTCTAATGTGTGATTTCAGTTCGTTCTTCCAAATCTAGCGTGAACGTGCTCATGACTTTCACTTAAATGAACGCCAAATTATACCAATTTATAAGCAATTATCCAATAATTCCCCAAATATTCCTTCAATTTCCCAACCATTTGTTTGATTTCTTGTTGCAGCCATCGCATCAAGTTGTCAACGCATAGCATATTTTTCCTCCGCGTCGCGCAATAGCTCGTCGTGCCGCCGCTGCGAAACTTCCTGCTGCTTTCCACTTGCGGCCGCAGAGCGGCGCTGCGGGGCGGAGGAGGGCGGCGTTGGCGCATCTCGCGGGAGCTAACGAGCCAATTAACGCGGCCTCTTAACGCCGCGGCGCACCTCCTGGCGGATCTGCGCGACGCCCAATGGCGAATTACCCGCAGGTACAAATGTCTCCTAATTGGGAAAAAGTTATTAACGCGGCGAGGGCATTGGATATTAAAACGGAAAGTTTCCTTTTAAAGCCTGCGCGTTCTGTTTATCGTATATCCTCCCGCACCCGCCGCGGGAGCGCCGTCCGTGGTTATCGACCCCAGCGCCTCGACGCCTCGACGGCGCTCTCCACAGCGCTCGGCCCCTCCGCCGCTGAGGCTGCTGGCAGCGAACGGTGCCCCAGAAGGGCGATGGAGCCAGCACGACAGTCTACCAACGAGAGTCCCTGCATACGGAAAGTAGCGCATTCCTTTGTCATTTTATATCCAGTTGAACTAAGTGGCATTGTGGGTAAGTTAGGAACCACCAATTTACCAAAAACCAATGATAATATACTCGAAATTCCTCATAATGTCTTCGATTGCTATCATTTGTTCACAACTCCTGAATGCTGCCTGGCGGGGCTTTGGAGTGGAAGGATATTAAATGGCAGCGGCTGTTTGGGTTGCGCTAATCCCTGTATCTAGGGACTCTACTACCAACAAGCACGTAGCATTCATTGGAGAACACTTTGCCTTTAAGGTTGGTGCAAGAACAGATGTGTGTGAAATTTGGACATAAAGAAATATTTTTTGATGAAAATCGTTTTCAAAAATCTAATTATATACATATTTCATCTTTTGCCAACGTTTTATTTAATTCTTTTGCAGATTTCGACATCTTAGCAATTATGAACAGGTCTGCCGCATAGAAGTCAAGAATCGTCTAGCTCTAATATTAACATTAGTACAGACGAAATAATTTAGTATAAACGCCAACAACTCCTTTCCAGGACAATATACACACCTTTGCTGATAGTAATGCGTTGTAATGTTATATTTAAATTGAAAGAAGATTACACTGAAGTATTAGAAGCACTAAAGATTACAAACGATATCCAATTTGATTTATGCTAGTTACAGAATATCCAACGATCATCTTAGGTTAGTCAATGTGACAAAGGTGCATTTTCTGTTCACTTCCATGGAAACTTTATTTCATTTTATACAAGTCACAATTCATTAGATTCTTTAAAATGTCAATATTCATTCAGGAATGAAAATCAAAATTTTAAATTCCAAAAGGAATTAAACGCTGTTCTTTGATGACTTCTCCAACAGCGAAATGTCTGTAATAGTGTGTAGAAAGCACTAAGGAACTACTTTCCTCTTCGACTTACTTCTAAGAATTCTACAATTGGGGAATGAGACTTCAGAATTTCGGGTTGGCTTAGGAGAGATAAAAGGTGCCGCCGCTTACCATAATGGCTCCGCTGTATTATGTGGTATACTTATCTGATGAATGTTCTGCTCTATGATGAAGTACTGATTGCATACCCCGTTATATTACCTGCAATTTCGGGTCGGAGATGTCGAGACCTGTTTCGAAGATAAATATTTTACCATGACAATGAACTCATCGAAGTATTCTAGTCATAAATAACAGCAAAGCGTATAATGCAAAACAATAACGGATGTAATCTGATTTGCTTATACATGGCTTTCAATAGCTGACTATTCTTCATATTTTGAATCAGTCGACATCAAAAAGACACTTATCACTTATGTTGATCAAGTGATAAGTCATTGATCAAGTTCTCATCTTACTAACTGGTCCCGCGCGAACATGCACTTCGTAAATCATTATTTAAAGCGAAAAAGTCTTCACTCTGAGACTCAACTTTAAAAGATCACCCTCTGAACTTGTGTTCAGGCATTTTAGGTCTGATACTGGACATGAGTAAACATTCTTAAAAATGCTAAGCGTTCACTGACAGAAAGTCTCAGACACGAAAGATTAAATGGCACAGACTAGCAATGGTCAAATTCATTCCACATAGTTTTGAAGTTTCTATTCGTTGGTTCTCCAGGGACACAGAGTTGTCCCCAAATAACAAAGAGCTAATCTTTCAAGAATTTAATAGAAGGTTCAAAAACGTTTCATTTTGCAGGCATAAGAAACGTTGGTCTTTCTTACATAACACATACACCATAATTCTTTCTTTAACATACATTTACTTCAACACTCTAGAATACAGCTCCCTACTGAAATCCAACTTGGAATATTTCTGACAACTCGTGCCACAAAGTAAGAGTACCTTCTAAATTGTAATTTAATAATATAATAATTATATTTATATTAATATATTAATATAATATAATATAATAGTAATAATAATAATATAATAATAATAATAATATAAAATTAATAATAAAATAAATAAATAAACGTTGACCTCGTGACACTCGTGACCCAGAAGAGACTCAAACCTGCTATTAAGGACTTAGAATGCACCGTCTCGGAGTAACGAGCAATAATATCGTTTGTTGCAGCGTAAAATGTATCGTGAGCTGCACGTGCGCACGCGTCCCTTTCATCATAATCTACGAACTTCTAAGTTTTTGTCTTACAATTTTTTGATGCACCCTTGTGGGATAATTCCCTATGCAGCAGTAGCCCGCTCGCTATTTTGGGGCAAATCGTTCCTCAGCATATTATAAATAGCAGTTTTTTTTTGTTTATAAAGCATATTATAAATGTTTTACTTTTCTAAATGTAAAATGTAGAAATAAATTATCTGCTAATAGTAGAGGTACCCCAGGATTTTTCTCGGAAGGGGGTGCACCGTTATGGAATCCACTTGAGTTTCCCTCTATCTAATTTTTCATCTATGCTAAATATAAAAAAAAAAGTTCATATTTTTTTTCCTTATATTTATAGTTAATATTTATAACGTAAATAATTGATATATTGAATGACATTGATGAATGCAGAAAATTAGTAATAGGCATATTTTTAAATATGCATAATTGCCTTTGGCAAAGACTTTCGCCCTTCTCCGCCCCCCCCCTCGTGTCCACCGCTGCTAACAGCGTCCCTAAAACTGTCCCACTGGCCGAACAATTGAATGGATGGTTGAGATGGAAGGAGAGAGAGCGCCTCCAGCGAGACAGATGAGCTGCGTCGAAGGGCTCTCCTCCCCCTTACTGTTCGCACCGCAGCGCGCGGCGCCGCCGCCGAGCGACGCCCAGGGCTGTTTGCCGACGCTTCTCCGCCGCCGCCGCCCCCCATCCGCCGCCGCCACCGCCTCCGCCGCCTCCGCTGCCCCTCTGCCGCCCCGCCCCCCGCCCGCCCCCCGCCCCCCCCCCCCCCCCCCCCCCCCCGGCGACGGCGAAAACGTGGCCAAACCTCAAAAATTAAAATTTATTTTGGGGGTTTCTGACCATTCCACTTGAAAGAGGAATGTTTCGCACATCTGTTGTGAGAGTATGAAGGATAATCCCTCTACCTGCTACGTGCAGTGGAAGTTTGAAGTTGGAGTACACGGTCAGTGCTCTTTTAGCGTCAGAGCCAATAGTAAGCTGTGCTTTCCAATAGTTTTAAAAACGTGCTAAAAAATTATTTTTACTGTGTTTTGCAATTATTAATGTCCCTGTTGGTGGTAAGTAACACAAAAATTATGTTAATTTACTATGGATTACGATTATTTATATTCGATGCAATGTGATATAAAATCTAACTAGCCCAAAAGTAATATATAACGCAATATAACACCTGCAAATTTTAATGAAAATTTAGCTTGTATATTAATCATTCAGTTAAAAGAAGATTTGGCTGCGTCTCGCTGCAGATTCGTGTTTTATGAAATATTTTCTATTACAGTGTATATCTCGTAGCGGCAACCAGCATTACTGAGCGGGGACTTAAAACTAACAATCATTCCATTCTCAAGTTCTGTACCGGCAAATATTGTGAATTGCTTGTGATTATGAATGTTAGTCATTAGAATATTACATTACCTCTGAAATTAATGAGGTATGGCCGAGTATAAACGCATATTCAAGTTTTATAAACTATTGTTTTTCTGAGCACACGCATCACAGCGACACGCTGCATTAGATAAATGAAGTAATTCGTACAAAGAATTCAGTAAAAGTTCATAATAAATCATTTAGCTATAAGATTACTTGATCACCATTCTAAAAATGCATTTATCGCGCGGATGCTGCCAAGTAAGATTTACTGAATAGTTAGTAAAGAATGAATGCGTCGTGGCACTGGTAAAATAATTTCGCATGGAATGTTATCAGTTTGTCGAAATATGTTTGTATAGATAATTAACTAATTCTTCCGAAAACTCGTGAATTAATAAACGAGATTTTCTTTCTGTGATCGTATAGAATGTTTCAATTTTCCTTGACGGTACCCCGCGGTAGCCTGATTAGTAAAATTAATGGAGAATTTAGTCCACGATTTTTTTCAAATATAATGAGTGCGCATACAGATTTATAACTTTATTCACCGAATAGAGTAATTAAATAAGTTATGAATAAAGTAAACACGTATTGCAAATATCTGCAGTTTGAGGTTTTATGACTAATTTCTTACGTGCGTGTGCATCTCGACCCGGAACAGTGTCATAGTGAAATATACAAAGAGTTCATGGGTTTTGTACTAAGAAATGCGTATAAGATTATAACTCATTAAACGAATAGAGTAATTCAATAAGTTATAAATAAAGTAAAACGTATTGCAAAAATCTGCGGTTTGAGGTTTTATGATTAATTTCTTAGTTTTTTTATGTTGTTTCTTATGTATGACTTAATTACATTTTCGGTCGCCATATTGGATCCGCCATATTGTTTTGTGTAATTTTGATATCAGATATGAAATCAGCGACCTCGAAAACCCCCATGTACAACTAAGTAAATGAATTCGAACCCATTTGAGGTTTTGGCCACGTTTTCACCATGTGGTCACACCGTGCGTCGCCGCGGCGCGCTTTAATGTTTCCCCTCCACAGTAACCCTGAGGAGGCGGGAATTTATTTAACTTAATTTTGTACAAATTCTGCTGCTGCCTTGCGGCTTAAGCAGCTAAGGGAGAGGTAAAGAAAAGCTAATATTAACTAAGCTAAGTTAATTGTAGCTTAAATCTAACTTAATAATTATGTTGTAGCACTTTGGCAGACTTAAATTACACGAAAAATGTTATTGTTAATTTTTTTTTCTTAATTCTAAATGTTTTTGTGTGGTTTGGTTCTTTCACTAGTTTTTTTTTTTTTTTTTTTTTTTGTTCACGCATCATTCATTCATTATATACATAACCATTCATTCATTCATTATATACATAACCATTCGTTCATTATTTACATAACCATTCATTCACTATATACATAACCATTCATTCCCACAGCACTGCACTGACTTCTGTTCGCCACGGCACTGACTTGGCTCAAAGTGTCGCCGCGGCGCGCCGGGCGTGCGCTTCTCCGCGTGTCTAGAAGGGGCGCTGACAACCGCTCGCCAGATTGCGCCGGCGGGGGCTCTGCTGGTGAGAGCACAAGATGATTTGCGGTGGCCGTGGAGGCGGGGCCGACAAACGTGGCTTGGTTTCGGGAGGATATCTTTGTTTTGTGAAGGGTGATAGATTATTCAGTAATTATTTTGTTTACGGACGAGTCAACTGCCAAAGTAATTCGTCTCGTAAGTGTAGTGCATGTTACATCCTGGGAGATGGCAATGTTCTTCCCCGCTGGAATGTGGGATGCGGCGCTGACCTCGCCACGTGCAGGGTTTCTTCCCTCCCGGTGTATTCGCCAGCAGGGCACCGCCCTCGCCGAGACATGCTCCAAGCTCTCGTCTGCCCTCCCGTCATGTGTGGTAGTTAGTGCATGGAAGTGTGTGTGTGAGAAAGAGAGAGAGAGAGAGAGAGAGAGAGAGAGAGAGAGAGAGAGAGAGAAATGTAAGGGGAGACGAGGGACAACGACGAGGAATGAAAGATCGCACCCTTTTGCCATGGCACAATTTCAGCATTCGCCTGGCATTAATTGAGAAACCACAAAACAAACTACCTATAAGCCCAGACGCCCGCTAGAATTCTTCTCAAGAGGGTGGTAGAATTCGATCTAGCTCTGTAACTACGTAACTAGAGTGCAAAATATGGCATCTTCATATGGAGGGATTGGCGTTGGCAGAAGAGCTTGAAGGTAGTGAAGGAGAGGTAGTGGCGATGAAGGTGACTGCTTTGTCGAAGAATATATATTCCCTCGTGGTGGAGATAGCAGGGAAGAGGGGAGCGCTTCAGAAGAAGAAATGGCGGTGGAGGTGGAGGATGTGGCGGCCGCGCGGCGCATATAAAGCGCTCGACGTGATTCATTCGCTTATAAAATCCCCGCAGCGCCGTCTCCTTGGTCCCTGCTGCCGCCCTTCGTGGCATTACTGGCGTCGCGTCGCCTTCCGCATCTTCCCCTTCCCTTCCCTGCTGTCGCGTCCATCATTTTCTGCCCCGCAAAGTAAATGCCCCCCCTTCTTTGCGTTAACGTGCGTCCTTTTTATTCTTCTTCCTTCAATTTTCAGTATTGTCGCGTTTTTCAAGTTATTACTATAGTGCTTTCATTCGATATCCCTTGACACACACACATTTCCGAACACGGTAAGTTGCATCGATTAAGTTAACACTCGTCTCTGATAAAATTGTGATTTTACCTTTATCGCTTTATGAATACCACTATACTCGCATTAGGTATAAATACTATACATGTTGCATTTCACGACCCCGAGTCAATTGCAGGTATGTGTTCATGGGATGATCATAAGAAAATAAATAAACACTATATTCTTTCGGCAAACGAACTAGGTTAGGTTAACTAGTTTTTTTACTAGCAATTATTTATCTGTCGAACACTCCCATCTGTATAAACACCACCACAACACCTAAGCCCTTGATATCCACCCTGTGTCCTGAGGACGCCGAGCGCCGGGGGGAAGGAACCCACGCGCCGCCCTGCGCCTCGCGTGATATATCCCATCTTTCGCAGGCGCGTGAAGTATCCGGCTGCCTCTTCCACCTGCCTCGGCGTGACCCCTCGACGACCTCCTCGCTGCCGCGGCCCTCCCACGCGCGCCGGCGCTCACAGTGCGCCTCGACCGCAAACGGTAGAGCGCGCTGCACGGCTTCTCGGGATACCGTGCTGTTACTTTGGCATAACGCGAACAGACAGAGCGGCAAAAGCCGCCCTTTGCGGCTGGCAACCGCTTAGAATTTTAACTTCCCGCGCAATGTTAAGAATAAATGAAACAAATGACTTGTTTCTCATTATGGAAGTAAAAATGTTTTCGATCATTATTAATCGTTCTTACAAAAAGTAGCGCACCCAAAGGGACGGACCGAGAGCGGTAGCTCAGTGCATCAGCCGATGTCACTGTAGTGCCTCTGACCGGGAGGTCCTAGGTTTGAGTCCTCTCGGCGGCAGGATTCTCGACGCTAGCTTTTCAGCTAGGTCGAATTCAGTCGCTGTCTGGAGGGGAATTCTAGCGGCCGGCTGCTCTGATCGGTGGTTTTCCGTGGTTTCTCCGATCAACACCAGGCGAATGCCGGAGCAGTACCCTACCAAACGGGCCACGGACCGCGCGCGATCTGTCCTTCCTCTTCCTTGTTCTATCCTCTCCCCTTACACACACACTTACACTACCATGCACTACACTACCACATATTCCGGGAGACCGGTCGGGAGCTTAGAGCTTGTCCCTGCTGGGGTGGTGCCTCGCTGGTGGGAGAGTCCTGGTTAGGGGGAAACCCCACTAGCCGACGGTAGGTCGGCGCCGAATCTCGCCATCCAGCTGGGGAAGACCATCGTTATCTCCCGAGAAACAAACATGCACCACACTAACGTGACTAATGACCAAAGCAGTTGACGCGCCCGGAAACACGAAAAAAGCAAAGCAAACCAAACCAAACCACATGACCTAGACCGAAAAGAAACCACGCGGTTGGTTATAAACGGGCTGAAACTTCCGAATTCAAATTTCAACCGCGTCTGCTATTTGCTCTACATCGGCGCAATAGCATTAATAACTATTTCAACCTACTTCTTTATAAAAGAACATGTCTTGTGTTAATGAAAATACTATAACAAAGTGAACATTGCTAGCCTGGGAGAGCGAGGAGAGCTAGAACATGTGACGTTGCTGCATGTCTGTCCGAAGAGTTGCAGATTCAAATTCTTCCATTGATGTGGATGCCCATCCTTTACCTTTCGTGAACGGAGCGGAAATGGCCCCGCGTTGCGCTGTCACGAGAAGTGAACTCGCATATTAGGATGTGCTCGCGTTGTTATTTTTGAGAAAGTGATATGAAAGGACATAGAAGGAAAATACAGCCTTAAAAACATTTTTTAAACTATACTTGTCTCTCTCTAACTCTAACTAACTTTTTGAGGCGCCACATCAGTGTCACAATATTTCCACTTTACAAACTTTCCGATATTCCTACTCAATATTTTACACTCAGTATTAGGTACATAACAAAATACATAATCTCTTTTACGTTATTTCTTGAAGAAACGCAATTTTTTAACGGATTTTCTTCTTTGGCAGAAATTTCATGAACTGCAAAAGACTGCAGCCGAAAACTACTCTCTTTTATCGCGTATAATAACCAGTGTCGTGTTGTAGCGCGTATCTGACAATGCATATAATGAGATGAAATGTGTTTTGCGTTGATTTTAATGCACACCTTTTAGCCTGTTTTGGCCCATTGTGTGCTGCTTGGAATCCCCCTCTCCCTGCATTGTTTGAAGTAACCAATGAATAATGGCCTTCCTTTCAGACTTTAAAGACCCTTAAATGGTCAAATGGGACGCCTGGCCTGCTGGCGCTTGGAGCATTACTCAAAGAATTAAGAAATAGTTCCCCATGTTTCTTAGATGGCTGTAACTAGCACATAATGGCTGGAACTAGGAAGAGGTGCGGTAAGTACCTTTCGACAATTTGTAGACATATGTAGACAATTCAGTAGCCTACGACTGAAAAATATATGAAAACCTTAGGATATCTATAATAACCATGGTATTCTGGGTGAGGCGGGAATTTTAGTTAGTCTAGCCAATATTGATTTCTTCACCACAACTGCAGCGCTTTGAAGACAGGTCGTTATCAGGTAAAAGTGAAAAATTGCGAAGATAAAGGATTTTATAATTAATTAGTTCGTACTGAATGATCCATGAAGTGAGTGTTGAAATCTGTTATGTTAGCGCCCTTCTTTGTACATGGTGAGAATGGAGTTTGCACTGTTATACACACACACACAAACAAACAAACAAACAAACAAACAAACAAAGCTACGTATTTGAAAATACAAGAAAAAAAAATTTTGATTTAGAATTTGTATATTATTTGTATATTTTGATTTGTATTATGTAGAAGTAATTTAATTTTAAATGTAGGCGGCTTGCATTGCTCTGCATGAAATGCTGCACAGTTGACACAGACATGATCATGTAATTTTTGTTTTAAAACCTCACATTTCTGAAATGCGCGCCCCCACTTTATTGTTCAAAACATCATTGAAGCTTCGAGTGTGGCGTTTTGGGCCTGTTACTTTTTTAAATTTATTTATTTATTTATTTTACGTCAAAAAAACAGTTAAAAACTGCGTATGACATGCTATGGGGAAAAGTGAATTGTGTGCACATTTTTAAAATTCTGTGAACCCTACACTAAGTCATATACAACTTAAATTTTGAAAGGGAGAAAAAAAACTCCCATGTAATAAAATCCATTTCCAAGGATAAATAAGCAATAAATTTTGGCACTTATCATGTTGTGCTTCGGAATAATACTTCCTGCCGCGACAACATGGAAACGATAAATTGAATAATTGTATTTCCCACTGAATTCTAGAAGACGTGCACAGGAAATGAAGTTACATTTATGTCCAGAAGCAAAACAAGGGGCCATCTCAGCATTTGCTCAATGGATCAGGGAAACTGGACGAAAAACCTGATCGAGATGGGGGTCATTGACCCGGAAGCTGTAGTACAATAGTTGTTACAGGTTGTTTATACTCATTTATACAGTCCAAATGGTAAATAATGCATTATGTATCATTGTTAAAATTAATGTTACTTTTCTTGTGATGCTCAGTATAGTCTCTAATTGTATAGAAACAGTTTTGCAGCAGAAACGATTTCACTTGGGATTTAAACTTTTCTATTGAATTTAATCGTTTAATGTCATCTGGAAAAGTGTTGTAAAATAATGTACATGTATTGTATGTGAATTTTTTGTAATGAGCTGTTGATGCTGTCACCTACTTTTCTACCTCTTTGTTGCCCTTACTTAAAGTGCCTACTTTGGTATCTATTTGCTACGTTTTATTACTGTTAACAGCCACCACGTTCAGCTCGAAAGTACATTACAAACGTATTGTCGGACGGCAATAGATAGCACAGCCAATTAATGTAATGCGCCGACGAAGATATTCACTGAGTGACGTACTACCCTTGCGATCAGGAGCCTCTGGCCGTCGTTGCTTCGCGACAGCGCGAAGTTTCATTGCCCTGAAAAAAGTTATGGAGCAATTTGTTTAATGCCCATTAATATTTGATACGTAAAATTCATTTTCTTCATTAAAATATGATCTGTGTAACGAATTCCTCCCCCTCGCCTTTGGTGAGAGTTTGTAAAAAGACGTTCGGTGCCAGCAAGTCATAAGAGACGCAGTTAAGTTCTTTGTGTGATTCAAATGGTATAGTGTTGCATCTCCAAGAAGTTAATATGAATGCCAAAGTTTTTCATCAATTTGATTTTGTTTCATATTTTATAGGCATACTAGATTTGCGTCATTTAGCTTCCAAGCACATTCACTTTTATTAGTATTTTCTTACACAAAAACATTAAGAGATATTTCTTCGTCAATTTCAAGAAGGCTTTTCAGCTGCCTGTAGATAGAATCATAGAAGTAATTCCTACACGTTAATGATAATCCCTTCAAATTATATGTAATTATTTCCCACATTTTCCTCTAGAAAAGAGCAGGGATTTAACAATCGAATATTACGAGTATTATGTGTATCCAGAAAACGTTTAGTGTTTTGTACTTTAAGTGCATTGTTATGAAATGCCATGATATATCTTAATAACTAGAATTGAGTTACAATATATAAAGGTTGGAGATGGAGAGTTGTAACGTACTGCTGAAAAGTTAGTCGCTTCTTCCACCAGAAGTTAAAATACTTTCCGCCTCTTCAGCTCCTAAGAAAGGACAAGTCGAAATGAACACGTAGAGAGGAACATAGGCATGCATACGGGGGGAGGGGGAGAGGACAGTGCCTCCCCTGAAAATTTCGAAAGGAGCCCCATAGAACTGATTAATAAAACATTTTATTTCCGGAAATACCATCAATTCCTTACTTTTCACTTTTTTATGCTGACAGTTAGGGAAAGTGATGTACATTTGTTGAAGAGACTCTCCAAATCATCTGACAACCCTGTAAAAGGTTCAATATAAAATCTTGCTTCTTAAAACGTCACTAACAAGTAAGTTGTAAGTACGGAAATATATCATTGACATGAAGCAACGAGGGCCACCATGTAGTTTATTAATGGTGATCACACACATTCTTTTCCAAGTGCACTTTTTATATAACTTTTGACGACTAAATAATAGTCGATATATGTTGAGATCAAGAGCGAGAATTCAATATGAATGTAAAAGAAGAAACAAAGATGTTCCAGTTTTCGGGAGGGCATTGAGCCTGTTCCCCTTCCTGCATACCGTAAGTGTTTTCCTTCCGTCTCTGGCAGGTTTTCAAATCAGAACGTTGCAGTAAGACACAAGTATTTGGCAAGCGTCCGAGTTGCATACTTTTCTGATTTAGCAGTCTACAAGAGTATTTGTCGATTCTCCGCCAAGTACAAATATAGAATCGTGTCCTGTAATGGAGTCATCAAAAAGTAACGTAAATATTGTCTGATAATTACATCTTGTAGAAGACCTTTCTCGAGAAAAATAACTGTTTGGCGAATCGCAATGTTTTCAAAGCGCAATATGTGAATAAGGAGTGTCAGAGTATCCATGATAAATTGAAAAAGTATTTCGTCAGAAAATAAAAGTGTTATGTCAATAACATAGTACGAGTATTTTAAGTAATTTTGCCTAAAATTTTACAATTCTGCAGAGAAAAATGCATTTTACTTTCATTATCGATTTCCGTAACTCATTAATTTATATTATAAATAATTTATGTTATTAATGTTATATTGTTTTATTTCTTATAATATTATCTTCGAAACATTTTATTCCTGCACCAGGAATACGTGAATGTAGAGATATCTTATTTAGTTTTGTACGAATCTAGTTTCCACTAGCTTTGCCGAAGACAGATCATTGGCAATTCATGGCCCATTGCTTAGAAACTCCGCAAAATACTTGAAGACCCTTCGCGATTGTTGTGTCGAAATACTATCGTAGGTACTACAAAAAGAAGTAATGAGCTAAGACTGTACTAAAGAACATGAAAATTATATATTTTGCAGTAAGAACATCGAGTCAAGAGCGTGTCATAATTACTACATTGTTTCATCACCTGTTGCACCGTTTTATATAGGGATCAAATATGATTACATCGTAGTAGAATTATTGTGAAGAGTGTTGTTTTTATTCAGTTTTATACCGATGCGTTGTGTTTCTTTCTTGGCCAATCCATCCACCCAGGAACTCGTATGATACCAATATGAAGATGTAACGACTTGAAGGAGCTCATGAATAACAAAAAGGCATCAAAACCGCAATGCAAACTACAGGTCACCATTTAGAAAGTTTATATTTCTAGTATTACCTACATTAAGAGATCTATCAAATGCGGATTCGTTACAAATAAACTATTAATTTTCGCTGTACCCAAAGAAGTCGCTGACACATGAGGACTTTTGGGGTCAAGTGTGCCAGAAATGCAATGACACATCCAACCTCTCTACACACTGACGCTGAAGAGACGAGTTTCGTGGTCACTTCAGGCTTCTTCAATGGGTCGACATTCTTAAGGAGATTTAATTTCGCCACTTCCGAAACCGGATATCCCTCTTTGTGAAGCGTCCCACTTCCTGGCGCTGGAACCTGTTCCGGAGACTTGGTCACCGACATCCAGTCCGTTCGGGATCGAAACTTCCGTTTAGTACGTGGTTTCACTTTAATTGACTTGGAGAAATACGGGTTTGCTTGCTCCCGCAATTTAAGTCCGGACATCCGCAAGTGCATCTACTTTTTCAGCATTTTAGTTTGACAATATGCTACATAACAGTAAAAATAAATATTGAAAATCTAATAATTTTCCCTTGTGTATGAGTAATCTTTCTTTAAAAAAATAGCTCCATAAAACAAGTAGCGGGAGCAAAGGGAAAAATTAATTACATAAATTAATCATTTTTGCAATATTATAAATATTATTTACAAAACTTGTCCTTAAATTGCTCAAGTTTATTATTACACTAAATATTATTTAATAAATTAGAACAGTAATTTACGAGATTTATATGAAATTCTCGTGGATGTGAAACGTTACGAACTGCAGTCTTGAAAATTAGGTTTTTCCTAGTGTGTGTCGTATCAATATTGTTGAATTCCCATTCTTTTCAGCGTTTTCTCATTAATGCCATAAAAACAATTTATTAACTATAAAACTATTACGAGAGCAAACACGTGTTGCTAAGCATGATGAAGATTAAAATCATATCGATTTTTTTCAACAATAATCTCAATGTAATCCAGTAAAATATTGAAGATTCTTCAAGTCTCCATGGTTTGTGAAGATTTTGTTTTTCGCGTTGTTGGGCTGAACCTACCAATATATTCATTTATTTTTCACAATTCAATCTCCTCGAAAATATAGTTTAAGAGAGTTGAAGAGAGAAAAAAAATCATAAGAACCTCTTCCTATAAGGCGCAATCATACCATGTCCCGTGTTGCGCCTAAGCGACTGACAAACAGCTTCAGTCATCCAACTCGAAGTGAGACGACGTGTACCGAATATTACAAAATTATGTTTATCTCCCTTATAAGTACTCACGGCAATAACAGTAAAGTACTAAAAAAATATTTTCTGAATATAATACTCTCTGCAATGGCGTCTAATTTGTTACCGAAAAATATGCAGTAATTAAAAGGCGGTGTCTCGGTAAATTTGCTGTGAAAACAATCGCATAATTGTTTTGTTCGTCGAAGACAAAAAATTGCTCCCAAAATTGCTTCCACGCCAGTCCTTGTTCGAACGCCCCCTGTCCAGAGAAGGGTCGTGGGAATGCGAACGCCTTGCCCGTCGAAGTTACGATGCAGACTTCTAATTCGTAGAATGGCACCACGACAAAATCATTCCACCTGATGTTACCGTCTGACTACTATTCAATTAAATAAAAACAAGTTTATCTCAAACGCCGTGGACAACTCTGACTCCGTTGTGTTCAAACGCCCGAAATGCGGCGGGGCCGAGAGAAAGACTCTTCGAAAACCGTAGTAGTGGCACGAGCGCACTGGGTAGTGCGACGCACTCGTGGAAGAGCGTGCCTCCCCGCCTGCCGAGTCGGCAGGACGCGCCGCGAATCCCGAACGCACTCCTGGGCGGGCGGGGAGGCGCGCAGGTATTTATTGCCCGCGCCAAGGTTAGGCGGCGCCACGCATGCGCCGGCGAGGCGGGGCGGCGGGGGGGGCGCCCGCCGGCCGAGTCGCTCGGGTCTCACCTCCTTAAAACAGAGCCACTCGACTAGATTCAGTTTATTTTTGAAAATATTTGCGGGTCCAAACACGAGCACTTCATCTAAAATCGATATTTTTTGTTCTATATTATTTTTCAATGAAAACTGAAAATCACTATTATTACTAAATGTGTGAAAAAATAGTTTTTTACTTCGCGAATTAATAGTTTTTATTTATATGATTCAGTAATAATTTATTTATCGTCTAATAGCGTACGCTATCGCTATATTTATAAATATTGGACAGCTGATCTTTCCTAAAATAATTGAATTCGATTGAAATAGATATTAACGAAACTTTATTAATGCAAATGCGGTAAAATTATTGTTTACTAAAAATTCCTACAGAAAAGAAATATACAACTGCATTTTAAACATTTGAAACAAATTCTTGTGAAATGGTAACTTCCAATTGTTTTTCTACCTTACCCTTCAGTTTAAATAAGAATAATGATCATTAAATAATTTCGGATTCTTTTATCCGAAATATATATAAATTTGCGTTATTCTATCTCCTTTAGTCCTCTTTATCTTCATAGCTGCTAACTAGTTTCCCATTTTCTACCCTTCCTAACCATTCACATTTATATCTTCATTCATCATCTAGATTTTCTCCTCTCCCAATTCAATTTCTGATGAAATTTGCTTCTAAGCTATTAATTACTTGCTAATTAAAAAGTAAAACTGCATTAAAAGAGAAATTGTATCGTTCTGAGCAAGTAACATTCCAGCTACAACCCTAATGTGGCAATTTCTTAGACGAAGAGGTTCTCTTAGAGTCATTTATCTGATTGCCTTTTCTGAAAGTAGATTTTTTGCTCCCAACTTTTCATACTAGTAATGTTGATTTGCTTTTAATAAAAGAGTATTTTGTAGCCTCACAAATATTTTCTTTTATTGTAAATCCAGATCATAAACTGTTCTATTTGCTCCCTGAAATATTTTTTTAATAATCAGCTTACCGAAAGGCAGTTGAATCAAGAAAGGTGAGTGGGAGGCAATTTCATTGAGGGTAATTTTCAAAAGCAGAAGAAATAGTGTATGGATTTTTCGTTAGTGTCAGACACTAGAGGACGGTTTCTACCGAAAGCAGATTCGCCACTTATCGTACAAATTTAGAATTCAGGTACGAAAATTCTCAACAACAATATTTAGCATTTATAGAATTATGGATTGTCCAAGAGAAATGTATGAATATGTATGATATTACAATGACATTTTACTTTATGTTGGTATGGTTCCACGAGCTTCGAATTTCAAAATCGAGAGTCTTTAACTTGGTCTTGAATGAAAAAGGACAGTATCATGATAATTTAAGAACATTGTTACTTCAAGGAGTCGTTTTCCTTAGGGAGGGGGCGGAATCTGAATCCTTCCTCCAGCCCCAACCAAAGGGTAGATTCTCCTCCCGGAGGGTCGGAAGGGCGCGTGCCCGCCCAGACGCGCCTGCTCCTCCACTGTGCCCCACCGCGAGCGTTGACCCCCTCCGCCGCGCCGCGGAGGCGGTGGCGGTGGTCGTCTTGGTGGTGGCTGCGCCGGCCGCGGTGGTGGAGGCGCAGCCTGGCGGGGGCGCTGGCGCTGGCGGGGCGCCTCCGCCCGAGGAGGTCGATACAGCCTCCGCGCCCATTGACGCGGCCGGAGCTGCTCGGGGAGGGCGCGCCAGCCGGGGCGGCCTGGGTTCGCAGCCCGCGCGGGGCGAGGAGGGTGTTTTGCGCTCGCGACTGTGGGTCACATTCACGGGTGTTGCTCGGCCTTGCTTTGCGTTTGCCCGAGCAGAGCTCACAACAGCGCGGTCGCGGACGGCGGACGAAAACACGCTGTGCCAACGACTACACCTCGGACTCGACCCAATCGTGTACTCTCGACTTTGCTGTATCGTTTTCAAACGGAGAAAAGCATACTGCGTTCATGAATTATGGGTCTACCCTTACGATTTTTGCCCGCTCAGGTTTGTTAAAAGTTCTCGTACAGGAGCCGCCTGTGCTTGGCTGAATAGGGATTGCTGTTTTCAGGACAATTCCGTACTGCACTGAAAGATATCGTGCTGTATTTGCGACCTACACAGCACTGCAATGCACGGTTTGAGCCCGTTGGAACTCCCGTGTAAGTCAAACTCAAGTCCTCTGCGTTCGACCTTGGGGAGGGCGAAAGTAGATGGTGCGTGTTTGTCCGCTGGTATTGTTTCCAACTACTCACAACCCCGCCAACTACATTCGACCAATCGCAGACGGTGCGGGAATAGAGCCAGCTGCTCTCATAACGAATAGCTCTACAATGTCGCTCATAATGTTTCGAAAACTAGTACTGAACTCTTTGCGCTCCGACTGAGCATAAGGACAATCCCGGCTGTTCGAAACGATAGCGTACCGTCCTCGCAACCTACAAGCTTACAACACTGCAATGCGCAAGTTTTTGTTCTCTGCTACTCGTTCGAAGCCATACCCCAGTTTTCCTCTGCGTTCGACCGTGCAGAGCTCGCTGTCCCACGGGCGACCGCAAACTGCGGAAGGGGACCCTGTTGTGCTCGCGTCTTAGGGCACTGCAGTGCGAGTTTTTGTCCACACAAATTGTGCCCAGTTCTCGCACTTCGGGGCTACTGGTCGAGCGGCACTCGCAACCCCTTTGGAGAGAGAGTGTCCGCGTACATTTGCAACCGAATGGATGTTTAGTGTGCCTTTCTGGCCATTTAGGGTGTGTGGCTAATTCAGGAGTATGTTGTGTGTCAGAACTTTCGCTTTGAGTTTAGTTTCGATGCTGAAACAGAAGCAGTTCTTCATCGAACATCTCATTCTCTTCTGTCCCAGCGCTTGCACGAACTTCATTGCGTCCATCACAAGAGCTCTAGTGGTCCATTCATTAACTGGGTCTACGATTGAACGAAATGCAATTAAGTAGGTCATTGACGCGACATATATTGAGTTTCTTAATTAAATTGATTCGTACTGTGAAAATTGAAAAGTGTGCAATGATAGAATTGTATGAGGGAGTATGATACCCAATAAGGTCTTATGAGATCCTGTTTAATGAAATAGGTATAAGACATACAGAATGGTTTATAGTCTGTAGGCTACAGAGGAGTGTCCAAATTTAGGGACTATGTGGTATTATTTTATTATTACCATGGATTCAGCCTAAAGGCTAGTTAAAGACCACCATCAATTGAAATTTCAATGATATTTTTTTTCATTGATGGCAGAACTGGTGACTTAGCATTCCCATCTATATTGATTATAATAATATATTTAATATGTAGCAGTAGTTGCTTGTTCAACTATTGTTACATATTCATAATTTTCTATACAATCGCTTAATCTTTTCAACGATTAGGCGAAAGCGCTCTATTTAATTCCCTTAAAATATTTTGATATTAATTTTACCTGCAGCTAGCTTACGACAAAAAGTTCTACAAATATACGTACTAAATGCAAAGTCTCTTCGGTTTCCAGGCTGGGGAAATTGTTGCTGAGGAAAACATTTGATGGGTTCCAATTTAACTCAAATTGTGGTTGTTATGAAATGGAAATGGAAAGAAGATTGAATGAACGTTTATCATTTCATATCAATCATTCAATCTTCAAACCATCGTGGATATACGACTACCCCACCATTTGTGGCAATGACTGGAATGAAAAACCAAAGGACTTATTAGAAAGAAGTTTACGTAAGCCAGAAACGTCTTTACGCGATTCCATTCACACGCGATTTCGGAGAACTTATCAGAATCGGAAAGCGACGGTACATGTCAACCTCTATTGCATGAATAAAAAAATGTTTGATTTGAAAAAATATCTAGGGGATATGATTTTAGTAGGATTTCAAAACCGTGCAGTAGCGGGTTAAAATGTTTCCTGCAAGCTCTCCCGCAGTATTATCCCGAACTCCGAACTGCGTTTGTGGGTTTGGGGCTGGCCTGCGCGGCGGGGTCCGGGACGGTGCGCTGCCGGCGGCGGCGGCCGGCTGGCGGGCGGGAAGAACCTGTCCGGTGACCTTGAACTCGGCGTCCTGGGACGGGCTGACCCGCGGACGCAATTGGCGCCGGTACACCTGCGCCGCGAGCCGAAGGCAGGGACCCGTTCCTCCCGAGGACCCGGTCCCGGAAGTCCTCGAGAAAGTGCTAAGTCCTTGGACTCGGCGGATCTCATTGTTTCTTAAAAGCATGAGTTTTTCAAACGGTGGTACGCGCACTCTCTAGGATATGCGGTGGGTACGCGATCAACATCGATGAGACGGTTTGGAGAAAATAATCACATAAATTAAAAATTCAAGCAAAACTGAATGTTCCAGATATTTAATATTAATATCAACATTTAGAAACGTTTACTATGTTTCTTTGTAGTGGTGGAATTTAACGTTGAAGTTCTTTCTCGTTCTTGTAATTATATATTGTGTGAATTTAAAAGAATATTTTCAACAAATTTAAAAACAATTTTAATAATGTATCCAGATGATAATATTAAAAACCCGCTATTAGGTAAAATATACTTTTAACTTTTGGTCATGTAAAATCTTTAAAAATAGATAGAGAGCCTAAAGAGATTATTGCGGTTCTTCGGAGTCCCTTAAAATATGCACAGTTCATTCTATTCAGCGTTTCTCAAACGAAAAAATTGCAGCATATACTAAATAAAATCATTGCTCCTAGAACTAAATATTCCATTGGTTTAGTACCATTACCAAGGACCAGTCAGCGTATTATAAAGAGTTTCTTTTTACAAAAATAAATTTTCCTTTTTAATTAATAAAGGCATAAGTCGTACAACGATAATGGCTTGTTAAGACGAAATTACTCCTATATCTGAATTCGTTAAAACGCTCCAAAATGGGTACCAAATGACAGGGAATGTCTCCGCGGGTGTGATCCTGTTATAATTAACAGCTGCGGATTAGTGCAGAGAAATTATATTGCGAAAAGCTTTCAGGCGCATTACGACCATTTATGTACTATTTTGAAAATTTCCCAATTTTCAACACATGCAGCAGTAGGAATGGCCTCAACGCTATTGTAAGTGCTTTTTACAATGCACATCCACTGTAATCATATTATCTCTCATTAACCCTAAAGTAGTCACGGGAGTGTACTAGCAGCTCCAGTCTGTTCCTAACACTGAGAACCATAAAATAAAATTATTTGGATTTTCTCCCTTTTTGCAAAATTCTTTATTCCTTTCAACACGATGTTGATCTTCCTTTCAGAAAAATTAATTCTCGTTACAGGGCTTGAAATTATAAGTATTGGTCTCGATGGGAGGCCCTGAAATCCCTATGCAGTCGCAAAATAATGACGTATCAAGTTGTCTGAGTAATAGGTTACCATAAAATATTATTAATGAAACTTCATATTTTAAATTTATATTTGTTTCATTGCACACAGTAACCGGAGAATATTTAGGGCATACTGTTTTCATCATTTTTAATTGTAGGGCAGAGAAATGCCAATAGTTGCGTGACTTCGATTTTAGACAGATATTGTTACTCTTATTCACACCAGCGAAACTTTCAAAGGAGAATTTAACATTTCGTATATAGTATAGGACCTTAGACCTATAAATACAATTGAAAACAGAAGTCACCAATCACCGATTACCGATCAGTAAAGGTTGATATATATTCCTGAAGATTTCGCTTTCTAGTCTGTGAAAAACAAAAAAATATTCAAATTGTATTTAGTATTATTACATTATTTTTTGTTTGTAAAATTTTACAAATTTTAATTTGTTGTAATTGGCACTCCGTAGTCACTTTTGTTGCTTTAAAGAACGCAGGTTAAAATCCCCTTTAGATACTTATTGATTAGCCCGGAGATGTGATACCGATCTAAACCTGTACCTGCTTGACGTACAAAAACAATTTTTCCATTATGTTACTTCTTATTTAGCTTTGGTCGCCGTATTTTTCTTTTTTTTCATCACAATGCCACCTATGTAATCGTACATTTATTTGTCAGCGCAACATTTAAAATCAGTTTCCTCGCCAGTAGTCAATATTATTCGTATAATTTTAATATCACCATTTTTAGTACAGAAAGGCATACAACATGTTATCTCTCAGTATTTTTTTAAAGAATTTTTTGCTTGTTGGCGATTCTTTTGCCCCGAGCCTGGCTTTTGCCTTCGACCTGGCTGAGCATGCCAGCCACAGGAAGCGAGATTTTCGGCTGATGCTATTTTGCTTGTCGCGCGTGGATACTGCAGTGTCAGTCTGCGTTTCGAATCCCACAAATCAGTGGATCGGAGGCCACAGGAGCGGCTTTCCCAGGCAGAGCGGTCGCATCGGCTTCAACCGTCGCGTCGCGTCGCGTCGCGTCGCGTCGCGTCGCGTCGAGACGTGCGCCTCGCGCGCGCGCCGGCAGAGGGCGGTGGGGGCGGTGCGGGGCGCGCGCGGTCGCGGAAGAGCGCGCACGGCTGGCCTTGACCCTGACCGCCAACGCTCCGCCGCCGCCGCACTTTCACGGCCCGTTCGATACGGCGCGCGCGCGTATATTTAGCCCCGGGCGCCGCGACTCGGCAATGCCGACGCCGACGCCGCGCACCCCCAGTCGCAGAGGGGCTGCGCCGCTTGCAATCCGCAGTCACCCCTTTGCATTTAAGCATTGTCTTTCCTCCGATTAACATCGTTACATTGTAGTTATTCTTCACCTTATTCTATAGTTGATATCACTTTCATCTTATTACTAGATAATTCAAATAATCTTTATAAAATATTTTGAAGGGGTGTAACATTTTTCAATAAATTTATTTGGGTAATCATCTTCGGTGAAAGTGACACAAGTAAGAAAAGTGGCACGATTCAAAAATTGATTTTTTTTTACTAAAATGGTAATTTTGGTAAACGTACTTAAAAATGAAATGAAAGGGTAATACTTTTGTTAGGTGAAAAGAAATGTTTAGAAATTTGTATATTTTTACTCGCAAATAATTCACGGAGGTAGTAGTTCACAAGTTGCCGATATAGATAGCATAGTCACCGTTATTAGCCGCGAAATGAACGAATATGCTCAGGTTAAAACCGTTCTCCTGAAGATGACAAGTTTTGAGACGTCAATTTTTTTTGTTCATAATGATATCTCTAATTTGAGATTAACACTGCAATAATGTATTTTATTATGACCTCCAATCAACCGTATCCCTGTTTCCGTTAACATTCAGTTTGCTGGATCGGACTTGTATCAGTTCTAGATTGACTATTGGAATAATTGACACACGTACCGTCTCCTCTCGCTGTAAGGAGAGAGACCGTCCGTGACGCAACATACGAAAGACTAGAGACAAGCTTAACAGCTCAATCAAACAGACATGAACAAAATCAACAGTTTTGAACGTTTTGTTGTGATCAATTTGTTTAAAGAATGTTGAACACTTTTCTTCATCAATTATGACGGAGTTTTTCACATTTCAATTCCTTCTGGACGTGTAATAATTCGGGCATACAAGTTCCCATCCTACAGTTCCCAAGCAAATTTTCATCTTCACCCTATGTATGGTGCTCTACCAGCTTCCGTCAGCATTAAAGTGTATTATGTATCGTACTTTGAAATTCCAAGCTTGCAGTCACTCTCGACATAGAAAGGGGAAAGACGAAAAAGAACACAATGGCTGCGGGTGGAAGAATCTGGGAGATTTTAAAGGACGTATTCACGATTGTTTTCTGCTCATTGAGATTCTGAAAGGATTCGAGGAGCTGCCTCCGCTGGCGGAGAATAGTCTCCCGGCGCAATCACTAAGCGCTTCAAGGAAATCTTTCCACGAGATTAAAATTACATTACCTTCTTCTCTATCCCTAACCAATGATTCTTTCCAGCTATTTTCCCATTTCTTGTTTCCTCATAGGCATATCGCGCCTTGCCTTTTTTATGGTTCTTTTTTTTTTCAGGAATTTCGTAATTATTTTTTGTCGTACATCCTAGTATCTGAAGTCTTTAGTGTAGTATATGAGTCTTCCTACCTAATTATTAATTTGTTTGGACATTATTTCTTTGTTAGCAAATGTTTGTCTCTCTCTCATAGTACAGGGCACCAAATCCTCATTTGCGCGCATTTGTTTTTGTAATTTCACTCATTGTTTGTCTACGAATCTCTTGCACTTTTCTTTCAATTTCTTCTTCATCTCATTTTGTTTCAAATAATAAGAATTTCTTGTTTTTAATTGAGTACGTTCTTATGTAACGTTCAATATCGGATACCTCAAGGCTTGACATGTTCAGTTAAGTGAATGAATTGTCTTTCTACAGCTTTTTGAGGTTAAGCGATACATTATTTTCTTGTCACTCCTTCCCATAAAACGCCCATGAATCTCATCAGGTTTATTCTCGTTCCAAATGCAACTATAGAGAGCAAAAAGTGCGTGAAAGGGACAAAAGCTCGCTATATTGTAGTATGGGATATTTCAAAAATGTTTGTCACTCATTTGCATTCCAACAGTTCGCAAGACATCTCCGGTGACGGGGAAATATTCCATCCGCCAAATCTTCCGACGTGACAGGATAGCCGCGCTGCCAAGGGCGGGCGGGGCGTCGCGGGGCGTCGCGGGGGGTGGGCGGCGAGAGGGGGTAGCGCGGAGGTGCGGAGTGGTGGCAGCGGCTGCGGAGGTGGAAGGGCGGCCGCCGGAGTGGGGACGGCGTCGGTGGAGGGACGGCGGGGCTGCGAGTGGGGAGCCCCGCCGTCCCGCGAGTGGGGAGCCCGCCAAAAGACACGACGCCCATACTGACTTACATCCACGAAACTGCAACACCCTGAGTGACAAAAATCTTCAACGACCAACCCCTTTCTCCACTTTTTCTTAAATACCAACAATACATTGACAAAACCTGCACCTCCGAAAACAAACGGTTCCCATCCGACATACTCAAACTCCGACCACCCTAAACCATCTTCTCATAAATTAGCAATCAAACCTCTCTTATTTCACCAACATAAAAATCCAAAACCCACCACCCACATCAAACTCTACTACAATCCTACTCCGTTTCTTCAGAGGCAAAAACGCTCCGTCCCTCCGCATGGCTTATTTAATTCATATACTCTCAACAACATATGTGAGCTCAGTCACGGCTTAGCCGCGCCCTGCGACGCAGCCGAGAAGAGCGCAGACAGAAGCAGATGAAAGAAGAAAAGAAGCAACAGCAACAGCAGCGGAAGAGCGCCCCTAGGCGTAGGCCGCTACCTGCCCACCCGCACTCCAACTTCAGCGCCGGCGGGGAGCGGGGAGGGGTGGCGGGGCGACCCGCCGCTTCCCCGCTGCGAGAGGGGCCTGCAGCGGGCCTGCCTGCCGACCCGGCGCGCGCGGCGACGCAAACACCCGCAAGTTTGTGGTAGGACTAAGACGCGTCGTTGGGCCGCGCTGCGGTGACAACTTTCGCCAAGAGGCTGCGAAGGTGTTACGGAGAGACAGCGGAGTGCTTAGCGGCTTGTGGGAACTTCTCTTCCCTTGTGGGGTTCAAACAGCGAGCGACTATTGCATCTGTTGGGCCCTGGCGCCTGAGAAAGACTCGACAATGTCACCGTGACTGTCCATGACAAACTTTTATTGTGAATGGTCAGTTGTTGAAAAGAAAAAATTGTATCACATTCATGTTAAAAGCGGATTGATCTTTCCGATGGTGCACTACATTTCCGAGCGAGGCTTTATTTATGATGCATTTAATAGCAGAATATTAAGAGTACCTACATAGCCTATGAACTAATCAATGTTTTGTCAACATTTATCGATTTTTTGCCACCCTTCCTGTTTCAGTAATATCCCTAGTTAATAATTACTTACAGCCAACAGAATCTGATATTACGCAAAAGCCAATACAAACTTCCATGCACCAAGAAAAAATAAGCTTGCTTATCATGCAAACATTGCATGTCCGGATACGTGGCAAGAAAAATGCATGTGCCGGTTCGCAGGGAGGAAGAAAAAGCTATGCCATATGCAGTGAGGCGCTAGCGACATACTAGAGGAAGATAAACAGAGTTGACAATTTCGTCAGGGTAAGAGAACTTGAATATGATGAACGTTTCCAGAAAATCTCATGTAGGTTCTACCCAACTATGATGAAAGTAATTCTCAAGAACTATTAAATGACATTCGGAATATTTCAGCACCTTCACTAAACTGTTTGAGATCCCCTCCCATGTTTTTATTACTTCCAGTATATCGTATCGTAATTCTTTTCCCCAAATTTTCAACAATCTTCAAAAATTACAAGCACGTGAAAGTAGTGATTTACTACACAACAAAATGGCCAGCATTATCATAGTGACAAAGTTCATATTTTCCTATTTGATTTTAAATTTTAAAAAAATCATTGTAAGTCAGTCCATAGATGAGGATTGTTCACATTTTGTTCACACTTTGTTCTGACGATTCTGAATTTTATTTAATTTTAAAACATTTGAATATTTTTTAAAAATTCATTTACTTTTGAAGATTATCTTACATTGCATAAATTCATTTTTTTTTTTTTGTACTATTTATTCAAATCAATTTCTACAACTTGATCGTATTTCAACAAGAGTATTCCATTATAAATATGCGTTGTTTTAAATGTGAAGCCAATAATTAAAAAATGTATTTTTTTAAACGTTGGATGAGAACATTCGAAGTGAAATTGTATCCCTACTCTGAAACACTTTCTGGATCCCACTCCACCGGCTAATTGGTTATTGTGATAAATTTTTCTCACGAACCCGTCAAGAATCTTTTGTTTCCACTACGAGTGGTAGAGTTGACTCTCGATAATTCGAGGTGGACAGGACCGGGCCTAGTTCGAATTAATGAGAACTCCAATGATCGAAAACGATTAATTTATTAAAATAGAAATATAAACATAACTTTTAAATTTCAAAGTATGTATATTTCAATAAAAATGTACTTGTATAATATTATTACATTAATTGCTGAAGATAAGTTAATTACATGTTAAAGTAATTATCAATTGTTTTTTTGTTTAAGTACATTGTTTCGTTTACGTGCGGCATTATCACGTAATTTGAATAACTAAACTAATAGTTGTTTGACCGATTGGGCTTAACAACAATGCAACCGCACCGGTCCAACGACAATACTTGGAACTGGCAAACGACAATAAAAAACAGATGTAAATTTTTAATGTCTTGGTCATTTTTTGGGGAATAAATTTATTTTTATTTATTTTAATGAATTTTTTGGTAAGTCGTATTTTACTCGAATTGATGGGAAACTGGAACAATCGAGACTGGATTTATATTTACTTATTTTTTTGGTAAGTCGTATTTTACTCGAATTGATGGGAAACTGGAACAATCGAGACTGGAATTATAGAGGTTTTACTGCGTCCCCAGCGGAGCAACGCCGAACTGAGGCTGCGGCCGGGCCCCTCCCGCGCCGCGCCGGGCGCTGAGCGTGGTAGGCAGGCAGGCGGGCCGGCAGGCTGCTTCCTCCGCGCTGGCGGGGCCCGGGCCGGGCCCGGGGCCGGCCCCCCGCCCGGGACCTCGGGTGCGTCACCCGCTCGCGGATGGCCCCTTCTGCTCGGATGACGCAGCCCCCCACCCCCACCCCCCGACCGGGACATCCTGGCTTCGAGACTGCACGCGGCCCACTCCTCGCCGCGGAGGAAGAAAACGTTGCCCCTGAACTAGACTCCCGGATGCACTTCTTGAAGTAAAACTGACGTTTACATACTCTGTGTAAGAATCTTCTCTTGTGTAGGCCCTTTCATTTTGGTGCGGGGATGTGTGTAAGTTAGTATCCCTTCCTATCCAGAGAGGTACAAGGTTACCTGTTTTCTTTGTGCTCCAAACAGTCGCATCTGAACAAACGACCCAAACGTCCGAGATTTAGTCATCTCCATGACCTAATATTAATTTACGTTTAAATATGTCTTATATGCCTTTGCTGTCCACGAGACAATAAGTTACTTCATACGTTACGGAACTGCCTGATTAGAATGCAGTATCGGATGGTGAATAATCAACAAGACAATGCCCACTCAGCTTTCTCGTCGGCTATCTCATTACCATGGGATACCGTTTTAAATACACCACAATGGAAAGTCAATTTGTATGCAATCAACACTTGTGGCGCCTAAACGAATGGGCTAAATAATGGCACAGGCACGAGACAAAGTGTTAATTTTTCAGGCATTCAAAATAAACGAAAGATAAAGTCAATTGAAATGGCATTCAACCAATTTATGAGACTTTCGAAATGTTTGCGTGCGTTCGTCTCACCCCTTCTTATTCCTCGCAGTAAAACTGTGTACACTTCGCATCGAATCTTCTAACGCTGCCTACGGCGCATATAGGTGGTGTCTCACATACAGGCAGCACCACTTGGCCCTCCAGAGGCAGACCGCCGCTCGCGCCCTCCCCGGAGGGCCCCCGGCGTCGGCTCCGGCGACGGCCCGGAGGCAGCCCCCCGATCCACCTTGCAGCTGCGCAACGCTGCATCTGGTGAGCGCGCGAACTAGTAGCTGGCGAGGACCCCGCCGCGCCCGGCCCCCCCCCCCCCGCCCCCGCCCGTCCCCACCGCCCCACCCCCCCCGCCGCCTCGCGCACGGTCCAAGACGCGCACAGGCAGCGCTAGGCGCGGACGCCGCCCGAAACTGCCTCTCATATCCCCTCCTCCTCCCCCTCCCCGACGGTGGGCGATTTGAACAGCCCATTGCTCTCCACGTGCTCCTTCGTGGCGGCTGCTTGACAGTTCGCCCTCGTGCCCTCCCCGGGCACGCCTGATATTTGATGCCTATCCTCTGCGAGGACAATGGAGTTGCGTAAGAGGCTTACGTTCGCTTTCTTCATATGCGACGTCAAACGGTTACGTTCGTCAGGAAAAAGTGAAGCCATACAGTAAATGTTCGTCATCATGATTCACGAAACAACTCCCAAGGTTCCTACAAGTGAGGACAGCACACTTCGCGTCAGCCTACTATTCAACTAGTACTCCTAAACTTAGAAGCATTTTGAAATTAAATACATTTTTTAAATTACCAATTCAATTGCGCCGAAGAGTGTTCTTGGTAGGATGAAATGAAAAAACTGTGATAACTAACTGTACACGGTGGCCTCCGCATAGATGTGACCCAAGGGGAGGCCAAGATGATTTCGACCACTACAGAGGACTATAGTTTTCTTGAGATCATTTTAGGGAAATAATGTTTTCGTGGGCTGCTAACACGTTGGGTCTTGATTATAATAATTTGTTACCTTTTATTCGCTCTATTATCAGCATTTATTTTTTACCTCAGAAGAGTCATGTTTGCTATCACTCCAATAAATGGCTCCGTGGATCGGTAGGGGAGTTTGAATATTATACAGAAATGCTAACTCCTACTGGTGCAAACGCCAGAACCGAAATCTTATTAGTCAATCTCAGAGGGAAGGGACTGATTCAGCAGGTAAGCGCCGCGCAACTGACGAGCTTTTCCTTCTGCCTTATTGAAAATCTATCAGACTTGCTCCTATATCAATATGAAAAGCAAAGAAAGCACTAAAAGAATGTCAAAATGTCATGTTGAGCGTTATAGAATATTAGCTAAGAAAAAGGTAGAATATAAAAATTGCAAGACAAGCAGAATTAATTCAATTAACAAATAATTCAATTGAATAAATACCAACTTAAACCAAACCATATTTCGAAAAGAAAATACCAATCTTAAGTCTGGAAAATTAGGAAGGGCGTTGTATTTTAAAAATAATGGCTATGAACATGTTCTTCGAAACTCCCTTCTTTTTTTCCCTTCTGGTCCCCAATTTACACATGGGTTAAACTCTTTTTTTCCCTTCTGGTCCCCAATTTACACATGGGTTAAACTCTTTATTTTCCATCTGGTCCCCATACGCCGAGATTTTCTGACCACAGCCTAGTGAAACATTGTTGCGTAAAACCGGCCTGCAACTCCTAGGGGGTCGCTCTGGTGTCGCGGCGGCACGGCGTGTGTGTGCGCGGGCGTGAGTGAATGAGCGGCGGGCGGCCGGGCGTGCTCGGGGCGTGCGCAAGCGACCGCTGCACGGCCTCACGTGGCACCGCGCGTCGACCCCTAGCCACGCCGTACCGCGCCGCGCCCGCGCACAGTGGCTCGGGACGAAGCGGAGAGAGATGTTCACCAGTGAACTGTGGCCTGAGAAGAGTCGAATTCAGTAAGACTTGAGCCAGTGGCGGATCCAGGGGGGAAGGCATACCACCGTCCCCAATGGCCTAGAGTTTTCGTTTGTTACCCTCCTTTGTTTGCCAAAGTTATTTTACATATTCTATTATAATAAAATATTTCTAGTTGATCCCACAGTTATGGCTTCAAAAATGGAAACACTCTTGGACAAAAGTGTTTGGTTTCAAGACATTTAATAAACACAATCATCTCATACAGTTTACTTCTACGACTTCAGACGGAGGTTTCAACACGGTATCAGCTATTTACCTTCAGATTTCACTAATGACCTCTGTGTGAGTTGGCCATGTAGTATGTCTAGGTTCTAGGCCTTAGCATCGTGGGGATATTTTGTCTTAAGCCTGTTTTCCACGGTCATTTTTTCATCCTTTTTTTATCATTTTTCTGTACAGAAACTGGATGGAAAAAGGACCTTCGGTTCTATGCGTACCGAAACTGGATGAACGTGATTCCACAGTTTTACACGGTCATTTCTGGTCTGTACGTAATCGTGATGAAAATACTTCCTTCGAACGCCGCAAAAATAGCTGGAAGTTAACAATTGAACATCGCATTTACGGAAACATGAAATTAGCGGGAAGAATGATCATAGTTACGAATTCGCAGTGTAAGGAGTAGAAAGACGAGTGAGATTTTGTGGTTTTATTTGCGAGATGAAAAGGAAAACAATCGCTATGGCAGGAGCTAGCATTATTGTGGCATCTGCTGCCGCGTATATACTCTGTCCGGAGAACGCACGCAATCGAAGAAAGTTCCATAAAGTGACACTAGGAGCGCCGTAGTCAATCTGGATGAAATCTGTACGGAAAAATGAAGCATGCGTCATTTTTTCGTACAAAATACATCCAGTCTGCTCAGTAACTTGTCTGTACCGACGGGAAATTATGAAAACATGACCGGGTAAAACAGGCTTTATGCTCAGGAGTTGGTTTTAGGATCACTGTGGAGTAATCTGAAGTATAAGTGCAGTAATTGACACAATTAATATTCTCAGCAGTGAAGTCATGATTTGCGAACATAAGGCTATCTAGCATGCAAAAGGAATGTTTTTCCAACGGTTGTTATGACGTAATATTGCACTTCTATAGAAATGAGTAGTTTTCTCCTGAATTTTCAGTTTTTAAGTGCTCTGTCCAGCTTGCTGTACAGCAGACTTACTTTACAAACCGGTCTACGTCGGGAATCCCAAGGGTGTGGTCCGGGGAAACTGTAGCCTGCCTCATAAGAACAAAAACGCGCGTCCTGAACTTTCGTTTCATTGCCAAAGATTTGGCTTGTACGTAGTACACGCTAGACTTACAATGTTTCGGTTTATTCAATGCACTCTTACATTTACAGTCAAATCGCAAAGATTTATAGAACTACAATGAGTTAAAGTGAAGGTATCAAACAGTACAGAAAAATGTTTCTTAAAGAAACTCTTCGTCAGAAGGTATGTTTTGCAACGAAACCTAGAATTAGATTGTCGTTTGTCGTACTTATTTGTACCGTGTAGAAACGCAAGAGTGTTCCGTAGTTTGCACAATCTATAACGTAATTGTAAATACGTGAGTCTGTCCTGGACGACCCTTTACAGAAGCTTTCACATCTCTACCGTGGTTACGCAAATGTCCTGCGTTAATATATTTTTTTACGTTCATATAATAATTAGGGTTTTGGCTCGCGTCTTTCTTTGAAAAATGTGACGTCACAGGGTAAAAAATACTTTTTCGCTTTGAGATGGAGAACGAATGTAGAGCTTTGTTTCTATAACCACGAAGAGTAAAGATTAAACAGGAAATCTATATATTTTAAAAAATAAGGTATTTTGACATGGCTTCGTTTAGAGCTTCTGCTAAACCAATTGTAGTATTTTTTCCTTTAAATGAAAAATGTGATCCCTAGATGTGTTATCATATATTGTTTGTGTTGATTCACCAACATTTATGGTGTAAATTAATTAGTTAAATCATTCTTTAATACTACGTTTATCAATAGTCAATTGTTGTTTTTTTTCAAAGAGTGGCTACTTCATGGTGGCGCTGCTTGATGCTTTATTTTGATTGTTGAGATTTGTTTACAATTCGTCAAGGTTTTGTTTCAGTGTAATAATTGTATTGTGGTGTTGACAGTTTGCATGTATTTGCTTTTGTGATGTATTTTGTAGAGAACATTCGGACAGTGAGTTTTGCTCTATTGCACTGAAGTAGTGAAGTTGTTCACAGGTTATGTCGAATTCCGAATCCTTGCCCACGCGCCCCAAAAGACGCAAACGTACATTAAGTGGAAGCAGGGAAAGAGAAATTCAGCGTAGGTGTCGTGATAGTGACGTCATTTCGTTTTCTGTTGGGTCGTTGTCTATGAAATGTCAGTTTTGTTCTGATTTGTACTTCCCATGCGAGATAAATTCTGCAAACCAGTTTACTCTGTGTTGCTAAAACGGGAAAATAACTTTACCTTCGAGCAATATGCCAGAAGAAATCAAACAGTTGCTTATAGGAGATGATGGCATATCAAAAAACTTTAGAAATAATAACCGTCAGTATAATAGTGCTTTTTCTTTTGTGTAATTTGGTGCCGATATTACATTGCCACCTGGTCATGGGCCATACGTGTTCAAAATTTTTGGAACTCCACATCACAGAATATCTTCGTTGGACCCTGAAGATCCAAACAATGCAACGGATTGTAAACATTAGTCTGGGCACAGTATTTTACATTTATCTCAGATCTCACCGTCAAATTTTGACGGGTTCTCACTAGTAATTCATAATATCACTAATTTGTTTTTCGATCGAGGAAAAAGTTTATGCTTAGTGAGCTAAATTATATTGTTTCTTGCACGATCTGGATTGTTTTTGTGTCTCGATAGCTCTGCCTCGTTAAAACCAACCCTGAATTGTGCAAAGAATATTCACTTCACACACAGACAAAAATAATTATTTTTAACAGCAAATTCATCATAAAGAGCATTATCGCCACTAATAATATAAATAATTTAACTCTCGGGTATCCTTTTTTTACACAATCAATATAGTACAAGTTTTAAAAAAATTTTTTTTCGTATAAAAGGGAAAAACAAATATTAATTTCTTGTTCTCACTTGATAATGCGAATAAATTTCAGCGAAAAATAAAACTTTTTTGTTTGAAAACATTTATTGATTGTCTAAAAAGGAAAAAGGACACCGGAGTGTTAAATCATTAACAATAGCCGTTTCGTGAAGTCGTAGGCTTCCGCGGCCAGAGTCATGTAAATGATCTTGGCTGTCCAGGTGACGCCGCATCGAAGGCTGTTTTGCCGACGTTTCGACCATCTTGTCGTGGTCTTCCTTTGGCACAACAGCCCTGAGGAAGACCACGACAAGATGCTCGAAACGTCGGCAACACAGCCTTCGACGCGGCGTCACCTGGACAGCCAAGATCATTTACTTGTAGTGGTGTTTCGTCCTTTGAGCGCCTTTCGCCTCCACCACACGTCGCAGGCGACGCCACTCGCATCCCGCGTGGAGCAAGGGGCGGCGGCGGCGCGGTCGGCTTTCGCGGGAAGAGGCCAAGGAAGTCGCGACCGCCGCGCCACATCCGCTGCCGCACACTTCGCCGAACAGGCACACCTCACGGCTCTTCATTCATTCTTCGGAGGAACCAATTAACATTCAGAAGGCGTGTCAAACCGGTTAAGCCCACTGTTCTATCATTCTCTTGCTTATAATCCAAAATGTTCACATCTGCCAGGAAGTAGTAAAAAACGTACTTTTTTTTATGCGTGCATCGCTAAACTAAATTAATCCCATTCATAAGTGATCAAAGTGGCATTTTACAATTAAAATTTACATTGAAATCGTCATTTTTTGTATCAAGGCGTAAAACGCATAGACATTTTTTTAAGAGAAAAAGGAATGACGCTTGTTGGCTAGTGTGAAGATTGCAGGAGATGTCTGAAGAATATGTGGCTACTACTTCTTGTTTCGGTTAAAATACAGTGAATATGCAGAAACGATGAAAAGTGATCTTTAAACCCAACATAACGTCACGCTAAGTAATTGACAATAATTTTCCAGCGATATATTTTTTAATAATGTGTTTTCAACAATATTTGACTAATGATAGCATTTTTTTTTCATTTTCATTTTTCATTAACGTATACGTCAACTGAATTTTTTTTTAATTATTGAAATTTTTAAAAATGTTTTTGATAATTTAACCTGCTTCCTGGGTTCACAATGTTGTCAAACGGTTTTTATCTCCATTTATTTTCGAGATACTTATTTTTCATTGGAGTGATGTGCGCACGTGCGCGACTGTGTGTGTGTGTGTGTGTGTGTGTGTGTGTGTACCCATAAACCAAATTTTAACTGGTGTTGTAGTTGAAGCAACATAAATTTCATACTGTTTAACAGAGACATTATTCTAGACTTTGTGCAAAAACGACCGTAACTGATGAAGTACGGTACTTGTTTACAAAAAAACTGAACCGAAGTGAGATTTTAAAAAATGTAAAAGCTAGAACCTTTAATATCAATATAAACTATTCATTATTAATCTGGTATCATGTCTACCACCTACTGTGTTTTCTTGCAAAAAATAAATTAAATATATTTCAAGATTTGATGACAAGGAAATTCCTGTTCCATGACATACAAAATTTCATTAATTCAAAAATACATTTTGTTTTCATTATATGCTTTCTTACAATCTAACTACATCACGCACTCTACACGCCAAGAAGTGGGATAAAAAAAGGGGTCATGCTTTAGGTAGTTTAGTGAGAGGCGCATGCAGGACCATCATGAGGAAAACGAACGAAACATTGTTTGATTCACAGCTTATTTTCGAAAAAATGTCAGTAATGATGATTATTTTGAATTTGAATATGTGTGCGTGCGTTTTAGGGCGCGTTAATTGAACCACCGTTAGAAGAACTAACTATTGCAGTTTAAAGTTAAGCTGTTAAGGGCTGTTTTTAAGAATTCTGTCACGTTAAGGTGGGAACGTTTTCAGTACTTCCAGCTGTTATTTAACAATGAATGATTTTGAGCTAATTTGCTATATCATTAAGAAATACATTTCTTTTTATGATCTTTTTTAATAGGGTGTGTTTGAAAAACTTTTTTTACGTTGATCTGTTCAAGAGGCCGTAGAATATATTGCTCCATAAACATAACGTAGAGTGCAGATTCCCTGAGCGACACTGCCAGGAAGATATTATTGGGTGTTACATTTAATTCACATGGATCAGTGATGTTTTACAAGAATGAATCAATGATGCTGCACACAACGATCAAAGTGCAAACGACTCTTAAATTAGACAAGAACGGTCTAAGTTTTCCTCATTTCTTTGTTCTCTGCATTGTCTCTGACCGGGAGGTCCGAGCCCCGGACGGGGGCAGATTTTCGACACACGCTTCATATTTAGGATGAATTCAGCCGTTGACTGGCGACCTCTAACGGCAGGCAAATGATCTTGGCTGTCTAGGTGACGCCGCGTCGAAGGCTGTGTTGCTGACGTTTCGACCATTTTTCGTGGTCTTCCTCAGGGCTGTTGTGGACAAGAGGGTCGAAACCTCGGCAACACAGCCTTCGACGCGGCGTCACCTGGACAGCCAAGATCATTTACACGACTCTCGCCGCGGAAGCCTATGACTTCACTCTAACTGCAGGCTGCCCTCATCGCTAATTTCCGTGGTCCCTCCGATTAATACCAGGCGAAAGCTGGAGCGGTACTGTAACAATCGAACCACAGACGCCATGCGCAATATTTCTTTGTTTTTGTCCTATTTTCTCCCCTCACTTACATTTACACTTACTACATGCACTACACCCAGTGGCGAAGCGTAGCGGGGGCAGCCCGCTCCGGGTGGCACTTTTAAAGGGCGGCAAAATTTCACAATAAATAATAATAATAATAATAATAATAATAATAAAACAACAACAACAACAACATATTGTAAAAATTTGGATGAATTTAATTTTATATTTTTGTCGCACCAACGATTCGGACCGTTTGAAATGATCACGGAATCTATAGTATATCTATAGTGATATATCTATTATGATTATTATATTTAAAACATGTGATTATTACATTGTAAAACATATGTAGATGTCTTTTTTATTTGTAACCCATAAAATACAATAATGATTGTTCTTGTCGAAAAGTTCTTTTTGGAATTACTGTATATATTAGTGTCTTAAATCGAAATAGGTAAATAAGGGGGCGGCGAATTTTCCTCCGTCCCGGGCGTCTGACACCCACGCTACGCCACTGGCTACACGACTCCACACAGTGGGAGCTCAGCTTGCCCAGCGCGGCCTAGCTGAGGAAGGTAGCTAGAGGGGGAAGTACCTCGTGTAGGTCGGCGCCAGATTTCACCATTCATCGCCTCATCCCAGGGCAAATGAATTCACTATACAAACGAAGAGAAGTAGCTTACTTATCTCTTGTTCGTCCATTAATGGAATTCGGGGCGGTTTGTTGTGATCCTTTTAGAGATTTACGAAAGGAAAATTTGGATAGAATACAGAGAAGAGCGTATAAACTCCCTTTCCGAGGCAATGGGAAGAAAGAAAACAGGGAGTCTTTACAAGTCAAGAGGGTTGAAGAAAGGCGGTTATCGATCTTGGAAACATATCTACATTCTACTCCGTATACGCACGTACTTTAGAGGAGGGTATCACAACCACTAAATTCAGTTCAAATCATTCAGAGAACAGATTTGTAAAAAATTTACTTTACAAATTGAACATTAACGGACTGGAATAAGCGACAGCTTATGAAATTTTTTTAAAATTCATTTTTTTTTCCCGAAGTTAATCAAATCATTAAAAACCCCAAATTTTCCGTGGATAAGGGTTAAAAAAAACCGGTCTCATTTTTGTTGAACTCACTCAATTTTCGAAAATTGCTAAAATTAGAAATAATAATAGAACGTATCTGTTGTTGTAGAACCACTAGTTTTGTTTGTGTTCATATTAACTAATTATACGATTTTTACGCTTTTCATTAGTTCTAATTGATAGTTGTAGAGTTTTAATTGCACGCGTGCAATTAATTTAGTGATATTTGAAGATTTTGCCTGGAATTAACCTATTGAAGTTACTGTAGAAAAATACAGTAATGGATAAAATAATGTATGGAAGTCGAGGGTAAAAAGATATTACTGGAGGTGAAGAAAGGTCGAGGAAGAAGGAAAGATCGCACGTGGTGCGAGGCCCTTTTTGTTAGGATACTGCTCTAAATTCGCCTGGAACTGATCGTAGGAACCACGGAAAAGTTCCAATCAGAGCGGCCAGTCGTTAGGGTTCTCCCCCAGACAGCTGCTGAATTCCACGTAGCGATTTCGCGAACGTCTGAACCTCTCAGACCTCCCCAGACTCTCCCGGCCAGATTCGCCGCAGAGCCAAGATCTTAGATGGAATGCAGCACGTAGCCAATGGACTGTCCCTAAATTATATTGTGCATGTGTGCTAAGGCAACGAGAAAAACGAGCCTTACATGTACCTAAGAAATGATTATAGATTTTCACAACTACATTTGTTCTGACAACTAACGGCTTTGAAAACATTAAATTGACCGTTAGCAATTAAATAACTGGTAACGTATGTGTAGGTTGGAATGCGCCAATTTTTTTGGTTTATGTGTGGTGTTTATTAGGTGTATGTGTTTATGTGTAGGCTATACCTTTATAAGTTGCAAATTGCAAGAAATAAATTTGGACCGCCGATCGCGTTGGGCCAGCTAAAACGCATTTATTCGTAAGTCTGTTTATTTTTAAACCGTTCCCAAACCTGCCACCAGAGGCGCTCTCGCCGATCGCGGCGAAGTGCAGCAGGCGCGCCCGGGGGGGAATTTCACGGTCCGGTGCCCATGTAAGGGACGTTGCACGCGGGGTCACGGGGTCAGGGCCCGGGGCCGGCAGCCGGCAGCCGCGGCGCCCGATTTAGCCTCCCGCGGGCGGACGCCCAGCCCCGCGCGTGGCGCAAGTTTCATTCGGCGCCGTTTTGCCACTCCCGTCTTCGGACGCTGCCGCGGCCCCGTTTCCACCGCGACGGGCGCGGCGGAGACAGCGGCTATACATCAGATTCACTGGCGTGCGTGTACAGTGCGTCAGGCGAGCGCACATGCCTTTCAATGATTCTGTGGATATCGTATCATTACGGAATAAGGATAATACTTAAATTAAATGGTTTGATTTGGTTTTTCATGTTTCCGGGCGCGTCAACTGCTTTGGTCATTAGTCCCGTTAGTGTAGTGTATGGTTTTTCTCGGGAGATGGCGATGATCTTCCCCCGCTGGATGGTGAGATCCGGCGCCGACCTACCGTCGGCTAGTGGGGTTTCCCCCTAACCAGGACTCTCCCACCAGCGGGGCACCGCCCCAGCCGGGACAAGCTCTAAGCTCCCGACCGATCTCCCGGAATATGTGGTAGTGTAGTGCATGTTTGTGTAAGTGTGTGTGTGTGTAAGGGGAGAGGATGGGACAAGGAAGAGGAAGGACAGATCGCGCGCGGTCCGTGGCCCGTTTCGTAGGGTACTGCTCCGGCATTCGCCTGGTGTTGATCGGAGAAACCACGGAAAACTACCGATCAGAGCAGCCGGCCGCTAGAATTCTCCTTCAGGCAGCGACTGAATTCGACCTAGCTGAAAAGCTAGTGTCGAAAATCCTGCCGCCGTCAGGACTCGAACCTAGGACCTCCCGGTCAGAGGCGCTGCAGTGACATCAGTTGATGCACTGAGCTACCGCTCCGGTTTCGTTAAATGCAAATGTTATAGCTCAAGTGAGAATTAGAGTGAATTCGCTAATTTGAAATCGCTTAATTTGTGCATTACCCAGACGATTTGGATAAAGCTAGTTCGCTATGAATACTGTGAGTGACGATGAACAGATAATTTCAGACATCACCGATTGATGTTGGTATTAGCCAAAGAGCGATGGCTGAGGTACGGTGATTATTTCCGGTGTTAGCTGTCGTGGGTGTTAGCGAGAAGTATTTCGCGGTAAATATACTCTGCAAATGTTGTGTTGCACAGGTTCAACATTTCGATGGCCGAAGGGCGGGGCCTCACAGCCAATTCTCAAATGTGTACCAAAGCGTTTACTTGGTGTATGCAGTGATATTAAGTGGTATTATCGTTTATACAGACATTTACTCCAAGCCCAGTGGAACAGTACGTATGTCCCACACTTAGAAACTCAGTTTAGAAACTTCCTAGTGGCTCCCTGTTTATGATACATCTGCTATTCCTGATCACATAGCATAATTCACCTACCCTAGCCACCTCATACTGGCTAATGTCATCTTCTACCGACTTAAGTCCGAAGTGTGTTTTGAAGCTGTTCTCACTTAGGTTGTTACCAGTAGTGTTTTCTTGGGGTGTGCAAGTCGTGTGTCAACGTCCAAGGAAATAAAACAAATCATTTTTTCCTCTGAATTTATTTAGATTTTTTATTTATTCGGTCTTCCGTGCGATCAGCGTCATAGATCGGCACCATCGCGTCCATGCAACGCAGGCAGTGCGCGAGCGCAACTCATGCATGCCATTGGCGAATGCCTCCAACGTCTTCAGGACGGATCGGGAGGCGGCAGCGCATGCGCGCGACGTCCCCCCACTCACGGACAAAGTGTGCCAAGGCGTTGGACATGTTTTTAACTGTCTGCGGGAGAGCGAGCGTGCGTGATCGTGATATTCTCCGTTTCGCTTTGCCGTCTTTAGTGATACTCATGAAATTAGTGTTATATTGTGCTAAGGATAGTGATAAAGTGGAACAATAGTTTTAAATAATTGCTTTCCTTTCCTGTCGTGTGAAGAAAAATTCAAGTAATTGAGTAATGAACAATCTGTCGTAACCTGATAATTTCAGAATTTAATTTTAATTGAATTAGATTCACTGCATGTAAAAGATCCTCAAGCCTAAATGAAGCCTCTGAACTAAATTCAAATTGCCTTTTCCTTGGCTCAAGGAATACCTTCTTTCTCCCCTAGTTGGTGAAAGTATAGCAAAATTTGTGAGGTCAGACGGAAGAGCAGGCCTCTTGGCATGAGCCTCGCCGCATAAAATAAGGCATCAAATCAATTCTACCTGGGGTCGCGTCATGGAAAGCGAGCATGCTGAACAATGAGCTAAACTGCGACGGCATTGGAGAAAGTAGTACATATTTTAAATCAAAATGTGATGTTCAAAATAAATATTCCATGTAGTAACCTGTAATATTGTTTTATATCTGCTAATAAATGTGTATGATTAATATCGTGTGTCACTTTATATATAATTTTTGAAAATCCACAGTTTTTAATGGAAAGAGCTGATGTCAGAAAAAAATTTCCGAACAAATATTTAAAAAATATTTATATTAGAAATGTTTGAAAGTGTCCTTATGGTTCTATACGAATAACACCCAAAATTAAAAGATTCGTTTCATATTTGCTATTTAAGATTGGTTTCATATTTGTTCGGCCAAATCAATTGGGAAATACACCTGATGCAAACGTTACCTGATATGTCGATCCGCGTCGCCACAATTTTGCGGGAAATCGTATGTAGAGTACAAGGGTTATACTTGGATTTTCGATGGAATATGGCAAGACTTTTCGCGTCTTTCTCGGTCGTGCTGCTAGATGTCGCTTGATCTGCAGCACTGCTTGGTACGGACGCGACCATGCGACATCTTACTGTTCAATCGAGAAAGACGCGAAAAGCAGTGCCATATTCCATCGTGAAGAAAATCCCTCACGCGCCACGTTACGAAAATCCAAGTATAGTGATATTCAGAGATAGAAAGATGGACGTACTACATTAAAAAACGACTCAGGAAGTTCCAAAATGTTTACTTACGTCAAAATCTCGACATCTATTTTTTGCAATATTCGTAATATAACATAACTTTCTCTACCCTGCGTTCAAGAGGAAATAAAAGTAGCACTCTTCGAGATTTCTTTGGAACAAAACAGGGTATATTTTCATACAGTAAAAATTAGGAAATATCATTCATTTGTGAGCGATCCATTCATAAAAAATGCAACTAATATTGTAATTAGTAATAATGTAATTGTGTAATGTAATAATGTAATGTAATGTAATAATGTAATTAGATCTGATAAAATTCTCTGTACTTGGACAATCTTAGAAGTTAAGTTACAATTTTTGTTACAAATATTGGTATCTTTTTGAAAAGGGAACCATACATGATATAGTTGTCATTTGGATTATTGCTCTTCACAACCACATGAATCATCTGGAATGAGAAACACTCTCTTTTCGTTATTTTGAAGATATTCTGGGATAAATTTCGCCTTTAGTAATTTCGCCTTTAGTAATTTCGCCTTTACTAAGACAATCCTAGTAATTAAAAACTAATTTCTGAGAGAAAATAGCCAACATACAAATTTCGTGGTGATTTTATCGTAAAGATGGTAATATGATACTGAAATGCTAAAATTTTGACCAATCACAATAAATTTATTTTCATCAGAAGTCTAAATTTTATATTTATGTAAAGGAGGTATCCCTTACCTAATTAAATTTGGCGCTTAAATCGAATGATGAGCGGATCGATAAGGCAGATCTCTAACGAGACGCACACGTGGATGTTAGAAAGAGTAATTGATTCAGAGACGACACAATGTCGCAAAGATTATAAACTTGATCAAGAAACTACAAAGTAAATAATAACATTGAATGTTGTTTTGTAATGTATCTGTTCTTCTATTAGTTAGAAATAATAACACGAATTGTTGCTTTGTTATTAGAAGAATAGAATAGAATAGAATATTTATTTTGCTATTTAGGAATACATAGAATATTTCCGGTGGTAGCGTTTTCTAAGAAATTTCTACAAATACACAAAACAAACATCAAACAACATTAAAATATTAACATGTTAGCAAATACAATTTTACAAAATTAACCTGTTAACCATATTTACTTAGTCTAATTTTTAAATTTTTGACATTCTGAGGGAAAGTCTCCAGCACTGCAGCAGAAACTAATTTAACTATTAGAAGAACAGATGCATTACATTTATATTACTTTTAAAGTTTAAATGGCGGTTCGGAGAATGACTTGATAGGAAAGTGCGGCCGCTGAACGTACTTATTGGGGCGATTTTGCCGTCACTTTCGCCGAGTGTGAGCGGAGTTGTGGAAGAGGCGGCCGAGCGGCAGCACCACGCGGGCGGGGCGGGGCAGGGTGCGTGGGGGGGCGGAGGCACAAAGTGGCGGGGAGGGGCGTGGCAACGGCAGAGCAGAGGAGGGAAACGAAGGGAGGGGGGCGAGCAAACGCGGAGGGAGAGGTAAGGGGGAGGCAAGATTTTCGTGGTGGCAGGGAGGAAGGAGAAAGACGGAAAGAGGAAGACAGACTATCCTGGAGAGAGAGAGAGAGAGAGAGAGAGAGAGAGAGAGAGAAAACAACAGACAGACGGCGGGGGAGGGCAAGATGGGGTTCAGGAGGGGGGGGAACGGGGCGAGGGCGGCGGCGGGGCGGCGTCGCGGCGCCGGGCGTCAGACCGCGCCAAATAAGGAGGGTCCCGGCGGCGGCGCGGCGGCGGCGGAATGTGTGCCACGACGGGCGCCAGACGGCGACGAGACGAGACGAGACGCCGCCCCGCGACGCCAGCGCACTCAGCGACTGATTGCGCATTTCTGGGCCCCCTCTTCCATTATTTTTGTTTGCACAGGAATGTTTATGATATTAATATTTTACTTGTAAATTAATAAAACATGAATAGTTCTCTCTGTGCTTGAACATGTAGGTACCCGAATAATATACGGATAGACAAATGTATGCAACTGTTTGTCATCTTAGCTGTCAATTTTAAAATGTATCTTTAATTTGCGTGAATTTTATCAGTCATTGAATATTTTTCGAAAATATTTTTTTATTACGTTAGGATTCGGGGCCCCTTACAAAATTTTCCAAGGGGCCAGGGTTCACTGCCCGCCCAGTGTAATGGATTGCATTTGAAGTCGTCGGGTTAATTAAGAAATCGATTTCATCCATTATCCATTAGTAAATTCATGCATAACATTATCCATTAATGAAAACTGATGTATATACGATGTAAGAATGATGTATATATCGTAAATGGTGTGAGGGGGAGTAGAATGAAAAGTAAAGTACAATTACTCAAAGTGCATTCCCAATAACATTGAAAATTGACATACGGAGAATGTCGACGTTTGCTAAAAATATATTCCCGCTCGTAAGTACGTCACTTTTGACAAAAACCACTGATTCTTAAATCATTAGACAAGGTAATGATAAAATGCCTAATTAACAAAGAGAGGCTTACAAGAATCACGTGGGTAGGATTTGCTTATGATTCGTACAATTTTTTTTGTAACCTAAAAGTCTTGGAGCTATAAGATGTATTTCCACAGAATAGTGTTATAAACCATATGCCATATCTCAGGAGGGAATGAACCTTCGTAAAATATACACAATGAGCAATATGAAGGCTGTCTGAATTTGAAAGAATTCTAAAAGCCAAGCATTGAACTTAATTTTGTATTCAATGCTTTTAATTCGTAATTTAAAAATTTTTTTTTTTTAATTTAAAAAAAATTTAAATTTAATTCATTCATTTAAATGTAAAACATTATATATCAATAATTACAATTACATGAAATACAATTGACTGATTCGCGATTTAAGTAGTACTTGCCAATGTATCTGCTCACGCACAGTAAACAAGGAGTAATGAGTTTGGAGGATGGTACGACTGTAAAAGCAAATGAATAATATATTGAGTTCATTTCCATATTATTTGTATTGCATTATTTCACTAATTGGAGTAACTAAAATTTCGTTCGTAATTTTTCTTTTATATTTTTTCTGTAGTTATTGAAGGATTTCCTTATACGAGTATTACAAGTATTGATATTGAAACATTTTCTTTGGATGGATATCTTACATAGAAATGTTGCGAAACATTGAGGGGATAAAGCTTGTTCTATATTTTCTGGAGATTCGGTTGAGAGAGTTGAGCGCCTCTGGTGGTATTACTCGGCATAGTTTTGCTAGGTTGTGGGTGAATACAACACAAAAGAATCATGCTCCTCTCAGCCTCCGTAAGTATTCACACACCTCGGAAGGAGCTACAAGGCACACAACACCACTTTTCCACGAACTCGCGGCATCGCGTGCCAGCGGACGCCGGCGGGAAGAAGTCTTTTCCTAGAAACGTTTTTGTCAGTTATTATAGCACCATGGCAGCCGGGCGAACGGCGAGCTGTTCGCCTCGATCGTGCGCTCTGCTTCAAGAACAAGATCTCCCCAATTCATTGATTTTTTCGTGTTTCCGGGCGCGTAAACTGCTTCGGTCATTAGTCCTGTTAGTGTAGTGCATGTTTTTTCTCGGGAGATGGCGGTGATCTTCCCCCGCTGGATGGCGTGATCCGGCGCCGACCTACCGTTGGCTAGTGAAGTTTCCCCCTAACCAGGACTCTCCCACCAGCGGGGCACCGCCCCAGTCGGGACAAGCTCTAAGCTCCCGACCAGTCTCCCGGAATATATGGTAGTGTGGTGCATGTTAGTGTAAGTGTTGTAAGAGGAGAGGATAAGACAAGGAAGAGGAAAGACAGATCGCGCGCGGTCTGTGGCCCGTTTGGTAGAGTACTACTCCGGCATTCGCCTGGCGTTGATCGGAGAAACCAGGGAAAACTACCGATCAGAGCAGCCGGCCGCTAGAATTCTCCTCCACGCAGCGACTGAATTCGACCTAGCTGAAAAGCTAGTGCCGAAAATCCTGCCGCCATCAGGACTCGAACCTAGGACCTCCCAGACAGAAGCGCTGCAGTGACATCAGTTGATGCACTGAGCTACGCTACCGGTAAAAGATATCCCCAATCCTTAGTTAGCTCGTATTGAAGCACTCCTCGCATGCAGGTACGATGTGTATGTTGGATCGCAACTGACACGTGAATGGATGAGTATTTTTATGAAAGGAAACTGAATGGTGAGTGAGAACTATCGGAGGATTAGTGTCCCTATAGTGCGATTGGATGACTCTACGGGCATGTTATAAAAGGAGGTAAGAAGCACTAGTATCTGATTTAGAACAGAGTGGTTTACGAGCAGAACTTTGTCTGTTTTCCGAACTTCACAAGTTGAGTTACAGTGCTGCTGTGTACTTCCTACTCTTTAAAAAACAAATTTGTAATGTCTTCAGACAGTGAATGAGAAAATAAAAAGGGGAATAAAATTGTATAATAAGTTCCTCTATATAATGAAAGTGTTGGGTGAGGACCAGGAAATCATTAAGCAGTCAATAAAGCAATTGTCGAAGGAATTCCATTATATGGGTGTGAAACGTAAGTAATGAATCAAATGTCGCAAGCTTTCCAAGTGGATATACTTGGAAGAGGCTTTCAAATTAGATAATGAAAAAATTGAGTTATAAAACAAAAATTGAGATTGAAATTGATAATTGACAGGATCGAAAAACCGACATTGATGGTGCATGATCACTTCAGAAGAATGGACCACATAAAATGGACTTTGAAATTGGTCAACACAAGAATGAAAGAGAAATCTGTGACGGTGTACTGCATGGGCTGATTGACTAATAATTCTGAGCACGGGTACTACAATGGCCATTAGCCTTGTTAGTGTAATGAATGTTTCTTAAAGCCTGAAAGCGGCGGTGACCCTTCCCCGCTGGATGAGATGGTGAGATACATGTCCACTTGTGAGGGATTCCCCCATCCAAGTATCTCCTCAAGCGGGACCAGCTCTAAGCTCCCGACTGCTCTCCGGACGTATGTGGAAGTGTAAAACATGAAAGTAGGTGTGTATAAGGGCCGAGGATAGAGGAAGAAAGTATCTCGCGCGGTCCGTGGTTCGTTTGTTAGGGTATCGCTACGCCATTCGGCTGGTGTTGATAGGAGAAACCACGGGAAACGACCGGGCAGAGCAGCCAGTCGCAAGAATTCTCAGCCGCTGAAGAGCTTGATTTCGACCTACTAGCTATTTAGCTAGCATCGAAAATTCGACATCGTCGGGACTAGAACCCTCGGACCTCCCGGTCGGAGTTGCTGCAGAGACGGCGGCAATGTTGGCGCTGAGCTAACGCAGCCAGTTACTGCAGGATCTGCTCAGGAAACGCAGTTTCTTAGGACTTCCCACTCTCATGAGTATCGCCCGGATGTTTGGCAAATTGCCTTTTTGTTATTTTTTCTATTTTATGACTTTTAGCAATAGAAATCACTTAATTGTACTTCTGGAGTTGTTTTAGTAGATTTTTATATTGCCTTTCTTGCCTATTTTAGCGTCTTTTTGCCATTTTCCCTTATTTTTGCCTTTTTTTTTATTTTGTTTTTATTTTTTTAACTTCGGATGCCTATTTTTGCCTTTTCCTTATTATTTTGCTTGAAAATCTGAATAAAAAAGGAAGATGATGCCAATCAAGATTTTTGATTTTTTTCATTGAAGCCGTCAGGCGTTGCACTCTTCTCAGAGTTGGCGATAACACAAGTTTAAGAACGAAAAATGCGATTAAGTTTTCACAGATGGCATTTGATTCAAAAGAGAGTTAACAAAAGCATTTTGAAAAGAGAGCGTCGCGAGAAAAGGAAATTCATAGCCGTCATAACGTGTAGTCATGCGGAATCAAGATGCCAAAGAAAAGATGGTTTTCTTACATATAAGTGATAATTGAATAATTTGAATTATTAGTTATTAGTGTTTAATTATTAGTTAGTAATTATTAGTGTTTGAATAATTTTAATTATTAGTTATTTACAATTCCTTTTACATAGGAGTTTTCATTGTTTACATGCCTTTTTGTACTCCTACTTTACCTAGAAAAATGCTTTTTTGAATAACTATTTTAGTAAAAATAAATGCCATTTTGCCTGCCTATTTCAAGTAAACTAAATGCCTGAACTTCCGGGCTCTACTCAGGAGACTCCCAAAAAGTAATATATTACCTAGCATAAGGAAAAAATACTTACATCATGATATGTAAGAAGTAAGACTATGGTGATCTGCAGAGGAATGAAGAGCAGGAGTTCACATTCATGTCCAGGATAAGGAAAATGGTGGTTTGGTGGCGGGAAATGGTAGATGAAAAAAAAATCCGCTAGAAAGAAAGGATAGCAATATTAACTATCAAAGAATTAAAATATCTACAATAATAACGAATAAGCCATAGTGAGAGTAACTATGCATATTGTAGTACACGGAAGCCTAATTTAGACATTGGACCCCGAAGCAGCGAAAGAGTTTGACACCTTTCCTCCAAAATTAAGAGAATATTCCAAAGAGTTGAAATTTTTTTAATTTGCAAAATAATTACATGTATTCAGATACTGTATAAAATGTTTTTATTGCATTAATGAACTGTTGTGAACGTATTCTTTTATTGACAGCGTGAGTTTATTTCTTACATATTAGTTTTTGCGAGTCTCATTAGAGTGGGAGGTCCCAATAAATTGCGATCTTTTATATTTACGTCACTATCTCTGCATGTTTTCTAGAGTTAGGTCAGCAGTTATTCATATTAACGTTCTCCATGTTCTCGCGGCAGTGAGTCTATTCTTTCAAGAAGGGCACAATTAGACATAATAGCCAAAAACTGTTTTGTCTTTGCAAATAGTTTTCATTACACAGGAGCCAATATTTTCTTATCAATTCTTGCCAAAAACATTCGTTTCCACCTATAGTCATAACTCAACTTGTTTATGGCTTAGGGTAGAGAAGCCAGAATTTAAGAAACCGTGCGCAGAATACTCTTCTCCCTTTAGTACGTTACACACAGTTTTTTAACTACTTTTAGACGTTAAATAAAATAAAACACGGAAATCCTGACTTCAGTGCGTTCACATCATTCGTGCTTTCGCAACTACAGTGTTTATAGAGAAATATGAAGTACGGGTTTGCAGTCGCATTCCCAGATTCTGTTATCACTTTTTATTGGATGTGAGCTGCTGTTGAACTTCGATCGTTCTCGTCGGTCTCGTGAGATACGAATGATTACCGACGCCAAGGTATCTCCTTATATGGGCATGCGATAAGAGTGGCATTCTTCTAACATTCCAACTATCGACATGGCTTTATAAGGGCAGGAGATAACAAAACTAATTCCCAGTATCTGGACAGCTACCTCATAAACTAGCAACGATCATTATCATTCGTTCTCCCACCAGAGAAAGGATATGCATATTGGCTTCATCAGCTAGTTAATATTTTAACTACTAGACTCTTAAGAAGAAATTCAAATTCATTAAGAGAACTTGATATTCGATGAAATCGAGTTTTACACTTTGTTTCTCCAAAATGATGTTTAAAAGGATATACATTCATCTTATGTTCATTGTAAGTTCTGTGTTAAATATATTTATAGGTACTAGGTTAGTTGTATTTTAACAAATTAATTTAGGAAAGGATTTATTGAGAAAATTGAATTCCTATTGCTAATCACTAAAACAAAATATTTATAAAAAAGTTGCAAATCTACAACCCAAAATTATACATAACCAAGAAAATGCACAGTTTTTGCAAATGAAAGTTTGAATACGGAGGTGTGTCACTGTCCACATTATCCTTAAAGCAGTACTTCATTTATATCATATGATTCCTTCAACTGGATTCTACGAAGAATGGGGGAAAGTTTGATAAACAGATCACGTTAACGGAATGAGTAATGATGGAACTTCGGAACGGACGAGAGGAAACGGCAGAACTCCCAGAACACTTGCCCGAAAATCTGTTTATTTCGTATTCCACGTGCCTCTATCTCGTTGAGTCCTGTTTCGTAGTGGAAGATCGAGAGTTAGTCACTACGCTACGTACTCTCCCTCAAGTATTACTTAAGACCGGCCACATCCTCCATTTGGAGACCCCTAGTTGCGCCACTCACTTTCCGCGTTCGTCAAAAATCAACAGCGATTCTCCAAATTTTGCACGAGTAAACACTTAGATAAGATAATTGAAATATATGTTATACTGTTGGAATCGAGGAAGTTGGGTATGAAGGCGATGAATTCACCGCATTTCCATTTGCTTCACAAAGCGCTCTGGACAGACAGCGCTTCCAAAGCGCTGTCGTTTCTCGGCGCTCAAGCTTGAACTCCGCCGGATTGTGCCAGGTGGAGGAACAAGCCTCTCCAAGCAAATCGCTTGGCCTCGTGGTAACAAATGACGATCAGCATAGGAGCTTCCGTTATGTTTATAGCGGTCTGGGAGTGACGTTCACAGCGTAGGCCTGCGTGCGAATTTGGCCCGTGGAGGTTCAGGGAGCCATCTCCCAGTTTGGAAGGGAATGCGGTAAACAATGAAGTATCATGGAAGTTTTCAGGCGTTTCCCGGATTTCCTACCTCTAAATCAACCGTTGTCCCACCGTCAACTCTGACCGGAAGGTCCTAGGTTCGAGTCGGTGGCAGGATTTTTTACATTAGCTTTTCAGCTAGGTCGAGTTCAGTCGCTGTCTGGAGGAGAATTCTAGCGGCCGCCTGCTCTGATCGGTAGTTTTCCGTGGTTTCTCCGATCAACACCAGGCGAATGCCGGAGCAGTACCCTACCAAACGGGCCACGGACCGCGCGCGATCTTTCCTTCCTCTTCCTTGTCCTATCCTCTCCTCTTACACACACACTTACACTAACATGCACTACACTACCACATATTCCGGGAGACCGGTCGGGAGCTTAGAGCTTGTCCCGACTGGGGTGGTGCCCCGCTGGTGGGAGAGTTCTGGTTAGGGGGAAACCCCACTAGCCGACGGTAGGTCGGCGCCGGATCTCGCCATCCAGCGGGGGAAGATCACCGCCATCTCCCGAAAAAAACATGCACTACACTCACGGGACTAATTACCAAAGCAGTTGACGCGACCGAAACCACGAAAAAATCAATCAATCAAAACCCACCGCCAATCATTCTACCGTCACTGATATCAACCATTCATCAAATCACAATCCCTCGTGCTCAGGGGAAGAATTTCGTATCTTTTATTGAGAAGCAAAAGCTTCAAATCTTTTCTTTAAATTTCTTGTAAAAATAGAGCTAAAATACAGTTATAAAGGTCTTATAGGTCCGATTTTCACAGAGTCTGAATTTCACTTTAACTCTGAATTTTCGAAAATTGCCAACTTGAATTTTTTCTGAAAATTGAAGATAAAAATTTTTCCTTCAAATGAAATTTGTTGTCCATTATTAGTTCTTTCATTAAGGTAATGTACATTTTTGAAAATTTTAGTCGTTTTTGCGCAATATTGCATGCAATATTTGCAATTTTAAAGAATTTTTTAAAAAGGCCCCTTTTTTTTAAATTTAAATAGTGCTAAATGCATCTTTTAGATGACAAAATCACCTTTTTCCCCAAAAATTTTCCCCAAAATTTTTTTTTTTTTAAAAATTTTTTAAATGCAAAAAATATTTTCATAAATGTAATTCTCGAAAACTCAACAGTTTTGTGTTAAAAGGAGTTCAAAATTCCACATTTTCAGAAAAATCGATTGACGGTAAAACCTTCCGTCTAGTTTATGTGAACAACAGTAGCGCCTAAACCATACGTAGAATTTTTCCCAAATTGAAGAAACCCATGCCGAACTGGCCTGAGTCGAAGCTCTGCGATTTTGAAAAATATTAATTTTGGGGGTACTTTACATGAAGCTTCAAGGACATTTTAAAAATGTTCTCAAAAATGGCTCCAAATGTTTTCTTTAAATTTCTCGTAAGAATAGAGTGAATTACGATTATGATGTTGTCATAGGTTCGACTTTCACTGTTGACACTGAATTTTCGAATACTAGTAGTTTTCGCACTGTATTGCGTACAATATGTGCAATTTTGAAAAATAACGAAAACAAGATTTTCTTAAAAAGGCTCCAAATGTTTTCTTTAAACTTTTGTTAACGTAGTGCTACATATACTCTATGAGGTGCAATAAATGTCATGTTGCTCTATTCTTTTGTTATTAAAAAAAGACATAAATTAAATTTTTTTGACTAGTCTCCCACATTGATAATTTTTGCATTAGCTACATTAGCAGCGTTAACATCATTGCATTTACGAATAAATGTGCTTTAAATTATGTCAGATAAAGTTTCAAGAAAACTCAACACTTTCTGAGAAAACAAGCTCAAAATTCCGCATTTTTAGAAACGCTCAAATGCCATTTTTCTCGAAACCGGCTCCTATTTTTTTCTTCAAACTTTCGTACGGATAATGCTAATTGTACTGTTTAATACAACAAAAAGTTCATTTTGATATATTCTTTTGTTTTTTCAAAAGGTACACAAAGGTAATCTTTTTAATAAGAATATTTCCATCGATTTGTATACATTATGAATTTGTGAGGGGAAGAGCTATAAATGACTTCCAATGAAGTTTTTCGAAAACTCAAAATATATCTGTGAAAAAGTTTCTAATTTCGCATTTACAGCAACGCTTAAACACCATTTTCTTAAAAATGGCTCCAAAGTTTCCTTATATGACGAGATGTTACTCATCTTTAGTTTTTTAAAATAATATTTCGGTTCTACAATTAAGAGACAGAAAAATTGAAAAAATTTTGAAAAATATTAACTTTAGGGTGGGAAAGTTGGCAGCTGGCAAGAGGATAGGGCAAGATTGTAACGCTCGCCCAGACCAAAGTAATTAGAAAACTAACTAGTGCGAGAAAGTCTGTGCCATTCCGTTACACAACTAGTTTCGATTGCTGATTTGTAGTTAGAAAAATAAAAACAAATTGAACCATTTCCGCATCTTCATATCACATTGACTTTAAATACACTTTGAAAATGACTGCAACAGTTCTGTACATTTATTTCAGTAGTTATTATAAATTTGTAATGAAATTTGTTCTGTTGTCAAAAAATGAAACTTTTTGTTATAATAATGGAAGCGACATTTTAATTAAAACAACAAGATTCGCTTTTATATATCATGCATTAGTTACATTATATATTACATTATAATGAAAAATCACACCATTACGATATAATAAACCGTTTTACACGACATCACTAGTATATTTTACTATCTCACTTTTCAGAAATTGTAAACGCGGAGTTTTTGGTCTCTACTATACAGCATTTTCACGCTAGAGCTGTCGGATCACAGAAAAGTTAATTAGTCGGGGCCTTTTTAGAATCCGTACGTTTCGCAGCATAGCCAAATTTCTTGTTTTGTTTTTTTTTAAGATTCGTTAAAGAACATCGTTTTTCTACATTGACAAGGTTAAAAAGTTTCAGTTTGCTGACTATTGTCGTGTGGGGGAGGTGGGGACGATGGATGGATTGGCGGGTCTGGCACCACGAGCGGGGAAGTGGTCGAACGGCAGGGGCGGAAGGTGCCTTCGGGGCCGTTCCCTATTCACTGGATGACCTTTAGGCGGATGAGAGGAGCAAAGACGAACAGGGATGACCCCAGTCATGGCAAATAGCAGTTTATTACGGTCGTATACTTACATACACTGGACAGGCACGCGACGTAGCCCAGCCTCGCCAAGGGCTGTTCGCCGGAGGAGACACCTTGCAGCGGCCATCAAAACGACTCACGAGTGCACAGCGGTCAGAGGGGAGGGTGGGACGCTGCTAGCAGGACCCCGGAAGGTCGATCTGGGACTAGCGGGACGAAGGAGGTCGGCAGGGCCAGTTTGGGCCGATCTGAACCGACTAGGGTGAAGGGAGGTCGCAGGCCAGTTTGGGCTGATCTGAACCGACTAGGGTAAAGGGGAGGTCGGCAGGGCCAGTTTGGCCGATCTGAACCGACTAGGGGTGAAGGGAGGTCAGGGCCAGTTTGGGCCGATCTGGAACCGACTAGGGGTAAAGGGGAGGTCGGCAGGGCCAGTTTGGGCCGATCTGAACCGACAGGGGAGCGAAGGTCCGGCACACGGGCGACGAGCTCACGAGTAGCATTCGTCCCCGCCAAGCGGAGGTCAAGCTGTTATATAGGCCTTTTCTGCTGAGGCGCTCTTTCCGAAGCTGAGCTACGCAACATGCTTACGCGTGCCAGCTGTCTGCGGCTACGCGACATCACTCCTCCTCGAGAAGAAGCTCAGCCTCATGTCGCGTTGCCGCAGCGGCTCCGCGTACTGATTGTCCAGTTTTCATATTCATTTTACAATAATTAAATTCACTCATCATGTAGTGTTGTTACAATACTAGAGTTCAAACAATTTTAAATTTGTACAATCGTCTTATTAACTACATTTTTTCGTCGAACACTAATACTCTACACTGTGCATCGTGATACATCTTCTACTATCTACATACAAAAAACCTGTCTTTACAAAGGTGGAAATAGTGGTGTGTCATTCACATTAATTCTCTGTGAGAGTTTTACTTTTCTGCATAATTAAATTAAATGTCGAACATTCTTTTGCCAACATTTTGCATCTCAATATTTTACATCTATACTAACGTTAGAAGAAATTTAAATTTCAGAATTTATAATACTTTAAAACATTTCGAGAAAGTAAGTATACCTTCATAATTATGTATCGTATAGAATCGAGGTTATGACAAAGGGTACTTGCATGGCAGAGGGTCTTAGAGGAATCTATTGGTGAATGCAGTTTGACTGCTAAGGGAAAATTGAGTGAACGAACGTTCCTCACGTCACTGATCTGCCATTGCTATGTGCAATCCGACAATCCAAGCTCTGACTCACTGTTTCTCTCCTAGAAAATTTGATTACGAGGGCGCGTGCTGCAGCCTGCTAGTGGGAGAGGTGACCTTCAACGTCTCCTCACCGTCATAGGTCTGCCTTTGCCAACGCGGTTGACATTCCAAGCACAGCACTCTACATTCTTCGGTAGAATTCTACTGCAAGGGCCATTGACTGCAGCCTGCTAGTGGCAGAGGTGGTCTTCCACCGTCTCCTCACCGTCATAGGCGAACCAACGTCAAGCGCTGTCTGACCGTGACAAGTATGTGGATTGCGGACAAACCTGCACTCAGGCTAAGGCAAATAAGTGCCTAAGTCGAGAAAAATATGAGCAAGGACAAAGAGATCGGATGATTGTCGACAAGGAGTACGCCAGACGATACAGAGGGTGTACAAGAACTATGCAAGAACTACATTTAGCAAGAAATGTTGAACATTTTGAGAAAAAAAGGAATGTCGCGTATAAAGTACAGCGCGCTTGCGACGTTCTGGAGAACGCTCTGCTGCGAGAAAGAGCTCTTCCGTACTGCTGACGCTGAGCCGCGTGGCTGGAGTGCGATCCTGTTATACAGCCCATGCATACGTTTACTTTGTTTAATTTCTTCATTTTTTTTTAAAATTTTATTCTTTAACATAAATTAATATTATTTCTATATGTTTTCCCTTAATATTTTTCATAGTAGCACACTTTTCTACATAACTGTTAATACATTTACATATTTCATCCTATACTTTCTACAACAATAAAATGAATAAATACGATTAACTTACTACACTTAATTAACTGACTACACTTAAATTAACATATTACACTTAATGTTATTGTACAAAATCTATTTTGTTAATTCTCTAATATTTTCTTATTTCTATTGTATTTGTAATACACTTGTCTGTCGGCTGAGCACCCATAAGTGTCCATATGATTGGCACTAGGCACCATCGTCCCACTACGTTTCTCCACCTACAAAATATGGAGAAAAATCATTTATTTTTGCGGCGCCTCCACGCCGCCCGACGACGCTGAGCGTGGCTCGCCTCGCCTTCGCTCGTGCATCCATTGGGGTCTCGCTCCCAGGTCCCCCAGAAGATTTTTCCGGGCAGTCGGGAGTCCCGCTGCGCCGTTCAACCTCCCGAGGTCCAAATCTCGCCCCGGTGTGGACGGCGGAGAGTGGTCTGGCGAGTCCAACGTCCACCATGGCGAGGGCGGGTCCTGGGTCCCATCCCTGCAGCTGCCGGTAGTGGCAGCGCCGGTTAACAGCAGTGGCCACGTGATGGATTTGCCGGCGTGGCCGGAAGGGCAGCATCACCTCTTTGCTCGGCAGACCTGTCCTCCTAGTCCTCTGGGCGGTCATACAGCATGCCTCCTGCCCGGTAACGGACGGAGGTTATAAGGTCTCTTCCGCCCGGCGTGGTGGTGGCGGTGGTGGTGGCGGCGGCGGTGTCGCGTCTCGCTCATTGGTTGCGCCACTGTGCCTGTCCCCGTCCTTTGAGAATTGCTGGTGTGTGCACCTGGATCTAGTGGAAGGGAATGAGATTGCGATGGTGGCAACGATTTTCGACCATGGACTTTCTCTAATCTGAACGTGACCGGGGATCTGACCTTGGTGACCATATATGGTCCCACCCAGCGTGACACAACTTCTTTGTCTGTCCTGACGCGAGGCTTTGTTCTTAGAGAACCATTTGCCCTACTATGATTGGTATGAGTGACCTATTTTATTCAGTTTCGTTCCACTGCAACGTTCCTACTGTTCCATTCCGCGGCCTGCGCATGAGCGTACTGGAGGCGCTCCTTAGAGTCTCCACGTATGGCGGGTTATCCGCGTAGCGGTTCGCAAGCGGAAGAAGCCCCCTATCCCATGGCATGTCTAGTTCCCTCCCATAAACTAAGAACGCTGGCGTAAAACCTGTTATGCGGTGTTTCGTATTTCTGAATACGAATAGGGGAATGGCAAAGCTCGTCCCAGTCCCTCGAATCATGCTCCATACAGTGGGCTATTACTGATGCAAAGATTGATGCGCTCTTCAGTCGCCATTGGCCCCCGGGATTATATGGCGACGTGGTTATGTGTCTGACTTGTAGTGTCGACACACTTCCTGCATCAACTGCGAGGTAAAATTTGTCCCTGGTCTGTCAGTAAAATTTGTGGACACCATGGCGGCAGACAATTTTTTCAATGAACGCCTGTGCGATAGTGTGCGCCGTTTGGTCAGGCAAAGCTATAGCTTCCGGGTAACGTGAAAAATGGCATTGGGCCGATAGAATGTATCTGTTTCCCTTGTAGTGGTAGGAGAGGCCCATTATATCTAGTGCTATCTTTTCAAATGGCCGTGTTGTTTCCCTACCTCTTGAATGGGAATTTTCCTTGACACTTTTCCTCATTTTGCAACGAACGCATTTTGAAACAAAATTTCGTGTGTCACTATAACTTCCTGGCCAATTGAAATGCCTCTGTACCAAGTCTAATGTTTCGGACCCCTATCCCCCGCCAGTGGGTTTTCGTGACATCTTTTAGTATGTATCGCGCATAGAGACTGGAGCATACATTGTATATACTGGATTGGGTGGGGAACATGTATTTTATACAGTACGTTTTCGGCATCTAAAAGTAATTTTTATCTTTTATTCCTATTAGTTCGTATAGTTCTTTTAACGACTCGCATTGTTTTTGTTCTTGCGCTATTCTCTTTTGTCCCACACCGGCTCATACTCCTGTTTCTGCTATTACGAAACAGTTGGCAACTCTATTCTCGACAGTGCGTCCGCGTGAGGAATCTGCTTACCTGGTTTATGCTTGACGTAAACGTGTACTCTGAGAGCTCCATAATCCAACGCGCTAGTCGCGGTTTGGGTTCAGCTTGTGTAAATAACCATTGAAGTGGTTTGGATCTACTATCAGGTAAAATGTCTGCCTAGTAAATATATTCGAAACTTCTAATCATCGTTATCACTGCTAAACACTCGAGATCCAATGCGCAATATGACTTTTGCTGTGGCGTTAACTTTTTGCTCGCGCATAATGATGTGTCACCATCGTGTTCTATTTGTGATAAATACCGCCTAATCCATCGGCGATGCGTCTGTCGTTAGAATGAATGGTTGTTCCAATTTGGGAAACGTAGTACGGGGGAATTTGCTAGTGCTTCTTTTAGTTTTTCGAATGCTTGTTGATGTTCTAGCGACCATTTAAATTTTTGTCCTTTTAGTTAAATCACTTAAAATACTGAAAGCTGCGAGAAATTTGGTATGAATTTCCTATAGTAGCTAGCGAGTCCTAAAAATGTTGAACATTTTTCACTGTTTTGGGGCTGGAAATTGTCTAATTGCCTGAATTTTTCTTCGTCTACTTAACCTGTTTGTGGATATTATATGTCCAAGGAATTTCGTTCTTTGTTTAAAAGTGACATTTTCTGGCTTTAACTTTAAATTAGCGTTTCGCAACCTCTGGAAAATCTCTTTAAGACCTTCGAGGTGACCTCCAGAGACGAATCGTAACGAAGTACATCGTCTAAATATACTAAGCAACCCTTATTTATTAGTCCCTCCAATACAATCGTCATTAATCTCATAAATAGTCTAGGCGTTTGCCAAACCGAAGGGCAGCCTATTACATTCGTAATGTCCCGTTGGTGTGCTAAATGCTGTAAACTGTTTATATCTTCCTCTAATTCTACCTGCCAATAACCAGAGCAAAGGTCTAGCGATGAGAAATGCTCGAACCGCCTAACTGATCGAAACTTCCTCTAGGTTTGGGAGAGAAATACTTCTTTGCCATAACGTTATTAAGGGCTCAAAATCTATACATGGTCTGTACTTAGTTTCGCCTCCTGATGTGCTTTTCTGACGAGTATTTTATTCGGACCAAGGCTATTACTATGCGAAATGATGCCTTGATTTAACATGTCCTGCACCGCTGAATCTAAATTTCCTATGCGCGTGAGGCACTCTATAGGGTCTCACTTGAATAGGTTGCAGCCTTCCTACATCAATCGAATGTTTCACAATTCCTGTACATCCTAGAGTATTCTTCCATATACGAAAACATCTGAGTATGTCTGTATTAAGTCTGCAAATTTGGGCGAATCTTCACCGGAGAGTGTCCAATTGATTAATTTAAATCTGTTTCTCTTGAACTTTCTGGCCACATGAGGGATCGTGTTAAACTGCTAACTGCTTGGTTCTATCCAATCTTCCAATATGCCAAACTTTATCTTTGTGTTCTTGCTAAATACTTTAGTTCTCTGTCTCATTTACCAGTAAAATTTCAGCTAATTCTCGTGTACCGTTGACACCGTAGGAATTACATCTACTTCGTCATCGTCAATAAATATCTCTGAACCCTCTTTTGCATCAACCCTTATCGCTGTTTTCGCCACCGAGAATGGTTTTACCTTAATTTGCTCACAACTTCTCCGCATTGAATCCTATCTACCGTCGCCGCAACTGGGTCGGCGTGAACGCTACGCACGGAGCTCGCTGAATCATCACTGTCCGCGTTCTTGTACCCGTGTAATGTCTCTCCGCTCGTCCACTTCCGCAAGCTCCACATATTGACCAGCCAAACGTTCTTCCTCATCATCTGGAGCGGCCATCTTATCAACTTTGAACCGCCTTCCAGCAACTAAAACGGGCTGTCATCCACAACTGAGCCTTGCGTACACAATCCACATTCAACAACATTCATACTAAATAGCGGGCACAATTCCTGGACCCATTTACTACTTTCAAGTAATTGTCCACCGAAACTGTGCTATACAATAACAGAGTTACTCTTTGGACTTTGATTCTTCGGCCTGCACTACTAGTGTTTCACTTTTGTCATCAGTATTTACAGCAGTACTATTATTTTGCTCTGACAAAGAAGTTATTGGCAACATCGGCTCTGGGCTATTCCACTGTTATCTAACTCTGCAAAGAATCCGAACAAATGTTCTGGCATTTTGTCCCGAACTTACTGGCAATATGGGTCGTGAAGCTATTTTTAACCTCTCTATCTAAATTGAAAACAATCTGAAGGATTTATTGGTTTTTATTCCTGGCAATTCAGGTGACAAGGGTTTTGGAGTTTTCACTATCTTTAATTTCGATTGAACCTAAAAATCTAAGATATCGTTGTTTGTTACCCGTTCTTTTTCTGTAAATTTATCTCCACTATATCTATCTTAATCTTACTCTTTCACAGTGTTTTGATTCTGCATCTGTTCTGATCAAACTGTTACTCTTCTCTTTTTCCTTCGAGTGCTATCTTTGTCTGTTTTTAGACAGAAATTTGTTTCCTGTCCTATTTGTTTATACATTCGTACTCAAGTTCGTGCAGTGTTTTGTGCTACCACCATCTTCTCCGTTTTCGGCCTTATTGTACAATCCTGTCGTTTAAGAAATCCAATCCCAGAATTCCATCGTAGTTGGTCCTTCCCAAATCTGCTATCAGAAAATCTTGGGTATATTCCTCATTGTCGATTCTAAACTTAACGGACATTCCCGTGAATTTTAAGCGGATGTCCTGACGCACTTCGTACACTATTATAATAAGGTTTTATGTTAAGTTTTGTCTTTAAAGTACATCCATGTTGAGTACATCAACAAGCTCCGTATCTACTAAAGGATAAAATTTGTATTATATTTGCACTTCTGCCGTTAAACCTGGCTCTGGATTAACGTCAGAACTACTGCATCCGCACCGTTCGGAGCAGGGCCTCCGAGTTTTTGGTGAACTATCGCAATTTATCGGCCTGTGCCCTGTTTTCCACAAATACCGCAAATTGTTAAGGGGCAATTATATGCTAAATGCGATGTCGCCGCAGTTAAAACATTTCTTCTTCCGGTAGGACTGCCTGCTCACATGCCCTCGTCTTCCGCAAGATTGCGTTATGTGCTTTGGCTGCGCCTGATTGGCAAAATGCTGCGTCTGCTGTTTGCCGGCGGCGGTTGTTGATGCGCTTCGATGCCATTCCACCGCCTGCGGGACTTCGACGACGTAGCAAAAAATGCGGAAGGTGGTAGCATGTTAATCGAGTTATATCCTTGCATCACTATTTCTTGCGTACGCGCAAATTCTTCCGCTTGTAATATGCTCTGTGGGTTCTGTACTATCACGAAACGCCCAATCTGTTCTTTTAACCCAGATAAAATTGCGCATTAACCGTTGTTGAAACATTAGATGTTGCCTCGATTGTATATCACCATATGCATCCTTAATTTCGCCAAATGCCTCTTAATCTGGTAGAATATTCGGACACTGATTCTATGTTTCTGCACCGTGCTATTGAATATTTTTTCTAGAGTTATTCTTGAAACTTTGGACAAAATCTCTTCATAAATTTGTAAAATTTTGAAATGATTCTATACATGGGGGTGGTTTTGCAAGAACTCATTCGCTGTTCCTGATATTCGAATGCGGCGGCAGCCAACGTGCCCGCCTCTGACCATCCGTTAAACTACTAACTATCTTCAGTCTTTCTAAAAGTTTCTATAGATACGTCATCATCTCCCCGTGAAGCATGGTATCAGCATAATGTTATTGGCTAAACTCGGTTTTGGCGTTATATCCCTAATTGAATCCTTAAAAAATTCTTTACAGTGCTTCGCTAGGCGTGCTAGATTTTCGTCGCCTCCTAGCATATTAATAGTGCTTTCAGCCCTGTTTGTCCTGTAGATATAACGTCCCATGATAAGAAATCCATTATGATGCGCTGTCTTATTTTTTTTTAACAAATCGTGCCTTCATAGAGTTCCATGGGAAAGAGGAAAAGCCAGAAGAAAAACTCGGTCACACACAGTCATTTTCGCAAAGCTCTTAAACAAACAGCTGTTTTGCCATCACTGAGGTATTTGAAAATGTAGGATAGAAAGGAGAAAATCATGGTAGGAATATCTCGAAATCAACACATAAAAAATTAAAACATATTCTTTTTTTAAAATATTACTGTATATTTTCCCTAATCTCTTTCATCAACAAATTACGCTGTTCATACGACAGACCGTAAGCTCTCTGCGGCATTCTGCAAGTATTTGTTGAATATACTCCGGTACTGTAACTGGACGTGACTGTTTTTCTTTTTAGACTCATTTTCCGGTTTATTGCCCGGTCTATCCATTTTAGTCCGGAAGAATAACAACAACAAAAATGAGAAGGCGAAGAAAACAAAACGATTCTGAATATTGACCACAATTTTGCTAACTCGAAAGTTAAAACTACACTCACGTTCTCCACATACCGTATCCCTATCATATTCCCCGAACACTTCAACACTGAACCTACTCGTCGTGTGCGTCCGCACGCACACCTGACACCATTGTCGTGTGGGGAGGTGGGACGATGGATGGATTGCGGTCTGGCACCACGAGCGGGGAAGTGGTCGAACGGCAGGGGGCGGAAGGTGCCTTCGGGGCCGTTCCTATTCACTGGATGACCTTAGGCGGATGAGAGGAGCAAAGACGAACAGGGATGACCCCAGTCATGGCAAATAGCGTTATTGACGCGTATACTACATACACTGGACAGGCACGCGACGTAGCCCAGCCTCGCCAAGGGCTGTTCGCCGGAGGAGACACTTGCAGCGGCCATCAAACGACTCACGGAGCACAGCGGTCAGAGGAGGGTGGACGCTGAGCAGGACTCGAAGGTCGATCTGACTAGCGGGGCGAAGGAGGTCGGCAGGGCCAGTTTGGGCCGATCTGAACCGACTAGGGTGAAGGGAGGTCGGCAGGGCCAGTTGGGCCGATCTGAACCGACTGGTGAAGGGAGGTCGGCAGGGCCAGTTGGGCCGATCTGAACCGACTAGGTGAAGGGATGCCGGCAGGGCCAGTTTTGGCCGATCTGAACCGACAGAGGAGCGGAAGGTCCGTGCACACGGGCGACGAGCTCACGAGTAGCATTCGTCCCCCCGCTAAGCGGAGGTCAAGCTGTTATATAGGCCTTTACTGCTGAGGCGCTGTTTCCGAGGCTGAGCTACGCAACATGCTTACGGGTGCCAGCTGTCTGCGGCTACGCGACACTATGCTCCGAAGATTACAAACATGAACATGCTGAAAAAACATGATTTTTGTTTCACCGCGGACCCAAGAAACGTTTTGTGAGAAGCACCTATTTTTCGACATTTGAAATATTTGAGAACGCAAGGAATGGAATTAATTTATATAATCATAATATCCGTTAATTCGAGTATTATAACTCGTGATTTTAGGCCCGAAACTGTTAATTTTCTAAGTAAATAAATTTAAAAGCAATATAATTGAAAGACCATTCATTAATATGGGATATTCACAGTAACGCTGCATTACCCCGCGCGTTTTATAGTACGGAACTAAAGTTCATCAATTTATTAATGTATCATATTAGTTCTGCTAAATAAAATTATCGTTCCCTTAATTATTATTAAATTTCTTCTAAAAATACAGAAAAAGTAAAGCGTTTAGGATAAAAAAAATTGAAGATCCGTGAAATGAAATGTTTTTAAAAAACTTGTCCCAACATTGGTCCCCTTAAAAAACTTGTCCCCTGAATCCCGCGTCTACTCGGGCTGGTAAATGCTGGTTGGGGTGGTTCATCGCTGTGGGAGATCACGCAAGCCAGAATGTAGGTGGGCCCCGGATCTCGCGCGATGAAGGTTCACAGGTAAAGAGATTTTACTCTAAGAAGGGACCGCTTTGACAGCTAGTGCATGGCTAGCGCTGACAAGTTAACTGCACTTTCAATTAGTTAATCGTGCGTTTGCAGATGACTCACTTGCAAATGGCTTTGAAACTACCTCTTGGAATGCGATCACCCTAGACGACCACTTGATTTTGACCTGTGAAACTAGGTTCTTTCGTAGACTAACTTCTCGACACCACCTGAGAAATAACATTCATTACATTTGCGAAACTAATGACTAGAAGGCGGATTTTAATGAAAAGTCTTTTTTTTTTCACTTTAGAACTGCCGTTTGGTATAGAAATTCATTTTATGTTATGACAAAAGGAAATGACGCATTTTTATACGTCATTTTTTTTTAATTTTTTTTTAAATGTTAACAGCATTCCTGAGTACATATACCTGGTAGCCTATTCGATTTCTTCGTTCTAAAGTTGTAATGTCAGCCATTGTGAGAATATAATCTAAGGTTCCAGTGACGCCCGTCAGCGTCATTGGCGGTTCAGCCGATTTCGGGATAACTAAAGTCAGAGATATTTCTGTAAAGAACAGTTCTAAACAAAAGTTTGAAGGCTGAGTTCCTTTGAACGAATAGAAGACGCCTTGATTGCATCAGTAATATATCCAACACCTTAAGTTGTTCATCTAAAGTAGTTTTGATCACATTTTTTACATCATTTTTCTTTGGTTTTAGAGTATTTTAAAAACATTTTATGAGCATTTTATTGAGCATTTTTGGCGATGTTTTGGGTCATCAAAATCCGCCCTAACTACTGACCATAGTAGTCGAGGCGCCTGGAAAAGTAAACAACGAATCAATGAATCGTACAAAACATTTGACGTCTAACGCAATCGCAATGGCAGACGAGAAGTGTATTCGTCGATTTTTTTAAAGCGGCCGATGACATACACCTCCTGCCTTGTAAAATGAATCTTGGCGAACGTCCTTCTCAAAGGTGCTCGCGGCCTCAGAAATGTGCCTACCACTGCTAAAAAGATCCATTTTCGAAGGCGGGAGGTGCAACCATGACCTAGTGTCATCGGCCACTAAACGAAGCCGAAGTGTAGGCGTCGCCGGCCGCTGCTCGGGGGCGGGGCCGCGTCTCCTGGCCACGAGGCTGCATCGCGCTTCCTCACTGCGCTGCCATCTACAGGACACCCTCTCAAGCTGCCATGGTGTGGAGGGGCGCCACGGGGAGGGTGGGGGCATTACGTCGCCGCGCGCGGTGGGGTGCCTGCCCGCCCGCCCGCCGGCCGGCCGCCGAGCGCGCGGCGCCGCGCGACGCGCTGCATATGCCCCGGAGGTGCCGCGCCGGGGTCTTTGCGCTGCACGTGCCCGGAGGGGCATTCATTCATTATTTAGTGTTTCTGGAAGCGTCAACTACTATGGTCATTTTCCCCAGTGTAGTGTTGGCGGTGTTTCTCCTACGAGGGAAGTGATATCCTGCGCCGACCTACACGTCATCGTCGGGGGTTACCCCTCCACTCCCAGCAAGCACTAAACTCCCAACTGGATTCCCGACATGTATGGAGTGTTGTGCCTGTAAATGTAAGAGTGTTGTGAGTAATCGGAGAGGAGGCTGACGAAGAGAAAGATCGCGCACAGTCCATGACCCGCTGGTCTAAATACTTCTCGGGCATTCTCCTGGTATTGATAGGAGAAACCACGCAAAACGACTTATTAGAGCTGTGCATTCGTTGCAAAACAACCACCCGCGACCTGCCAGTTGGCTGCACCCCGGCAGGGCGCTCGAGCGATTTGCGCGATTGGCTGCCTCACGACGAACGCTGGCGGCCGACGGCGCGGCGCCCTCCCCTGCACCTGGGTTTCTGCCCCTGGCTGATGACAGCTGATCAGCGGTTACGTTTGCGTCCTATCGGGAGCTTAAACGTCACCACAGTGACGTCACTGTCTTGACGTTTAAGCTCTCGATTGGATGACACCATAACATCTGATGAAGTGTCATCGACCAGATCAGACAAACCCAAGAACACGCGCGCTGCCGCCGCCGACAGAGCAGCTTTCCTCATTTTGAAAGAATCCGGCTGCGAACTCAAATTCAACCACTCAACCATTCCACTGTTTTGTATATCCTGGGTTATCGAGGAGATGCATATTTTAAAATGTTTTCAAAGTGTAATAAAAGCAAAGACAAATAAAGTAAAAAAGTAAGTAAGAAGAGTAAAAAAAATGGATCTAAACCAGTTCAGATCAACAACTCAAGCACTTGGATTATGTTACTGATTTAATCTTTCTTTCATGCAAGTGTACTCAGCTTGCGAATTTTGGTTCGGGCTGTTCTTTGCCTGGAATTCTCTGTCTTTAGTTTTCGTGAAATCGGCAGAACCTACAATGGCACTGGTAGACGTCATTGAAACCTCAGATCACAACGGCAAATATTCTTCTCCCCCACTCGCCATATACAGTTTTTACTGTTTTTTGTCCAAATAAATCAAAAAATCAAACGGCTGACATTACAATTTCTGAGTGAAGATATTGAATAGATTACATAGGAATTCTGTGGAGAATGTTTCTTGCATCTCATAAATATTATTTGAAACAAGTTCCAGTAAAGACGGCGGCGCTAGCCGAATTGGTTTACTACGCTCCGTGAAGTCACGAAGGTTAAGCGAATTCGAGACTCGCGGATTCCTGGTTGGGTGACCGGACAGGAACCCCGGGATCTAACGGCGTTGAGCCCCTGGCCGAAGGGATAAAAGGCACTGACTGACTGCGACGTGACGAGACTTGACAAATATAGTAATTATTCAGTGTAATAATTACACAGTAACGGAGGAGTACTCCAGAAAGAAGCGCTCGATGCCCAGCAAGGGTTAAGAGACGCGTTGCATCAACAATGACGCAACAAATTAAAAAAAGATATTTTTTTAATATATTTATTTCCTGTTCAATTTTACGAATTTTTCAGGATGATGAATAAATGTATACATAACATTTTTGGAGATGCCAGAAATTAATATCATAATTAAAGATAATTATGATTTTATTTTAATAGTACTTACTAATTAAAATTGATTTTAATAATTATTCATTAATTTTTGTAATAAAAGTAAGTAAAGTAAAGTAAGTAAGTAAAGTAAGTAAAAATAAATATAAGTAAATTTAGAGTTTTCAGAGAAGGTGTTATTGAGTAATAAATTAGACAAATATTTATGGGGGGTGAAAAATATCTTTGGGGAAGCGGGAACGAATTCGTTTAATGTGATAATTTTTTCCCAGATCGAAATGTTGATGAACGGGATAATCTTTTAAAGAGTTGAAGAATTTGGAAGATTGGTTAGTGATGAATGTTTTAATTTGTTCTATTTGTAATTCTTTGTGTATTTGTTTATTGGAGATGAACCATTCAGCCTTTAGAATTCTCCGTAAAAATTTATTTTGTATGGTTTGTATTTTCTTCATGTTTGACGCAGATGCATTACACCAAATTGGGCATGCATATGTAAGTGATGGTCTTATTATTGCCTTGAATATTGATATACCACAATCTATTTGTAATTTTGAAAATTTATTAGTTAATGGGTATAATTTTGATATTTTTTGGTAAGTTTTATTTGCAATATTTTGAATATGTGTTTTCCAAGTTAATCGACGATCGAAATAGAGTCCTAAATATTTAATTGGAATATGGTTTTCTATCCATTTCTATCCATATGTATATTATTTATTTTGAGACTGATATATATTTTGAGACTGAGATATTGAAATCGATTAAATCAGCGAAGAATACTTTAATGACGAAAAAAGGTAAAAATGTCTTATTAACCGAAACCGACAAAAAATGCAAAGTAATGTCATATAAAAAGTAAAAATGGATCTTTTATTTTGTCATAACATATAATTAATGTGTATATTAAAAGATATTGTTCTAAAGTGAAAAGAAAAACAATGACATTTCATTAAAATCCGTCCCCAATTTGTATATTGTAGCATGAATCATGAAGCCTTCGAAAATCATTTATATATTCAGTATAATTGCCTAAATCGGAACCTGTACAAGCTGGAAACTTGCCTTAAGTGGAAAATTTCTCCGGGCCCATGAAATTAAATGGCGTTTTACACAGCATAAAAGGGAAGCTTTCCAACGCGAAAACGGAACGTTTTTATGCTCTACAAGGAAAATAGATATTTATGTCAGGAGTCCTCTAAACGAGTCTTTAAGGACACAGCTGGAAGGTTAACTGCGAGGCGGAGCGATAGCAAAGCCGAGTAGATAACCTTCCGGCTAAGTCCTTAAAGACTAATAGAGGACGAGCTACATACAATGATTTTTGTTATTTTAGTTTATCACTTATTAAAAATAAACTTTTATCACTTTTGCGAGTTCAGAATTGTCATTACTCTTGATTTTCTGTAGCAAGGGTTGGTGGTACTGGATGCTTTGTTTCTGATCAGACAGTTGAATGTTTTTTTCTACTAATGCAAGCAGATTTGGAAAAATGTCTGGGAATTTCGAGTTATTTGAAGATATTTTCGTTCCAGATGATATTCTGGAGGAAGCAGAAGCTGCAGGCTCCAGTTTAATGCCTTCTAAATCACTAACTAGTTATGAGAAAACGTATGATTTATTTTGTAATTGGCGAATTAAAAGGAATGTTCGAGGGGTAAATGAAGACATTTATTAACGAAAGATCGAAAACATTGAAACCAAGTAGTCTCTGGTCTACTTTAGTATGCTGAAAAATGTGTAAAAATACATGAGAAGACTGATGTATCGAAGTAAGTTATTCATTCCATATAATTTGACATAGTAGTAAATACTGAGGACTAATTATTTACAATTTATTTGAATAGAGATATTATAAAGTTATTGAATTTTTGAAGAAAAAATCTGAAGGTTACAAGCCTAAAAAGTCAGAAGTTTTAACAAAAGAGTAAGTAACTAAGTTCTTACAAGAGGCTGACGATGACATTTACTTGCTTTTGAAGGTCATTCTTGTTTTTGGAGTATTTGGTGCTTGTCAATATTATGTGTATTTCAGAATCGGTTTGCTGTAATAGTAATTAAGATGTAAATGTAACAACCTCAAGCGGTATTATAATGAGCGGCAAATTCAAAAATTGTACATTCAATATATCTGTACCAAAATAATTAAAAAATAAATGTTGTTTACACTTATTCCCAAAAATTGTGTTTCGTGTCAACGTCATAATTATCCCAAGATTTATAAGCTCTGACAAAATCTAAACCCGAGAGTCCATAGTGTTCATAGCAACGGCCGTTAAAATGATCCAGAGTCCATTAAAAATATTTTAGCGGCTGTTGCTATGGACGCGCTCTTAAAGCAGTATTTAGATGGTTGGTTGCTAAGGGGCTAAGTGCGTGTTTACTAACGTAAATAACAAAAAAAACTTTATGAAACGGAATTCCTATGAATTTAATGCAATTGACAGAGTTTCGCCAGATATTCTTAATGGTAAGAATGCTTCTGCAAATCTGTTCTATGCTATGTTCCTGAGACAGCGATTTAGCTGTGGCAGGCGCAGAGTGAAGAAGCGAGGCTTGAGCAGTCAGCATTAAGTAGGAGCGATTATTAAAAAAATATCGATTAATATCTAATCGATTATTATTTTTATTATATTAATATACATCGATTGATAGTTACGAATTAATCGATTAATCTTACATAATCGATAAATTTTTCACGTTCCAAATAATAAGTAAAATGCATAAAATAGTTAATTTTTACGTTCTTGTATATGTAGTACGTATAAACGGAGTAATATACGTAGTATAGAGAAAGTTATGTAACGCTGCGCGAAAAAACGGCGGACTTTCGGCGGAAAAATATTCATGGCCGGACTCTGGTGGCGAAAAAGTGCATAACACCAGTTGCTAAATTAAGAGAAAAAAATCCTCTAACACGTGGTGTAGCCAGAATCCCTGTTTTGTGGGTCCTTGATGCCGAAAAACCAATTGGAAGCAAAGCGTCCGTCCGTCCGTCTATCTGTGAACACTACTAGCGCCTAAACCACTAGTACGATCTTCTCCGAATTGAAAAATTCTGTGTCGATCTGCCTCTATTTGAAGCTTTTAAATTTTGAAAAGCATTCTATAAAATTTGGGGGTCATTTGATGTTCCCCGGACATTTTAAAATTGTTCTCAAAAAGGCTCCAAATTTTTTCTTAAATTTTCTTGTAAGATAACAGCAAAATACACTTATAAAGTAACCTATTTTAAGAAAATCTATCACAAAAATTCGAATCATTCACAATTTTCTGACTTGTTAAATTTTATTTGTTAAACTTTGTGTTTAAGTCAAATTTAGTTGTTATTTTAATGAAATCAAAAAAGCATGTTCATCAACTAAAATAAGGTTTTTGTAAATTAAATACAGAATAATGTAATACACACATTTTTGAATAAAATTCAACTATTTAATCGAACATATCTCAATTTTTTTTTTATTCAATAAACAACAATGTAAGTAAAATTATCTTTTACAAAAACATTTGCATATAATATAAATCTCAATCATAATATCGTAATACAAATCTCAACACAGCATTAAATGAACAATATCGAATAGAGACACAAGGAATTCCATTGCTAAAATTCAAAAGAAGAGATGTACTGTCATATTTTGTTCGTCTTGAAAATTAATATTTGAATTAAAATAATCCAGCTAAAAATCGGAGAAACTAATTGATGTCTACATTATTCATTGTAAAAATAATCGATTTCGATTTTTCGATTAATCTTATAAATAATCGATTGTTGTACTAATCGCGATTAAATCGCCCATTCCTAGTTCGACATTAGGGTCACTTGTCACTCAAGGCGGACGCCGTAGGGTGTCTAAGCGTGGGAATGTTTATGGACATGGGTTCTATTCGCATGCCTCCCCGCCCAGGATGGAGAATCGGAACTCCTCGACCACAAAACATTGCTCAAGGTCATGCGAGGGTAACGGGAAGACCTAGTACTCTGGACTATGACGTATTGTGCATTGAAAGAGTCAGTGCTGCTGTCAGTTAAGATATATTTTTAGGAGTTTCACAACCACTTTAACAATGGTTAGAAAAAAACACAAAACTCTAACCTTAGATGAAAATCTCAAACTTATGAAAGCAAGAGAAACTCAGAAGCTGTCAATGAAAAACGTCAGTTGGCTAGATGATGTTCGCGACTATACATACTAAATGAGTGTTTTTATAACAGTGATATTTTTTTCTTCAACCTGAACCCTAGATTTTTAAAAAAGATCCCAACCACGGCTGAAACGTCAAAACAATAACTTGTTTAAAAAATATTTTAGTGTCTTTTTTTATTAAGGTCAGTAAACCATTACAATTAAATAAACAATATAACAGACGTAAATTTATTCCTTAAAAACACGTTTTGTGTTCAAAACCCCCAATGTGACAAATGAATTTGAAAGCCATATCAAAATGCATTGGTTGGAGTTTATGTTGATGCAATATACAAGATAATATTTGTGGTTTTCAAATGAAAATGTGTCTCTTCCAACATACTTCGGAACCTAAATCCAATTAAATACGAGTATTTACAATAACTTAACGTGGCATCGAAAAAGATATTGATACTGTAATTTATTCATAAGTATTGTACATGGTTTCGTGTTTCAAATTAACATTCTTTTACATTTTTAATATTTCAATAAAGTGTTGGAAATAATAAAATATTGGGTCTGTGGCAATCGCATTCGTATGTGACACCCACATAAAATGTCAGTTTTTATTTCTTCCGCATAATTGATTTCAATGATCAGCCAACGTGACAAATTAGTGACTTCACTAGAGCAACACGGGACAAGAAATGTGGATCACAGTGGGATGGCAGAATAATTTCTAAGGGGCTTTCTAACAAATGTTTCCTCAACGAGCTTCAGTTATATAGAGAAGACTTGTGCGCGAAGTACAACGCTCCTGCTTGAAGAAATTTGCACTACAGCCGCTATGCTTTCTGATGAAAAAATAAAGAAAGAGTTGCTACGGGTTCTTGCTTAAAATTACACGATTTGTGTGTGTGTGTGTGTGTGTGTGTGTGTGTGTTTTACGTAGTGTTTGTAGATATAGTAGATATGTGACATTAAAGTGTTCTCCTCTTGTTGGGCACAAAGTTTGCTCGAATAGAAGCGAAAAAAATATTGGAAGCAGGAGGGGGGAATAATTTACTATAATTTTGCGTACCCATAATATAATTGTATTAATATTTAAATAATTAGTAATAGAATTGACTGTTAATAAATTGCAACCAAGTTTAGTCTAGATTACGTTTTGACATTCTGTACGAACAGGTAGTACCTATATTACTTTAAATGTATCAAAAGAGTTACGACAAATTCATTAAATTATTTGTCCATTTTCATATCGAATTTTCCAAGACCGCGGTTTGATCTCAAATTATTGTTAAGCACAACATTTTCGTAGCGATATCAATTTAATTTAACTCATTAGTGCTCAGTGTTACCATTTGGTAACGAAAATTCCGGCAACGGACTAGCGGCATTTTTTCAATGTCTGCAATACTTTGCGATTTTTATTTCTTCAATAGACGTAGACATCCTAAAAGAAACATATAAGCAAGTTTTTTTTCATTGCTGAATGCCAAATGTTGATTTAGCTAAGACGATCGCTAAGGTATTGTACACTCCTGGCCAGGGTGGACACACAGGCGTCGGTTCGAATCATCTGAAACCTGCTTAGCTGGTAAATGCCTGTGGTAAAGAGGGAGAGGCAAATTAATTCTTCAATAGTTTTATAATATTGGGGAATGTTATTTACATTGTTTATAATCAACATGAACATTATTTCCGCTCATTCTTGAATATAATTGTAAGTAGTTGAATGCATAAGCCAACAAATATTATTGCCATAGTCATTAGCCCGATTACATGAATGTTCATGTGAATCTTAGATGTTATAAATCAATACAACAGGAATTGAGCGTAAATAAACCCATAAAACTCTTACATCTCAATCATTTAGTAAAAGTGTTTCAATATACAGGTGTCCTATACATTCGTAAAAGCTTATAGCATGCGTTCGTAAAAGATCGTGAACAAATGATCTAGGTAGGCAAAACAGATCACTGAACATCGGTTGGGTTTTTTTTTCGTGTTTCCGGGCGCGTCAACTGCTTTGGTCATTAGTCCCGTTAGTGTAGTGCGTGTTTTTTCTCGGGAGATGGTGGTGATCTTCCCCCGCTGGATGGGGAGATCCGGCGTCGACCTACCGTCGGCTAGTGGGGTTTCCCCCTAACCAGGACTCCCCTACCAGCGGGGCACCGCCCCAGCCGGGACAAGCTCTTGCGAGCTCTCAAGCTCAAGCGACCTGTCTCCCGGAATATGAAGTAGTGTAGTGCGTGTTAGTGTAAGTGTTGTAAGAGGAGAGGATAGGACAAAGAAGAGGAAGGACAGATCGCGCGCGGTCCGTGGTCCGTTTGGTAGGGTACTCCGGCATTCGCGTGGTGTTGATCGGAGAAACCACGGAAAACTACTGATCAGAGCAGCCGGCCGCTAGAATTCTCCTCCAGGCAGCGACTGAATTCGACCTAGCTGAAAAGCTAGTGAGGAAAATCCTACCGCCGTCAGGACTCGAACCTAGGACCTCCCGGTCAGAGGCTTGAACATCGGCGGATCCTGGGAAGGGGGCATGGGGGCCACGTTCCACCTCAATCCATTTCTTTCTAATTTATTCAATTCATTCTAAACAATTGATATCATTACATTCCAAGGCATTATTTCCATAAAGCACACGCGGATCAAGTGTATTTTTTTCAAATTTTTGAAGAACAGTTCCGAACTGCAAATGGACAACTAAAATACTTTCTGGATCCGCACCTGCTACAGAATAACATCTGAAATTTTTATGTTACGTTTAGCAATAGCTTTCCTTCGGTTATGAAGGAAGTCGATTTGCCGATCGCCCTAATAGCATAGCGCTTAATGACATCGTCGTATTATGCTCTTGTTTTCTAGTTGATCTAGAAGAGCACGCTCGGTATGGCTAATGCTGTAAGTTTATTTTGTCCAGTAGTGGATCTTAAATAAGGTTTGACTCTTTTCAAACACGAAAAAATTTTCTACACTGCAGCTTGTTGCTGGAAATGGAGCAAATAAGCAAAATAGTGAGTAAGCTATATGCAAAATAGTGTGTAAGTGTAATAGTGTGTAAATAGTGTGTACAATATATTATGAATAGGGCTGCGATTCATATGAATTTGCATATTTTTCTTTTAACTAAAACATCCTGTTTCAACAAATTTCAAAATAAGTATTGAGGCACTTTGAATTCATTAAAGCTCTTTTTATTTTGCATATATTCCCATAATTGCATATTTTGTCATATTTGGGCCAAGTTTTGCATATTTTTGTTGCATATTCACCCCTCATCTGCGAGAAGAAGCTCAACAATTACAGTTCTGTCAACGTTAAGCGGCTCTGTCAGCTCTCTCGCCACGTGCTATGGTACATCATGTGAACTGCTCTGAAGCAATGGGCTTCCGAGGATTTGTTCACGTTGCTATACCCATGGGTCGGCGTTGCCGCTAGCCTGACCGTACGAAGTCGCTCGAGAAGCACGCTAAGACCTGGCATCGGCAGATCAATCGAAATGAAATTTGCTTATGCAATAATACTCGTACAAATCACTTAAAAATGTGCACATAAAAGTTCTGAGTGTACACAAGTATTTAAAAGAATACATTTGTGTAATTTTTGAAAAAACAAAATAATATAGCAAAATGACATAAAATTTTATGTCATTTTGCTATATTATGCGTACGAAAAGTTTGAAGAAACAATTAGGAGCCGTTTTTTGAGAAAATGGCATTTGAGCGTTTCTAAAAATTCGGAATTTTGAGCTCGTTCACAGAAAAGTTTTGAGTTTTGAGAAAATGTATAGGACATAATTTAAAGCACATTTACTCGTAAATGCAATAATGTGAACAAATAGCCCTTAATGCAACCCAAAATTTTTAAAATTTTTTTTTTTTTCCTAAAACTACTAGTATTTTCAAACAATGTACCTAAATGACCTCAATGAAAAAACAAATTAAGGAAAAGAAACTTCATTTGTAGAAAAACCTCAATTTTTAATTTTGTGGTTGTAGGAAGTCGCTGAAAAAATTTAAAACTTTTGCAATTATCGAAAATTCAGTGTTAACAGTGAAAATCGGACCTATGCCATATTTATGATCGTATTTCACTATATTCTTACAAACTATGTAAAGAAAGAATTTGGAGCCATTTTTGAGAACATTTTGAAAATGTCCCTGGCACTTCATGAAAATACCCCCAAAATTAATTAATATTTTTCAGAATCGCGGAGCTTCGACTCAGGCCGGATCGGCAGGTGTTTCTTCAATGTGGGAACAATCCTAGACTCCAGGCCGTGTATCAGGCCGCACTAAATTCGCAATATGGCTGCTTGAAAGATTTTCTGTCGGAATAGCCAACTTATGAAACTATAACTCTGATGAAGTCTCTCGCTTTTGTTTTGTTTGTTGTCTCATTCACAATCCTCGCGCGGTCTCGAGTCTTGTCCACTATTCAATAATACATGTTTCGTTTTTCGGTAGAATTAAAAAGAGATGTTCACCTATAAACGAATATTAACTCTGTGAATAATTATTAAGTTAATTAAGAATTATCATTATCAACTATTGCGAGTTTAAGAAGTGTTAAAAAGTGTCAAGTGCAAATGAAAAATACAACCTCAAAAGTTATCTGCGGTCATACTTCTATGTTATTAATGCTTTTGAGATGTGTGTCAACAGTTCCTTCACGTTTTGAAGTGGTAGTAATGAGTTTTATTGAACGCAAATAAATACCACAATTATTGAAATTAATTAACGTGATATACATGGTAGTTTTTAAGTGATCTAATGAAATGTTCCTAATAGTCCAGTTATGTCAATATCAATGCAAATACATACATTTAATTTATCTGTTCAATTATTCATTAGTTTTTAAAAGTAAGCTCAAAAAAATAATGAAAATCATCATTAGTGTAAGTACGTTTTCAATAACTTATCCATTGTTACCAGAGACAGTCTTTGAAAACGTGATATTTTCAAAGGTTCAGTATTAAGTATAGACCCAGATGTTGTTAGGTTTACCATTATTTTCCACTTATAATTAAAATGAATTCAGAAAAAATAATAATAAATATAATATAATTAATTTAAAACAAGAAATACTAAAGGGACACTCAACAACAACAAATAATGAAATAACTATTTCAATTAACTTAATATTAATTATTACTAAAGAAAACAATTGGAAAATAAGAAATAAAACTAAAAAACGCCTAGTACTACTAAATAAATAAATTGAACGATAAAACGCAAAGAACGAAGAGCACCAAAACGCAAAATGCAAATCTTTAGCAACACTCGTAAACTAACACAATTTCACTTGGATGGCTTTGAATGTTGGCGGTATCTACGGAAGTAGTCATTGTTTCATTGCAAACTTAAATTTTAAAAAATGTCCCTACCGCTTGAAGGTAATATATTCAGGGTATTTGTGTGAGGTTGGCAACAACTTTAGCCAACATAAAACGAATCGAAACTACCCTAAATCGAGTATAAATGTATGTTCTCATCCGACAGTGACATTTTTCAAAAGTTGTCCCATTAGTTCGGCTTTTTAGCTGGCCAGCAGTCTACACATGGTTTAGGCGCTAGTGTTGTTCACTTACACCAGACGAAAAGTTTTGCCGTCAATCGAATTTTTGGTACCAAGGACCCACAAAACATGGATTCTGGCTGTACCACGTGTTAGATGATTTATTTTCTAAATTTAGCAACGGGATTTATCTACATTTCGTTATCAGGGCTCGACAATAAGAGTTTTTCGGCCGAAAATTCGTAGTTCTTTCTCGCAGCATTACAGAACTTTCCGCGTAATTACCGCGTAAGCGATAGCGAGAAAGTAAAAACCTGGAAAAAATCACAATGATTTGTGTTTCGAGAGGAACTTTTGAGACCTTTTCAAGCTTGTTCCTCTTTTCTCGTACAGTGAAAATTATTGTTGTTGTTGTTTTCAAAACAGTCTTTGTTTTGAATTTGATGCTGAGAAACTATGAAATTAGTAGTGCTACAGAATGGCGCAGACTTTCTCGTAGTAAAGTTTTCTAATTTCTTTGGTGTGGACTAACTTTACGTACTTCCACATGCCAGCTACCATCTATCGCCGGCCAAAGTAATTATTTTTTTACATTTTCTCAATTTTTCGGTTTCCTAATAGTAGAACCGAAACATTACTTTAAGAAAGTTAAAGATGAGAAAAAACTCGTCATAAATGGCAATTTTCATTGAAATATTTGGCGGCGTTTTAAAAAAACTGCGTTTAAACGTTACTGTAAAGGCAAAATTCGAAAGTTTTTCACAGAGAATTTTCGACTTATCCAAAAACTTTATTTAAAGTCATTTGAAGAACTTTAATTCACAAATGCATTAGTGTTTACAAATCACTGGAAACGTGCATATTAACGGCGTGAGAGATATTAAAAAAATTGTGGAAGTTTTTAAAAAACAAAAGAATACACCAAAATGAACTTAATGTAAATCGAAACAGTGCAATTAGCACTACCCGCAAAAAAGTTTGAAGAACAAATTTGAAGCTGTTTTTGAGAATGTGCGGAATTTTGAGCTCAGTTTAACAGAAAACTGTTGAGTTCCAGAGAAACAATACATCTGACATTATTTAAAGCACATGTACTCATAAATACAATGATGCGAATAATTTGCAGCTAATGAAAATTAGACAAGTGAGACAAGTTAAAAAAATTGGTTTTGTATTTTTTGAAAAAGAATAGAGCAATATGGCATTTATTTCATCTTATAGATTGCATTTATCACAATCCCTATCAAAAGTGTAAAGAAAAGTTTGGAGCTGTTTTTGGAAAGTTTTTCAAAATCGCAGCGCCTCAAGTCGAGCCAGATAGACCGAGAAATACCCAGTTCGGAAAAAATCCTATGGTTTAGGTGCTAGTGATTTTCACAAATGGAGAGGCGGACAGATGGACGGTTGGACGTTTTAAGACAACACCTTTTTTTGTATCAGGGGACCCCAAAACGTGTATTTCCGTTGAAATCTCGAAATCGATTTTCCGCAGCATTACTTATATTTCTCTTTACTACGTATATTACTCCGCATTTTCCGTACGTATACGAGAAAGTAAAAATGTTTTTCTGATAGTATAACTTATTTCCTTATTTTTCATATTTTTCAATCAGATAAAGTAGTGTAAAGTTGACGAAATAATTAAAATTAAAAAAAAAAACAAAAAAAACTTGTTTCAGGCTGTAGAGGGCTGTGGGTGGTGGGAAGAGGAAAAGGCTATTTTTTATGTTAGAGTTAAAGTGTCATTTGGTGCAGGGGATTTTTTTCTATCCTGTGCGAGGGGACCCTTTGCCCCCCACCCCCACCCCACCCAATAAAAGATCCGAAATCCCGTCCTTGCCTATGCGTGCCCACACAAGGCGCAAATGCGGAATACTGTTTGTCGCTTGTAACAATTTATATGATTTCTGTATCTTTTTTGCTGTAAACATATTTCCCACATTACACGTTTTATTTATTTTTACACTTACAGATTACATTACACTATTTCGCATATTTTCCTTTTTTAATTGCATATAATAGCAAATATATTTACATATATATGTGCATATTTCGCTGTTTTTATTGCATATAAATCACAGCCCTAATTATGAATATCACTGTCTACAAATTTATAATGTTATTTGTAACAATGAGAGATATGAACTGATTGTCGGACGAAATTCAATTCATTTTTCAAACGAGGAAAATCAAAATAAAGGGAATATTGTCTTTTCAAAGAATTTAACGCGTGGAAGGGAAATGTTTTGTTGTTCTCTATGAATTTGGAGAATCTACTAATTGAAGGAATTCTAAATTTTGGATATCTGTGAACCTAGAACGTAGCTGGAGTAAGATTTTAACAAGAATTTCAAAATAAAGCTGCTTGTATTTTAAATAATTTACATTAGAATCATCTCACAGTCTTTTCAAAAAGTGAGTTGAAATGTTTGCTTTGTTGAAATATTCTTCAGCTTTTCTTTCATTTCTCTTTCATTCAGTTTTCTGATTTGTTCACTTACAGTTGAAAAATAATACTGAAGGTAGTACGTCTAAAGACTTCTTTTGAAGAATATCAAATAATTTCTTTGTCATTGCAAATTGCATGTATCATTGCTCCGTACACATTAAGCAAGAATAGAAATTTGAAAGTTTGTAAAAGATATTTGAGGCCTAAAGCACCATTTAATAACCCTGAACTAGAAAGTATAACTTCTTCAAAATCGTGAAAAACAATAATTTCTCTCTCTGGCTGGCAATAATTTCAAGTATTGTGACGTTAGCGGTCCAACGTAGTACATCACTGGCAGTTGGTATTCTTTTGCTCACAACTTATTCAAAAAAAAGATGTAGTATGTTTGGGTGATTCATGAAAATAAGCAGGGAAAGCATGGACACTAGAAAAGAAAATATGAACATCTTTTACGCACTTCGACCGTTTTGTAAGACAAGATTCAGTCGAGCACAACAATGCCTAAACAAAACGTGGGGAGCATATCCTCTCCTAAGAGCCTCAAGTTCTGCAATTTCACCCGCCGTCACGCTAGCTTCATCGTAACATTGTCCTATTAATTTTTTACTTTATCGCGCGTTATACGCGGAAGGAACTTCCGAAGAAGAGAAAGTTATGTAATGCTGCGCAAAAAAACGGCGAATTTTGCGGCAGAAAAAACTTATTACACAGCCCTGGCAACGAAAAAGTGGAAAAATCCAGTTGCTAAATTTAGAAAAATAATCCTCTGACACGTGGTGTAGCCAGAATCCATGTTTTGTGGGGCCTTGATACCGAAAAATCGTTTGATGGCAAATCGTGTCCGTCTATCTGTGAACAACGCTAACAGACTAAAATGTTCAGCCGATTTTCTCCAAAATTGATATTCCTCAATCGATCTGACTGATGTCGCGGCCCCTTGATTTGAAACCGATATTTTAATTTTGGAGGGTAGTTTTCATGAAGCCCCTCAGATAGTTTCAAAATTTTCACAAAAATGGCGCCATCGATTTTGATTACATTTTTTGTTGGATAGTGTTTTGTAGGACGATTAAGTGAATGGCGTATGTTAATGAGATTGGCGTTGAAAACCCTGATTTTCGAAAATTGAAAAAATTCTAAATTTTTTTCGTCTACTTCCTACATTTACAATTATGAAGATACAATTTTTTAAAATTGAAATGTCCTCATCAAAAACAGATTTTTAAAAAAGATCGTGTTGACTTTTTTTAAAAATATGATTATTTTAGTAATTTCGCGTCAAACTTAATCGCCCGTTCTAAATATCATGCGTTTCGTGATCGTAATTTTACAAGTGTTTTGAGGCAGTTGGAAACTAAGTGAGTTAGAATGTGTATATTTGATATTTATTTGATCGTTTCTTACATTGGAGCTTTTGTTACACATTTACAAATTAATCTTTTAGAAATTATTCGAAACCTTTTTGAAATAAATATGAAATTAAAATTGCTAGTCTTCAGTCGCTCGCTTCCAATTTACGCAGTTGGGTGAAGTTAAAAGTAAAGCGTAAATTAAAATTTGAATATAATTTCATATTATTATTATTATTATTATTATTATTATTATTATTATTATTATTATTATAATTATAATTATGCTATTTCATTTTTGAAGTGAGATTGAGGCGTTGTTTTGTCGTTTTTGTTTATTTCAGCCGCATTGTAGATATCTTCAGTGCTACAAATAATAATAATAATAATAATATTAATATACTAAATTACATTTTTTGTCAAATATAGGATATTATTATGAATAAAATTAGAATTTAAGTGAAATAGAAAATTGGAATCTAAAATATGAAACTAATAACAGATGTATTATTCTAAAGAGAAGAAAAATAAATGAAATACAAATACAAAAATACAAAAAATAAATGAAATACAACCCCGTGTGGTGACCGGGGATTTTAGTAGAATAGCACCACGGGATCTCTCCCTGTCGTAAGAGGTCTAACCGGAGCAGCTGTCCGCTGTCCCTTCCTGTGAAATTTATCCATCTCTCATTATCCCTCTTGCCCCTGTCCTAAATTGTCCCTCGTCTTTTCCCTTCCTCAGGTGAAATACGAACTCCCATGATATCCCACCTCTTTCCCTTCCCTCTCCCTGCAAGTCTTCTTAAGTCCAACCCTACGTGTTAGCATGGACAACTGTGCCACGTGGAAGACAAGCAATTGTCACCTATTATAAAGGTGCTTGTGGCAATGGCAATTACCCATACTCATATGGAGAGACGTCTAAGAAGTCATAAGGCCTCGGAAAAAGAGCCGCTGCCCGGGAGCGCCGGGGCACGTCTGGAGCCGGTGCCGGGCGTGACAGCATGCGAGCCACCGGTGGTAGGATGCTGAACAGGCGGGCGCCTACCGGGTCACCCGAACAAACTACAGCCAAATCCCAAAGAAGCAACCAACAATCTGTGGCTTCTCCTGCCGACAGTGTTTTGCCCGAGCAGCTGCTCGCAACCACCAAGGCGGGGAAAGTGAGGCAACGTATGAAGTGGACAAATAACTTAAATGAGTATATTATGCGCGTCTACTACCGAGCCACACGTTTAGAAACAGAAATGATTGATACAGACAATCTCTGCATGCTGAATTCAGAGAAAGGTTTCTCATATTGGCGTCACAGATCAGAGGCTCGTAGATCAGAAAAGAGCTATACTTAAAAACAATCTAATCCCAAAAGTAAGGTTGGAACAAATTAAACAGGAAGTAGCAGCAGAAATCTCTTCCTCCAGTAATGAATGTCCCTTGACACAAACTGTCACAGATTCACACGAAGCTCCAAATTCAACCCAATTAGATGAAGCAAATCAGGATCCATCAACACCAGGTGCCAAGGAAGACAACATATCAGACGTAATTGACATATACCAGGAACTTTTTCTCAAGTACTCAGGATTAGATCCAACACTTCGCCCCAGAATCTCTAAACTCAACAGCAATAGAAACAACAGGCTCGTTCAAATTATTCAATATATAAATGAGCATGTTTTGCCCTGTCAGATCAAAGAAGAAGATACATTAACAGATATACATGCTATAGTTTACTGTGCAGCTGCTACCGTAGCTGTAAAATCTGGTTTTAAATTAAAGGATGAGTCAGAAAGTGAAAAAGGAAAATCAATCAAGAAAAATACGAAACCACCATGGCAGCAAAGACTCGAAAATCAAATTCAGTATCTCAGACAGGAAATAGGTCGAGTAAAACAATATTTGAACCAACCAAACAACAAGAAATTAGCCAAGAAAATTAAGAAAACACTTACAAAGATCAGAAAACATGAATCAAGAAAACACAAGAACCAGGAACATAACACCATTGATTCAAATTTAATAGCTGAACATTTAGATGAATTGAAACAGAAACTTGCAGCTAAATCACAAAGACTGAGACGATACAAAGAAACAACAAAACGTAAACAACAAAATTCAGTGTTTCATCAGAATGAAAAAGTGTTCTATCAACAACTCAGACAAAATTGCAATTTCCAACAAGAGAACAACGGTGCACCAGATCAACAAAATTTAGAACAGTTCTGGTCAAACATTTGGTCAGAAACTAGTCATCACAATAGTGAGGCACACTGGATTAAGGACGAAATTAATAATGTTCAAAATATAGATCCAATGTTATATCAAGAGATCACAGTAAAGGACGTCAGCACTTCAATTGCAAAAACCCACAACTGGAAAGCTCCGGGTCCAGAACATATTCACAATTTCTGGTACAAGCAGTTTACAACGCTTCACCATAAGTTGGCTCAGTGCTTCACACAAGTCATTAACAGCCCAGAAGACATGCCTTTATTTCTAACCAAAGGTATTACATACATGAAACCCAAAAGTAGAGACACACAGAACCCATCTCAATACCGCCCAATCTCTTGCCTTCCCACAATGTACAAAATTTTGACTTCATGCATTACAGTAAAATTCAAGATTATATTGAGGACAGAGAAATAATGGCAGAACAACAGAATGGTTGCAGTCGATTACATAAAGGATGTAAAGAACAACTTCTAACAGATATGGCCATTCTCCAATAAGCACATAAAAACCATAGAAACTTGCACATGCCTTTATTTCTAACCAAAGGTATTACATACATGAAACCCAAAAGTAGAGACACACAGAACCCATCTCAATACCGCCCAATCTCTTGCCTTCCCACAATGTACAAAATTTTGACTTCATGCATTACAAGTAAAATTCAAGATTATATTGAGGACAGAGAAATAATGGCAGAACAACAGAATGGTTGCAGTCGATTACATAAAGGATGTAAAGAACAACTTCTAACAGATATGGCCATTCTCCAATAAGCACATAAAAACCATAGAAACTTGCACCTGGCATACATTGTCTACAAGAAAGCATTTGATAGCGTTCCTCACAGTTGGCTTAATGAAGTTCTCCGCATATACAAAATTAATGAAACCATCATCAACTACCTGGAACATATCATGACTCATTGGAGAACAACATTGTCCTTAAGGCAGCAAGAGTTAACAATCTCAACAAAAGAGATCAGAATTATGCGGGGAATCTTCCAAGGAGATTCTTTAAGCCCATTGTTGTTCTTTCTGGCTCTAAATCCCCTATCGACACAACTTAACAGTACTCACTATGGCTTCCAAATTCGTAAAAATAAGATGACTATCTACACCATATCACATCTGATGTATATGGATGACATTAAACTTTACAGCTCAACAAACACACAGCTTCAACATCTCCTTGAAATAACACGAACTTTTTCTGAAGACATTCATATGAGTTTTGGTATTGACAAATGTAAGACCCTTCACGTAGACAAAACTGGAAAGTTACAGAAGATAGACAGTACACTCAGTGATCAAATGACAATTCAGGCAATGGGCGATGAAGAAATATATAAGTATTTAGCATTCGATCAAGCAGCAATCACAGACAACAAGGCAATCAAACAATCTCTAACAAAATTGTACAAATCAAGAGTCACTGCACTCCTGAAAACCAAATTAACAGGTAATAAATGATAAAAGCAATCAACTTTAAACTTTTTTATACCATGGAGCGACACAGACCTCGAAGACATCCAGAGACTTACCCGCACAATTTTGACAAAATTCAGACATCACCATCCAAATAGCGCAATAGAACGAGTGACACTCCCACGAAGTGAGGGAGGAAGAGGCCTAATAGATCTGAAGAACTTGTGCTACAAACAAATCCATTCATTAAGGAACTTTTATTATGAGAAACAGGCAACCTCAGAACTACACGCTGCAATAGTTCAAGCAGATACTAAATTAACCCCTCTTAACCTTAACAACAAACAGCTGGACATTTCTCTGCGGGTTACAGATAACTGCAAAATAGACACGTGGTCAAGAAAGGAACTCCATGGACGCCATGCAAATGATCTCAAGCAACCTCATGTAGACTCAAAAGCCTCAAACACTTGGCTAAAATACGGTAATCTGTTTGGCGAAACAGAGGGGTTTATAGTCGCCATACAGGATCAAGTGATCAACACTAAAAGTTACAGGAAGCATATCCTCAAACAAACAATAGATGACAAATGTATAAAATGCCATACAACAGCTGAGAGCATACAGCACATCACATCAGGATGCAAATTAATGGCTCATACAGATTACACCTATAGGCACAATCAAGTTGCAAATATCATTCACCAGAAACTGGCAGCGAAATCCAACCTACAAGAAATGACCTGCCCATATTACAAATACTTGTATGTTCCCGTAACTGTACTTGAAAATTCAAACTTTAAGTTGTACTATGACAGAGAAATTATTACAGATAAAACTATTCACCATAACAGACCAGACATAACTTTTGTAGACAAACGGCAAAAGATTGGCTTCCTGATTGACATAACTGTTCCACAAACAGCTAATCTCCAAACAGCACATGCAGAAAAAATGTATACAGAACTAGCAACTGAAATCAAGGCACTATGGCATTTCCAAAAAGTTCATATTGTTCCTCTGGTCATTTCGTGCACAGGAGTTATACCAAATAACATCCATAAAAATCTGGAACTTATTCAAATACCAAAATATACCTATAAAATTATGCAAAAATCGATCATCTTAAACACATGCAGGATTGTTCGAAAATTCCTAAATTGCGACGAAACATGAATTGACCTGTGTCTTGGTTATTAACTCGACACAAAGTCAAATAAAAATCCGGTGAATACCGAGAAAAACAATGTATAATAATAATAACATTAATATACTAAATTACATTTTTTGTCAAATGTAGGATATTATTATGAATAAAATTAGAATTTAAGTGAAATAGAAAATTGGAATCTAAAATATGAAACTAATAACAGATGTATTATTTTAAAGCGAAGAAAAAATAAATGAAATACAAATAATGTAGGTAAATAGATAAGTGAAGAAATAAATTTAAATGAGCAAACTGACATACCGATTCTGAAGCAGCTGTCGAAACAAAGGGACCTCGGTCCAAACAAGACAGCGAGGGTGAAGGGCATTGCCCGCTATTTAAAAGACAGTTCTCAATGGAGAGGGGAGAGACCGCAGGGTTTTTCTGGGAAATTGATATTAGGGGAAAGGTCCAGCTGGATTGCGGAAAAGAGGCGGGCAGATGGGTTTATATGTGTGGGAAGCGGCAAGTTTCAAGAGGGGTGAGAGAGAAGGAATTTGTTAATTCAGAATAGTGTGTTGGGGATTGTTTAATAAACTATTGATGTGAATGGCTTCTAATTTAAGTCTGTGGGTGTATCTGTTTTCCATCTCCAAAATGTTGACGCACTGCATTAAATGAGTGTTCCTGTTCTAAGAGATGGCTGGCAAAGTGTGATTGTGTTGTTTTGTGTGTAAGAGTATGTAGTGATCTTTGATTCCTTGATTAAAGGATCTTCCGGTCTGGCTAATGTATTGCGCATTGCAACTGCCACAGGAAATGGAGTATACTCCACATGATAGAGACTTGGGGATAAGGTCTTTGTTGTGGGAAAATGTGTTATGGAGATTGTTTGGTGTGCTGTATGTGACGTGTATGTCAAATTGCCTGATATTGTCTAGTATTCACCACAGAAACACGGACGGACAAACATACATTTTTAGGGGAAAAGAAAAGGAAAGAAAAAAAGAAAAGAAAAAACTTTAAAAATTCGTATTACCGGTAGGTGACCAGATAAAAACCAGAAAACGGGGCATTGTGACGTTTCCTTGAATAAAAAAACCGGACAAATGAGACACTGGCTGCATTCGCGCGTTTTATTACTCTCAGCCTACAAAAAGACACTATATTTCAATATTTCGCAAGTTCTGTCCACAACTCTCTTCGAAGAGAGTAACAATTTAATAAGGAAAATGTTTGTCTAAAAAGAACCAGAAATTGGAGAAAAACAATGTCAAAGAGAACATTATAATGGAACATTAAAAAAAAAAAAAACACTCGTAAGTTTCATTTGCTTTTTTTTTTTTCATTATAAAGTTGGCCCGTATTCCTCAATTTAGATTACTTGGTAAGTCGCACAGAAACTCACAGCAGCAGAAAGTTCGGATTATTGAATTTTTCAGTAACGATATCGATAGTGATAAAGTATATGCAAGCTCAGATGATGGGATAGCTCATTTTCTTTTCTTAGAACCACCATTGAATCTCTCCCTTCTTGATTTCAATGGTCCGTGAACAATCTCGTTTAGTGAGCGTTTGATCGACTCGGGCTTACGTTTTTATAAATTAATCCAAACCCAGCGGAATACATTATGATGATAAATTTAAAATTGTTGACGGCTCTTTATGCCGATTAGTCAATAGCCACGAAAACGGGACATTTTGGTGTCCCGTTTTCCTTTCTAAAAACATGGTGGACAGGGACTGAAAAAAGGGGACTGTCCCGGACTCAAAAAAATGGGACGTCAGGTCACTGTAAATTTCATCAAAATCGACTTTTTGCGTCATTACAGTCCTTTAATAAGTAACTTAATATCTACACGAGAAAGTAAAAGCTATCATATAATTCAATTTCTTTCCTTTTTATTACTTATATTTCTTTAATCAATTTCTTAATAACTATAGATTTTAAAATATCAATAGCTAAATATCAATATCAATTTTTCTACAGTTCAAGTAGTTTAAAATTCACTATTGATTAATTTCATCGTAATGCATTTACTTTTGTAATGAAAAGATCCTTTTTTAAATTGGAAAATTAGGCCTAATATATAATGAATAAAAACCAATGTTTATTTTTAAAAATCAGTTCGCACATGTAAAACTGTTTTAAAAGTTCGAGATTCAGTGCGTATTCCTTCCAATTCCTACAGATAGCAGCACCGAGGAACTTTTATACTAATGGCCGCCTCCTCAGCTATTTGTGGTGTGTGTGCCAATGTGGACTGAATATGAGTCAAATAATTGGGTACATGCGATGACAATGTGTAGGCATTGTTCGAAACCTTTTTGTAGTAAATAGAACATAGGAATTAAGAAAGATGTCTCAAGCGTTGTCAAGCAATAGGTGAGCTACCTTCATTCAATAATACAGTCACCAGTGTTTTGCAGTATTGTATTCTACTTTCTTTTGGACATACGGCACTTAAAATTTTCTCGTAAACGCATGTTTGTTTAGAATGTGGTCTATATTTAGTAGCGATGTTAATACAGAATTCAGTTGTGTGTTAGGTGAAAGAACAATGACAAGGTTGACATAATTGATTTCATTCAATATGTCGTTGAATTTTCCCGAATTACCATTGAATAACTTTTTATTTCTAGGAAGCGTGTTCGTAGCAACAATTGTGAAGAAGAGTGTTGTGATTTTATGCCATTATCAAAACGTATTAATAACCTGCACATAAACAATGGAAGTTGTTGTAATGGCTTAGTTCACCCAATTCCAGAGCATTCAAATTTTAAACAGGTTAGCTCTTATCTTTTTGTTCTGTATGTAAATGTTTTTCTGTGATGTGCATCTTAGTACATTAAAACCTATGAGCTTACCATTTAAATTCCGAAACATGAATTGTATTAAAGTGTATCTTAAGTGATCTACTTTCACACAGCTGATTCCAAATTTAATGTTACAGGATGGAGCATTTGAAGATTGCCACTCAGGTGATGTGAATGTATTAAGTCATTCCTCAGATCCACTGCAATTGCCGTTTTCAACTATGCCTGAAAATGTCATTCAGCCTGGTGTAAAGCATTTTGATTTTCACAATGGAGAAAATAGCAATGAATCATCTTCGTCAGTTCATGGTTGGATGAGTGAACAAGTTTTATCATTGTATAGTCCAGACCTCAGTGCCACGGATAATCCTTTTTATTATGAAAATAATAAACTTCTCTTTGCTCTGTATATGGAACGAATGCAACGTGGTGGACATGAAGTGTACTAATTTGTGTTCAAATGTAACACCAGTAATTTTGAGTTAAAAGCCTTTGAAATACACCTTCCACATAACTAAATTATTCAACATTGTTAATATGTTTGTATTGGAAATTTTTTTGGTGAAAATTTGAAGAATAGTTCTGTTTTAATGGTCTGATAAGTAGACTTTTAAAAAATTCGTAGAATCTTCTTTACTCTTAAGAGCAATAGAAATAAATAAATAAACAAATAAAAAAGAAGAAGATAGCTGGGCAGTCTCGATATTGTAAATTTAAATATTCCTATTATTTTAATGAGTATGTTAATTTTGAAATTAAAAGCTCCCAAATGTGTCTGAACTAAAGTGTTGTTTATAAATGTTTCTTCATTTCATCAAAAATGGAATGCAAATAGCAAAAGAAAATTTTAATTAATTATTCTGAATTAATTTTTATGTGTTAAAAGTGATTGCTATGCTATAGAATTTCTGGTATATTAAAAGTTCTGTTATTGTATAAACTCAGTGCAGTGTTATATAACCCTAAAGAAATAAGCCCAAATGTGTGTATGTAAATTTAAAACATTTAATCATAATGAAAATGACATTTTTCTGTGGTATGACATGTAAACATTATATTTAATCTGTGGTAAGTGTTGATCTGAAGATCTAGAAGCTATGTCTTAGTCTGTTCTATGATACTGTGTAATTTATGTGAAAATAAAAGTTATACAATGCCTAACATAAATTTATTTGGCATTATTTATTCCCTAATGACTGCAGAAACTGCTTAATATCAAAATTAAAGGCAAAGTTTTTTTCCCTTATTTCCATTGTTACAATATTATAGCTCTTAAGAATAAAAATGAAGCCAAGCTTCCGCTAAGTTGTGTGATATTAAAGCTCAACTGGTTATTTTTTTTTTAATGAAAGAAAATAAACTCTAATTACTTAAGCAAATATACTACATCCATTTACAAAATCAGGACCATTTGGACGACGCGGGAAAAGGACTACAAACCAATAACTCGAATTCAAAACTTTCGATATGAAAGACTTTCGAGAGTATCGAAATGAAAACAACGCAATATCGTCGTGCACAGCAGGTGTTTTCGTTTTCGTGTTTGTTGTCATTTGCTCGAACTGTTGTGTTTTACAACTATTGTGAGATTTCACGAGAAATACTAACCTCTCGTATAACGATGGATACTCTAGAAAGGTATGGTATAGAGTTTTATCACACTAATAACCACGCGAAACTAATATTTGTCGTGGGTTTTAATGCCATCTTGTGACCCTATTTTGGGAGACAACGGATTATGTAGTGACACAACCATTAGAATAATGAACATAATAAGCTGAAAATAGTGCAAAAATTCAGTAAGATGTTAGAGGTGAGACCTATAGCGAGTGAATTAAAGGGAATTTTGCGTATTTCAGATGACGTTGTTGCACCTTAATGGCAGTCATCTTCCAGAGTGCTACTTATTTTGAGGTAAGTAGGTCTCAGTACATCCTGAAGCTTGCCAGATTACTAAAATAATAGAGATTGTTCAAATTAGATGTTGTTTATGACAATACTAAATATTTTTATGGGAAGTAACCTACATATTATGTCTATAATGTGCTAATTTTTATTGAGATGCTTGGGCAAGTTATGACTAACAGGAAATAAATAGTAGTTACAATTGAATACCGTTAAATAGTTTTTAACTAACATTATGTTGCTTTTTGCATATTACAGGAGTGTGTGTTGTGAAGCCTGAAGACCTCACCATGAGCTTTACGCCGATTGGAACACCCTTTGCAGGGTCAATTCCTACAGCTACTGTGCATCAGTTGACTACAGCCAAGTTCTCTCATAATGTGGCTACCAGTGGACAAGTGTTTTTGAGTGATGGAGTGCATTACCTTCCTAACGGTTTCACAGTTGCAACCACTCAGGGAGCGGGTAATAACCAACATGCGCAACCGCAACAGACGTTGATAACATTGCCTATTAGTATTGCTGGAAAACCTGGGGAAGGTCAAACTCAGCAGGCTGTTCAAATTCAGGTTGTTAATCCAAATGCTGCAACAATGGGTAGCAATGGTACTGCAAATAACGTATCTCCAAAGTATCACATTTCTCCCATATCTTTGCATCCGTTCTCACAAGGGATATTAACAGTGGCCTACAGTGGGCAACAACAGCAAGCAGGTATGGAAACAGTGCAACTGCAAGTGCATAATCCACAAATTCAAGTGTCGCAGGCATCCAGCAACACTCCAACTCAGGGGAGTGCAGAGGTTGCTAGCAGTAACTCGCAGACTCAGACGCAAACTACTTTACAACAACAACAGCAACAACAACAACAACAACAGCAGCAACAAACCCAAACAATTACTGTTACAACGGATCCTGAAAAGCAGGAGCAACAGGCATTTCCAGTTGCAGTTGTTGCACATATACCTCAGGATCTTATTTTGCGCGATGGTATTGGCACCCTGGAGATTGAAAAAGCAACACAAGATCCTAGCAAAGAGACACTACAAGTTGCAATCGTGAAGACAGACACAGATAAAGAAACACAAGAGGATTTTAATGCTAATGGTTCTCAACACACTACGGTTGCAGCAATGCCTGCTACATGGCAAAGCATAGCTGCTCCAGGATCTACTGTTGCTGATTATCTTTCACGTCTACCTGCATCCACCTTGCCCCTCAGCCTTCACCATTTTTTAAAATTTTCTGCTGAAACTATAAAACGTGAAGCTGCAATAGAATCTTCTCCACTTTCAAATCATGAAGTGGTTGAAGCAACTGCTAATGGGACAAATACAGAGCCTGTTCCAGTTGCTGATGGTACTGGTAAACCTAAAAGAAAGAAGAAATACAAGAAGAAGCCACCAAAACCTCGTCGTCCAAGGCCAGGCCAGGTCCATATAGCCACTGCTCTTGATGGAACCACCTTATTTTGTTGTCCGGAATGTCATATGGCCTATCCTGAGAAAGAATTATTGGAACAACATTTAGTGGGGCATAAAATTGAAAGGAGGTTCATTTGCGAAATTTGTGGGGCAGGACTGAAGCGTAAAGAGCATTTGGAAAGGCATAAACTTGGCCACAACCCAGATAGACCTTTTATATGCACAGTCTGTCTAAAAGGCTTTAAACGCAAGGAACATCTTAATCTTCATTTTGTGATACATTCTGGAGAGAAAACTCAAGTATGTACTGAATGTGGAAAGGGATTTTATCGCAAAGATCATTTGAGAAAGCATGCTCGAAGCCACATTGCAAAACGGATCAAAGAGGAAATGAATAATCAGCAGCAAGCACAGCAACAGCAACAGCAGGTCCAATCACAGGCTCAGCAACAAGTCCAGCACAACACAACAAACACACAGCAGCACAACAACAGCAGCGCAGCAGGTCCCAAAACAACAACAGGACAGCAGCAACTCAACAACAAGTTACAACAGTGGTTTTGCCTACAGCTGCTGAGACAGGAGCAATGTTGCTGCAACATCACCACTGAATGAACTATGGATTCAGTGTGAATTGGCCATAAAAAATCATATCGAAGTGTGCTGACAACATTGGAAGAGGAAGTGAATACATTGTGTATTTGCCTCTCCAGTGATTTGTAATGAACCACAGCGCAATATTTTTACTTTTATTCAGGGTTTCTTTATGGCTAGTTGACATGGTTGTTTCAGCTTTACAGATAATTATTTATATATAGACCTTTAGAATCAGAGGTATTGTTTTTGGAAAATGTCACTTCTTATGGTTGGTGTTGAACGTGAGGTGAAATCTGTTTGTTAAGAATAGTAGTGACCTAAATGAAACATTCTACAGATGTTAGAAACATTTGTCTGCATGGACCAGGTGAAACAACTTTCTATGCAAGTTATTTGGGAACATCACACAGACCTCAAAGGTCTGACATGAAGTGTATATTCATCATGAACTATTGTTTTACACATCCTGAAGGGTTTTACAAATGGTGTTAACAATGCTGTGTGTTAATATGCCAGGTCCACAACATTAGGGCTTATAGTTATGACTGAATTTTTAAAATTAAAAGTATAGCATTATTATACTGTGGCATTTAGCAGATATTTGTAATGCAATGAAATGACTTACTAGAAAATGTACCACAAAGTTTTTATTTGATTGCTTGTATAGATATGTTTTAGCACATTGTGCACAGTTCTTGTGGAATTGCCATAATATGTAATGAAAACTATTGTATTTCTCTCCTAAGATTATATGAATTTTATTTTGATGTTGGTGAAGGTGAAGTTGAAATTCAAGATCTTGAAGGCAGTAAAACATTTCAAATCCCAAAACGGATACTGCCATGTAACTACCAAAGTTTGTAAAATGTCTCAATTATGTACAGGCTCTTTTCTGAGACATACTTTTTCTATTTCTTTCTTTGTATTTTTTTACATTAAAAGAGGAATTTCCTTTTTGAATTTACAGGTTATTAGTGGTGGCACTTTTTAAGGAGTATGGGCTATCAATTGCAAGTCTGCAGGCCTTGTTTTCTCTACAGTAGTACAAATTACATTTTAGCATGGGCTCAAATGTTCTTTTGTGAGATGTGAATGTAAAAAGACAATAAATTTTGACTTTGGTAATGTTTTTGCACATCTTATTTGTTTATGCAGAAGAGAGAACTATAGTGAAAGTGTATATTGGTGCAGTTACTATGAAAACTGGACCTGTGAGTGTATATTTCTACTTTATCTTATTAATGAATGGTTCACCTCTATCAAAATCTTGGAGAATATTTTTTGATCATGGGAACAAAGATTTTCCTGATTCTTCATAATGGGCTGTTTGTGGTAGAAGTAAGCTATGCCAGTTTCTGCATTTAATCTATCAGTTTGCAATTTGATACAAATTGTTAAAGTCATATTAATGCATATGTATAAATCTATATTGAGACACATGTGCAATTACACCTTCAAATGTATTGTATGTGATGATTACCTTATGATTAGCATTACTTGATTTACTTGTGGTAGAATGGTATTCTGTCGTTTTCTTTATAAATTGCAATTTTCTAAGTTGAATGGTCTTTGGGAAAGACAGTGCTGAATTGTGTGGTTTTCTTATTGCAATATAGAGAATAATTTTATTTTCTAGGGAGCCTCATTGCATGCAAAGATGACGGAAAAAAATATTTATTGCTAGGATATCTTGCATTCTGTTTCATTGTTGTTGAATGCCAAAAGTATTAAGAGGCATTCATACAGAATGCAACAATTGCCTGTAGCTGAAAATTTAATGTTAAGAATATTGGTATTGCACAATTAGTTTTTGTATGAAAGTGTAAATGATTTAGGTTATTGTAACACTTAACGTAGACATTTATTTTCTGTTTCCAGTATGCTAATGTCCATATTTTATAACTCTGTAAATGTGTTGAGTAAAGTTTTCATGACACACTGAAATGGAAAAACTTAATACAAATTCCTTTGTAATTATAAGTCTCGCTTATTTTGTTGTGGACAAGGCTAGAAGAAATGTTCATTTTCATGTTTTTATCACACTATAAACTAACTCATACACATGCGTGTTTAACTTAATCATAAAACAAAAATTCTAACACAGTTCTTTGTGTAATGGATGTAGTAATTTAATTGGCAACAAAACATAATATGGTTATATCAATTAGTGTGTTTTAAATTCTAAAAATAAGTGAATTGAAATTGGAATATTGACATGAAAATTTGTCTGCTCTACTTACTCTAATTACCAAATGTTTGAAACAAAATTCTGTACAGTGAGTAGCAACTAGTGAGTGGATGAAATCAGAATACAATTCATTTATTACATTCAAAATGCAGCAACTTTTTCTTAGTAATATTGTTCATGTTTTCTACCAATATTATCTGTAGGAAAAAATTTTTATAATACATATATATCATGATAAATTAAAGTTTCTTGCAATACGACCCATCTTTCATACTGCAGCATTTGAGGAGATTTTGGTAAGAGTAACAAAATATAATTTTAATGTTCACATGCAAGGTTTACAAGTACCGCTACATCTGTAATTTGCAGATTGCTCACCAGAGTTCAGATCGCTACAGCGTAATACCCTGAACAACTGAATATCGCTTTGCACAGCAGGTGTTTATGTTTTCTGTCAAAGACGCGTATTTATGGAAATACGTCATGAGACTGCTAGTTCCGAAATAGTAAGTTACTTGTTTTCACATTTTGTATATTTTGCATAAATGAGTATTTATAGTGGAAACAAAGATTTTCCCTTGTGATTTATTTGCTTGACGGAGATCTAAATATGGACATTTTATTTCGAAAGAGGCTCCAATGAGAACCCATCTTGTGCCTCTGCGCGGGCCATGACGCTTGCTGAAACATGTCTTGAGTAAATTTTGTGTTGAAATTAAGTTATGTTTTCTAAGTTCACTAAAGGCTTTCAGAAGCGAAAAGAGGTGTATTTTTTGTGTAATTTTCATATTATGAACTTAAAATAGTAGTAAAGGTGTGGGAAATGAAGAAGGTAGTTCGTTTTACAAATAGTGCTATATTCGCATTTGCATATCAATAAGTGCACTGAATAATATCTTGTATTTCGTTATTACAGGACATGCGCGTAAAGAGAAGGAATTCAGGTTAGTTAAAGAAGGTACAGCTCGTGACTTGGAACATCTCTCTGAATTACAAGAAACAAGGTTTTGCATGACGATAACATTGGCGAAGTAGCGAAAGAAAATCGTGCTTCATTGTTCGGGCTTGCGAACTTGTATGTTGAAGAATGACGCTGAATTGTTGGATTTTTCATATTATCTGTTTCTGAAGCAGCAGGAAAGTAAAGCCAAGCATATATATGTGGAAGAACATTTCAGGTATTACTGATACCAAAGTGTAGACTTTAAAGTGATAGCAATGAACTTTTCACCCTTTGGCAGCCACTTTCCAGCATCAATACCTACAATTCATCAATTTGCAGCTAAATTTTCTCATGATGGGGGTAGTGGTGGTCTTCCACCTCAAGCAGTCGATGGATCAGGATCTCGGTATCATTCTAGTCCAGGACCAGCCCACTTTAACCAACACCATCCACCTATAGGAATGCCTGTAAACATGGGGAAGTATTCTCGTGGGGATGGTAGTAATAATTCTGCAGGACAGCCTCAAGTTAGCAATATGATGAATCCTAATTCTTCAAAGTATCATCCTGGAGCAAATTTAAGTGGAACACACCATTATTCAGGAAATGTTGGTGTTCCATATAGTCAAGCAGGTACAGTTCAACAGCAACAACCACAGCCGCCTCCTCAGCAGCAGCCTCCACCACCGCCTCCAAATCGACCTACCTCATCTCCTTCTCTGCAAGAGCAGCAACAACAGCAACAGGCCCGGCAGCTTGCTGACAAACGAGCTACATACCATGGAGGTGATATGCAACCTCAAGATTTGTGTGCAGCTATGATGCGTGATAATACTATGTCAAGTGCTGAGAAAGATAAAGATGTGAAACGTGAAGATGGTGGTGATAAAGAAGATCGCCCAGGCTCAAATGAAGCTGAGTATAGTGGCTCCATGTCCTTGCATCATCAGCATCACCATCACCATGCTACACAAACTACAACTACAATGCCAGCAACCTGGCAAAGTTTAGCTACTCCAGGATCAACTGTTGCTGATTATTTATCACATTTGCCTGCTTCTACTTTACCCCTTAGCTTGCATCATTTTTTGAAGTACTCTGCTGAAAATATTAAAAAAGAAACAGAAATGGCTGTTAATGCGAGTGGCCCAGGGTTAGGTGTTGCCTCCTCTGCCACACCAGGGGTTGTAGGCAGTGCTCCAGTTCCTGGAGGGGCAAAGAAAAAGAAAAAGAAGAAGGCAAGCAAAGAAAAGAAGCCCAGACCCAAGCCAGGTGAAATTCGCCTTACAACTGCTTTGGATGGATCTACTTTATACTGCTGCCCAGAGTGTCACATGGCCTACCCAGAAAAGGAACTTCTGGAACAGCATTTGTTAGGTCATACACTTGAACGTCGCTTTGTGTGTGACATCTGTGGAGCAGGTCTGAAACGTAAAGATCATCTGACACGTCACAAGCAGAGTCACAATCCTGAACGTCCATATGTTTGCACAGTTTGCCTCAAAGCATTTAAACGAAAGGAACAGCTGACTTTGCATTTTGTGATACATTCAGGTGAAAAGCGGCATATCTGCACTGAATGTGGGAAGGGCTTTTATCGCAAAGATCATTTGCGTAAGCACACACGCAGTCACATTGCTCGCCGTGTGAAAGCCGAGCTAAGCCAGCATGCTCCGCAGCCACAACATACTCCTACTCAGCTTCCTGTGGCTGCTGTTTCTGCTGAACAACCTCCTCCTCTGCTCTCCTGAATGTCAGCCAATGGGAACTATGCCAATGTTCCCAGCCTTCTGAACTCGGATCTCCTGGCGTTTGTATCTGCTGCTAAGGATGCATTTTAGTATGTTACGCCCTTGTGTGTGAAAGTTCTTCTAGAAAACAATAGCAAAGATGGCTTAGGCAAGCCATGCAAGACTGATGGCGTCTGACCTCTTTGTAATACCTGCAAAATTGCTAGCCTGTAGGATAGCTTCACCTATAGTACAGCCAATAGATGCAGCAATTCTGTATTCAAGACCCCAAATTTGTAACACTTGTGTTGTATTTCGGTAATTAGGGTCTTTGGAATAATAGTGACATTTTATCAATAGGGCGTATGACGTAAGAAATACCTCACAAAAATATATGCAACAAAGAAATTATTTCACCATTGTCTTGATGGTTTACCTGAGTACTGAACCATTGAAAATCACATGTATAAAGTAATGCGAGACAATGGGTACAGCTGTCAGTTACCCATAGAATAAGACACAACAGCATTATATCAGATCTGTTTTTGTTTCTATTTATTTTTCTGGAATGTTGGTTGTGAAAATTACCTATTAGTTTTATATATTTTACTGTCCATTTGTCTGTTGTAGGCCAGTATTTTATCACTGTGGTCTGTAAATTTTGATTTGTTATATTGTATTAAGGCTTCCGCGAGTCTCTTGTGTACTGGAGATCAAGAGCCTTTAATTGTATGGAACAGGAATGTTTCTCAAGAAATACTCATAAGCATTTTACATGTATTTTAAGCAAAGGGAAGAATGTTTTCTGGAGGACATACTCAAGTATTCAGATATCTATGCAGTTTTTTTTAATGTAGATGGCTTTTCCTCTGGAATTCCAAAGTATTATTTTTAGTAAGTGTTAGTGTATTGCCAGCATGCTGATGTTGGCTAGTGTATTTATGCCGTATAAACTCAGCTCTGCATCACAGGTTGAGATTGAATAGCAGAATATTTTAAAGTAAAGAACAGAATCAGGATGTTTTGAAAGTCAGCGATATGATACAAGAAACTAAACATACAATCCTGCCATCAAGGTGCCAATACAACCTTCCCATGAGCAACTTTTCAGACATGGGAAACAATCTCCCGCATGCAATGCAATTTAATTTAGTACGTTTCGCTTTATACCAAAACCAAACAATTGCATCTAAATATTTACTCATACAGCATGGATGATTGTGTGCAAGTTTGAGGAGAACTGTAATAGTCGAAGTCAAGAATTCTTGGCATGTATTGTAGTCTTACCAGTGATCATATTCTGTGAATATACAAAAATTCCTTGAGATAGTACAAAACATTCTGACTGACATAATTAAATATTACGCTTTTTTTTCTTCCAGTCTACAAGAATGCTTGCTTCCCTGTGTGAATGTCTGTGGTATATCTCTGCTTGAGGTATATATAAATTGAGTACCTATTGTTGTTTATAGTTTGCATTCTTTATGACCCGTACACCTCAGTGTTGCTTATGTAATGATGATTAAAGTCTGTATTGAGAATGAATTGCTTTTTTTTCTTTAACTAAACAAGATCCCTGACCTGACTAAAATTTTGGCAAAAAAGTTAAGGGGGGGATTAGTTAGTTTGAAGCATTTTTTGAGGTTGTGTGTTTGATCATTTGTGTTAGTTGGCTGAAGGCATTGATAGTCGACGTGATGCGATTAGATGCGGCGACTTGGAGTATCTCCCCCTCCCACCGCGGCCGTATGGAAACAAGATGGCCGCCGACGGTTCACTGAATACGATGTTTACAATATTGAATACGGTCACAGCCACGCGCAAATTGCTAAGAAATGGTTTTCTGGGGGAGAGGAATGTAATGGAATATGAGGAAAAAACCAGTCAGTCATAATACATTTATTCAGTCTCATAAAAAAATAGCATTATAAAAGTTCAGTGTTACAAAGGCACATTAAGCTTTTAAAAGTAATATAAAAATGGAATGAGCAATATGAATGTTGAATCATCACAGCCTCTTTCATTGAAAAGTTAAATAACCAAATACTATGTAACGGGCAGGACAATATTGTCCCAAGCATACACTCACGGAAAAACTATCCAAAATGTCAGATTCTTCTCAGGCTTGAAATACTGTAATATTAAAATTATAAAATAGTACTTCACAATAGCTTCATTCCTTACCAGTCCCCAACATTTTATCGTCAGTTATCATGTATCTATAAACTTTGCTTTACAACCATTTAACATCCCATCAAAATCCTTTCCCAAACTTTACATTTATGAATACCAACAATCTTATTTCTACCTCAAAACCTCACCCCCATTGAGTAACCTTCAAAATAGAGATTCAACAATTTTATGTTAATATCTGAATACTATAACAAAAACATGTTCAATTTACATAATGTAAATAACAATATTAAAATATTTTGTGTAAATATGAGTCGAGGCTCAATGGAATGTGCCACCACAATCAACTTTTGTTATTCCTTTGGGGAAGTTCTTTTTTCATATGCCTCCCACAACCTGGTTTGAAATTCTTTGACAGTGCCAATTACGTCTTGTGCCTCTGTTATACCCCTGCCAACAACAGCAACATCTGCCCCATTTAGAACAACATGTTCTGGTGAATTATACTGTTGCCCTAAAGTATCATTGCCTTTCTCAAGCTTGACACCTGGAGTTAGCTGAATTATTCCTGGATAAGGCACAAGTGAAGATGATTGGCATACTATTCCAACCACGAAGTCCGAATGAGTCATGGCAAGCTTCATTGCAGCTGTAAGAAATCAATGCATACGAAAATTAAAACAAAAAACAACCAACTTCCTATTTGTAGTGTTAATAAAATTCAAATAATCTGAAAATTTAATATCAAATGTATGAAGAATCTAATTATAAATTGATGCATTGCATGCAAATTAAGACTGATGCATTATGGAAAATTTAAACTTGTGTAAAGTATACACAATTGCAGCACTCAACCTCTTTCAGCAATGTAACAGACATTGTCCTATGAAATGCTTTTTTCAATTTCTGAACATAAAAAACGGGTACTGACCAGTTTTATAATCTGCAGAGTTCAAATTGCCTTGTGAACTCATTTCTACCACAAGGAAACATCCCCTGTCTTGACCCAGACCTTCAAGTGCAGCCTTTAATCCACCAATGATGCCTGGTCCAGGTACAGGATGGACAGTTACTACATCTGCCCAAGAAGATATTTCGTGTACTCCTTGAGAATATTGCAATTTGACCACGTGACCAATATCTGCAAATTTTCTGAAAGTAAAAGGTCATATTACGATGAGCATCAAATCGTCTGTTCCAATAGAAATAATAATTATTCAAAATATTCAATACCTGTCTTCTAATAACAAAAAGTTATTTTCTTTTGCAAGAGCAACCAAGTTTGTGATAAAATCTTTACTAAAATCCTTTATTATATCAATATGAATTTTCAGTAAGCAAATGTGAGGTCCAACTTTAGATGCCAAGTCAAGAAGTTCCATGGAATTTGTGGTATCTGCTGAGAGACATAAATTCGTTCTTTTCTCTGCCATAATCCGAAACAATTTGGCAGCAACTAAACTCTCGGTTTCTTGAGCACGATCCATAAAACTCATTGATAGCCGGTTACGTTTTGAAACTATAAACACAGAAAACACATCAAATGTTTAAATAGCCACCTGAATAACTGGCATGTTTGGTCCAGTAATTCTTATGATTGAAAAAATGTATTTGTAGTGTCATTAATAAACAAAGAAAGTACGAAGATCTTTAAAATCACAAAGATAAGTGTCCATAAAGAAAGCAAACTGTAAAAGAAGATAAAATCAATAATGCTCCTAATAAAATTAAACTTAAGTTTTTTTAGGAACATTTTCAACACAACCACAAATCTAACTTAAAATTTATTTTAATTGGAGAATAGAGAAATTGATTAATATGTTACTGGCTCTTTTAAAAGCAGTGAATCTTGTGGATGGAATGAAGTGTCATTCATAATACTAAAACAATGTAAACCTGCTGTACTGAACATATTGGATATGTAATAAATTGTTCACTAAGTAAATGTGTTTTCTCTAAACTTCTAAAAATTAATATATTTTCAAGGGTGCTATTTGATTTAAAAACTGTACAATTATGAAAAAGTAACGGAAAACAATGCCAAGTTATCTGAGCTACATATTGTGGTCCAGAAAACACACATTTTTTAAAAATTTAAAAAGGTTTTGATAGTGTCACACAAAAATGAAATACTTAGGAGTTAGAAACAAAATTAATGAGATTGTAAAATAATTTGTAAATGGATGTAAACAATATTTCGAGAACCCAATAATCTAATAGACAAAATGAAGTCTAAATTTGCCAATTTCATTATGAATCCCCTAAGGATTCGGTACTAGAGGACCTCTTACTCATATTTTATGTAAATGACTTCTTCTCATTACCAGAGAATAACTTCTTATCTTGTGCAGATGATACTACAATTAATCAAATCAAAAAATTCACACCACTGAATGAAAACATAACAAAGTCTTCTATTCCAAATCTCAGTGTATCTAAAACAACTTAAACCTAAATGTAAATTATATCCATCATTGTTAAAACTAACCTAGATGATACCACTCATATATTGCTAAATAATCAAACCTAAGTCACAAATTCTTTGGAATATACATATTCCATGCCTGAATGTCAACATATAACAAATTGTTCAAATTGATTTGACAAACATATTCATCAATTAAAAATTAACTAATAATAAATATGTAAACACACTATGCAGTAAAATAATCTCAAACATATTTGCATAAAGAAATTGTTCAAATACATAACACATTTAATGCCTTATATTAAGGAATAATTCATCTCCACATTGCTTTCGAATTTAGAGTGGTCATTTAACACAAATATGAACAGAATCACAGTGTGACTCAATAAAATATTATCATAGAACTACAAATAAAAGCACTTAGTATTTTCCAACTGAAATCCACCTAATCATACAAACCCCATGACACAACAACCTGTAACATGACACCCAGGGCTAGGATTTACATGTACCTAAACACACACACATTTATGTGGACTAAACATGTTCAAAATACAGAGTAAAGCATGAACTAACAATTGAATAAAAGGATTCAAATAGTAAAAATAATGTTTTAAACAAATCTTTAAGTCACATAAGTAGAACTGCCAAGGCACTTTGTTTTAATATTAGCTGTACAAAATTCATTTAAGTAGTAAAATGGACAACATTATGTTGCTGAAAGTAAGTCCCAAAATCCTTTTCTAATAATTAGCCATTTATATGGAAATGGCTTACAAGGCTTTAAATGTTTATATATGAAATGGGCCTTTTATTTGTTAAAAAATGCCTTGTTTTGATTAGAATGCTGTCCAACATCAGAAGTAGTAATAGGAGTCCATCTTGAACCTTTCAATAAATTAGAGAGTTAGATATGGATAATCAAATAGGTTTCAAATCAAAAACATCAAAAATCTTAATGCATAAACTTATGACAAAATCCCGATCATAACTCATAAGGAAACTTATTGCTAGGAGTTGGATTTTAAAGACAAACATCAGTGAAATATGCAACCATTTGTGACCTAAAACTTACACAAATATGACCTTAAAGAATAAAATATGTCTTTATATATGCATAATTAAAAAAATTCTTGTTGATTCGCATTATACAACATAAATACAAAATTCACTCCAAGACAAATTGACAAATTGAGTATAGTAATTAATTTTTGCAGTTTTTGAGACACAGCAGATCTTATTTTTAATTTTTTTGCACATGACTAAAGCACACACAGACCAGTACTATAAAACATTTCCCTATCAGTGTTGAAAAACTCCCCAAAATCACAAAGAAAACCTCAAAAGCTTTGAGCTTTTGGAGCACTGGCACACACTGGCATTGAACCACACCAAGAGTTCAAACTGAACAGCATGACTGCATGTAAGAGGTTTTCATTGGAAGCCCTCTTTGTCAGCTTCAAGAGCATTTTGTCAATGCTACTCAATAATGGGTAACATCAGCAAACTGGCTAGTGGGATATGATTGTCTATGATTCAAAAACTTTGTGGTGTAACTGTTGTGTTTATTTGTGACAATAAACCCTGAAACTTTGTCATATGTGTCATGTTGATCTCTCTATTCACGTGTCCTTACAAACTACAAATATGCCATTTATGGGAAAATTGACTGGAATATAACCTTTTACTACAAAAGGTGTTAATACGACTTTGTTTGACAACAAACTTACGTTTCTCTTCACTACAAATAGTTTAATGCATAAATTGTTGTAAAAATCACTTTTGAGATTCAGAAAATAATGTATGATTTGGCATTAAAAGTCATGGTCTAGTAATTTCATCAAATCGTACCTCTGATAATGACATTAGTACCACTCTATGCCTACTAATTTCGATTCTACTCATCAATAGCCCAGGCTTACCATTTGAACAAGTTAATGAAGTGTTCAATTATTATACTCGAGGGCAATTAAACTATCACATGGCATATATTCATAAAAGGTCAACAAACAATACTATAATGCCTTTTTATTGTTTAATAAACTCCCCGAATATTAAAGCTGCAAAGCAGTAATTTTATCTCGCAATTAAAAACTTTTCTCTCACTCAAGAGTGTTCTATAAGGGACGTACATTATGGACACACAAAACTACTGTTTTTATATGTTATGGTATCAAACATTTGTATTAATATTGCTTCATATATGAAATGCTAAATATTATTATTATTATTTAAAAAACAATTTTTAAAATACTAATATTAATTTTACACACATATATAAGTTTAATTATATGCACTATTTATTGACTTGGAAGCTTTTATTGACATGCTCTATGGACAATAAAATATTATTATTATTTTGTTGTTGTTGTTAGTTGGGCACTGTTTTATAATGACCAAATATCATTCAAGAAATTGACACATAGAGGAAAACGGTTAATACCTTAAATTCAATATTAGTGTAATTTGCAAATCTAAATTTGCATCTAAAATACGGAATCATATTCTGAGAAAATTCCCCAGAAAGTGTTCAAGATTTCATCACCCAAAAACGAAAATTGGGAACAATGACAAACACTCGCAAACATGAGTTCTGCAAACCAGTGTTCAAAAAATTACAAATCCTACCAGTCCCAAGCATGTACATAATTGAAATATTAATCTTCACATAGAAGACCCTTCTGAGAATCAAGGATTTGGCTACTCTAAACACAGAAGATCATAACTAGAGCCTGGAAGTTCAGGCATTTATTTTACCTAAAATAGGCAGTCAAAAAGGAATTTATTTTTGCTAAAACAGGGATCCAAACAGGCATTTATTCTAGCTGACGTTGGGGTGCAAAAAGCCATGTAAACAATGAAAAATAACCATTTAAAAGGAATGATTGTAAATATTAATAATTCAAATGATTCACATTTTTATTCAAACTCTAAAATTTACATTAGGTCTTAATTATAAGGAAACAATTCTTTCTTTGTAATCTTGATTCCACATGACCACGCGGTATGATGGCTACGAATTTGTTTTACTCATGATGCTGTCTCTTTGATATGCTATTGTGAACTCCTTTTAGAATCATACAATGGCATCAGTGACAACTGAATTATTTTTTTCATTCTTCACTCTCGCACTGAGAAGAGGGTTTCGTTCTCATAGAGCTACCCTCAAATGGCATTGCTGCCCATACTCAAAAGCGGTATGGGATTCCTCGTAAGCGAACAAATCTATTGGAACCTATGAAAAAATCAAATCTTGACTTGTATCATCTTCCTTTGTCATTTAGAATTTGAACACTGCCTTTGCTTCACAGAAAGACAAAACACATGCTGCCCAGGTTTGCAGGTATATCTCCAGCTTGATAACAATCAGTGCCACAAGAAAAAAAATGATGGAAAAGGCAGAAAAAGGCAAAAATAGGAAAAAGAAGCTATCATAGGCAAAACGCTATGAATGAAATTCTACTAAACCAACCCCAGAAGTACAATTAAGCAATACCTATTGTTGAAAGCCATAAAATAGTAACAACACATTTTGAGAAACTTCAGGGCTCTATTCATAACTAGGGTACAGTAAAAGCTTAGCTGGAATCAATCAGGACACAAAAAAATTCCAGTGTAGGAAGGCTTCTGTTTTAACAAGATTGTCCATTTTATGACACTTGTGATATAGATGTATCTGCCCTGAAAGTAGTAAATTACATGCTTTTATAATTTTTTTTTTTTTTTAATTCATTGCGCCCTTAATCCAACTTATCGACACAATGCGTCTCTACGCCCCTGGTCGAGCATTGAGCACGGAGTAATCCTTCATTAATATCTGTCCCTCTGTATTCTAGAGGGTGCTGTATTTTTATATGTCTCTTTCGTCTATGTCTCGTCTAGTCAGTTGACAAAGACTGCCAGGCTGCTTTTGCGCCTCTTACTTCACGCGCACCTGCGTCACTACCCACCGGCCAGAATTGGGAAGGAATTAGGAAAGGGATAGAGTTTAGGACACTTCACAGGTTTTGGACTAGCCCTTGTGAAGCAGCCCAACTTGTTTTGTTGTAACTAATTTCACCTGAGATTCAACGGGAATCGAACCCGGACCTCAGTGGTGAAAGGCTAGCGACTTCGCTATGTGCCACAAGCGAGACAACTTTCTTTCTTTCTTTTTTTGAAAAATAAATTATTATTTGATATAAATTATTAATATCAAACTACATTAACACATGACATTTATGGAAGAAATCACCAATAAATCAATATAAAATACTCTTCATTGATAGCTTCCGAATTGAGAAATACACACTTTACTGGCTATATTCAGACTGCATGCCGACTCTTAATGCAAAAAGTGTTACAACCCCATATTATGACTTTCTGATACCCTCGCATGGCCTTGAGCAACACGTATCTGGTCGAGGGGTTATGATTTTCAACGCGGGGCAGGGAGACAAGTGAAGCCATGCCCATACACCTTCCCGCACTCAGAGAGTCGGGAGGGAGGGAATTCCCCTATGGCCTATGCCTTGAGACAAGTGACACCCAAGGTCGAATTCTATGCTGACAGCTGAAACCTTTCTCCTTCAATGTTGGGCTGCCACATCTAGATTGTGTGTCACACGGAGAGAGAATTTAAAACTAGTGCACAGTTGCAGCCATTTCATTATGAACATCTTGTGTCTCTGCCAATTGCATTAAATTCACTGGAATTCCATTTTATAACGATTTTTTCCTGCAGGTCATGAAAAAATTCCGTTTCCATGTTGGAGAGGTTCCGTTTTATACTGTGTAAAACAACATTTAACTTCAGGAGCTAGAGAAATTTTCTGGTGAAGGCAGGTTTCCTGCTTGAACAGGTTCTGGTTTAAACAGATTTTGCTTTACCAGAAAAATAAAGAAATCTGTATGTCCCTCACAGTGAAACTTCACTCTTTCAAAAATGTTTTCACCCTTATAGAAGAATTTATTATTAAGAATTATTATTATATAGATAGAAATAAATAATAAACACCCTAGAGATTTTAAAAGCCTAAACACACAAACTGAAAGCTTTCCTGCTAAACATTACATTCAACAGTACAAAAGAATATATACATCATAAACATGAATTTACATCAATATAAACTAGTTGTAATAACTTTGCATATTCATTTTTATGTTTGAAACACTCAAAATGATTCTGGACATTAAGGATGGACACCCCGCCTTTTTTTTCTTATTGTATTTCAATTTTAGTCATCTTTCACTACCATTTATAAAATTAATTAGCACTGTATTGTATTCAGTACCAAATTGAATTGGTTCTTTTTGTATTGTATTTAATTTTTCGAAATACCTGTATTGAACATTGTGTGATTATGTACATATCCTGACATGTCATACGAGGTTTATGCTGCGTTTCTGAGACAAATAATAATAATAAAAATAATAATAATAATAATAATAGTTATTATTAGCAACAAACAATTTGGTGGCAATGATGCTGCACTCAAGTTTTGGAACATGATTTGAAATGAGTATGAGAATAGAGGAGGGTAATTGCAATATAAAATGTAATGTTTATGTTCAGCAACTCCTGGGATACAATAATAAAGAAAATAGCACCAAAGACTGTAATAAATCACCAATAACTACTGTAAATAAACATAATAAAAAGCTCTTGTAATTCAAATACCAAGTACATCTGATCGGTTACAGTAGTGAACACAGTACACCCTTAGAGAAGCGTGGCGTAGGGGAAGGGGGCAAAGGAGAGAAGTCTCCTTAAGCCCTCTCTCAAATTAAGCTACACGCTCTGATAGAAGAAATGAATAAAATTTACCAATAGGCGATTTTCATGGCTCTCCTGTAATACACTTTCCCCCCCACTGTATTTTAATGCCAAATTACTTCCAAAGGCAAGTTTTCTCACTTTGATTGCCCAGATCCAAGACATGTCGAAGCTCGGGCTACACTCTCATGATCACTATAAACATCCTTGAGTTTATCCACTGCATAATTACAAATTCACTTTCATAAGAAAGCACTTCAGTCACTTTATAAGAAAACCTTGAGAATTCAAACTGCATAGTTGCAAACACGTTTTGAAGAAAGAAAACTACAAGCTTTATCACAAAGGCACACCACCCCAATCGCAGTACTATTTAGTAATAGAGCTCCGGCAAGATACTAGGGTGAAATTGCCTCCCCTTATAATCGCCTAACCACCCCTCGCACCTCCACCGTGTATTTCCTCTCGCCGGAGCGGCACGAAGTGCCTGTTTAAACAACTTCCTTAGATTGTACAGTGTTCTAGACTTCAACCATCTGATCTATCATTCTTGTCAATAACCCTGCCAACAAGTTAACAAGTGTTGATGCAATATTCATGGTATAATATATACATTCAGAATGCTGTAGCAGTAAACATGTATATGTTCCACATTTACAATGCGAGTGTTAAATGTTATGAAGTGAAGATGCTTCTATAGGATTTATTTTGTAACATGAATTAAAGTACAGTTCAAATGTGTTTTACTCATAAAAGAGACGCATAAATTTACTTCTTTAAGAACAAATTTAAAAGAAACACTCATAAATGCCCACCTTCTTTTACTGGGACATAATCTTTCAAAGGAATCTGTGTTAATGATATATAATTCTTCACTTGATCAACTGTGTTTTGATCAACTTTTCCCATTTCAAGTAATGTGTTCATGATCTAGAAAAAACAAACAAAAACAATGAAAATTGTTCCGATATAAAGTGTGAAAAAAAAGTAAAATCATAAAATGCAATGCAGGACACACTTGAGTCAATGTGCATAAACTTCTCATTTTAAGACCATGAGAAGCTAGATTTTTTACTCCTCCTTGTTCCCGATCAACAACAACAATTGCTTCTGTAACAGATAAACCTTCATTTTTCAAATCCTGAAAAAAAGAGTGATTAGTTTATAAATGAAAATATATTCATTTACATTTCATAAAGTAACTTCTATTTCAGAAGCAAAAAATTGAGAAATACTCTGAAAGTTTCCAGGATACTAGAGCCTGATGTAACTACATCTTCAATTATAAGGCATCTATCCCCTTTCTCAAATTTTCCTTCAATTAACTTCCTTGTTCCATAATCTTTTGTTTCTTTACGGCGAATCAACATGGGAACTTCTGCCTCTACAGATATGATTGATGCAATAGGCAAAGCTGTATAAGGAACCCCACAGATATGGTCAAATGGATCCAAACTGCTGTTGCTGAACTCCCACAGAAGACGAGATAATGAACCCTATAAAGAAGAGAGGCATGTAACAACACATTAAATTTCTAGAGTTGATATTTCATTAAATGTAAGAAAATTTTCACTGTAAGGCTCACTGGTTGATATGATTCACAACCCCTACATTACAATTATCAACAATTTACACTAACAAAAAGTTCACAGAAAACACTACATCTTCCCATTCATGAAAACAAACTGTTCGATAATATTTCTTACCATTACTTTAGGGTACGAAACAATTACTCTTAAATCAAAGTACACTGGAGAATTGATTCCTACTTTCATTTTGAAGTTCCCAAATTTAAGAGCATTAATTTCATAAAGTTTTACAATCAGGGATTTTAATCTTTGATTGAATGAATCCATTGTTATCGGCTGCAAATTAAAACGTAAATAATACGGAAGACGAAGAAGCTGTTCCGGAGCGCACAATTTATATCAACAACATTCACCGTAATAGATACTCTTAGATAATGCTTTCGTGTCGTTCACCGTCAAAAAGAAACAACGTGGCGTTTGAGTGAGTTCAATCAGCCACAATCAGGCCACAATTGACCACAATACGTTTGAAATTGATTTTAACATCGAAAGTAGGTTGTAAGTCCATTATGCCTTAACAAATAAATTTGTAAATAATCTTTCTGTAAGCCGAACATCTTTGGCATTATTATAGAAAAAGGGCACTCAGTCAAATAAATGGAATAATAGCACCGCTGATTATTCACTTTAATAGTGCTAATAATTGAAAACTTTACAAAATAGCTGGCGTAACTGTAAAGAGATTATCACCACGGACATTGCCACACATCGCAAAACATTTCCCGAACTGGCATGAATAAATAAAAAAAATACTCAAACTTTCAAACGAGGTGGTTTATTTTGCTTCAGAGAAAATTGTTGAAAGAAATAAATAGTTAACAAATACATTTCTATATGTATGCCATATGATGTATGCAGAGACGCGACTAGATCATTATTTTTCTTGGAGAGGAGTTATAAGTTTTGTCTTGATGTTTTATTAAAAATAATTTAACAATTTTTCTAAATAAAAAATTAATTTTTATTAGTTGACTTATAATTAATATTTATAACGTAAACAATTGATATATTGAATGACTTTCGTTAGTGAACTAGAAAATTAGTACCGGCATATGAATGGAAATAATGGATTATTTCTATTATGGTATAAGTTGTATTTGTGTTGTTTCAGTAACAACTTGAAACCAGTTTTAAATGTAATATGTGGATGTGTACTATATTTATATGTAATATCTTATGTATAGTTGGCTACACAAATTACCTAATTTGACAAAACCCCACAACAAACATTTTACAAAAATACTGCAATATATTTATCCATTTCCCCTAATTTATTTTCAATTCTATAATCTAGAATTTCATTTTTATTTATTCTCATTTCAAATAGTAAGGTACCCTTTCACTCACATAATCACTGAATTACAGTCTTGATAATTCAAATTTCTGTGATTTTTGCTTTTCAAATGCAAAGCTTGAAAACAAATATGAAAGTACACAAAGTATCTTTTTTAATTACTTAACTTTTTGCCAAAATCAGTGAAAACATGCATTTCAGGCTCATAGAAACTTACCTGTTGGACCCACATGAAAAAATGTGTACTTTGTAAATAATTGTGCTAATAGTGGGAATTCTGATTTGGTGTTGTTGACGTTCTTATAAGAAGGAAAAAAAAAGAGGTCATCTTCGTCAACATATTAGTAATATGTAATTAGTAATAACTAATATGTTGACGAATACGACCTTTTATTTCTTCTTAATTGTGCTAAAAACAAAAATTGCTTCACAGTAAAACCCAGCTTCATCTTTCAATTTAACTTTACATAATTTCAGGTTTTGGGGGGACACCTAAAAGAAATAAATCTCTAAAAATGTAACTAGTTTCAAAAAGGTCATCTCATTTCATAGAATTCTGCTACAGAAACAATTCAGCCATTTGTTCCTCCAAAACTTGTCTCTTTAGGAATACAAAACCTGCTTTTGAGGGCTTAGCTGTTTCTGAGTTATGCATTATTATAACGTGTGTTCCAGTAATCTGTTTTATGTATCATGTTTGTTTGTTTTATGTCTTAAATCAGTTAAAATGAGGACTGGGGAGTAATTCCCTAACCAGCAGGGGCTCGCTTATAAGGTTCCAAGTCACTGGCTTCTCATAAATTGTCGAAAACTTAATTTACTCTTAACATGTTACAGGGAGGATTGCTTGTAGACTTTTTTTTTTTATTTCTAAATACCATATCTAATTTTTTTTTTTTATACTTCATTTTTCAGATTTTTAAAATATTCACAAGGATATTCTGTATTATCATGGAGTGGGGGTTTCATTTCAACGTTATTACTGTACCTCTTGTGTCTTACTGTGCTAATTCACTTTTCATGAAAATTAGAATCTTTTAAAACAGGGGTACATTAATAACATAGACAATAAAGAGATCAGCTGAGGAGGCAATTGGCTATAAGCAAACAAAGAACAGAAAAAGGTTGTGCACTTGGAATGATGAACTGAAAAATCTATTAAAAAATAAAGAAGAATGGAAGAAATTTGTAAAAACACAAGAGGAACATAACCAGACCACAAAGACTAGGGTTCAAAATACTGAAGAAATTAAATACGCAGATGACGGACAATATACGTACCAACATAATACCCACAGAAGTATGGAAGCAACAGTACAGTAAATTAGGGTATGAATATGAAGAAGAGGACTTAAGATAGAATAAATCGTTGGCTTACGGGTGAGAGATGTTGGGCCGGGTTTTTGGGTCTTGGGAATACTCTAAACAGTAAAACTTTTCTAAATTCTTAAAATTTTCCAATTCGCTAGATTGTGGAATATTTTAACTGTTAACATTTCCTAAAAATAAATTGATTATATCCACATTTTTATTTTTTATAACTTTATTTAAGAACCAAATAGTTTTACGACACTTTATATAATAATAATTATTATTGTTAATATTATGAAATATACACAAAATCATTTACCATTATCTCTCAATGTTTTCAGTTTTGCGCAAGGCTTGAACTCTTGACTTGATGTGTCTTTGTTTGTATGCTGGCAAGATTCCTTCCCTTTCTAGTTTTTCTAGGGGTAATTCAAAAATACGTACGCAGTTTTAGCTTCTTCAAAACCTCCATGAACCAATTAGCAGAACTTATTAACATTTCACTGATTTTTTTTTCTCCTTTTCTTTCTTTTTTTTTTTTTTTTCTTTCCTTTCTCTCTACCGTTCCATTCATCCCGATTTCCTATCAAGCTCGTCCTCACTTTCAATCCTGTCATCCCTGTGAAAATCTTCATCCAAATTGCCTGCATATTTTTCATTGAATTACTTCCTTTATTATGTACTATTGTAATATAAATTCTGAAAGCGGTCAGGCGGAAGAGAAGGCTAAATGGCCTGAGCCTCACCACCAATAAAGACATTTATTTATTTAAGAAGAAGAGGTAACAACAGAGATGAGAGAAACAGAAAAACAGACAGAAATAGGCAACGCAAGAATAGAGATGGAAATAAAAATGGAGGAATTAAAGAGTGTACTAACAACAACAAGAAACCGAAAGAGCCCAGGACCATAACATCAACATGGAGCTAATAAAATATGGAGGAAAACAATTACAAGAAAAACTATTAAAAGTATGAATGAAATATGGATGATACTCTCTATACCAACAGAATGGCAAACAGGAATTGTAACAAATATACACAAGAAAGAAGTATAATGTAAGTGAAAACTATAGAAGAATAACAACGCAAGCAGCAGCATACAAGATTTATGCAAGCATCCTGAAAAACAGCCTCACAGAATATATTGGAACTATTATAAAAGAGGAACAGTGTGGTTTCAGGAAAGGGAGAGGTGCCATAGAAGCAGTTTTCACTGTTGAACTGATAATAAGCAAAAGAAGTGAACAAAACCTACCAACGTACCTACTATTCATAGTCTATGAAAAAGTTTATGATAGAGTAAATAGGAAAGTGCTCAAAGAAGAAAACAGAGGAACATCTCATAAATACAATAAAAAGTCTTTACAAGGAATCAAAATCCAGAATATTGATGGAAGCTGCACAGAAGCAATCCCAACAAACATTGGACTACGAGAGGGCTGCACGCTATTGCCACTATTGTTTAACATATATATGAATAATATAATCAAAAAATGGAAATAAGTCGAAGAAGGCACCAATACAAGACATAACAAGAAAAAAACATATTATATACAGATGACCACGTAATCTGGTCAAAATCAGAGGATGACTTACAAAAAGCAGCACATAAATTAAACATGATCATAAAAGAATAAAAAATGAGAATATCAATTACAAAAACTAAAGCAATGGGAATAATAGGCAAAGAATACAGAAAAATTTAAAAATTAAAACAAAACAATTAGAAAAAAAGGTATAGAAACCAAAATTAGACTGAATAACATTGTACCCAAACCAACCCTATTAAATGGTAGTGAAACTTGGGTATTAAGATAATTAAAAAATTAGGGCAGTTATTTAGTAGGTTAAAATTATTTTAGGACAATAAGACGACACAGACCTTGACGATCAGTTATAATGATTACTTCTAATGTAAATACCTAATACTTAAAAACAGTATTAAAGATCTCAAGGAAAGATAGGATAAGAAATGAACACACAATAAAGAAAATGGTCCAGGAAATACAGAAGCACCAAATAAAATGTCATATACACACAAAAATAATGAAACCCAACAGATACCCCAAAATGGCAATGAGATACAAGCCATGGGGAAGAAGAGAACCAGGGAGAGCAAAGAAGAGGTGAACAGACCAGGAACACACAGGAATTAACAGAGGATTACTCCAACAAATGCGCTCAACGCCCCTTAAGGGGCTTGGAGACGTGTTGCGTCAAGATGTAGATGCAACAAATTTAACAACAACACATTAACAAAAACACCTCAATAGCGATAGAGGAAATAAAGAAAAGAACACCTCAGTAGTGAATTAGGGAAATACAGTTACATATTGAATGTAACTGTTCACACCGCAGGTAAATGAACAGTGGCTGTTTCCATTCATGTGATTTTTATGAAATGTCAACAGAAAATTTTTAAATTTCTTTATTTTAATAGGTAAGTTAATTTTAAAGCATTGTCAATTAAAAGCTTTCGATTTTACAATTACAAAGTTTCAATGTTTATGAAATGAAATGCACAATACGCAAGAAAAGAATTTTAAATGACAAAGCCAGTACTCTACAATTTTATGATATTAGAGCCAAAGAAGAGATGGAGGGATCGATTCTAAAAACTTGGAGATAAAACCGTCAAAAGATGATGCTTTAACCATTTGCTTCTTGAGAATGAGGTCCTCTATTAAATGCTGTAATGTAATGTTTAAAGGGTCCTCTCTTAAAAGTTTTTAGTCATCACCAACTAAAATTAACTATAAAAATTCAGTGTTGTCCTCAATTTGATTACTTGTTACTTCTTCATAAAAATAAAATAACATATTTAATTTTTCCAAAAACAGTGCTCGGTATTAGCAACCAATTACTTCCTATTGAATGTCCTTCTGGTAGGCGTGTCGGTACAAACAAATTATAAAAACACAAATATTCATAATTTGCAAGTACGAGCACAGGATCAAAATAAGATCAAATCTTAGAATCTGCAGTTTATAATTACTGTTAACAACAAATTGAAGTTAACTTCAAAATTTATTGTTAATGTCTGATCTATATACTTCCGTAATGTACAGTTACGACAATATATGTGATATACTGATAGAGCCATTTTTCCTAATCTCAAAATAAAAAAAAAACTCTTTTCAAACAATATCCTTACTCTAATATTGTATTCTTGCAAGTCACAACACGTTTTTCAGAACATAAGAACTAATTAAGCAAATATTTTAATTAAAAATTGCAAATTAGAGGAATTCAATTTATCACACGAAAAATCCCCGCTTTAATAAATGAACCACTGAAAAGGATATTCCTGATTGTTAAAAAAAAACGCTTTTAAAATTTAAATGAGGTTTTGCATTAAATAGACGTAGAATGTATTTGTACTTTTTGTATTTCTATTTATCAAAAAACATTTCTATAAGTTAGCAAATCTAGAAATCATTTCACAAAGATGAATATAATTTAAAGTAGATTAAATATTTCTGATCATATTTCAATTTGGTCTAAAAGTGTGCTAGGGCCAAATGCTTGATAATATGAGAAAAAAGATAACAAAGTAATGGTTTTAAAATTAAACAATAATTTGATATTGAAATATCAAATTATTGATATCATCAGTTATGAGTGAAACATGTTTCTCTTTCATAACTGGTCACAAGGCAATTTCTTGTCAAGAACAGATATCTAGATTATTACTTATGTAGCCAGGATTATTTAATTTGGTAACTCAATAGATGAGAAACTCTGGAATTTCTTTCATACACAATTACACAAGGCATTTAGAAATATATTTGTTTTAATATTATGCATATATCACTACATTAGTGTTTCACATGTAATGGCAATAGATATAAATGACTAGCAAAGAAGATTATGCACAATATAAATATTCATATTTACATAATTCCATATACTATTGTTGAAAACTTGGACACAACACTCAACTCAAAATTTTTTTTTTTTTTTGGTGTATGTGGTGAATTATACATTTGCTTTATCATTTAATCTAATCTACTGCTACTTTTAATTCCATTTCACCTTACATGACAGTGAATGTAATTCCTATTGATCATTATTTCATCCCAGCGAATCCACAAACATTAATTTACATACTTACCTACATTAACTAAATACACAATTCTATTATTAATTAAATTATGCTACAAAGCAGCCAAGGCCATCAATGGGTGGTGATAAAACCACAATCCAAGCAATTACCAATACCAATCACTGAAAGATTCAGATATTCATTGAATTGGAGCTAGACTTGTGGACCTTTTTAGATGGCTATGTAAAAAATAAATCCTCATACACATTTTGGAAATTCCCACAAAAACATTACACATTAGAAATAGTTATAGATTTGTTTTTAATATTGTACTACCTTTGCAATAAATTTTTATCATTTTATTTGCACTATTTTTAATTTTCAATGTAACAAATGTAATTGTAACATTATTTTAATACAGAAACATTCAAGTGTCATTATTTTGTTTTATTTCACTTGGTTTTGGAATTGGATTATTTAAAAAATTCCATTTAATTTCCATACTTTATGATATTCTATTATTACTAAATACACTTTTACAGGTGATAGAAATAATGTCGAAACAAAATTATCACAATCATTACTTTGAAAACCTCTCAAATTATCATGAAACTTAGAAATACTAACAATTAAAAATTAACACTAATAATACAACTGTAAAAAATTAAAACAAAATATACATGGGAATAATGAAGGATGTAACAATTAAAATGTTTATAAACTAGGGCCTTTTACAATAAATATTTCTTATTATTTCTAAAAGCTGTTTAATGTGTTCAAGAACACATAATGATGTGAAACAACTACTATTACTTTTATGTTTCATACTTAATGAGCAATCTTATTCGTATAGGAATGAAAAGTAACTTTATATCACAAAATCATATATGATCTTTAACACAATTTCATATTTTGGATCTTTTCCGAGCTATAGCATCTTCGACAGCCTTTAACTGTTTAAGTAATTCCTCTCTTCTTGACGTGACTGTTTTCTGGGCAGGTTTAGGCAGGGAAGCCATTTTGGATGGTATACCTGATTCAATACATACAGGATTTTCAGCAGGTCTTTTTCTCCCAACCAGAACAGGTAAAACCCTGTCTTTTCTAACAAGATTTAACTGAGGCAAATCAGGCAACCCAGACTCTATTCTTGTTTTATTTTGAACACTTGAACTAGTTTTTAGAGTTAATTTGATTTGCTGTTTCTGCCCCGAAAGTTTCAATGCATCCATGGCTTTAACTTTTAAAGTTTCTGCTGCCAATGCTAATCTGCCCCTTTCTTCCATGATTAGCCTCTTAGGAGGGTAAACAACTTTTGGGGAGGGTTCTCGACTGCTTGATGATGATGAACAACTAGATTCTGATGAATCACTACTGGATCCACTAGAATCTGATCCCGAAGAAGACACAGATGAATTAGACCTTGCAGGAGACACTGGAGGAGGAGGATTTTGTGCAGATCTTCTCATCATTGCAGGAGAATGTGGTTGAACTTCCTTTTGTCTTTGTGGTGATGGTGCTGGAGGATTCATCAATAAAGCTCTTTCATTTGCTGCCTTCTTTTCTAACTGAATAAAGCTTGATGAAACACATTTATTCCTTCCAAAATCTCTCAGTTCTCCAACATGCTTTGATGATTTCTGGGATGATATATTTAATGGCGAGTTTGTTTCAGTGGACCTTGGAGTGGGAAGAAGGACTTTCCTAGGATTTCTATGAGTATGAGAGGAAACATTATGAGAAGCTGACAATGAAATAGAACTCTTTTTAGACTGCATTCTAGAGCGACTATGACTGACAGAATGGTGACTCGACTGACTTGAACTTCTACTATTGCCAGTTGATGAATGTGGAGAACCAGATGAATGTGATCGACGACGGGACACATGACCTCCGCTTTTCCTGGTTACAGGAGATTTTGAACGCATCCATGGATCAGCCCATTCATCACCACGACGATTTGGAAGTGAAGATTCTCCATATCTTTCCTCTTTACGATGTTTATCACTTTGTTCCATTGTAACAATTCTGGTTGAGTGTGACTTTTGACGAGTTGACTTTTTCTCATACTTTTCATAGAATTCTTGAGAAGCTTGTCTATGCTGATGATGACCATGATATTTACTACTCGTTCTTTCCCTTCTGAAACTAACATATTCTGGTTCTAAGCGAATTGTGCGAGTGGGTTCTGTTTCATAATGAACACGCCTCCAATAGTCACGTCCTGATCCTCTAGGTCGATGGTAATATAAATCAGAAATATCATCATAATGTTCCATTGCCAGTGTTTCATCCCTGTAACAATATGGATCCATATCAACATTCCATCGTTCATCCTCTTTATACACAGGGCTAGCAGACCTAATATAATAATCATTTTCTTTGTCAAGTTCTTCTTGACCAAGACTTAAGTTCATTTTCTTCTCTTCAAAATCCATATCTGTTTCTTTCCTCTGATTTGATTTTCTCATCATTTCTTTTGCTTGTCGCAGTCCTCTCTCCCAAGCCGATTCAAAAACTAATGGTTCTTCTTTCACCGGTGAGTGATACTGCATGGCCATGCTCGGAAGTTTTTCATATGGTACCCGGTAATCTGCTGGTTGATAAACAGGATGTCCATTAACTGGCAAAAGAGGTCTCACTACATCAAACATGGTGTAATTGCCCTTATCAGTCACTCCTGGATGAACAAATCTACAACTTGACCCCCATGTACACTGACCTCTGCTGTAAAAACGACATACAGGTCTAGGTTCAGTTTCTTCAGGCCTATTTTCTTCTTCATCAGTGAGTTCACCTTCTTCTAAACCATCACCTTCAAGCTCACCTTCATCGCTTTTTTCATCTCTAATTTCACATTCACCTTCTTCTTTTTCCTCTTTATCTTGTACTTCTTCTGCTTCAAAGTCTAGCTGTTCCATTTCTTCAACAGGTTCACTCACTTTTCTAATACCAATACTCACAATGTTTTCACTATTGCCACTGTCTTTGTTTCTATCATTATGCAACATATCTATGCTACTCTGACCATCATTACTTTCTACATCAGACACACAAGATAAATCATCACTATGGCCAGGAATATCAAACGTATCATCCTTTTTTTGTATTTGAACTTCCAATTCTCCTTCCAAAACACTTGTCATACTATGATTAGATTTGTCATTGTAGCTTTCATTGTTTCTACTCTCTGTGTCTAATGTCTTACTACATTTAAGAGGTAGTTTTGGATGTTCAGAAGGTAATTCATGCCATTCATTTGCACAAATACTCGCAGAAATACCTTCATTAGTTTGTGATGATAAATTGTGATCATTTTTTGGTGCATTTAATTCAATTGAATCAGATTCGTCTGATGAATGATCAGTTCCCTCATCACTCTGAAATTCACATCCTTCTTCTTTGATTTCACATTTCCTGTTTGCTGAATTTTCTGGTAATTTATCACTATTTTCATAATCTGTTTCAAAGTCACCATCAACTGAATTGTCAGACTCCATTTCTGCCTTACCGCTTATCTAATAATAATATAATCATTTGAAGTCAAATTTAATCACAAGCATCGTTTCTGGGGAATTTCTGACAAACACTTGCAGGTTTTCGACAAGATCCATTATTATGACAGGATACCAGAATATAAAAATGTACAATCTGAAAGTGCCACACCACTATAAAAGTCATTGAAATAAACGCAAAACTTGTTCATATTATTACAACTGTGGTACACGATAAAATCATTTGGGTACACAAAGCGTTGCGGTTTATACTATTTGCGGCACTTTATCGCAATGTTCTCAAGTATAAATTACAGTTTCCCGCTAAACAAACCACACATAAGAAAAGTATTCGAGTCACTCTAAATTCCGGGAGCTTTACGAAAACATTTTTCACAACTTCGTAAACCGAACAACGAGTAACAACTACTGCCATTTATTGGCGGCATGGACCCCGTAAACGCCGCGCACAAGTTCGCCCTCTGACGCTGACATGTTGCTACGGAAACGGCACATGGATGCCAAGTATTACATTTGGTTACCATACTATGAATGGGGGTCGGACATGCTGCAAGGCAACGTTGCTTTTATTGGCATCGAAGCTTGTAGAACTTGTCAGATAAAGAAAGTATATTACGGAATCTCGAAGGTATACAATAGGAAGATTTTATACTTTATAGATTTCTTTCTTTATTTATTTACAGGCCAATGATTTCTTAACTATTAAACGCAAGGCGTCATTTTGAAAAATATTAAGTAACATTACTTATTTAAAAAAAATATCATCCTAAATTGTTTTATTAAATTATTGTTGAGGGAAGCATAGGCAATCCGCAAAATACCTTAAGACAATTTTTCATGTTATATTAATTTATTTAAATCCATTGAATCACGTTGTGTATGTATTACTACCACAAAATATTGGGATTTAATGAGAAGTTCGAAAAAAAAGTTTTTTTTCTTCGTACAAGGCAGATGAAAAAGTAAGAGAAAAAGTTATTATTAACATGTATTTTTGGCATGGAATTATTTCGCAAGTTACTTTTTACAAATCGCAAAAATTTAATAAGCGAAAATGGACAAACAAAAAAATACTTGCAAGGAAACTTATACTCATATTAAATTTTCAATATTTTATGATTTTACTCAGTAGTTAAATCTTACTCATTTAATACATACCCTTAAAACTGCGAATCTCTCAAGTCTAATTAACTTGTTCGAAAAAATTAAATTAGCGGATATTTATGTTCCGAAAATGCATGGGCGAAAACTGGTCAAGAAACGGTTACTCTTATTTAATAAGGGAAGATGCAAGAGTGTGTGAATAATTTACAATTAATAAAATAATGAAATTCAATGAGTAAATAATGAATGCTTCATTTTACAATTTATTTTTGATTATACGAGAAAAATATAATTACCTGATTTTTAATCATACAAGAAACATCTAATTAAATTATTAAAGTTATGTCTTCGCATAGAATTAACATGACGAATATTTCAAAATCGTCTTAATGTATGAAAAAAAGACAATTTTTTAAGGGAGGGTGGGCTGTTGACCAACAACTATACTAGTAAAAAATATAGTCGGATCCAGCATCCTCTGTTCGCTGGTTATGGTGAAACAGCAGTCACGTTTGAAATTTTAAAAAGATACATTCCATTAAAAAAAATCAGATTCGGGTTCTTCAAAATCAGTAGGTAGGTGACATTTGTCTGAAACGTTTTTCCGTTTCGTTTCAATTTCTCGTACTGTACTTCATAATATTGAAATGTATTGTAATACTACAGCAAAACTGTGATTGTTCTACAGAAAAAAAATCGTTTGATAGGTCCTTGATACCGCAAAAACCATTAAAGACCATAAGACCATTAATGACTTCCTTTAAATTAAAGGCTTTAATATGCTGTGCAGGCAGAATTCAGGACTTTGATACCGAAAAATGTTTTTCGGCAATCTGTCTTTCCATCTCAGAACAATACTATACTTGGGTTTTTCTAACGAGGCATCTGAGAATAGTATCTTCAAAAGGGAATATGGAATGGCTTTTGTGTCTTTCTCAGCCGTGTCACTGGAGTCGCTTGATCTGCAGCACTGCTTGATACGGTCGCGATCATGCAACATCTTGCGGCAGGACCGAGAAAGATACAAAAATTCGTGCCTTATTCCATCTTGCAGATACTACCCTCAGATGCCACGTTAGAAAAACCCAAGTTTAGCGCCTAAACCGTAATAATAATAATAATAACAACAATAATAATAATAATAATAATAATAATAATAATAATAATAATATAATAATAATAATAATTATTATTATTATTATTATTATTATTATTATTATTATTATTATTATTATTATTATTATTATTGAGTCATACACAATTACAATCGTATATGACGAGTTAAATATGATGTATATGGAGGGAGTACAATTGCATGCATCTTCTTGAGTGCAGTGAATGAAGTTACATTTATTGTCCAGGAGCAAAACAAGGGGCCATCTTAGCATTTGCTCAAATGACCAGGGAAACTAGATCAAAAAACTTATTAAGATGGGGTCATTGGCCTAGGGGTTATACCGGCTGATCAGAATAAAACGCAACCCACAGCAGGCAGAGCGAAACGCACTAGCAACTGTTTTCGGGGGTCGGATATTGGCTGGTGCTTTCAAGCGGGTAAACTGTCGGGAAGTACACTTAATCTTAATCCCTTCTCCCACTAACACCACCCTGAGGAGGAGGGCAGGTGACCGCCGAGTTCAAAGAGAAAGGCACGCGCCTGCTTGTTTGGCGTCGAAAGAAAATTGAATTGTCAAGAACGACGATTCCTTTGCATATTGTTTGAAAGTTAAATAACATTGCCATGTAAAATATACATTGAGGTAAATCTAATTGTACACTTTGCTTGTTTTAGTTTCATAACAAGATACAATGCTCCAGAAATGTATATGTTTTATACTTTTCTGTTTTAAATAAATATTAATAAATTATAAATTCAGATTCGCAAAAAATGTTTGTTATTATTATTATTATTATTATTATTATTATTATTATTATTGAATAAGACTACTTTAAAATTACTTAACTACTAATTAAAATATAACAAAAATTAATTTCTCAATTTATTCTGATACGCATCCGCCGTTACCGTTTCTTTGAAAAACAACAGCCCAATTAATCTGTGTCGATAAATGGCACTATACTCCAATCATTTTTTAATGCAATGTTCTCTCTATTGTTTCCTATGGTTCTTTTTCTCTGAAAGCTGTGCGGCACTCTTTGAAAGATTGCGTTCGGAAATACTCCTCCACAAAACTGCGTTGCTCTACGCTGAGGCGTATCGTAAGTTAACTGTGAAAGAAGGAAACTATGAATGAAGACGCGACCTGTTTTGTTTTGAACAGGTATGAAGGGGGTGAGTGAAAAGAAGGGGGTGGTGGTGAATGGAGTGTTGCTGAAATGCAGTCAAAGGAGCTGTTCCAGAAGCAGTGTTGCAAAACTTTCACTTTTCTCTCAGAGGCTTGAACAGCAGGGTTGTGTTTTATACTGACCACCCGGTACTACAATTCTTGTTACAGATATATTAAGATATTATATAGTAGATCATTATTTTTAGCAAAATAGTTAAATATTTAACATAATTTAATTTAAAATAATTTAACATTTCAAGATATGTACTGTTTCATTTTTTAAATAACATTTATTTGGTTTAGTAATTTTACTGCTACTACTTGTAATAATAATAATAATAAAATAATAATAATAATAATAATAATAATAATAATAATAATAATAATAATAATAATAATAATAATAAACCTGCTGTACATGGACGACTTAAAATTATTCAGCACCACAAGAGAAAAGCTTAATCATTTGCTTGACACTACTGCAAAATTTAGACATGATAATGGAATGTATTTTGGCGTTGAGAAGTGTAAACTAAATGCACTGCGGAAAGGAAAGTGGCAACATCAGATGGTTTATTCCCTTGGAGAAGGAAATGCTAAACACGAACGAATTCATGCCATGAATCCTGAGGAAGATTACAAATATCTTGGATATTTACAAAGATCTAATGTTGACCAAAAAATTACAATATCTAACTTTACCAAGGAATTTAATACTCGTCTGAGTAAAATTCTGAAAACTAAACTCAGTGCTGGCAGGAAAATTAAGGCTATAAATACCTATGTAATTCCAGTGCTGACCAACAGCTTTGGTATTGTCAGATGGACACAAACCGAACTAGATGCATTTAATACAAATTGCAGAGTACATTGTACCAGATTTAGATGTCACCACCCTAAAAGCGCAGTTGAGAGATTCCACCTACCTAGGTCTTTAGGAGGAATAGGTGTCATAGATATTGTGAATCTCCATCACCAACAACTGGAGAGACTGCGTCAGTACTTCCACGAAAAGGCTAATGGAAGCAAGATACATCGGATTGTAATATACATTGACTGGAAAATTACACCACTGAATTTGTCTGATGAAAAAACGAATCTATAAAAGCAAATGCAGACCAATGAAATGAAAATTAGCAACTGGAAAGAGAAGCAACTTCATGGACGCTACCCATACCAGATAGAGGCAGATGGACTGTAAGTCGCCAATTAAATGGCTGTGTTTGAGAGAACTTTTTGCTGAAACAGAGGGTGTCAAGGTAGCTATTCAGGACCAAGTAGTATCAACTAAAAACTACCGTAAATTTACCCTGAAAGACACTAACGTTCGTGATGACAGATGTCGGCTATGTGGAGAACAGAGAAAATATAGCCCACATTATCAGTGAATGCAGCTCTCTAGCATCCTCAGAATAAACAAAGCGACGTTTGTAAAGTGGTTTATCAGCAACTATGCCCCAATAATAACCTTATGGCGGGTAAACGAACACCATACTATAAGTACACACCCGAATCAGTCATTGACACAAATAATCACAAAATGTACTGGAACAGGTCCACCATAACAGATAGATCTGTATCTTTTTATAAACCGGACATTGTATGGCGTGACAAAAAAAACAAAAAGGTGTATCTGATTGATGTGGAGCTCCCGCTAGTTCACAACATCCTAAAGAAAAGAAGTGAAAAAATTCTAAAATATCAACCTCTGGCAAATGAGATAAAGGAAATGTGGAACGACGTGGAAATGGTGACGATTGAACCAATAATTCTAGGCGCCACTGGTGAAATTCCTAAGTTCCTAATTGAATCCCTGGCTGAACTGCAACTGAAGAAGGGGTTATACATCCAGATGCAGAAGATTGTCATACTAGACACATGTAACATCGTGAGGAAGTTTCTGAACATTGATGGTTGATCCAGTGCTGATTATGACAGTTGGAACGTGTATCTCTTGTTCATGGTAACCGAAATGCACGAGTGGAAAAAGTTAAAATGTGATAGTGATGATAATAATAATCATAATAATATAAGAAGCTAAGAAGTGGTGAATAGTGCCCAGAAGCGTTTGCATGGCAGGTTTTCTGCTGAGCTCAAAGGGAACGCTGTGAATATTGCATCGTCAGTCTCCTGGCTAACAAAATCTGGCCTCTTTGCTGAGACAGTTCACTTTCGTCACTTTCTATTTACACTTTCTATTCAGGACGAAGTAACCTTCACTCGCAATTACCAAAGGTATGTGATTGGGGATATTAGTGTAGAGGACCTCTGCCGACTTCGCAATCAACCCGGCGAAACCCTCCAACATATAGTGGCCGGGTGTTCTGCATTGGCACAAACAATATCTGAGTCGGTACAGTGACGTTGCTGCGGTGTTCCATCAGGCCCTGGCTGCAAATTCAGAGATGGTAGAGAAAGAGGTCCCATACTACAAGTGCAAGCCGGATTCAGTTCTGGAGACGAAACGGTGGAAGCTCTTGTGGAATGTTGCAGTCACCACTGATCGCAAGGACGAAGCCAACAGAACTGACATAATATGGGTCGACAAGTTTTCACGGACAGGGATTATAGTCAACATAGCTATCCCTCTAGACCGAAATATCGATGTTTACATTCTCGAGAAGAAGTGAAAATATCATGCCTTGGCTATTGAACTGAGCGACATGTGGTGGTTAGTATCTGTTGAAGTAGTTCCTGTGGTTATCTCTGCAAATGGACTGGTCTCTGAAGAACTAACTTCATCGTCTGCAAGGCTTGGCCTTAAAAACTGGCACATTCATATAATGCAAAAGGCTGTTCTCCTGAGTACTGCACGCATCGTGAGGAAGTTTTTATTGATATAACGTCACCTGACTTCATCGTCGAATCCTGACCGCCCGAGTTTGCAAGAGAAGCGGGCACCATTGTTTTCTAAAGGTCTCGGTGTCCACTGTATGGCACCTCGCTAGGCGAGAGAATTGAAAATAATAATAATAATAATAATAATAATAATAGTAGTAGTAGTAGTAGTAGTAGTAGTAGTAGTAGTAGTAGTAGTAGTAGTAGTAGTAGTAGTAGTAGTAGTAGTAACGGTACATGATAATAATTATGGTAACAGCTACATACGATTTTATAGTATTAGTATATTTCTTGTTTAAATCTTGAAATGGTGAAAAGGAGGAGGTAGGTTATGGCCAGTTTTTTTCTATTTCTACACCTAGTCCTACTGCAGCTACTAATCACATTGCACATATTAGTCATTGAGGTATTCCTGAACCGTAATCCGGTTTTTCACCAATTTGACACATAGGTAGCTTTTATGTTTCCGAAATTGGCAATCCTAGAATTACTAGGCAACATTTGTCGTACACATCGTAAACTTTGGCCTTCTTTATGGTTTTACATACCCAAAACTTTGTGTGTTACGGACGCGAATTGTGTGTACTGTGATTTGAGAGTTTCTTGTCGATCAAGGAATGGAGTTGCCTCGGGAACATTTCCGGGCGATAATTTTCAACGATTTTCGGCGCGGATTAAGATAATCCGTTCATTAGATTGACTACGGTGAAGTCCCCCAAAAAGTACTTTAAATAAAAACAAATCTTTGTTGTTCAAGGTGGTATAAAAAAAGGACGTTACTGGCCTAATTTTTAAATTAAAGAAGCTTAAATTAGTACAGGTTCTTATGGAAAAACTTTCGCGGCCATAGGTTCTTTAAGTTATTGAAGAAGTTATACGTGAAAATACTTTCTTCTTTTATTCAATACTTAGTAAAGTTTTTCAGGAATCAAATGGTATTAAATGTAACATACCTCACCGGGTATTCTGAGAAGTAATTGATAAAACACTGCTTACAAATTCATCGCAACCGGGAGTACTGGCTCTCGGTCTAGGAGTTATGCTATTGTCACCACTGTTTCTCTGGGGTACGAAATAAAACAACCCTAACTTATAATTTTGTACCACACAGCCACAAACTAAATGTCGATAATTTTCTTTCAATGTAAACAATGTGGACTAATATTCAACACAAAAAGCAAGAAAAGTACGGGCGCCGATGTCAACCTAACCTATATTACGTATTGCGAACTTGTAAAATAAGAAATTTCCAAATATTGTTTTTTTAGAGCAACAATTAAATACTTCTCTTTTAACTATTTACAAATAATTATTTTAATGTTCCGTTAACGTTTACAAGCCGTTTTTTTTAATCAACAGATGTAGTAAATGGTCAAGTGTTTGACTAGCGACTGGCACCAACATATTACCTTAAATCAACAACAGTGCATCGATCTACTCATTATGATTTTTGGTGACGAAGCGCCATCGAAAACAATTGTATATCACTGGTTTAGTGAATTGTGGTTAATCAATCGGAGGGCGTCTTTCGCTCACGGGCGAATTTAAAGAAGGTCGTCCAAAATAAGCTGTTGTGTCCGTAAGCATCAATTCAGTATTTCAACAAGTAAAACATCGATCTGATGGATCATCCACCTTACAATCCAGATTTGGCACCCAATGATTTCGATTTGTTCCATTCGTAAAAAATAAACTACGTGGTCAACGTTTTTCGACGCCAGAAGAAGCTGTCGATGTTTACGTACAAAACTTTTGAAGAAAAAAATATGGAGCCGTTTTTGAGGTAATGATTTGTATCTTTTAATGTATCTTTTAATCGAAATTATTCCAGTCGAAATTGTTTCAATCGAAACTGTTCAAAAACTATTAAAATATTCGAAAAAATGTACATGACTTTAATGAATGAACCAAGTGGTATGTACCAAGGATTGGCGGGATATATGTCAACAATGACAATTTCAGTAAAAACGTCAGAATCCAAGAGTAGTCCATATACAAGCCGTGTTGTTTTCAATCGTTATCACGCGTGATGCGATGTGCCTGACGTCACGAGTGCGCCGCGTTTGTGGGCCGTCCACGGCCGCAGCCTCGTGACCGGACTCCGGTCGGGCTGCGTGGCGACGTGCTGCACACGGGCAACCGTTGCGTCGACTCCTTCTGTACATCTCGTGCCAAATTGTATTTCAAAACCTAACTTGAAGGAACTGATTACGTTAAAAGAAAAATCTCTATTTTTAATATTTTAGTTTTAGGAAGACAACGGAAAAATTTTGAACTTATGAAATTTTCAAACTTGAGCCAGATCGACAGGGGTTTCTTCAATTTGGAAAAGATCGTACGTGTGATTTAGGTGCTAGTAGTGTTCACAGACGGACGGACGTTAAAAAAAACACTTTTCGGTTTCAGGGGACTCCAAAACTTGTATTTCCGTTAGAATCTCGAAATCGATTTTACGCATTACATAACTTTCTGTATACTACTTAACGAATATTGCGTCATCTGCCGGCGCCACCACGAACTAGATGGTATGTGCAGATGGCGTCATCTGCCGGCACCTTTCCGAACTAGATGGTTACGAGGTATGCAAGGATTGCGACATCTGCCGGTGGCCCCGAACTAGATGGTCCCGGAGTTTTCGCGATGTTTATCGCAAGTTCAAGAAAATTCTAGGCGGTTGCCAGCCGAGTAATAAATATGTGGCGGCCGGCGACCGCGCGTCAGTCTGAAGTGGAAGCTGAGCTGTGAAGTGCATCGCGGTGAATAGCAGTGCAGTGATTGTGCTCAGTGACGTGAACCGTGGCCAGCGCCGTGGACTGTGGTCAGTGTATCGAACAGTGGTCAGTGTTTAGGACTGTGCGACAGTGCAAAAGAAGTGAACAGAAGTGTAGTATAAAAAAAGTAATCAAGAGAAGTGTGCTGTATAAGGAAATAATCAAGTGAAGACTATTTGTACATAAATCAAGTGTTTTCAGTGTTAAGAAACAAAATAAACGTTTTTGTTAAAATAATACCTGTGTTTTAATTCACGGCATGGATTCGTAACACGCCGTATATTCCTCCGTACGTATGTATACGAGAAAGTAAAAATTAGTTTTCAACTATCATGAGACCTGTATCACTGTCTTAAACGTCCTTCAAAATATCCAAAAACAAAATTTAATGAAAAACGATGGTGCCATTTGTTTAAATTGAAAAGTCCCAGGGTCTCCATGTTAAGTACGCCCAGAATTAAAAAATCGATTTCAAATTCAAGGGGTCGCGACATCAGCCAGATCGATTGGGGCTATCAATTTTGGAGAAAATCGGTTAAACTGTTTAGACCATGGATGTCCAACTTCCAAGGCGTCACGGGTCACACCTAAAACCTTTAAAACAATTATGGAACATATTTTCATTACTTGGGCCACCCACACCTAACCTCCCCGTATTATTGATCTCGGCAGTTTGCCTGGCTGCTGTGATACCAGGACATATCATGCATAACGCAGTGAAACACATTGGGATTATTTTGAGTTTCTGAATGCACTACAAAAATCCTTAAAACGAACAAACATTTTTTACGTGAAGGGGGAGTTGACTCCAACAGGGCACGTGCGCCAGGCACACAATATTCTCGCGCGAATGGATGTCCTTCAGTTTTGACTAATTACCTTTCGCGGGCCACAATAAACGGCATCGCGGGCCGCGAGTTTGGACAATCCTGGTTGAGACCGTAGCGTTGTTCACAGACGAACGGACAGATGTCTTGTCGTCATTCGATTTTTCTGTATCAAGGACCCATAAAACATGGATTCTGACTATATCACGAGTTAGAGAATTTTTTTCTTAATTTATAATTAGATTTATCCACTTTTTCGTTTTCAGAGCCCTGTTTTTCCGCCGGAAATCCGCAGTTTTTTTCGCGCAGCACTATATAACTTTCTCTCTGCTGCGTAACCGGTAGGAAATTTGTAAACTATTGTAAATATTTTTACTTTCTTGTTCCTGCTTACATAATATAGGGAAAAGTATGTAATGCTGTAGGAAATAGCGGCGAATTTTTGGCAGAAAAACTAATATTCCTGGTCCCTGGTAACGAAAAAGTTGATAAATCCAGTTTTGTGGTATACAAAAAATCCTCTAACTCGTCATGTAGCCTAAATCCATGTTTTGTGTTCTTGATACAGAAAAATTGAATGACAGCTAAACGTCAGTCCATATGTCTGTGAACAAAGCTAGAGGCTAAACCGTTTTTTTGTCGAGTTTCTCCGAAATTGATATTCCCCATTCAATTTGGCTGATGTCGTGTCCTCTTGAATTTGAAAACGATATTTTAATTTTGGGGGTACTGTGCATGAAGCTTCTAGATATTTTCAAAAATTTAAAAAGGCACCAAATTTTTATTAATTTTGTTTTTAATAACGTAATAGACGCTTAAGAGAATGGTACAGCCTTCATTTTGTTAATATCACTGATTTTTCGAAAATTGCAAATGCTTTTTTTAGTGTCTTCCTACAACTAAAGTATTGAAGATACAACTTTTTTCCAAATGAAATTTGTTCATTAAAGACAGATTTCGAAATAAGGCTTTGTACACTTTTTTGAAAATTTGAGTATTTTTTGTGCTATTTTGCGTGAAATGTACGTAATTTTTTAATTGCAGCTAAACAATTTTTGCTCAAAAAGACAGCAATTTTTTTTATTAAATTTTGACCTCGTATAGCTTAAAGGACGCTTAAAAGGATGGTGCAAATCGCATGTGCCTTGAGATCCCTGATTTTTCAAAAATTGCAAAAATTCAAATATTTTTGGCTTTCGCAACAATTGCAATTATGAAGATAATTTTTTCTTCAAAATAGTGTTCATCAAAATAAGATTTTAAAATGAGTTCATATTTAATTATTCAAAAATATACTTTTGCGGCAAACAATTTTTAAATCATTGTTTTCTCAGAAACGGCTCTAACTCCTCTCAAAACTTGGTTGTGGTTTACAATTGTGTACAATTGGAAATGCTTCCCTTCAATACTACTAGTTTTTCAAACATTATATAACTAGTTTCTTGTAATTGTAATTAATGAGAGTGTCATTGTATTAACAACTAGTTTGTACCAGGATCAAATTTTGTTTGATCAGTTACTTTTTCTTGCGGAGAATCCAGATTATTAAATTCGTTTATTTGAACTTCTTGGCATTAGTATCACTATTCTCAATGCTGTTCATTTTCCCCCTATGTGAATTTGACCTTCTTTACCACTCATTTTTATAGTTCTCAAATTCACTTCAACACACAAGGATGAATTTTCTAAACGGTGTAAAGAAATTATCAGTCTGCTAGTAAAAAGAATGACGAGTGAAATTCATAGTCTATTGTACATCATTTTTTGCTCTTTAAAATTAATAAAATTACTGCTTATTATTTTTAGCTTCACGTGTGTCTTAAAATTTATGGTCGCATTGTAGGATCCATTTATCCAGGCACAAAAAAGTGTCAGGCCTAAAGACTAGATCCATTTACCCAAGCACAAAAGCAAGTGTCAGACCTCAAGCAAGTGCCTCTGGGTCAATGACCCCCATCTCGACCAGGCTTTTCGTCCAGTTTCCCTGTTCGTTTAAGTAAATGCTCAGATGCCTTGTTTTGCTTCTGGACCTAAATGTAACTTATATCTGTGCACGTCTTCTAGAATTCAGTGGGAAATATAGTTATTCAAATTATCTTTCTTGATGTTGTCGCGGCAGGAAATATTATTCCTTGACGAAGGACATGATGAGTGATAAGAGTTCAAATTTATTGCTGATTTGCCCTTGAAAATAGATTTTCTTACACCGGAGCGAATACTTTTGTTAACAATTCTTGCAAAATAACGCTCATTTTTTCTGTATTCAAAATTCAGTTAGTAATTCACTTAGGAATGGGATAACAGAATTTGGAAAACGTGGGCAGAATTCACTTCTCCCCACAGCACGTCACACACAGTCTTTAACTGTTTTTGACATAACACACACACAGATATATATATATATATATATATATATATATATATATATATATATATATATATATATATATATATATATATATTGAGACGAGCTCTGATATGCGCCCCAGCGAGGAAGCAGAACCCCAGGCAAAACGCCCAAGATAAATCGCGGGTGTTTACCACTTCGAATGTGGCGCGTTGGTACGTCATCATCTGACGTCAGCCGCGGCTGAAGTCGGACGTAACGAGTGGTCGCCAATGATTTCTCGGGGCGATAAGCGCTGGAAAATTAAATCCTGCGATTGGCACGTTGATAGAAAAACGAGGGAACAGTCTCCGAGGGGGGGAAGGGATTCCCGGGAAACCGGACAGTCGGAGAAAGGCCGCCAGAGAGTTTGATAGAAATCGCCGAACATTCTGAGACAAACCGCCGAACAGTCTGATAGAGATCGCCGAAGGGTCGAGTATACGATCATTACGTCGCAACTACGCCGCATCGCCAAAGCGGAAGGCTGAGGCGACATTCCTGGTGCAACACAGCCAAAGAAGCAAGTTTGTTGGGAACGGAAGACGGGCGTAGAGGCACGGCCGTTCTACGGGACGACCGGAGAAAATTGTACTACTTCACGGGCGAACGGAAGCAGCATCAAGCGAGCCAAGGAGCAGCGCGGGCCGGCGAGCGTATAGCGCGAGCTGGGCGAGGCCGAGCGTCACGGCGGCGCGAGCAGCCGTTCGCAGCGATAAGCAGCTGAGGTCAGCCACTGCGTTGGCCGAGGTCCAGGTTACGTGTTCCCCAATCGCCGAAGCGTGAGTAGCCGTGCGACATTCAGACCGCGAGGTCGTAATATTTCCAAAGGTGTGATTAAAAAGGTATAACTAGGAAGTATTCTTGCCGAACGCTTAACACGGGAATTCAGTTCGATCCAACATAGTGGAACAAACAGACTAAAAGAACATTTTAGTGCCAAGATCAGTAGGTTTGCATAAACAATTAAATTGCCCGAGTATTGTAATTAGCGGGCAAGATATGATTTTTGAGTATTTAAGGTAGGGAGGTTATTGTTTATTTGCACAAGATGGAGCAAGAATGTTAATCCAGACTTAGGATTATAATTATAATAGAAATAGGATTGCAATTTGTTTATTATAATCTAGTGTGTATGTGTATGTGCCTCTGGAAAAGTTTAAGAATACATGCCTAATTTTACCAGAGCCATCCAAGTGTTTCATTAGAATTCGATCCATCCTGATTCTATCCATTGCAAGCTACCCCTTATTTGCCTCTCACAGGCAAGACGAACGAACAACCTGACAGGCCTGGCGTCGGAGCGACAGTAGGCGCCGCACGGCGCTGGTAACGCCCGAGCGGTGCTTCACACCCTCAGGGCTAACGACCCCTGATCAAAGACCAGGTTGCATTGTGTGCGCGCGCCGAGGCCATGTCCACGGCGTGTGTGTTCCGTCACATATATATATATATATATATATATATATATCTATATATATATATTGTGACGTCACGGGGTTATACGAACCCGTAACGCCACCATAAGCCACTAGAAAAGACCAAAGAACTGAGAAATAGGGTACGAGGCGGAGCGATGGTCCGAGAAGGCGACATCTACCCGCAGGTTTTCGCACTCCGATGTCCAAAGTTAGCGGATAATATTTTCTCGAGATGGCGCGAAGGAGGAGAAAATTCACCCCTCCAGAAATTTTTCCCCAGGCGGAGTCGCATAAATACCGTGACGCACTTTGGCAGAGCTCTCTTACGACTTCGACAGCGACGGCGACTCAACTAAATTCTTCAGCGGTAGTAATTGGTTAGTGCAGGAGTATAATTTTACTTGCTTAAGTAAAGCTGATTTAAGAAACGCGGTAATAAGTGATAGAATTCAGAAGCAAAGTGCATGTACAGCATTTGCACTAACATTACGCGAGTAAGCAAGCGTTGTGACTGCTCGAACTTGAAATAGTTTCATCATCGAAGTAAATTCGCGCAGAAGGACTCTGAACGAAATCCAGTATTTAATTTTGTACGCCAGACCACGCACGCTCAAAGTGTGGTATGGGCCGAGTGCTAGAAGTAGAATTCAAGCACGTTAGTTATTTAAAACTGGAAGCGCGAGCAACGGGTACGTGGCAGGCGGCAGAAGGACGGCTCCAACACTCAAGCGTAGGCGAGAAGGACTTGGACCAATCCGTCGATGGTACGAGCCCGAGGACGAGAGAAAGGTTTGGAATTTGGACGTGTGGCGGCATCCTGAGATCGAGCGAAAGAAGAGGTGTAACCGCGGGACGTCGAACCAGTCGAGGACGTGGCGAGGACTGCGAGCGACCGAACACCCCAAGGAGAGTTAGGGGTGTACGGCGTAGCGTCCTAAATAGGTGAAAGTTCCATATAACTACTGGGAAATATTTCGAATGTATGAGCGGCAGTTCTGATTTCATTCGCTGTACGCACCGGTAAATTCGTTTGAATGCCATACCTTGTACAACTTTTCTAAAGTAAATTATAATTGTTCATGTAATGTAAAAGTAATCTTATTGAAAGTATTGTTTCCATTGTATGATGTCAGGAATAATCAGTTGCTATAATTTTGTAAAGGTACGATTTAGTAACGTGTGTCACGTTTATTCTTGTGCTAGAGTTAACAGCGTTGTAATAAATGCGCAGCTCAAGGCTGACCTCTGTGAAGTCTATAATAGAATAATTGTAGAGAATCACTTAAAGGGCCGTGCACGGAGAAAACTTTAGATTAACCACAGTTAAATGAGGTACACGAAATAATTGAGAAGGAGGTCAAAGCAAAAGTATTGTAAATAGTGCGTATTGAAGTAATCAGGCAGTCAAGGTGACGCCTATACATTCTCTTATGGTTGTGTTATTTCTGTTCTTTTGTTTCTGTTTTCTTTGCAGTGACCATCTACGTAAAGTACATACTTATTGTATATTTGTGCCACTGTGTAATTTGTTTTACTGAATATATGCTCATTTTACCAGAATTTTATATAATTCATTGTGTCAAGGGTTCAGACCTTTCTATACCGAAAGATCTTGCTTCCTGAGAATTCAAAGCTCGCTAAGGTAGTAGGTGGGCGTGTTATAATATATATATATATATATATATATATATATATATATATATATATATATATATATATATACACACACACACACACACACACACACACACACCTAAATATTTGACACATGTCTAGGTATGTCGACGCGCTGAATCCGAAGCCGAAATTGTGCCACAACACTATAGTTTTAAAAAAATCGCTAGAGACATGCGAATACTAGATTTTCGTGTCTTGTGCTTTGTTCTCCACAGAAGCCAAAAGTTGTCAAACCCAAGACTTGACACATGTTTCTCACAGTGAAATTTACAATTTCATAGTGTTTTTTTACGATTAAAAAAACACTAGAGAGTGGTGACGCAATTATGGCTTCAATTCGTATTCAGCGCGTCGACATACATAGAGAAACATATGTGAAATCTTTGGGTCTGACAATAACCTCTGAAAAAAATCACAGGCCCAATTTCACCAGTGCGCACAACTACCTTCCAGACAGTTGGTGATGCATAATGTGACAATATAGTGCAACGTCCGTGAGGTAGTCTCCAAAATCCGATAATAAATTTTCTTCGATTTACCAAAATTTTGAGTTAGTATCAAAAACGTTCTTATAAAATCTGCTGCAGAGAATAAAAATTGCTTCCAAAAATCAAAAATTAGTGTTATTCAGATTTGACTGAATATTTAAATTCAAATTTTCAACGCCAGATCAATAAAATGTATTTTTGTGTTTTGAAAATACAATATACTATCAGAATGTATTTGCGATACAAATACAAAATACATGATACAAAAATATCGAAAATACGTATTTAAATCGTAAATACAAGTATTTTCGATACTGCCTAACTCCCAAAAGCGCGTTTGACAAATAGAATACCACCAAATGCAAGGAAAAGGATATGTGGAATAGCAAAATTAGAAGCAAAACTGAAAATCGTGTGAAAGAAATTTATTTAACCATTCCCCCGAAGTACACACGATAGCCTCACTGTCACATAGTTATTGGACTGTGGTGGTCACGAAATTAACGGGTAGTTTCATGCCCTGTGCCAGGCTAAATGGATGAAATTCGAGTATTGGATTTTTGAAACATCGTAAATCCTTGTGGGAAGTTCGCGCGTAGTCCCTGAGTGACGTAGATATCACATGACAAAATTTGGGCTGGTGTAGCGATCTATAGAAAGGTATGGAAACTACTTGGACCTCTTGTAGCACGACAAAAACCCCCATTTACTTTCACCCCCCCCCCACTGGTTGCTGCTGGTCGCAGGGCCAGGGGGTTCTAGCTTAATAGAGCCAGGCCCGGCGCACGTTCTCGGCAAGGATTAGTTCGGAGCCTAAACGGAATAGCGCTGCAGTCGCAGTGTTAGAAAGAGAAAGCTAATATTAAACAGAGAAAGAAAATCGAAGACTAGGAAATTGACCGCGAATATACGAATGTAGCCGAAGATGAAGTAGCGACGGTTTTCGAACAGGGCTTTGAATTGAACACGTGTTTGGTTTGAGCGGGCTCCTGACATTCATTTCATACGTCTACGTTATTTTTTGCTTGCATATTAAGCTATTAAGAGTTGTAAGAGACTTCGATGTTTTTATTAAATCATTATCATTAAACCCTTTTACATATGAAAATTCGTCATTTATTCTGCAATATAGAGCATACCTCAAAATAGTACAATATTTTTTTCAGATGCCTGACTGTTGTATATGCCACATAAATTTCGAATCGTCAGAAAGACGCTTGGAAGGAATATCCTTCCATAGATTTCCATCGTGCAATCGAAGGCCATTGATTGTGGAAAAATGTCTGGAATTTGCAGGGATTCCAGATGTTGAAAGTATCCGAGGCAAGGTACAGTAAGTTGTTTAGATATAGAAGTTGTAGCACAAGCACTGGATATAAGATGCATTCTTGTGATAGCTGCTTTGTTTTAAAGATAAAACACTCGGCATAAAATGGATGTTATTGTTCATCCTTTTGTAGGATGCAAAACAATGAGATCTTGTTACTTGCAGTAATAACTCAATATTAATTTTCTTCAGTTGCTGCTGCTATTAAGCTATAATTTATTAATATTTTGTATAAATTGAATGAAATGATAAGCATAATTCCTGCTGTGCCATTTACTGTCTGGAAGTAAATTACAACTTGGCATTCTCTCTGAGAGTTGCTAGGAAATGGAATGTTTTACCACAATGAAAAGAAGAGTAGTTTTCAGTACTTTAAAAATGTTTTCAAAATTTGCTTAAATGTCACTTGAAAATTTGTGATTTAGTTCAACAATAATTGAAACTTAGACATTTAAATTATCTAATACCTTAATAAGATAATTTTGTGTAAAATCATTTGGAAATGTTATGAGAAAAGGAAAAACAGATTAATTCCTGAAACTAAACGGGTACTTGCATTCCAAACTCTGTCATTTTAAATATTAATCTATTGAACTTTGTGTAAGAACCCAGCTTCTTACATTCTAAAAATAATGGTACAAATTAGAAGATATTCATTTTCCATATTTGTTCAGTGAATTAAACTTTTAATTCTTCTAAAGAATTGGTTATTTTATATTGTTTTTCTACTAAAATGTTTTGTGAAATACACTTATGAATGACTTAATATGTAATGTTAAATGCTATAGTTAAGTAGTGAAATAAGGATCTGCATTTTTGCTTGCTTGAATCGTCATTGAGTCAAGTTTGTTTTGGTAAAGTTTCAGTAATTAAGTATTTCAGTTGTGGATGATAGTAATTAAATGATCTATTATTAATTATTAACTTGGAAATCAATATTGTCATGTTTGTGTAGTTATTTTATTTTATTGCAATTTCACAAAAATGTTTTTTCAGTGCTTGAAAGTGCACTACGCTTAGACTGGACTTGAATGTCAATAACAAAAATGTTTGATATCTCAAAGCAGTGTTTCATTCCCTTCAGTAGTTTGTAATAGCAAATGTATATTTAATCACTTCAATATTCATAGATGGAAGAAATATTTATTTCCAGATGTACTTAAGATAAATTTTTTAGGTACTAAGATTTTAATTTATTGTTCGATTTCGCAGTAGTAACTACACGATTGTTGTGAATTTGTGATGTGATATTAATTCTAAAATCAATATTTATCAAATTGTATTACTTGGAGAAATTGTATTTATGTAATTTACCATTGTTTTTTTGATTTAATTTTAATAAATCTGTGTCACTCTTATTTTATTGAGTTGTTTGTCATCCTGAGTCACTTCCATGGCAGGGTATCCTACGTTTTCTACAGAATCCTAAAATAAATTATAAATTACACCAGAACTAAAACAAAAAATACCTCCCATCTAATTGGTGGAGATATCGTCCAACGTCATCGCTTCCCCACCACCACGGCATGACCCCCACTACCGCTCAGTTTAGTACTGGAGCCACTTGTTCGAGCGCAGCACTAACGCTTGTCGTGAGAATTAACACGTAGTTTGTCAGCCCTGCGCTGGGCTGAGCCAGAAAAAATGCTTTCTGGGGCGAAACTATTTAAAGCTGTACAATTTATTGTTGCCACTGTAGTAGTGTATCACGGAAGTCTGTATTTTCTAAAGCCGTACCTTAGTCAACAATCGGGCCGTAATGAAGGATCGGAACGAATGAAATGATCTTTCGGGCCTTACAGTTATGATACGAATTCGACGTCCACGAGGATTCAGTTGGGTGGACGTGTTAGTAGTAACTTTTGCAGGAGTATTTGCTGGCACTTACATTTGGAAACCTTTGATTCTTAAATTTACAAAAGAGACACCACTGCATCCTCAGGAAGAAGAAAATTCAGTGAAGAGTACTTAAAATTTCAAGATTGGAAATATACTACTATAATAGTTATATTGTTGAAAATCATGACCTTTTCGTTTGTTTCAGAACAACATGAAAAAAATATTTCGGATACTGAATGAATATCCTGGTGTTAAGTTTATTGCTGCGATAATTGGTTTCAGTGCTGGATATAAGCTTTACATTGAACCACGTCTCAAACGGAGAAAGTATGAGACGAATGAAGCCTTTGCAAAAACATTATTTCAAGAAGAATTAAAAAAAAATGAAAATGTTAGGTAATTAGTGGTTATTTAAGAAGGCAACATTACGTTCCAGTAGTGTTGGAAATGGCAAGTGAAAATAAATGGGTAAATTTGTTTTTATATTTTAGAGTTTTTAAATTGTTGATTTCTTGATATATTCTAAGTCTGCAACCCACCATTATGTGTTTCCTATCAGATTCTTTTCAAATATCAGTCTCAGAAGTTTATGACCATGTTCTTTAGAGTAGTTTTGACAGAATTGTTGATGTCATCCGCATTCTTTAGAATAGTTTAAATCAGTTTTGTTGGTGATCACAGCACATGACTTATGATTTTCACTCTTGATCTTCTAAGTAGATTTTCATAGTATGTTGCACTTGAAGGCTTTAGACTACAAATTTTAAGTTTACACATTTGTACACTTGTATTCTTTGTTATAGTTCGTTTTTTTCTGCATTAAATACTTTGTGATCCCATCTCTTGTTCATCTCTAATATGATTAATGTAACAAAATAGAGGTTTTTGCTATGAACAGTGGAGTAATGTATATCGCTGATTTCTTTTTTATAATTACAAGCATTTTTGGTTAAGAAAGAGAACACGGTACACACTTAGAGGCGTGGCAAAGTGGGGGAAGGGGACAGAGGAGGGGAGTCTTCTTAAGCCCTCTCTCAAATTACGCTACGGCTTTGATAGAAATGAATAAAACTTACTGATAGGCGATTTTCATGACTCCCCCTTCATACACTTTGACCCCACCGCAATTTAATGCCAAATTACTTCCAAAGGCAAGTTTTCTCGCTTCGCTTGCCCGGATCCAAGTCATGGCGAGGCTCGGGCTACGCCCTTGCGATCATTATAAACATCCTTGAGTCTATCCACTGCATAATTACCAATTCACTTTTATAAGAAAGCATCAGTAAGCACTTATAAGAAAACCTTGAGAATTCAAACTGCGTAGTTGCAAACAGTTTTGAAGAAAGAACACACAAGTTTTATACACAGGCACACCACCCTGATTGCAGTACTAATTAGTATTAGAGCTCTGGCAAGAAACTGGGGTGAAATTGCCTCCCCTTATAGTCACTGAACCACCCATCATCCTCTCCACCGTGGATTTACCTCTCGCCGGAGTGGCGCAAAGTGCCGGTTTAAACGACATCCTTAGGTTGTACCGTCTTCTAAACTTCAACTGCATTTTTTAACTATAATGTTGGTGAACAACATGTGTACAGCCATTTTCATTTTAACCCTTAAGTACTCAATAGTGTGTCAAATACTCCTGCTTTTTTAAACTTATTAAAGGTTGCTTTTCAACTATTAAGGTCATGTAGTGACCACTGTAAATAACATAACAAAATTACATAGACCTGCATAAACATCCATGCCCAAGCAGGTTTCAAACCCGCGACCCTTCAGACATGATGCAGCTATGATTCTTCAGCCTTAGTGACCTTAGCTATCCAGGCCAGCTGTTTATTAATTTATTTACTCATAGAATCAAAAGTATTTATTTCTCTAAAAATTAATCAGGGTATTCTCTGTATTTAGTTTTATTTTCAGAATTATCCTGCCGAAACTCGCTTGTATGTTTTTACGTTCTTGAAAAGTTAAGAATTTGAAAAGCAACGCTACGGTGTCAAGTATCATGCATATTCATAAGTCTGTTTAATGAAGATGGACATAATTTAAATTGCCGAGGAATTACATTGTTGTCAATTGCATTTGTGTTGTATTTATTTTCTTGTTATATTTTAGAATTGATAAGGATGTGCTTTATTCTTTATACATTAGTGATTTAAATAGCCAAAAAAACAGGGTGCAGAATACATAGAGCTGAAAATTTGACATTTATAGGATAAACAGTTAGTGAACTATTCAAAAAGAAGTGTAATAAATGACAGTTAATATACAATCTTTGAAATTGCCAAGACTTTAGTGGTAGCATTTGCTGTAGTGCATTTCGCAAGTACAAGTTGACAACACACTTTGGTTAATCGACAGATAGATCAGTAATTAAATTTTTTTAAATATTTATTTTTAACTCTAAAATACCTTGCATAACAAAATAGTAATTTGTGCAAACTGAATGTTTCTTTGAAACAGAACACTAAAGGAAAGTTTGTTAATATGTAATAAATGTTTTTCAATACATTAACATAAATTGTATGTAGTTTTTGCTTGCATTCACTTGTTTTGTTGAAAATATCAAGTGTGGGTCTCTCAGACATTACAATGCAGTTACGTTGCAAAAGGTTTCCATGCTGTTAAAGGTTAAAAAGAGCAATGAATTATCTGCGTTCCATAAGTTGTATATTCTGTGTAAAAGGCAGAGCTTGTTTTGTTATTTTTTGGAAATTCAGATTTTCTTCAGTGCATGAGAGTTCAGTGAAATTTCCAGAAATCTGTAAGCAATTAATCTAGTCGTTTATAGTAATTAACAAAATAAATGGATAAAGAGGGGTATAATTGCATGAGTGGTATCTTCAAGAAATCAAGCGAAGATTGGAGCAAGTTTTCTTATTTACCACGAGTGCAATTATACCCCTTTATCCATGTGTCATGTTCAATATTTTTTGTTTACATTTATGAATAATTTAATGAACTTCTTTACCATTCAAAGCATATGTTTGATGATGTCCTATTCCTTCTGAAACAGACCTGTTTTGGTGTGCCTTGCATTGTGTTTGTTTGCAAGAAATGCTTGCATTCTATTCACTTTTACTCTGTGGCCTGAAGATATTGAACATATTCCTGATGAAATATTAGAAGCTCGCAAAGCCATGAAAACAATAGTTCATATGAAAAGTTGAGACAGGTATGAGAGAATACACCATGTGTAAATATTGGAATGTTAGAAACACTAGTCACTTTTGACTCAAATTTGCTGGCATACTTTTTAGAGAGGGTAAATGTAACATATCATTTATATTTTTTACTTTTGTAATATTCTAAGATAAAATGTTTTACACATAAAACATTTAATTTATACATGTTAAATATTTTTTATGTTTCATTAGTCATCTAGTGTCAAACCAACAATTTCACAAATTGGTTGTTTTACGTAGTTTACGGAGGTACAGAATCTGTGATGTATAATTTTCTTCATGTTTCATGGCTGATTGGAAATACTTTGGCCATGTCTGAGTTATACTGCCTTAATTAAATGATTTTGATCCTTTTTCTGAATTCTCTTTGGTAGGTGTGGAGTTTCAGTTGCACGCATGCCATTAACATAGTGATAACGAATTTTCATGAGCATATTTAGTAAAGTAAATGATAAAGAAATGAGTGATTTCTGCTTTTAGTGCTGTGAGGAGTATAGATTAGGGTGGTGTTAAGTTTAGCAGACGTAGCTTTGTCGCCGGCGGCAGCGACAGGGTTCTACGGGTCGCCGACTTTGGCAGGTTTTCAATACTAGTTACATCCTGAGATCGAAATCAACCGCTGTCTGAAGGAGATTGGTGTGCTCTGATTGGTAATTTGCTGCGGTTTCTCTGGTCAGTACCAGGCGAGTGCCGCAGTAGTACCCTAACAAATGGGCCACGGATGACGTGATCTCCCCTTCCTCTTGCTTGTCCTCACACTTGCATGCACTACCTTGTCACATGTTGGGAGAGCAGTTGAGAGCTTATAGTTCAATCCGGGAGGGGCCCTGGAGGGGAAAATCCCTCACAAGCCGGTGTGTAGGTTGGTGCCCATGGGGAGGATCACCACCACCCCACGGAATAAAATCTTTACTATTTTCAAAATAGTCGTAATGGAGAATTGCATCAGTAATTGTGAAAAATTATCTCCCCCCAACATTTTGCTTAGAATTGCTACGTCCACCAAATATTTTAAATTTGTAACCCAACTCGCATCCCACTCCACAACCCCTTTTCCTCTACTTTCTCCTCCTTCCTCTCACAATGCTTTGTCCAAACAATGTGCCCAACAATGTGCTTCTTTCTGACCTGGGCTCCCTGATTTCAGGAAATGCATGCCTTGTTGAACAACATCATTCTAATATCATAATAATATCAATATAATATCATAATAATCATTCTTATATTGGTGGGAACATATTCATTTTCTTTGTACCAATGAGAAAAATTGTTCTAAGAAGCCTTCGTTTTATTTATTTTATGTCAAAAACAGTTAAAAGCTGTGTGTGACGTGCTAGGGAGAGAAGTGAATTCTGTGCACGTTTTCCAAATTCTGAGATCCCTACCCTAAGCCATATAGTACTTGAATCTTGAATACAAAAAGAAAATGAATGTTTTTTGCAAGAATTGTTAACAAAATATTCGCTCCGATGTAATAAAATCTATTTTTAGCGGTAAATCAGCAATAAATTTGGGTCTTATGCCTCATGTCCTTCGTCAAGGAATAATACATCCTGCCGCGACAACATGAACGATAATTTAAATAACTATATTTCCCACTGAATTCTAGACGTGCTCAGATAATGAAGTTACATGTCTGTCCGGAAGCAAAACAAGGGGCCATCTCAGCATTTGCTAAAAGGATTAGGGAAATTGGACGAAAAACCTGATCGAGATGGGATTCATTGACCCAGAGGCTGCGGTACAATACTTGTTACAGGTTGTTTAGAATTATATAGAGCGATTTTCCTGAGGATGAGCCAAAGTGACAGCTAGTGCTGGCAACATAACTGAAGGTTCTGTGCTCGTAGTGCCCTTGAGCCCATTAGAATCCCTTCCCGCATTCGTTCGTTTGCAGTTGGCTAACTTGTAAATGGCTTCCGTGACGTCCTCGTCCGACAATAATATAGTGCGCCACGAGAAATAATTGAAATTAGGAAGTGGAGTGTTATGTACTCTTCTGTAAAAATTCTTTTTTCCTTTACATATTACATTGAATTTACTTTTTGTGTGATAAATATTATGTTTATTTTAAAATCGAGACTTGAATGCGAGATGCGTACCGATGCACCTGGTTCCAGCCTTTGTGGTGTTGTGTGGCCAGCTGTGATTGATATGTTTCTATTTACATTCGATGCAGTTTTCTTTTACTGGTTGTGAGAGAAGAGATTTTCCTCATACGTAATTAAATTTAATTATTTCCCGGGCTCTCGTACGTGCATATACTTCAGCGAAACTCTTCGACTTCTGGATAGTGTCTTCTCAGGAGCCGTAACCAAACACTTTACGAAGAGGCGTGGCTGAACAGCTGTCGCGGCGGAGGAATACTTCTCTGAAATGCACGCGATGTTCACTTGTTTTCGCGAACTGTCACTTTGGCTCATCCTTAGGTTCACATTTGAATTGATGATCATTTCTTTTCAGGTGAACATGTGACATTAGATTCTTTGGTAGTGGAAATAAGAAAATATGAGGATGTGGGATTTTATGGTAGCAAGTCAAGTTTAAGAAAATTATTGGAGATGGGATTTTCATGGGAGAAGACTGATAATCGTAGGGCCTTGGTAGAAAGAGCTGATATTAGTGCACACAGGACTGAATATTTAAGGCAGTATAAGGAATTGAAGAATAACGGATGGAATTTTGTTTTCTTAGATGATACTTGGTAAAAAGCTTAATGTAGTACACGTATGTCTGCAATAACCTTTCGAAAAAAAACATGGAATATTTGAATCATGAGAGTTAATCATAGTCACACTGTTTTACTTCATTGTTCTCAAAGAACAAAGTAAGGTGATGATAAATATCTATTCAAATATCCTTTATGTTTTTGTACAATTTTTTGTTAGGTCATGCTTCCCAAACTTGGCAAGATGCAAGTATTCTCAGCTGTGTGCGAAAGAATGTTAGTGAAGGGCAACGATATATAGTTCTACATACGGGAGGTAAGAAGGGATTTGTGGATGGTGCCGAACTGGTGTTTCCATTGCAAAATAGTACAGAAGACTACTACGGAACGATGACTGGGGAGAGGTTTGAAGAATGGCTGGAGAATAATCTGCTTCCAAAACTTTAAGATCCATCAGTTATTGTGCTAGATAATGCCTCTTATCACAGTGCTCATGTAAGCAACAGTTTAATATCAATTACATTATTCTGAAGAAACGATATAATAGCAATATTCTCATTTCTGTAATTTCAAGATGCAAAACAACATGTCTTATTTTCCATAAAGGAAATAAAAGAAAATTTTGTATTTTCTTTGCTTATAGTTGGAGAGATTACCTACAAGAAAGTGGAATAAAACACAGTTGAAAAGTTTCCTAGAAAATCACAATTTCATTCTATATAATTCTAAACAACCCGTCATTCCTTAGGAAATCGTTCTATATAATTCTAAACAACCTGTAACAAGTATTGTACCGCAGCCTCTGGGTCAATGAATCCCATCTCGATCAGGTTTTTCGTCCAATTTCCGTAACTTCCTATCAACTCGGTCGCGGTAGTGAGAATGTAAAAAGTGCGACAAGACATTACGCTCAAGAGCCACGTAACCAGTGTGTTTAGAGAGGCGGTTGTTGTTTCTACAAAGAGAAAATGTTATGGCGACATTTCAACTTGTATATGCTTTACCGATAACGATATCGTTATGAAGAAATTCAATAATTCGATCTTCTCTTTCTGAGAGCAATGGCGACACGTACTTTGGTTGCACAACACCCAGATAATCGAAAAAGAGCTTATGATATCTTAGGAATATACATTTTCCTTTTAATGACATTCAATATTCAAGATATTGCAACAATATCGATGTATATGAAACTACAGTTTGGCACATGGTGGAAATAACAAGGTGTAGCGGTGCGCATGCCGCCGACTGTGGACCAATAATATGATATCCCACCAAATGTGCGCCAAATTCAAATTATCTACGCAGGCGCGGACATTTTAAAATTATTTCAAAGAACGATATTTGTTTTTAAAATACTCATTTAATTTAGTCAAGAACTTAACTATTAGTATATTGGTGTTATTTATGAAATGTTCGCAGTTTAAATATTTCTGTTATATACAAAAAATGTGAACAAATACAATGACTTGATCTAACGTACAGTATTTGGTACAACCACATTATTATAATTATTTTGGGGAATGTGTTCCATATGTTTGTCACTTCTATTAATGTTGTTTTTTGAAAATATTTGTCTCTGAATAAGTACTGGTTTTCGAGTTAGATTATATGAGGCTAGGTACTGTAAACACTCAATTCCAATTTTACTTGTATTTTTATTATTTCTGTTCATAGTTTCATATTCTCTTTGAATGCAAAAAGATCTGAAGAATGAAAACTGTTGAATTTTAATGGATAGGAATTACTCTATAAAAAATATTAATAGAAAAACAAGCCCATTATATAGTAATGTTAAATTTAATTCTATATTTATTAATTTAGAAAATAGTTGAAAGATATCAAGTGTGTCCACAAACAACATTCAGGGGAAGAAAAAATACAATGGAATTGAAATTAAAAAAGCTTTTATATATGTCATGAAATGAACAGAAATCATTTGCTTAATTAATCAACATAGTATTTGTAATAAATATAATTTTAATGACAATAAAAATTAGCAATCGCTTACAAGAAGTCAATAAGGTATTCTATTGATATTTATGAATTTCACAAAGTTAATGATATTTTTAAAATTATATATATATATATATATATATATATATATATATATATATATATATATATATATATATATATTAATATTTTATTATATTTATAATATTGATGATATTTATGAAGTTCACAAATTTTTATAAATATTTGAACCATCTAGAGAAAATGTATACAAATGTAAAAATTTAATCCATTGGATAAATATGTATGATCAACTACACATAAAATTTCACCTTTTAACTCACCTATTTAAAGCATTAGGACCAAAAATAAATTTTATAAATTAAAAGTTACATTTACAAAATACAAGTCATATTTAAATATTTCATTGGGTGCACATAATGTATACATGAAATATCAAATACAAAAGATTCCTTTTACTGCAATCATTTTGTTCTTTTCAGGAATGTTTTTTTTCTAATAATTCATTAGCCTTTCTACCTCCATTATTTTATAATGAAGGCAATTCACGCTATCTCTACATATTTTGCTTTCATAGATCTCGCTTCTTCCCTAAAATAAAATGTCATTTATCATGTCTTAGATTGTACATTAAGTCGTGTTTGTTATTAAGGCTGTCATATTGGTCAATGTCTAAAAAAAAACACAATAAGTGTTGTGAATAATAATAGTAAATTTAACCAAAAATTTACACTTACTTGCTGACTGATGAAATATCGGAATTACTGTGTTAAGATGATATGAGCTCTTTGTATCCATAAAGAGGTATCTTCTCACTGCAATATAATAAAATTAAGTTATCTATAATCGTAACTTCTCTATTACATAAGCTCTTTAATATTTAAATTATTATATATAATAATCACAAGAAGTTTCAGCACATAATAAACTAATACTCTTCACTTGCCCAGATTTTTCAATGGATTTTCTCTTCAACATTAACCATTTCGTAGATATAGATCCAGGAACAAGATTCAATATTTTCTTGCCAGATGTGTTTGGTGAATCCTTTGATTGAAAGCACACATTCTCAAAGCGCTGTTGGCACACACTACCTGCAAATTTTACAATACATATTTTTGAGTTGATTAATTACATACATACATAATTACATTATACACACATATTAAAACTATACATCCTACATTATTACATACATACTATAATATTATAATATACTTGATACATTTCAGTTCAGTAAAATATGAAAATTAAAATATGTATTTATAAATGAAATTCTTTTCTTTTTTACTCGTAAATTGCTTTATGGATTTCTTTGGGCTTTTTAAGAACAATCAAATATCAAATTATTAAGGACTATAATTTAAAACAATAAAATGTCCAGCAGTTTTGCTAATTGAAAGTATGAGTTATGTAAAATAGTTTGGAAGCTTCTTTACAAGTTACAACAATTTATTTCTGTTAATAATCTTCATTCCTTAAGGCCATTTACAATTAAATATTTCACATATTTATTTTCTTCATAAACCATACAAATTTATCTCCAACACACAAAGTATAAAAGAATATACTGTCCCTGCCCAGATTATATTTACTAATATTTAACAGCTGAAGCCACTAGATTTTTATTATTCAAAAATTTCAATATTATTCATTATTTCTAATGCAGCTGTTAGGCATCTTGAAATACACACGAAAATAATTTTAATTTTCTTTGTTTAACAAAAATTGTTGACAAATGTTGGTAGTAAATGTTATCAAATATAATGCATCGTATGAACTGATTGATATATGCTTCTGTAATAATTAAAGGCAAATCACATAAAATACATAATTTTAATAGCTTATAGTAAAAATACACAACATACCTCTCCCACGCCAGCAAAATCACAAAAGCCTCCACGCTGTCGCACTGCCTTACAAAACAGGTCTTCGCTCCTTCGCAAACGGGAAGCAAATGGACACGTGCGCCAGCCGTTTTCGCTTCATCCCTGGGTTCAAACGTGATTGGCTGCTACTGCGCATCCTCCGGAGCGCTACACCTTGTTATTTCCACCATGGTTTGGCAGTTTCTGGTAAAAGGGCGAGGCAGCTATAGTCTGCGACGTTACAGAAGTAGACTTAGCGCCCAGAATGGCATCAACTTCAAGAGGGGGATTAAACTGCGAACAAACTTACATATTTAGGTGTAACTCTACAAACTTCTGTTTCCAGAGAACCAGTTTCACAGAACATATCATAGAGAGAACCTCAGCAGCTATTATTGCGATGATTGTAATTTCACTCTTTCGACAAATTACCGCAATAAAATTATTCAGGTAGAAAATAACCCTAGTGATTACAAACGGACAATGCGGAAAAGGAACATATCCATCTCCAAGCTCAGCACGGAGTAAAAAGAACTAATGGAAAAGGTAAAACTCGCTGTGTAAACTCATTAGACAGAGAAGTAATTGAACAGTGAATGTGTAATATTTTAACTACCTCCATATTCCCTTTCGAAAACAGAATAGAATAATGCACATTGTGCGCTTTCCCGCGTTTGATTGTTAAAAGTCACGAATTCTAGATTAAGAGTACAGTGGTGGTGGTGGTGTAGTGAGGTTAGTTGGTTGGGTGCTGTTTGCACTGGTGTGTGCTCCGCTATTGGAACACCGTTATTTTGTTTGTGAATATCTTGGCGTGCTGAGGTATGTAGTACACGTACTAGTCTACCAATAAATTGCAGGCTGAGAACGTGTTCGCATTACGTCATTTTGCTGCGTTCTGCTGTATTATTTTTTTAGTTTGTGTATCTCGGTTGTCACAACCGTTGCCCTTTAAGATATGTTTAATATATGTCCCCTATGAACTCCTTCAATTCTAGCAGGCAATATTACTTGGAACTGCTGAAAATACATATCAGGGGTGGCCACTAACCTTAGTATTGCGAGCCGCAAAAATTCTAAGCATGCCACATTGTGAAGCTATTTATACAATGAAGACACATTTTCCATTTTATAACAAATGAAGGAACATTAATTTTTTACACTATGCAGAACATTATTGTTCAGGAGCGCATAAAGGAATGCAATTTTACATTTTAGAAGTACTTTTTCGAGTGTTCATTTTTGTTGTTAGTTTTTTAAAATCTGACTGATAGTGGGTAAGGGCAGTTTGCAGAAGTTCACTTAAATGTTCATAAGTTAGTTCAGATCTATTTTTTGATTTAATGAATTTAAGCGTTGAGTAAAGTGATTCACACACATAAGTAGTGCCAAAGATTGTGATAAGTCTGTTAAAACACCCTTTTGTCACTGGGTATTTTTATGGTGGCATCAACCGTACCAACAAATTAAAGAAAAATTTTGCTGCCGTTTTCGAGAAAATCTTGTTTTTGTAAGTTTTTTAAATTGCAAATATCGCATGCACTATTGCACGAAAACTACTCAAATTTACAAAAAAATCTACATGACCTTAATGAAAGAACATTTACAGAGAACAAATTTTAATTGAAGGAAAAGTCTCTTATCTTCAATATTGTAGTTGTAAGAAGTTGCCGAAAAAATGCATACTTTTACAATTTCCGAAAATTCAGAGTTAATCCTGAAAATCGGACCTATGCCAACTTTATAAGTGTATTTAACTCTATTCTTACAATAAATGTAAAGAAAAAATTTGAAGACATGTTTGAGAAAATTTTGAAAATGCTCCTAGGGCTTTATATAAAGTCCCCCCAAAAATTAATGAATGTTTTTCAAAATCGTAGAGCTTCAATTCAACGCAAAAACGACGGGGTTTCCTCTATTTGGAAAAATCCTACGCACGGTTTAGGCACTAGGTTTGTTCACATACAACAGATGGACGGACGACAGACGGACGTTTTGCTTTCAATTGGTTTTTCGCCATCAAGGATCCACAAAACATGGATTCTGGCTACACCACGCGTTAGAGGACTTTTTTCTTAATTTAGCAACTGGATTGATCCACTTTTTCGTTATCAGGGCCCGGCAATGAATTTTTTCTGCTGAAAATCCGCCGTTTTTTCGCGTAGCAGCACATCACTTTCTCTATACTAAGTATATTACTCCGAATATACGTATGTACACGAGAAAGTAAAACGGTAAACATGCTCGGAGCAACTTCAGAGCTATTGCAAGCTCGTTGGAAGGAATGGGAAGAAGTGAAACTCGCCCGTAAAGCATCTGCAGAAGACCGAGTTCAGGAAGAAAGATCCAAAGAAAATAGAGATAGGCATTGAAGTTAATGGTAATAACAAAGAACTAGAGATTGAAGAGGTTATTGCGGGCGCGGCGAACATCACTCAATAGTAGACAGGGTGTGCTTTCCAAACCACGTGCATGAGAGGGAACACCGCCAAAGTTAAAAAAACTGGGACCTTGCGGTTATCACCAGCCCTAACAATGAAGAAAGAGAACGCAGAATAGCGTGAAGCATATCTACCCGAAAGTACCCTGCCTTTTGACTCGTAAAATCGAAAAGGAAAGAATTTTCGGACCGCAATAAAGACAGTAACAAGTCGAGGAGGGGAGAGAGAATATGTATTATATCTGCACCTAATGCTATTTATAATGCATTAAAATGGCGTGAATGACATTGAAACACTGTATTGTGCGTTAAGGTAATGGAAGGAGCCTCTAGAGTTGCAAGAGAGAAACAAGATTGCTGTCTGCATTCCAAATAGTCTCGATACCTCCTAGACACGGAAGATTATTGATTAGATGTTCCGGCGGAGCGGTTTGGAAATTTTCTTTCTGACTGCAGGGACAGTCAAACAAGTGACGACCTCTGCAGATAAAAAGCGAAAGATCAACAAGAACAGAAAAGCAGGATGGAAAAGCATACACTTAACTAGATGAACTAGGTATAAAGATAAGGAGCATCCATAAAACGGAAAAGGAATATCTGGTACTTACGATCGATGGTCAAGGAAAGACCAAAAGTCTAAGGGAAGAAATAAAATCTTTAATTTAAGTCTGAGGAAGAAGTTGTCTACTCTAATAGTATACGGATTGGGCCCAACAACGACAAAGGAAGATCTAAGAGTAGCAATCTGCGGTGATGTAGCACTGATGAGGAAGAGGTTAGCGACGTATCGCTCAGACCCGGGAGATACGGAAATCAAAACGCTACAGTGGTGATTCCTGCAGATACAGCGCCAACAGTTATACGAAGAAAAGAAATCCGAGATGGATGTTCGCACTGCCAGAGAAAGATCTCGCAAATACTGAAAAGTAATCCTGATCCTAAATATTATAATGGGGCGATACGGCGTTTAAAGAGAAAAGTTAGACTAGCATTTAATAAGAGACATCGCAGCATTGCTGACATGATAACTTTTAAAAAATACTGCAGGAAATTAGAAAAAGAAAAGAAAATTGCGCATGAATTATTTTTAAGAAATATTTTGCAGACAGGAAGAAATAATTGGTCAGGCTTTTACAAGTATGTCCGCAGACGCCGGGGGAATAAGGAAGAATTTCAGGAAATTCGAGACGCAGATAACACCTCATTGCATGACGACCAAGCGAAAGCAAATGCGTTCAACGAGTATTTTGTATCGGTATTCAAACCAAAACGGGCGCAGGAGCAAGTTCATTATTTTCCAATAGAAAACCAGTTCAAGCTTCATGCATGGGAACTCCGCAAACGTATAAAATCACTGGAAAATGGTAAATCACGCGGACCAGACGGCATTTCGACAGATTTTATTAAACTCGGTCCCCACCGAGTTTAATAGGCAGTATTGCCGTATTTGTTACGATTATTCAATGTTTCTATTAATAATGCAAGTTTACCAGACGATTGGAAGACAGCTACAGTGGTCCCAATTTCCAAAAATGGTGATAAAACGAAAGTTTGTAATTATAGCCCAGTATCTCTCACATCAGTAGTATGAAAAATAATGGAGCATTTAATGGCCGGGTACATTCGCCGCGAATGGGAAAAAGCGAACTGGATTTTTCACGGACAGCATGGGTTTAGAAGTAAATATTCGTGCGAAAGCCAAATTGTTTCTCTTTTTCAAGATCTAGCTGACGAAGTTGACGCGGGTGGGAGGGTGGATGCAATCGAAATCGACTTTGCGAAAGTATTCGACGTAGTACCGCATAATCTACTTATCAGGAAATTATTAACTTCAGGAATTGACGCTAGAGTTGTGAAGTGGGTAAGCGAATTTTTTAGATACAGGAAACAAAATGTTCGAATTGGCATTCAGTTTTCGACTACAGATATTGTTACTTCAGGGGTTCCACAGGAAAGTGTTTTAGGGGCATTACTTTTCTTAGCGTACGTAAATGATCTCCATGTTAACATACAATCAAAGGTGCGTTTATTTGCAGACGATTGTGTTATATACCGAAAAATCAAAAGTAGCGCTGACGAACAAATATTACAGCAGGAATTAGAACATTTACGTGACTGGGCTGAAAAAAATGACATGGGAATTAACGGATCGAAAAGCAAAACAATAACGTTCGGACGGAAACGAAATTATCAGGAACCCTACTTGTTTAGGTGGGGTCGTCGTCTCAAGAGTCTCATCATGCAAGTACATAGGCATTCATATAGATAGTAAATTAGGGTGTGAGAAGCATATAAATCAGGTAGTAAGAAAAACGTGGAAGTCCTTGCATTTTGTAACGCGAATTCTAAAGAAAAGTTCTGCAAACGCCAAAGAATTAGCATATTTTTCGCTGGTTCGCACTCATGGAATACGGAGTAGCATCTTGGGATCCATACAGAAAGTCGCACCGGAAAAATCTAGATAGAATACAGAGAAAGCGAAAAAGTTTACCTATAGAACTAACGCAATAAAAAGGCCACGGGAACCCCTAGAAACGAAAAGAACAAGGGCGAGAATTTGCGCTCTTTATAAATCGTACGTAGGTCAACCAGCTTGGAAGGAAATTGAGGTTAGACTAGAAAAAACAAATTATTTCGGCCGAAGCGATCACACTCACAAAATTCGAACAAGGAAAACAAAATTCAGATCTCGGGAAATTTTCCTTTTGTAACAGAACAATTAAAGATTGCAACAGTTTACCCTCAGCAATTTTCAAAGCTTTTCCTTCGAGTGTCCGAACTTAAGAAATAAGTTAGAACAATATGAGACTAATAGACATTAAATGAGTAAGTGCGGTGAAGTGCTTGTCAGTGTAATTCAAAGCAAAAACAGTGTAGTGAAGTGCAGTGCAGTGCAGTGTTGCTAAGTGTAGTGAACGCGATCAATGAATTAAAAAAAATTAGCCAAACTTGTAGCTTGTATTAAGTTTTAGCACACCGACATATAATTATTGGATATCATGACAGAGTTGAAATATTTGTTTTATTATTATTATTATTATTATTATTATTATTATTATTATTATTGTACTTATTGTTATTTAACTGCCACCGGATCATACCCAATTGCCGTTCAAATAAATGTATGTATGTATACATTTTGGTTTTTGAAAATATCTTGAAATAAAAAAAAATGATGTGTGTTATAGATGCCACGGGTTCGGAAACAAAGCACGGACTGAGAAGATAAAACTTAGAAGAAGATTAAGAAGTAGGGAAGTAGTATGCCATGTGGCATGCTAGCGGCAGCTGGGCTGGGTGAGGGTCAGAAGCATCTAGGCACCTAGGCGACAAGATTAAATCCCAAGTGAAATCGTTTCTGCTGCAAAACTGTTTCTATACAATTAGAGACTATATTGAGCATAACAAGAAAAGAAACATTAATTTTAACAATGATATTATTTACATTGTGAATTAAATACTTCTAAACAGCTTGTAACAAGTATTGTACCGCAGCTTCTAGGTCAATGACCCCCATCTCGATCAGGTTATTCGCCCCGTTTCCCTGATCCTTCGAGCAAATGCTGAGATGATCCCTTGTTTTGCTTCCGGACAGACGTGTAACTTCATCATCTGTGCACGTCTTCTAGAATTCAGTGGAAAATATTGAAATTCAAATTATCGTTCTCCATGTTGTCGTGGCAGGTAGTATTATTCCTTCACGAAGCAAATGAGGGATAAGAGACGCAATTTATAGCTGTTTTACCCTTGAAAATAGATTTTATTACATCTGAGCGAATATTTTCTTAACAATCCTTGTAAAGAACGCTTATTTCTTTCTGTATTCAATATTCAAGTAGTATATGGCTTAGGATAGGAATCACAGAATTATGAAAACGTGCACAGAGTTCACTACTTCCTGTAGCTCGTCACACACAGTTTAAACTGTTTTTAACGTAAAAATAAAAAAAATATAAAAAGATAACCAAGTTGTGTCCGATAATGGACTGAGGCAAAAGAGGCTAGGAGAGACAAAGTAATCTTTTTTAGATGTCCTAATGTTCCCAAAAGCTAGGAATGTAAAATTGTAACTCACTCGGAACAAAAAGGACAAGACCGGATTTCTCCTTTGAAGCCAGGAAAGTTAGATAATTATTTCAAGTCAGTAGTAGATTACAGGTTTCGCCACTCTTCTTAATTCACAATTCACACGTTTAAACTTTTCCTGTTATTTTCAAATTTTCATGTGAAAATGTAAGTAAATTGTTCGATTTTTTGCTATTATATAAACAACCTACTATAATTTTTATAAAGGACATAGCTCTCAATAAATAGGATGTCATTTACTTACATTGCCTGAACGTGTTGTGCAAACACAGCATCAAAATATGGATGAGCCACCAAAATTTTCTAGACCTCAAGACTTTATTTGTGTAAAATCTAAACCATCTTCTTCAACACATTTGTGTAAAAGGTAAGCCTAAAAATTACATCGGTCACCAAATCAGTTTTTTTCTGCCACAGGGCAACAAGTCATGTCTCAATTGTTTGGCAAGAAATGGCATAAAATGTTCAATAGAACTCGCCAAGCAAAATAAATTGAAAGTATTTTTCATAGAAAAATGTTATAATTAAAATCGTTGGGGATAACAACTAAAAATTTAAGTGCATGACTGGAATATTGAAATTAAAATTTAAATATAAAAAAGTGTACTAAATATTTGTAAATAATCATATATTTTTTTAATTCATATGCTTAAAAATTAATAATTAAATTATATTAAATTCCTGTTAACTTGGCGTTGAGAGTTCCTCCACTTTGTGAAAAATTACGAAGATTTGTTTTTAAGACTGTGTTTATGGCCACTGGATTTTTTCTAAACGTTATTTAAGTTTAGAATAGGTAATATTTCTCTCGATGATAATAATTAATACAAACTTCTAAAATAAATATTAAAAAGCCGACAGTTTATAAAAATGAAGTAATTCTACGCTAATAGTACAGGGGCTCGAAATTCGTTGGCACTTTTCATAACTGATGGCAGGGTACATGGAAGCAAATGTATCATACATTTCATTTTATTATAAAGCAACACCATATCATCGTTAAGGTCATGATAATTATTTACTTCGAACCATTTTCAAAAAGAACACGTAGCGACTTGATGTGTATTGACAAAGTAGTGCGTCTACACCTTGACGCAACCCGTCTCCAAACCCCTTAAGCGCTTTGCACTGGGGAGTAATCCTCCATTGATGTGATTTATTTAATATTTGTCAAGTCTCGTCACGTCGCAGTCAGTGAGTGCCTTTTATCCCTTCGGCCAGGGGCTCGACGCCGTTAGATCCCAGGGTTCCTGGCCGGTCACCCAACCACAAACCCGCGAGTCTCGAATTCGCTTAAGGAGGTTGTCACGTTATGTCAAAAATAAGATTAAACTTCGCAACTGAAATTTATCACAAGATTAGATGTTTTTACATGCTTTCCCGAAATATAAAGTGATTCTACCGTGTAGTTTTAAAGATAATCACATTTGAAAATTTGCGTTTTAACACGCCAAGTATAGGAAAATGATCTCGTCCGACCATAAATAATTAAATTTGAAACACATCTACATAAGATTAAACGAGGGGAAAATATTACAAATGTAGATTAAACCTTTCTGAAGAGAATAGAATAGAAATGAAAAGATTTTACCGTGTAGTCTGGACAAAAACGCAAAAAGAAAATAACATTTGTCATCAGTTTTTCGTAAGAGCGAAAAAGTGCGGCAACGTTGCAGGACGTACCACTCGGCGGGAATTTTAAATATTGCGAAACTGAGAGGCTGGTTTGTAGGCATTGCTTTGTGAGCTAGCATGCGTATACGGGTCATTCATGATGAATGATGATAAAATGATGTTTGCGAGTTGTTTAGCGAGTTCTTCAACGTGCAGATGCGGCGACCATCAACAGGAAATATGTCTTCGTCTGTAATGTTTCTTCTCCGTTTCGTTTCAGGCTACAGACAAATTTGTTTTCCATGATAACTTACGTTTCGTAACAAATCGCCCTTTATATCTCAACTGTTCGAACATGATTTTCAGGTTATAAGACCTACAAAAACAACTCAGCTCAACTCAATCACACACTGTTCTGTACGTTCTTGACCTTCCCGAAAAGTAAACCATTGGTACCAATAAAATAAATATAAAGCGTTGCCAAGTTTATTGCCTGAAAGTTATCAGTTCTCTGAAGGAGTTATTGCGATCTAAAGGTATTATTCTTGAAAGAAAACATTTACATAATACGTAAGAAATGTCCTACTTATAAGATAACTAGAATTTGAAGAGAAATGCAGTCATACATAAACGTTGATTACTCCAGTATTTTTAGTATTTCATGTTGGTATTTGGAGTCAAATTAGCTTCTTAGCTTGCGTTTGTAAAATAAATAACACTTTTTAATACATCATTTAAAAAATACTCGTTTACTAATCGTCGCGAAATACAGAAATAATATACTTGATACTCGTTCTTCATTTTTTAACGAGCACGTTCCAAAATTACAACTTTTCGTTCGGCTGACTAGAGAGTAATGTGACAACCTCCTTAACTTTCGTGACTTCAGGGAGTGTAGTAAACGAATTCGGCTAGCGCCGCCGCCGCGTTAGTGCTGTTTTTAAATCCAATTTGTCGACGAAATTCGCAGCCAGAACCTAAATAACGGAAGGAATTCAAATATCATTGTAAATAACAAACGTGATAGGACACGCGCACCTTGGCAACCGCATAATGCAGCCAAAAACTTATTTCTCTAGGAATCGCTTATGCTGCCACTCAACACTTTCCCGCCAAAACGTGTGACGTCATTCTGGACATCCCTTTAATAATAAAGAAAGAAGGTTCGCCCGAGTGGGCATTGAATGTTCATTTCTCTTTGCCATAATGACTCAGAGATTTGCTGTTCTTTGTACAGATTTCTAAGTGGTATCGTTCACATTTTTTGTCACATAGTTCACAGACACAATTTTCTCCAGGGCTGTGGGAATTCTTTGTCTTGCACACTTTATGGTGGAAACCATGTATCCAAAACGAGTTACTAAATGTCTTTGTTCCTGATTTGTGTTTTCCAGTTCCTGTTCATCATTGCACCCGTAGAGTAGAAGTCGTCATGTATTTGATATTGTTTCTCTCTTCTGTCTTTGAGCAGCTTGTTGACCGCATCCGTATGTGGTAACAGGAATTGTAGCCTAAGGTCTTCAATGAAGAAAGTCTCCTTTGCCAGCACGTATGCTAGTCTGGAGGGTGCTGTTTTCCAATGCCTAGTACAGCTTTTAGGAATCGAGGTTTTACTGTTTCAATTCTTTCAGGTCACTGACTTGTAGGTTGTCCCAGATCATACATATTCCATACGTGACAATAGGTGAAATTGTTGTTTCAAATATGGTTTTGCTGTAGTTAGAGACAATTTCGTGATATTTTTAAGCTAAGTATCGCTTTGTAGCGGCTGCTGTTTTATCTTGAATGTGCTCGCTGAAGGATTTTGCCGTCGTTTGTAGTGTCATGCCAAGGTATTTAAATTTAGGTACTACCTGACGGCTTCATTTTCAGGGTTAGTGTATCGTCTGAGCGAGTCTTCCTCCTTTTCTAAAAATCATTTGTACTGTTTTTCCCTTGTTAATGTCAAGGTGATTTTCATCGGCCCATTTCTCTAATTTCATCAGGTATTTTGCAGATCTGCTTTGTTCCTGCTTCCGAGAACCATGTCATCTGCATACATGATAATACTGTCTCCAGCGACTGCTTTAAGATGTTTGTGATGTCTGAGGTCATGATATTGAAGAGCATAGGGCTAATGGGATCGCCCTGGGTACCCATTTATCTGCTTGATGGGACTTGATTTGGTGATTCCGTCTTCGATTTCAATCATGTTGAAACTCAATATGTTTCTTATTACTACGACCAGTTGGTGTGTATCTCCCAGTAAGTCTTCAATTTTCTAATGAGTATCGCTCTATTTATCCTGTCAGAAAGCTTTCTTGTAGTCTACATAAAGACTGCGTAATATTTTCCCTTCGGTTTGGTTAGTGCTGTCTCTATTTCATTCATCAGGCATTGAACTGCCTGTTGTGTGCTTCTCCTCTCCGAAAACCGAATTGGCAGTCAGGTATGTGGTTTCTATTTCCTTTTCTAGCCTTAGTGTTATAATTCTGCTGAAAACTTTAAATATGTTGTTTTCTAGAGCAATTCCTCTGTATGAGTCAGGATTGTTGTGCTCCTTTACCTTTATACAAAATTTTTATTTTCGCATTTCTCCATCCGTCAGGTATTTCTCTTGTGGTTAGAACTTTGTTGAAGAGCTCTTTCCAAATCGGTTTTAGAGACTCTAGCGTAGTCTTAATGTGCTCATTATAGATATTGTCAGGGCCTGCGCTTTCCCGTTTTTTGTCATTTTGACGACTTTTTGTATTTCTTCCCCAGTTATTGGTGATGCGTCTTTGCAACTTGTCATAGAATTTTTGAGATCATAAGCTAAAAATTTATTATCTCTGTTTAAGGTTTCTTTGAAATGTTTTCCCATACAGTCATAGGTATCTCTTGTGCTTGTATTTTGTGCTTCCTGCCTCTTAAGGCCACAAATGGGTCTGATTTTGCTTCTTCCGCTAGTTTCTTACTTTCCAATTCTATGAAATCTGTTTTCCGTTGTTTGATGAATGTTTTATATTCTTTCCTCTTTTTTGCGTACTCCTTCAGATCATCTTCGTTTCCTTGTGTCCTGACTTTGTGTAACACTTGTAGCGTTACCTTCCTAAGTTTTAGCATTCATTGTTGAACCACGGCTGCGATTTTCTTGGTTTTGTCTGGATAGTGGCATTTCTAATTTCGTTCTCTATCATGACCATTGCTTATTCACTGACTTTCTGATATTCTCTTCTTCGCCTCATTTATCACATTTACCTTAATGACATTTGGGTCGATTTTTCTGGATATATTGCACGGTTTTTGTTTTCTTTCATGTGGTTGCGTCTTTGGTAGGCTGAAAGTTGTCTCTACCGGTACGTGTTTTCTTATTGGTGTTGCCGGTGATGACCATAGTACTTTCTGTTCCTGTATAGTACTTTCTTTTCCTTTATAGAAGACCAGTCTGGTACTTGATCCGTTGTATGCAAAGTACGTCTTCATGTCTTTCTTGTTCACTAGTGTAAAGCCTTCTTCTCTGGAGTGTGTCCAATACTAGTAGTTGTTTTTGTTTTGGGGTTTGTCAATCCTCAGTTAAGGTCTCCTGTCAGAATCCTTTTCTTTTTCCAGTGGTCCTGGATATTGCGTTTAGTATAGTCTCTATCGCGTCTTCAGTTGAACTCTGTGGGGAATATATAATCCTATTATAGTAATTTTGCTTGTTCTCTAATAATCAAATTATGCTCTTTGTAAACGTCAGTTATGTCTCCCATTATTGGTTTCAGAAAGCTAGAAACTCCTCCTTCTGGTCCTGCCTCTGTGGGGCTGCGTAGGAGTGTAGACCATAAAATCCAGTAATTTCATATGGTTTTGAGCAGAGGGTTTCTGTTGCAATATGCGTCATAATGATTCCATGTTTCTTTAGGCGTATAGTCGAAGGCGTTCTAGCTCCCTCTGTGTTCCATGTCAATATTTTGATGCTGTTATTCGAGGAGACACCTCGTCATTGCCTCGAAATCTGGACGTCTAATAAGCACGCCTGTTGCCAGAAGTTAGTTTTCTGTTTCCTAGATATTCGTATGAGATTCCGAGTTTGAAGGCTTTCTTGCTACCTTTTGTTTGCAGCTCTTCACAATCAATGTCCCCGCTTATTCCATTTTCTTTCAAGAAGTTCTTTACTGTGTCAGGTGTGGTGTTATCTTTTAAATGGCCTATATACAGCCAGGCTTTCTTGTCTGCTTGTAGCCTTGCATTATTTTGGTTCGTCCATTATTATGTTTTCTTTCCTCTCTGTTTGCTCCTCTGCATTGGTTGTGACCAACAATCGGGAGTGTTGCGTGTTGCATGAGCCTCAGTGTTTTTCTTGTCACATATTTCTCATTTCTTTTCCTTCTATTTCTGGTTGTTTACTTTCATTGCAAGTTGGATTACTTGATATCGTTTCATTTGTATAACCGTGTTTCGATCCTGAACTTCTGTCTCGGTAATTTTTTTGCAAACCTGATTTATTTTTTCTATTATCAAGTTTCCAATTCGTTTCTCAGAATTCCGTGATGTTATCTACCTTTTTGCTAGACTTTCCATTTGGGCGGATTCTGTTTTCTTTTCTTGCCTTAGTTCATATTTACTGGTCGCAGAACCATAAAAGTTGCAGTTTTTCCTTCTTAGGATGTCGTATTCTCCTGCTGTCATTCCGTACAATCTTTGTGTAGCCATCTTTCAATATCCGTCGCACTGGATAGCGATGTCATTTTCATTAACTTTCCTGCAGCATGAACTGCAGACATCGTTCTGATCCATTTGGTCGTCGGTAGGTCGCTGTTTTAGGCTTCATGTCACTTTTCGTTTCCAGAGGTTGGTATTAACAGGGTGAGCTTCGTAAAGCAATGTGGCGCACTCTTGTTGGTGTTCACCTCGCAGATTTGCCCCTTACGTGGCTTTGGATGTTTCGCTGTTATTCTGTTGCTTTCTGTTTTTCTATGATTAATTCAGTATTAGTTCCTGTTTACGTCACTGGGACGCTGTTGCTTTCTAGCGTTTCTTCCTTATTCGTGTTGGTATCCCTTCCGTGTATGTCTTCAGCCGCTTCACTCACTGATAGGTCTTGTAAATCGTGTTTTATAGGACACTTGGGCTGTGCCGCGCTTTACCTTTATTTCTGCTATTCCGTCGGTGATCAAGCTCTGTAATCTCCTCACCTCTGCTCCTTGGTTTTTTCGTTCACTTAGTATCCATACTATAATTCGGCTCTCGCACTTAAACTTCAACCGCTCTCCTGCGTGACTCCAACCTACTACATCCCTTTAATACTCTTTGGTTCTAGATATCTTCAGAGATCACTAATCGATGTATAGTTGGTATTACGTATTATCTCATTTTTAGTACTGTTGGTACTAGTCGTCGCCAGATGGTCACCCGCAAGGTGTAAGGTTATGCTCGTGTACGTTCGAAGAATATTCGAAATATTAATTGGATTTAGCGGTGCAATCAGTTGTACTTAATTGGACAACTTTAAAATGGTGAGATTGGAGGAAATACTGCCTCTGTATTAAAAATGATACAATTTATTTGAAAAGTAATTTCGAAATATAACCATGTATATCAATGTTCTCTTTCAGCCCAAGACAAAAAAGAAGTTTATTGACAAAAAGCATGCTGTTACCTTCCACCTTGTTCATCGCAGCCAGCAAGATCCTCTTGTTGCAGATGAAAGTGCTCCCCAACATGTGTTGGTACCAGCTAATTCAGAGAAAGGAGAGAAGGTATCTATTGGAAATGAAAATGTAGTTTCCCAGTTGTAACAAAATCAAAACGGACGTTTTGTTCAGGATAACAATTTTTTTAGGATAACGTAAGGAAAATAAAAGAAGAACAACAAAAATATGGAATTTTCTTTGATGATGATTATAATTATCTTCAACATCTTCGAAGCATTAAGGAAGTGGTGGGTGATTTAGAACCGTCACCAAGGCCCAGACAAAGAGAAGACTTCCCTCCACTGAAAGGACAAGGCAACAGTGCTGAGCCGGTATGTAGGCTTAACTTTTTGAAATTTTAAATGATTATTGTGTGTAATTAAACATGGAGATATTGTTAGATGCTTTGACTCAAGTATTACAAATATGGTCAAGAACAGAGAGTGTAGAATTTTGAGAGCACTGTCATAAGTGTTATGAAACCTGCATTTCATTTTCAATTGGATTGTTTGTGTATGTGATTGTTAATAAAAGTTAAAGTTAATAAATTCCATTGTTTCTTCAGAATTTTTTTAAACTGTCATTGGTATTAAAATGTTTGTTGTTTCAGGTTGTTAAAATCCAGTTGCCGTCATCGGTGTTTGCTTCTGCAGTAGAAGAGGATATTGGCATGCTAAACAAAGCTGCACCACGTTCAGGTTTGTATAAGAAATTTTCTTAATTTATTCAGTATGGCAGAGAGAAGTAGGAGGCAAGTGAATAAAATTCCTCGAGTTGTAAACTGTATTAATATAAATCACTTCATAATTTGTGAGTATTCTTAACTCTGTATAATTGCTGCAGTCATTGTGGGGAAATTATCAAACAAAGAGGCTTCTGATTAGTAGAATATATCTTGGGCAATTTAGTTAAGGTTGAAAAACTTTGTCCATGGAATACTTAGAGTTGCACCCTGGAAATTTCTCATTTCTGCCTCTGACATATGGTATGTTGTGATAGCGTGCCTGGACAAAAGTGGATAGGAAGGTAACATATTTCATGAAGATGTGGCAGAAATTCAGAAGTTTTAAATATTTTTGCAGCACCACTTCATGACTAATGGTCCAACAAAAGAAAACAGGGCCATTATAGAAAAGTCAATTATAAGATTTAAAAAATTTACTTTTAACCAATTTCAAAAGGTTGGTCTCCTTTGTGCTTTGGAAAAACTCTCCAATAAAATTGCAGAAAATGAAGAGGGAAATATATAAAATGCATTCTAAGCTGTGAAGTTACTTCCAATTGATCCTAAAAAGGTCCTTTAAAAATTGCATCTCTGTGATGGGAATGAAAGTAATTCCATTGAATTATTCCAGTGTTTGGGGACATTCTGCTGAGCTTTAACTTCAGAGTGCAGTGTCAATCAACTAGTTGATGAAGGTGAAAAATATATGTTCCTCCAGGCAAATCTGTGTTAGAATATGATTTAAATAGTGGTGACTTTAAACAAATTCCAATGACATGTAACTTTTGTACTAATGGAAATGATTTGCAAGAATATAAAATTACAAGAAGCTTTTAAGCTTGTCCAATATGAATGCATGAAAGAGAAGAAACATCTAAGTACAGCTTATTGGTGTCACTACTTATATTTATGATATCTGTGAAAAGTTAAAAAGGGATTTTACTGCAGTTGTCTAGGATCAATTTTTTTAAGCAATCTGACACCTTCAATGTTGCTCTTCTGTATTAAAAAGAATATTCTGGTCCGTCTGATTTACTTCCATATATGTTAGCTGTTTTAACTAGGTAATTCTTATTTCTATAAGACATGAAATTTTTAGACTCGATACTAAATACGAGTTCAGTAGCAATCGCAAACATCACATATAACTTAATATTTTGATATAAATAAATTTAGATAGTTTTATGAAGGTATCATCTGCAGCTGTATTAAAAGTTATTACGTTTAACAATGTGCTCTAAATAACTTGGATTTTGGCAATTCCTTGCATGCCAAAAAAGTATAAAAGTGCTATGATAAATATCATTACCATTTTGAGTGTATTGCACCAGCGACATGTTTTTATGTATGTAGTATTTTTACAAAATAAAAATTATGTGACTCATGCTTTTTTGAAGACGGATCAAAAATATTCTATTTCGTGATGTTATAAAGAACTGTCAGATTTCAATGCCAAGTCCATCTGAAACTTTACAAAATAACCATCAAGGGACATGTAACAATTACAAATTATTGTACCCAAATACGGGTATGTCTTCATACAGTGTCACTTAGTTCTCTGCCCTTGAATATGGAAAGAAATCAAATGTTGAGGAAAGCTAGAAAAAATTTGGATCAAAATTTGCGTTAGTATTTCAAAAATAACCCATCACTTATTTCGTGAGAGGAATTAAGTTTTATCGTGTAGATACAAATGTTTAATTTTCAATACAATGCCTAATGAATTTTGTTTAGCTAATAATCTTGGTTTTTGCTTACATTTCAAAAAAACTAATAAATGTTCAGATATGAACTTGCGGAAGGCAACAATCCAACCACATGATGCCTTATTTTCCCATTGAAATATTGTTTCATGTGTGTACAGCATCTCATGTCTTCTGTTGGTAACTCATATTTTCATTAAAAAGTTCCCGCTTCAGATAATAAAAATGTCCTATGTATGGTATGTATGCTTATTTTAGCCTAAATGCCTATTTTTTGCATAAATTCCTTTTTTAGAACTTTTTTGCCTTTTATTTATTATATTTATATACAATGTTAAGATATCGGAAAATCAGTGATGGTCCAACGTGACCATTCATTACGAAAACTTATTATCATCGTTTGAAGTTTATAATGCAACATTTTCATATTTCACTTTCTTGTATCTACTTCATGGAAAGAGAAGGCTAATGTGTTGCATGAAAAAGGGCAGCAGTTACAACATGGAAACATGTTTAATGGGACACTGATACTAAAAAAGTGGATTTTTCTTGGTCTTGTTCATCATTACTAGACATTGGATGTTTAGAGAAATGCCTATTTTTTTCTAGAGAACTTATTTAAAGGGACAAAACATGTCCACGAATCATGACAAATGATGACATATGATGAAGTTTTATAATGCTTATTTTTGCTTATTTTAGCCTAAATGCCTATTTTTTGCATAAATTCCTTTTTTAGGACTTTTTTGCCTTTTATTTATTATATTTATATACAATGTTAAGATATCGGAAAATCAGCGATGGTTCAACGTGACCATTCATTACGAAAACTTCAATTCACATCTTGAAATTTAAAATTACGAGAGAATTCCTGAAAATATACCATCTGATTTTTCTCCATTTCGCTATTTCATAAATACCAGCCATGATCTGAGAACATGGACGGTTGACAATACATTGAGGAAACCGAAATTTTAAGTGGAAATAAATATAAATTCCCAGAAGGTTTCAGTGTTGCTAGCGTTGGACTGCTAAAATATATGTCAGTCACATTGTTCAGATATCGTTCTCCGCATTCAAACTTGTTTGGTCTCCCAGTTGTTGCAAATTTTAAATTGTGATCCTTGAAAAGTTATTGGTAATATGTAAACTATTAAGAATAAAATGTAGAAGAGTTGTAAATATCTAAATCTAGTTTTACATTAAAATATACGAACTGGTATTGTGCATTTAAGTTTACAAAATAATATAGACAAAAATTACAAGTTTTCAATTTTATTGTGTATGTAACTTATGACAGTGCCTTTTTTCTCCTTATTCTTGACGTTTTCAGTGCCTTTTTAGGCGCCTAAAAGACAATTTTTTAGTGCCTAAACATCCGATGTCTAATCATTACTTTTTCAAGTAAATAGTGTTGGCAGAATTTATGATTTGTAGGTTCTTGGTACCAAAAAATTGTTTTTTCTTGTGTTCTGTTCTGTTCATCCATCTGTGAACCATACTGTCTACAGGAGTTTCACCAAAATTGATATTCCCTGATTGATCTAGCATTATTGACATCTACAATTGTCATAGAGTCGAGGAGACTATATCCAAAACATAACATAATATATCATACCATAAGGTCAACTGTAAAGTACTCGATGTGAACAATTTTTGCTTTTCAGGAGTCTTAATTAATTGGATTCAAACACATCAACAAAATTAGAGTTTTCACAATCATAGTAAATAGACTACTGCTGGGATTTAGGATTTTATAAAATCAAAAGACATTCACTAAATTATTGCATATAATGCATTTTAAGCAACCACCAAATGACAATAATCAGGAACTGACTTTTTCACATTTGATACTTTTCATATTTAATACGAGTTGTCATGTCATAATGAAATTTGCATATTTCAGTTCTTTTTTTGAAGCCTTATGGGAGTCATATGGCATCATATTTTTGTATTTAAACAGAAATAAATATGAGATGATTATGATTGTCACTTCAAAATAAATAATTAACCACAAGTATCCTTTTGTTATTTGACAATCAAAAGAATGTTTTTCTTCTAAAAAAAGTCGTTATTTATATGTACTAATTTCTTATTAATGAAGATTGAAAATTTGATCGAGCACTCGAAGAATAGGGAAAAACGGAAAAGGATAGGCCAAGACGTTCACTTACAGGTTGTAGAACCTTAGAAGAAGAAGAATATCTTATTAATATCATCTTTATAATATTTTCCATCTATTTTATAATTTGTACTCGCTACTTTGATATTTTTTCATTTATACTTGATTTTTTTAGTGATTTTCATGTGTTTCCTTTGTCACTTTTATTTTAGATTGTTATTCTTCAACATATTCAAAATTTTGTTTGTAATTTTTTTATTATTAGATGTAAACTTGACTATTATTTTTATTAATTGTATACACCTGAAGATGTGTGCGAGTTTCACAAGAAACATGGGAAAATAGACATTTTTTTAGATGAAGAAATTCTTATTGATTCTCAAAAAACAAAAGGATTCTTGTGTTTATTTGTTTTGTATTTTTTAATTGGATTTGCCATACATTTTACTATAATTATCACTTGCAGCTCTGAAATAATACTGACTAGGCATAACTTTGTTGTGGTAAGGTATTTTTATTTCAGGATAATTTTATTTTGGTTGTGTGTTTTTAAGAAGATGATGTAGAACCTTAGGATAATTTGAATTGGTTTTACTTGGTATATTCTATGACTGCATATAGAACTTCTGTAAGTTGTTAACTTGTCATTCATTATATTTTTCAGGACTTCGTTTGGATTTAGACCCTGATGTTGTTGCTGCTATGGATGATGATTTTGATTTTGATAATCCTGACAATGAACTCGAAGATAATTTTATAGAATTAGCAAATGCTGAAAATAACTCTGAAGATGAGAGGTACCGTGTACAATATCATAATGTCTTGTTTGTATTTTTATCAATACATAATAGTATTTTTCTCTTTCTTTCTTTTTTTGTTTACTTTCTCCCTCTCTCTTTTTATCTTCTTTCAAAGTAATATAAGATATGGTAATGTACTGGTAATATCCTGATTCTTCACATACAAAGTTATTAATAATAATTGTGATGATCACAATTGTCGTAAATTCCATTATCAATATATCCATAATCTAAAGGTATTAGTAACAATAGCGATGATCATAATTGTAAATTCTGTAATCAAAATAATTTAAGACTAAATCACAAAGTAAAACAATGAATATTTTTGGTGAACATTTTTAAAAGGGTTGAATTATTTTTAAATTCTTTGGTGTAATGTTTGGTTGGAAACAACCATTGTCTCTGTAATACTGACTTGGAGGACCTAGAGCATGAGTCCCAGCAGTGATAGTTTTAAATTAGCTACATCCAATGAAACCTTAAATGGCCACCTTTTTAAACAATCTATTTTTACTCTCTCCTATATGTACGTATATACAGAGTAGTATATGTAGTTTAGAGGAAATTGTGTAATGCTGCAGAAAATCGATTAGAGATTTCAATGGAAATACACATTTTAGGATCTACTGATACCGAGAAAGTGTTTTTTTCCCAAAACGTCCATCTGTCTGTCTGTGAAGACCACTAGCTCCTAAACCATGCGTAGGATTTTGAAGACACCCGTATCCGTCTGGCTCAAGTCAAAGCTTTGAACTTTTTACGCAAAACATTCTTTAAAATTTGGAAGTACTTTACATGAAGCCCCCTGGACATTTTCAATATTTTCTCAAATACAACCCCAAATTTTTTCTTAAAATTTATCGTAAGAATTGAGTAAAATACACCTATAAAAGTGGCATAGGTCCGATTTTCAGTGTTAGCTCTGAATTTTCGAAAATTTCAAAAGTTTGAATTTTTTTCAATTCTTCCTACTATTACAAATTTGAAGAGAGATTTTTCTTGCAAGTTAAATTTTTTTCTCTCTGTTAATTGTTTTATATGGAATTATTAGTCTGACAGGCACCAAGTGAAATTGGTTTCTACAATAGTGGCAGATATGAGTGGGCAGGAGTGTTGACAGTCATAGTAGCTTCCTCCATGACCCTCGTCTATCACTAGGCGGAGGTTTGTTTAGTTCTGCTGAAGCGGCTGGCATTGAAGGGGCGTTTTTGGAAATTGTGGCAGTCTGTGAGACATGCAGTTTCTCATCCTGCATTTTTAATAGTGGTATGCGAGACCATTTGTTTCTCTTAGTGAATAAGTGGTCTCTGAGATGGGTGTCTCCATATTCGCTCATGGGCGACTTTCTCAAATATTTATTTGATATCTTTCCTTTCAAAATATTTTTATTACTCGCCTAATTTGTTTGGACAAACCCAGCTCGAGAAGAGTAAAAATTTAGTACCCTACTCAAGCTATGCTTTGTGTATGCAAACCTATTGAAAGGTATAACAAGCGTGTCACTTGGGACAATTGATTTAGTTCTGCAGAAGTTATTGATGAACTGATGAAGAGAAAATTAACTTACATTGAGACAGTAAAAAAGGACAAAAATGATTCCTAAGGAATTCTGTGCTAGCCGACAAAGACCAGTTGGATAAACGCTGTACGGATTTAGAGGACCAACTATGCTTATTGGCTAAAAAGAAATGAACTGTCATATAGACATCAACTTAGCATTAGCATCCAAACCAATGATGTGAAAAGGAAGCCCAGATTTCAAAAAAATGTCCCTTGGGTGGCGATAGATGACAGGTGGAAAGAGGAAGGGGCAAGACCATAAAGGCAATACGCACCAAATAAATTTAAAAATTTCACTACGAGAAAATTATAGAAAAGAAGTAGTTGAAAACAATGCCATTGTAATAATTGAAATGTGATAAACTATGTTACAACAGAAAAAATTAAAACTTAACTATTAGAAAAACATTTCTTTTCCTATCTTTTCTTTCAATTCTTTCCCTTCTCGTCACCCCTTTCCTCCATTTCTCCTCATTCCTCTCCCTCCCCACATCCTTCCATCACCCTCCCTCCTTGCATCACAACTGGAACATTTGTAGCTCACCCTGAGTTCTGAAGATGGAAAAAAGTCTGTAATAAAGCAGAAATTCATTTTGTTTATAAAATTAATGTGGTTACTTTTTCCCCTTAAAATATAATCATTTGAGGTCTTAACAATGCCAACTGGGAAATTTAGAAATTTTTTTTTGTAAGATAATGTACATTAAGTTCATTGTAGGCAGTTAAGAAATATTGATGTGAAATAATATAATAATAACTTTCTTAGATGTGTGTATAGTTTTTTTTTCCTTCTACCTCCAGTTTGAGTGCTGATTCTGCTTCTGAAGAGAATTATGATGATGAAATTGATGATGATGTTCCCAGCCTGCAAAGTAGTGAATGTGCTTTTGATGAGGAAGAAACAAAATCACGGTTTACAAATTATTCAATGTCAAGTTCTGTCATCAGACGCAATGAGCAACTGACATTATTGGATGATCGTTTTGAGCAGGTTTTATAATTTATTATTTTTTGTGAAGAGATTCAGAATGCAATAAATTTTTACTGTTTATTTATCAGTTACTAATATATTTTTGCTCTTTCAGTTATTTGCTGAGTATGATGATAACGAAATTGGTGCTCTTGATAGCGAAGAAATAGAGGGACATCTTACTCAGAATTCTGATCTCATGATGCAGTGCATAGAAGATTTTGAAAAACGAAATGCTACACACAAGCATGAGGTAGATAAAACCCTGAAGATAATAGAAAATCAATACACAGACTCTGAAGATGAAACGGAATTATTGGAAGTTCCTGATAAAACAGAAAAATGGGATTGTGAATCAATACTTTCAACATATTCCAACTTATACAACCATCCTAAATTAATCAGTGAACCCAAGGTAAGATTTACATTTTTTGCTTAAACTGTGTGCTCACTATCTTCCATTGAAAGAATGTCAGACAAACAAAAAGGGTGATAGGGGTTGGTCTGCTTATCTACCTATTTCATTTTGGTCATGATAAGCGTCTGGGCACAAGATTAAGAGGAAGGATTTTCCTGTTAATCTTATATTGTCTTTCAAAGTGTGCTTCATCTTCTGGTTTAGCAAGTGATGAGAGATGCTGTAATTGTCTATGTCATGATGATAAATGAATGCAAATCAAAATTGAGAAAAAAAAAAGACATATTTCCATTTTTCATGGAAAATGTTTTTGGTACTTTTGACAGTTTTCAGTATTTTATATTTTTGACTTGCATTACTTAACAACTTCTTCCCAATTCCAGGGTCCGCAACGTATTCGTGTAAATGAACGGACTGGCATGCCCTTGGATGTACTTGATGGAGGGAGTAATAAATTGACTGCCAAATCACTTGCTAAGTTAGATTCTGTTAACCGAGTAATGGATCAACAATGTGGAGCTGAATCAGTTGTATCCACTCTCTCTACGTTATCAATCAGATCTAAAAACGAGACTCCTGAAGAAAAGCGAAACAGGAAAAAAGCAGTTAAGGAATATAGACAGGTAATATATTAGTATTTGTATTAGTATTATTTTTTATTTTTTTCAATATACAAAGCACATGGCAATTACCCATTTATGTGCTTATTTGTAACAAAATCTTAAACTATAAATCTAATTCTACTTCTGTTATGGAGTCAGCAAACACAACAACTCTTCACAAGAAGAATTTATTTTATTTATTATTTGTAACTGGTGAATAAAAAGGATCTGTAAGCACACAGAGCATGAGTTTATTAGTTATCATGATGATTATGGGTATTAGTTTTCAGGATGGCATGTTGCAAAATAAAATTAACCTTCTAATGGCACAATTTTCTGTTTATCACCAGGCTCGAAGGATGGAACGTAAATTAAATACAGAAGCATTTAAAGAGGAGAAAAAGAGACAAGAAAAGATATTGTTGAACAACAGGTGTAATCTGCAAGGTGTGAAAATTATATAATAAATCTTAAATATGTATAATATATTTAATATAAAATAAAATGCAATATGTTATATTATGTGTGTGGTCTGTATGTAGTGAATACTTTTGTATACTTTTTACCTTCAACTCATGACACACTTGTTTCATGAAATGTTTGGTATGTAATGTTTTATGTATGTTTCATAAAAGTTGTTTTATAAAATATCTGACTGTGTGCTATGGGCACAAAAGCAATTAATGTGAATTAGAAGTAAATAGATTTGTTTTATATTTTTGAATACTCAAAATTCAGGACCAATTAAGTTGGGGCCTGGGGCAAATTACCCCAGTTGCCCCCTCGCACCCTACTCGACACCCATGCTTTGCATGTAATTTTTCTTCAGGCCCGTTTTCACAATAAAATTAGATATTGTAACACTGGTGTCACGCTTTCTCAAAAGTCATGACTAGACATCGGATGTTTAGTCATTAAAAAATTGTCTTTTAGGCGCCTAAAAAGGCACTGAAAATGTCAAGAATAAGGAGAAAAAAGGCACTGTCATAAATTACATAATAAAATAAAAAATTGTTTATAATTTTTGTCTATATTTTGTAAACTTAAATGCACAAAACAAGTTGATACATTTTAATGTAAAACTAGATTTACATATTTCCAACTCTTCTACATTTCATTCCTTATAATTTGCATTAACCAGAAATATTTTCATACTACCAGTAACTTTTCAAGAATCACAACTTCAGATCTGCGACGATTGGGAGACAAAATCAGTTTGAATGCGGAGAAGGATCTCTTAGCATCTAATGATTTGACTTAAAGTCCTAGCAATACTGAAACCTTCTGGGAATTTACATTTATTTCCACTTACAATTTCGGTGCTCTCGGTGTATCGACCATGTTCTCAGAACATGTCTGGTATTTTTGACAGAGGGAAATGGAGAAAAATCAGTTGGTGTACTTTTAGGAACTCAAGTGTATTTTAAAATACGTAGACGTGAATTGATGATTTCGTAATCAATGGTTACTTTGCACCATGGCCGATTTTCCGCTATCTTTGCATTGTATAAAAAAAATGCTACATAAATGGGGAAAAAAAGTCCTAAAAAAGGCATTTATGTCTTTTAGACAAAAAAAAAGCAAAAATAAGCATCATAAAACTTCATTATACATCATTTGTCATGATTCGTGCACATCTATTATCGGCCTTTAAATAAGTTCGCTAGAATAAAATAGGTATTTCCCTAAACATTCGATGTCTAGTCATGACTATTTGTGAAAGTTGAAGCCTTTTACATGACTTTTGCATGACAAGTGCCATGACCTTTGACAATATACAATAACAATATTAAAAAATACAAACAGGATACATTTTAAAATCTCCAGCACTTTGTGTATTTTGTATAAATTATCATTACCACACAATGTTTAAGAATTCGATTCTGTTTAGAGAGAATTCCATTCAGGTGCATTTTATAAATGTATTGATGTGTAACGTCATGGGTAGGGATCTACGCCACAAAGAAACACACGAGTGGGTATTTACAATTTATTTACGATAAATTATTTACAGTAACTAAAACCTTAAGGCGTTTGTCGGAGCTACCTGCCGCAGCTTCCCTCTTCCAACACGCGCCTGCGAGTAGCCAACCCGGCCGATTCGCAACTGGGCACCTCAGGTGCCTGGGCAGACCTTCTGCCCTGAAGTATAAGGCATACTTCACCGTGTCCGTACCTCGAACACCCACTCGTTCCTTCAGCACTCAAGTTTTGCGGTGTTTTCCTCAAGGAAACCAGAATCGTTATCCCCGAAGGGTCCTGCGACGCACCTTAATATAGGCCCGAGTCACATGACCTACGTCATTGCCCCCCACGTACTCGTCTTGAAGCGAGTGCCACCGACGCCGCATTTTGTGCCTGGCGTCTACGAACCAGCCCCGTACCCTCTGGGAATTCCGTGAGGGGTGGCCTTTGTTTGGGAGCCCATATTTGGCTCCCTCATCCCCATACCTTGCAACTCAGGAGCAGGGAGTGAAGTCTATGACGCTACAGATGATGAAAAATGAATTAGTTGGAGTTATGAAGCAACAAATATTTTTGAATGGGTACTTACAGGGTTGGGCAGTATTTAAATACTTGTATTTGAAGTACGTATTCTAAATACATTTTGTATTTGAATAACTGTGTTTTTGAGTTTATTGGACATCCATTTAAAAACATAAAAGAGGTGTATTTAAAAAAGGAAATATTTACAATACTTTGAATAACGATAACGAGGAATTTTTTTTTGTTTGATTCGGCTATTGAACGAACCTCACTGAAACAAAAATAAAAGCCCCTTTCATCTGTTGAATTTGAATTCTCTTCATTTTTAATTTATAAATCTAAATCATTAAAAATGCTGGATAATTCTCCGACAACAAAAATGCGTTTATTCCTTTTAACTAGAGTCCGGACAATGCCTTTTTTTGCCTACTTTATTTTGAATGTATTTTTAGGCAACTTATCCTATTATCAATGATTACTTTAGAAATGGCTTTTGCGGTTTTATTATGCTTATAATTTTAGAGATCGAGCATTGAGCCTATTAGTTCCTTATTGAATTTTCGGCATTTTTAATACATTTTTTCACTATATTTTGTTTTCTACAATCATTTTTTGAGAAATCACTGATGGATAATTTTTTACAAAACAAGTGAAAACCATGTAAAATCTGCCAGGGCGTCCTCCGATTGAGAAGCTCTATGCCCCGTGTGCTCTTGCCTGTAATGCGTTGAGCAAGGACACTGCTTAGAGACGTATAAGAATTTGACACCGTGCAGGTGTGTGATGTCTCTCCTGTGCGAATGCCAGTGTTGAAGCGTAATTCACGCAGGAGAGTCTTCACATTAATGAACTGAGTGGTCGAGGTAGGGGAGAAGGAAAAATGAGCAAAGATTGTTCATTTTTGAATTAAATTATTTAATTCCATTATCCGTCACCATCTTATTCATTACTGAGAGAGAGAATGCGAAGGAAATCGAGATGTGCTCTTGATGGCGTCAGCGTCTTACCATAGCCCCGATCTCGGCCTGGAGGAGGTTGGATGCTGCGGCGGCGTCGGTGCTCATGGTGGTCGAAGTGGCGGCGACAAACAGAGCGGTGCACTGCACGGGGGCTGACTGCCTCCCCCGTTGCTTTGCACGTCGCGTATTTATACAAGTCGTGGGGGAATGTGTTTTTGAGAGTACTCTTTTGGAAAGTTCTGGAAGTTCTGTCTAAACTTGTCAACATGTTTTCCCGCAGAGCACTCTCTTTCCCAACGCGGCGATTCTTCCGCTTCGTTGCTTCGGTTCTGGACCATGTGGCGACAATTTATAATTTATATTGAAGTTAATTTAAATTGAATTTTAGTTTTTGATATGGCTCATCACAGGTGCCTACTTCGGCGAAGCAAGTTAGGGCGCTCCAGTGAGCAGGAAATTGCCCTTGTCTTTCCACTCTTTACAATAATTAATGAGGTTATTCATCTCGATCAGGTTTTTCGTCCAGATTCCCTGATCCATTGAGCAAATGCTGAGATGGCACCTTGTTTTGCTTCTGGACATAAATGTAACTTCATTTTCTGTGCACGTCTTCTAGAATTCAGTGGGAAACACAATTCTTCAAATTATCGTTTCCATGTTGTCGCGGCAGGAAGTAATAAGAGCCAAAATTTATTGCTTATTTATCCTTGAAAACAGATTTTATTACATGGGAGTTTTTTTGTTGTTTTTTCTCCCTTTCAAAACCAGGAATGTGTGTCCTGGCGATTGAGTCTGTTGAGTATTTCCCCGACTACTCACCTTGTGCTACGTTCTGCTTTGCAATTAGGGATCCCCACAGGGGGGGGGAACACGATCGCGTAGGTTGTGGTGGTCTCTGGTGGTGTGTCGTAGACGACCACCCGGGCCCTGAGTCTCGCGGCGCCGCCCTCGTCGTTAGGTGGAAGGTGCAGGCAGTGAGAAGGCAATGCTAAGCTCCTGGTAGTCGGGTTCGCCCAGTTGGGCCTATGGCGCGTCGACCTTCAGAGCAGGATTGGGTGAAGGATCCTTTTCAGAGTACTCTGGATCCCACTTTAAAGTCCGGCGGGAAATCCAGAAACCACCCGTCAGGTTGCTTAGGTTCCGGCGTCACCCACGTCGATAGCTGGCGGTAAGCATTGGGGAGACGGTATTGGGGCTCCGAGCTACCTGGAGCTAAGTTCAGGTGGCCTCCAGTTGGGTTCTCGGAGGCAGTGGCCCGATACTCTGGGAAAAGAGGAGGGAATCTGTTCCAGGTGCATGTGAATGCCACGTTGTCGATACTCCGGTACTAGCCTGGAAAGCTAGGAGCTCTGAGCAAGCACGGCGGCCTCTACCCAGGCATTGTTGGGTTGGTTGACGGGGACGGGGAGGTTGCCGTGAGGGCAAACTAGGTTCCGGCAGCATTCGGACGTCAGCCCGTCAGCGTTTGGGCGTTTGTGGGGGATGCGGATTAGAGCCCAAAGAGACCAATGTGCCCACTCTGAGGACTTGCCCCCCTGACGAAGCAAAGAGTTGTGGTGTTGTAAACCACACGGGATTTCATACATGCACTTCGGGATACGTTGTTTACGTTTTGGGGAACATTCTTTGTAGGCTTCGATACATTTGCTTTGGTCTCGAACTCTTCTAAACGGGCAGTCGGGAGCTAACCCACTCCCGATCAATCGGCTTAGTATATCTTTTGTCTGAACTCCAGGGTGAGCGGGTGGGTCCATTGTGGTGCCGCGCTGTGTCATCCCCCCACTATATTTCCGTGACAAACCTGGCACTCCGATGGAGTGTCCCCTTCTTGGGCTCCATGGTGGGTTGGGACCACAGAGATGAATATGGTATCTTCATGGATAACAAAACTCCCCCCCCCGCCACCACCGTAAGGAAGGGATTTTTAAGTACAACTGTAAATCTAGATAGGTTCATTTGCGAAGAGTCTGATAGAGCAACGAAGCCCCGTTTCCTCATCATGTCGTGTAGAAACGAAGGCGAATGCAAGTCCTATCAAACTGGCCAGAGAAATAGAAAAAATAGCAAGTTTCAGGTGGTGGTTCGTCAGAGAAACAGCACAATCCGTGTCGAATGCCGCTCTGTCGGCCAGATAAAGAAAATATCAGATTTAAAAGAAATAAAACAATGTAGGCTTTCACGGCCGGAGTTGTAGTCAACGATTTTTTCCGGGCTGAAGGGCCGTGGTCCATTGGAAAACATATTTCCAGACGATTCGTCCGCAACTACGGCAGACATCCTCAGTGGCGATGTGGTCTCGGACGAAGAATCCTCCTTGAAGGTTCCCCGGTGACTGACGGAAGTGCCCGGTCCGCGGGGATATTTACGTGGCGGAGACGCTCACTGTGTGTACGTGACTGTTGTCATGTTCCCGCGTGCCTACGTGACCACTGTCACGTCTTTGTTTTTCATTAGGTTTTGCTTTGGCCTGGCAGATTACGGGGATCCAAATCGGATTGATTTTCATTGCCTCCTCCTTTCTATTGAAATTCCGGGGATGTTTGTGAATTTCAATGGCTTCACGGTTTAATCATGCATGGTAGTGAGCTGTGGTGGCTAAAACATCCACGTCTTCGAATCTTATGTTGTGTTCACGGCCAGAGAAAGCGTGTTCGGCTACTGCTGACTTTTCAGTGTAGCCAAAACGGCAGTTCCTTTTGTGTTCGGAGAGCCTGGTGTTGATGCTCCGTTGTGTAGTGCCAATGTATACTGCGCCACAGGAACATGGAATTCTATAGATCCCTGCTGATGATAATGGATCTCTTCTGTCCTTGGCAGATCGGAATAAGTTTCGAAGCTGTGAAGTGGGCTTGAAAATGGCTTTTACATTGTGTTTTCCTAGCACTTTACCTATACGGTCCGTGATGTTCGCCACGTCACCCGGCCCGAGCCAATCAGTAGCCGCCCCCCACCACAGTCCCGCTGGTATAAATATCCCCGCGGACCGGGCACTTCCGTCAGTCACCGGGGAACCTTCAAGGAGGATTCTTCGTCCGAGACCACATCGCCACTGAGGATGTCTGCCGTAGTTGCGGACGAAACGTCTGGAAATATGTTTTCCAATGGACCACGGCCCTTCAGCTCGGAAAAAATCTTTGATTAAAAGAAATAGTTGGCCTCCAGGTGCATGTGTTCACCTACACGACCTTAAACCTCTGTAAGGGTGTGGTGAATTACGACTTTGCGTCAAACGGAAGAAAACCTGAAAGCCTTCTTTTAAACTTATGGTGTGTCTGACATTTACATGATCCAGCGGAGAGTGAATGGGAGTACCCACTCCTACCTCAACGCTGATACTGACCTTCGACCGTCCATCGTCGCTAGAGAAATACGTATCTTTTTACAATCTGCGTGTCAGGCAGTATGTACCAAATATTCTCGCTGCTTTAAATGCCAGAGGTTTGGCCATACGCAGCCCCGTTGCGTGAGCGCCGCAGTCTGCGTACTCTGTGGAAAAAAATCGTGTAACGAATCGACCTTCTCCGCAGATCCAAGGTGCGTAAACTATTCTGGGAAGCACCCATCGAATTCGAATCAATGCCCAATCTTCTTAAAAGAAAGGGAGATCCAGAAGATCCGGGCCGCAAAGAAAGTTTCCTTTCCTGAGGCACGACATCGGTACCAGACGCACAACCCTCTAGATATGGTTTGAAGTTTCGCCGACAACATGGGTCAACAGCAGAAGACATCAAACTGAGAAACTCAGATACCGAAATTTACCTCTGTGCGCGATGCTGCCTGTCAGGTGTCTTTTGAAGACATCGGCGGAGATGTGGATGCCAGATACCTTGTCCCGACTGAAACAAAGAAGGAAACGAAAACTGTAAATGTTCGACAAACACAAAAAGGCATCAAGCTGAGAAACCGAGGCCGATAGGCCCTATTTCTAGATCCAAGGTCGCCTGTATCAAAAGGCCGTGGTCTCTTGACACATGTGACTCTATTGCAGTAGTCAAGACGATTCTTCAGGGAACGAGGAGCCCCACATGAACTCGTGCATCACTCTTCAACAGAGAAGGAAAAAGAAAACAAAACCTTAAACATAACCCCTCTAGAAGCAAAGAAGCTTAACACCAAGAAATTATGGCTCTCCTCTCGTGGAACCTCAATGGCTTTCGTACTCGTTTAGACCAATTAAAGCTGATAATGTCTCTGCATAGACCCGTGTTTATCGCCTCCACCAACATCTCCTTCCTGAGCACTCCCTCTCTCTTCGTGGCTTTTGTTGTTACAGGAAAGACATTGATGATGGCCTCCGTGCCCATGGCGGAGTCGCTACTTTTGTCACAGACTCCCTGGTGTCTAAAGAAATGGACGTACGAACCACTCTTCGGATATTTTGCGTTCGTGTGAGCTTCAGCACTATTGCTATCACTATTTGCAACGTCTAAATCCCGCCTAGACAAGTCGTGTCACAAGAAATGGAAGATGCGTTTTCTGAGTTGCCTGCCACTTTTCTTATTGTGAGGGGCTTTATTGCCCACAATCCCGCCTGGGGCGGCACAAGGACGTGCTCGAGAGGCAATATAGTACAAAATATCAAAACCAGAACGTAATTCTTCTGAATACTGGTGAAAGCACACACATTTCCGTGGCTTCAAACACTTTCTCGTCCGTAGATCTCTCTGCAGGCCATCTCTTTTTACAATCTTTGAGTGGACTGTCCTTGGCGACCTTCATGACCATTTTTTCCATTGTGGTCAAGTTGGATATTCCCGACGTAAACGTTGCCCGCCCTCCCCGCCGGCTAATCCACTGAGCTGAGTGGGAAACATTCGAGAGGGAAATTCGGAAATCGGAAAACTGCCCAAATGATATCGATGTTATGGTTACCATTTTACTGATACCGTTTTTCTGGGACCTCAATTACAATCCCGAAGTCGTCGGGTCGTCCAGGACATCCTCCTTGCCATGGTGAAATGCCGACTACGCCACCGCGGTGCGTGATCGGAAGCGGACACAGGCAAAGCTTAGTTGGCTCCCAACAATGGATAATATGATAAATTATAAAAGATCCCGAGCCAGAACTAGATTGACCATACGGGAAATTAAAGCTGCGTCCTGGAGAGTTTATATTTCATCACTCTCTTGCTGGAAGCCCCCTAAAGTCCTGCGGCGAAAGGTTCGGCAGATCGGCGAAAGTCTCCCTTCGGCGTCTGTCTCAGGGCTTCTGGTAAATGGCAATCTTCTCACCTTTCCAGAAGATATAGCCGAATAATTGGATTCTCACTACGAGCATATCTCCAGCTCCATACACTACCTTCATGGCTTTCAAAGAACCAAAAGAATCGGGAAACTGCCAATTAGATATCTCGAATTGCGTGGAGGAAAATTACAATGCTTTTTTCTCCATGAATGAATTTTTTTTGTGCCCTCACTTGTGCGAAAGATTTTGCTCCAGGTCCAGAGCAGATACATAATTAAATGTTGAAACTGCTGTGTACACAGCATTGTGCCCGTGGAGGCAGACTGTGCCGGACATAGGACTTTCGGCCCTCTATGGCCGCAGCGGAGACTTGCCTTAGGCGTGATCAAGGCATGAAATGGACAGTGCCCGAAGGCACCACCAGGGGTAGGGCGAGCGGCGGCGCCGCGCACAGAACCGCGACGGAGAGCGGCCATCGGAGGGACACCATCCCTCCCTTTCCCGCCCCAGAGGCGGGAAGCGGGGAGACTCGCACCGAGGCCTCGGGGCATATACAAGGGCCCCGAGCCGGAAGAGAAGCCAGTGTCTGTTTTCGGTAGAGCGTGCAGCTAGTACAGTGAACGGGTTATAGTGAAAGTGTTCTGTTGACGTGTGGCTTACTCCTGGTGGATTCTAGTGGAACTGGGACAACGGCAATGTAAAAGGGACATCTGGAACGTTTATTAACTCGGATTTGTATTCTGGACTGTGATTTGGATTGTTGGCTCATTTGCAATAAACTAGGTTATAAAGAACTGTTGTTGTTTCCGCTCCCGGATTCCTTGTACATTACAGAAACATCTACCTGAAAACGTTCTTTTCTCCGCATTTTCAACAAGATGAAACTAGCCGTAATTTTCCGAATTATTAATTAAGTTTATGACTTTCGTTTGAATGACACTCGTAATTTCCCGAATAATTTAGTTATTGATTTGAGCGCCCGGAAATAACTACGACTATAACCCGGATGTTTCCTACGTAATTTTAATATTTCTCTTCCAAAATTATGTCGTGTTAATTGGGTTCGAAGTTCATAATTGTTGCTACTTACTCTGCTACTAATTACTCAATCTGCCAGCCATACGGAGTGGCGAGAAATCTGAAAATCTTGTCAAAATATCTACTACTGGATTGCACGTAACTAATCATGATAATCAGCTTTCTTTTAAAGTAACAAATTGGAATTGATTATAATGTGAAATATGATTCAAATGAAAGTAAAACATGATTTGTTAAATCTTTAATCCAAAATGAAATTATCTTTGGTCATGACCAGCTCTTTCTATTTTGTAATGATTACAAATCAATCTTGTTATATTCGCGGATATTCGCGCGCTCTTCACTTCTCTATTCGATGGCGCCCCATAGAATCTTCTCCGTCGTCGCAGCAGAATCTTCCTTCTTCATAAAGTCCTCCGCCTAATGTTCGCGATCAAGTTCAAATTCTCCCAGCGATACTATTTTTACCCGTTACTTCCCTTACTCTCATCACGGGTGAACGCCTATGCACGTACTGACCATTAATTTGTAGAATTCATTCGTCTTTTCCCACAAGAACGTTTTATCATAATATAAGAAACGATAGACTTAATTATACTACAAGTTATTGCATCGTATTTGGTTATCCATCAAGTCTTTCCTCGACGTGGTAAAAGGTCAGGAGCCCACTCGCTCATTAGCGCATTTCTAGAGAGAGTGCCACTGTTCTTTTAAAAACCCAAAGCATCAGAACTCTATATCATCCTCTTTTGTCTAACAAAACAATACTATTTCCGCCTCCACCCGGTCATTTCCACATTCTCTTCCCCCTAAGCAAAAATTACCTTTAACGTCGGTTGTTTCCTTGTCACATAGTGACCGCCCTCACGATCGTCTTTTGACATTCCTATATCCTACTTGATATAAATGACATTTTCATACAAAAAAATGGTTCATTTTGGTATATCACAAAGATTTGGGTTGAACATGCTGTACCAAGAATTTGGCGTGATATTGTTCTTCCAATCCCTAAAGAAGGAAAGGTCAGAACAACCCCCTGAAGTTACCGCCTAATCTCGCTCACAAGCTGTGTGTGCAAGCTTTTAGAGTGAATTGTAAATTCAGGACTAGTCTGGCTCGTGGAACTAAAGAATCTATTTACACCTCGTAAGTGTGGCTTTAGGAAGCACAGGTCAACGATGGACCACTTAGTCACCCTTGCCACACAGATCTACATTTCTTTCGTACTACGTCAACATTTGGTAGAAATTTTCTTCGATGTAGGGAAAGCGTATGACAACGGCATTTTTCACACCTTGCACTCTTGGGGCCTTAGGGGACGGGTCTCTTTGTTTCTAGGTTTTCATTCATCAAGTTCTTTCCGCGTCTGCCTTGGTGACACGTTATTCTCAAGTCACCTGTTAGAAAGTGTTTCCCAGGGATCGATTCTGAGCGTCACTCTGTTTGCCATTGCAGTCAATTACATCAGTAACTCGTGAGCCTGTGAAAGCATCACTGTTCGTTGACGATTGCCATTTTTGATCGTCCAAGAGCATGCAAGTTAATTGAGAAGCAGTTACAACTTATCCTCAACAAATTGCACGAATGGAGCGATGAAACAGGATTCAAGTTCTCTACCCCAAAAATCAACTACATGCACGTCTGCAGAATTCATCACGATAATCATTCTGAAATTTTTATTGGGAGTCATCAGCTTTCATTTGTTGAATCTGCAACTTTCGACAAGAGCGTAACCTGGCCAAAACACATCCGTAAATTACAGGGCCAATGTGTGTCACCTTTAAATTTCCTTCACACTCCTACTGGTGGCTCTTGGGGCGCAGAACATGTGTGTCTCTTGCGTTTGTTTAGGACCCTCATCCGCCCCATTTTATATTATGGATGTTTAGTATGTGGGTCAGAATCTCCATCAACCCGCCGACCATCAAATACCATACACAATGTCCGTAAAATTATCAGTACAGGCGTCTATCGCACGAGTAGCATCGAATACCTCTTGGCCGAGGCTGGAGAACCATCTCTGATCCGAAGGCGAGATATTTTGAGGGCCTGATATGGAGCAAAATTATCCACTGTGGAAACTCCGTCGTATCAAGCAATCCTCCACCGAACCCAACCTAACTTCGTATCTACTTGGACCGATGTTACCCCATCCACTGCGATTCCGTTTCCCTATGCTCCTACAGAAGCTAAATATAAAATTGCCCAACTCTGTGAAACCCCCTCCGAAACTTTGTTTCTCCTTGGAATCTTCACCGGCCCATAATAGAACTTAGATTGTCTAACCTCCTTAAATCCCAAACTCTCCCTCCGGGAGCGGTAGCTCAGTGCATCAACTGATGCCACTGCAGCGCCTCTGTCCGGGAGGTCCTAGGTTCGAGTCCTGACGGCGGCAGGATTTTCGACACTAGTTTTCAGCTAGGTCGAATTCAGTCGCTGCCTGGAGGAGAATTCTAGCGGCCGGCTGCTGATAGGTAATTTTCCGTGGTTTCTCCGATCAACACCAGGCGAATGCCGGAGCAGTACCCTACCAAACGGGCCACGGACCGCGCGCGATCTTTCCTTCCTCTTCCTTGTCCTATCCTCTCCCCTTTACACACACACTTACACTAACATTCACTACACTACCACATATTCCGGAAGACCTCTCGTGAGCTTAGAGCTTGTCCCGGCGGGGGCGGTGCCCTGCTGGTGGGCGAGTCCTGGTTAGGGGTAAACCCCACTAGCCGACGGAAGGTCGGCGCCGGATCTCGCCATCCAGCGGGGGAAGATCACCGTTATCTCCCGAGAAAAACATGCACTACACTAACTGGATTAATGACCAAAGCAGTTGATGCGCCAAAGCAGTTAACGGAATTTCAGGCGATAAAATAGATAGAAATTTATTCTACAATTGGGCAGATGATACCCGGTGGCAGAATGCAAAATAACAATTACAAATAACGTAATAATATATAAAAAATAAATATAAACAAACAAATTGACTTTGTCATTTCCTATATATGCAGATGGCATTTAAATTCCTATACTAAGCATACACGCATACATGCATAGTATACACTAACATATAAATGAATAAATACTTAACGTTAAAATGCATATACACTAACATATAAATGAATAAACTTACATATTACTATACTAAACATTAAAATGCATTTACATTAACATATAAATGAATAAACTTACGTATTACACAAATATACATACATACAAACATATACGCATGTATACATAGACGAAGGAACCCTCACATCACTTCAAATGAAATCACATCACTTCACTTCACTTTACTGCACTGCATATAACTTTCTCTAAATATTAATTGTTCAATACTTTTTACTGTAGACTACGCATAATCGCACCTTTCACTTCACTTCACTTCACTATATGTTTTCACCCTATTGACTAATTTCCTATATTTTTTTTCTAAAACCTCGCGCTGAGCAAGGAAAGGGCTCAAAAACTGCCGCAGGCAAATCATTCCAATCTACTATAGTTCTGTTTACAAAGGAGAATTTCCCTACGTCCGTTCTTTGTATTCTTGTTCTAATTTTATATTTGTGATCAAATCTATTTAAATAATTTGGTTTATCTAACCTTCCTCGTATTTCCTCACATGCGGAGCAACCAACGTAAGATTTATATAGCGCGCAAAGTCGTGCCCTCTTCCTCCGGCGTTCTAATGATTCCCAATGCGCAGGTGTGTTCTTCCGAAATGTATATTTTGCCGCTCTGTTTTGTATCCTCTCTAAGCTCTTTTTAAGTCCTATTCTGTACGGATCCCAACAACTAGCTCCGTATACCATTACCGGCCTAACAACCGAGGTATACGCGATTTCCTTTGCTTTCGTATTACATTTTTTAAGATTTCTCATGACGAAATGCAAAGACTTCCAAGCTTTACCCACTAGTTTGTTTGTTTCTCCCATCCCAATTTACAATCCAGGAGAATGCCAAGGTATTTACAGCTCGAGACTTTGGAACTACGTCATTACCTAGCTGATAAGGTATTGTATAAAAAGCTCTGGTCCTACAAAATGTGATCGCTTTACTTTTCTTCCCATTTATAGTCATTTTATTAGCTATTGCCCAATCATAAATTTTATTTAAATCATCCTGTAGTTGAATCATATCGTGCTGATCTGCAATTTCCCTATATAATATACAGTCGTCGGCGAAGAGTCGAATTTTTGACGTTATATTTCGCGATAAATCATTTACAAAGATAAGAAACAGCAGTGGGCCTATGACACTGCCCTGAGGAACCCCGGAAGTAATGTTACCCTTTTCCGATAAGTGCTGTCCAATTCGGACTTTTTGATTTCTATCGCGAAGAAATTCATTTATCCATGCTATTACCCGCCTGTCAATTTTAGCATCAATAAGTTTCAATATCAATATGTCATGCGGCACGACATCAAATGCTTTAGCAAAATCAATAACTATTGCATCCACTCTTCCCCCTACATCAATTACTTCCGACAAGTCTTGAGTAAGGGAAATAATCTGACTCTCACACGAAAAGCCATTTCTGAAGTCGTGCTGTCCATGAAATAACCATTCTGATTGATCCAAATGATTTCTAATCGAATTAGATAATAGTTTTTCACACAATTTACAGACTACTGACGTAAGACTAACTGGCCTATAATTTTGCACTTCACATTTTGGTCCGTTTTTGAAAATTGGCACTATTAAGGCAGATTTCCAATCATCCGGTACACTTTCGTTGTTGATTGAAATATTGAAAAGTCTGACCAAATATGGTATTATATGGTATATATTAAACCAAGTATGGTACCATCCGGACCGCAAGACTTACAGTTTTTCATTTTTTTCAAATGTGAACGTACTTCCGTTTGATCAATTTTGAATATATGATCCACGCCATTGTGCCCTATGATAATTTGGTTAGCTTTTTGTTTGTATACAGAACAGAAATAATTATTGAATACATTGGCTTTCTCTTCATCGTTTGCGATATCTACATTTTGCCATCTTATAGGAGGTGTGTCCTCCTGTTTACCTCGCTGGTGGCGTACAAAGTTAAAAAACTTAAGATACGATTCTTGCGCAGTTTTCTTTTTATTTTCTACTTCTCTCATAATTTGTTGGAATTTACGTAAATGGGCCTCGCTGCGATGCCTAATATTATACGCTTTTCTCATTTTTGTTTTCAATTTGCGAATTTCCGCTTTATAATACACTGGATCTGAATTATTTTTTATGTACTTGAAAGGAACGAAACATTGCCGAGCTTCCTCAATGATTTCTTTGAATTTCTGCCATATGTTTTCCAATCCCCCTCCTAACTTTAGTTTTAGAAAATGCTGCAGTCCATTTAGTGCTTTACGATATTCCATATTCTATTACCGATTTTATCATTTCCCTTGAAAATAGTAGCATTTATTTCAAGAATTACGGCCTTGTTATCGCTTCGTCCCTGAATAACATCGCAGTAGTATATGTCCATCGGTCTAATAAGAAAAATATCTAAAATAGAATGTTGACGCGTTGGTTTATCAACAACTTGCGTCATTCCTTCATCCCAAACTAGTTTATTTATTATTAGGTGTATTTTTCTATCACATAGATCACCCTGCAATTAATGTCACATAGATTTAAGTCCCCGCCAATAATAATCGTATTCGTTCTATTCAAATTTTCCGCCAGTTCGAGAATATTCTTAAGAATGGAATAATTACCATTTGGTGGCCTATAACATGCAGTAAGATCTATTGTCTGCAAGTTGTCGATTCTTATATCTACTCCTATCATTTCATGCTCAATGCTTTTCAATTTCAAGTTCGCGTTTATACAGGATTTAACTAAAATAAAGACCCCCCCCGCCTCTAGTTCCCCTGTCCCGCCGAAATATTTTATAGTCGTTTCAACAGATTTCTGAATCTGATATTTCCTCATTTAGCCATGACTCAGTACCGATCACTACGTCCGCATCACACGCCTCAATTAAGTTCCAAAGCTGAATTTCCTTATTAACAACACTTCGGCAATTTACCTGCAACAGCTTAAGAGCTCCTTTACTCACCCCTAATCCTTTCTCGGAAAACGAATCCCGGTTTGGCCGCACCTCTTCACTTCGCAACGTGCCCGCCTGCAAAACTCTTCCTCCCGTGTACTTTCTAATCGCTGACGCCGCCGTAGCCGCTGACGCCGACACAGTACATACACAAATCTATGTATGTACACCGATGGTTCCTCCCAAAACGGCTAAATTGGATGTGCCTTCTACTGCCATAGAGCCACGCGACGTTTTACGATTACTCTTCGCGCAGCGTCTGTACTGCAGAGAAGTATGCGCTCTTGGAGGCACTTAAGTTCGCTGAATCGATGTCATTGGGGAAAGTAGTGATCTGTAGCGATTCCAAAAGCCCTTTCGAACTCCTTCTCGTCTTGTGACCCTCTGACAATGAACATCCAACACCAAATTCATCATTTATTGGTTTGCAGTTATACCTTAGTCTTTTGTTGGCTCCCTGGCCACGTGAGAATAAGAGGAAACGAAATAGTTGACCAGGCAGCAAAGTCCGCCACGAAGAAAAGAGAATTAGACATCTTTACAGTCCCCGTGGAAGACACTAAGCTCTTTATCAAACGTTCCATTCTCAGTGAATGGCAATGAGAGTGGCAGAACTCCGATTTTTAAGCTCACGAGAGTCAAGGATTCCATAAAACCTTGGTCTTCCTCATCCCGTGATGCTAGGTGCGAGGAGATCATTCTAACACGCCTTCGGATCGATTACTGCCATTTCTCCCACGGATATCTCCTCCGAGGGCATCCACCCCCTATATGCGAATACTGCAAAGTAGATCTTACCGTGGAGCATGTTCTCTTGCACTGTGGTTAGATGAGAGCCCCCGAAGGCATCACCTTGTTAGCTCCCTAGCGGAGATTCTTAGAAATGGCGAATCTTCTTTAGATTCTTACAAATGGCGTCTTTTTACAAGAGACTAACTTCTATAGCCTTACATGAGAGAAGAAAATAATGCCAATTATTTGGCTTGTAGTCCTAAATTTTAAAGTAATTATCTGGATCTTTTCTACCAAACCCTCTTTTCAACCAAACGCGTACCTTTTTAGTTTTAGTTCTACTTGCCATTAGAAGATTTAAATCACCAATAAATGAATATTAAACACTTCATCGACAGCTTCTGAATTGAAAAATTAGTGGTGCTACAGAAATAGTTGTCTCCTAGAAGTTAGTTTTCTAATGCCTTTGGTCTTCGCTTGTTTTGGTCTTGTCCCATCCTCTTCGGAGCTGTAGTGACGTTGCAGCTCTGACTTGGAGTCTGTCTTCCCTCTCCCTCTTTTACGCGTGACCTTGAGATGCCACGTTACATAAATTCAAGTATATTTCCAAAATGCGAGAAAGTATTTTTTTTTTAATTTGTTGCGTCCACTCCTTGACGCAACGTGTCTTCAAGCCCCTTAAGGGGCGTTGAGCGCTTTGCCCTTGGGAGTAATCCTGCATTAATGTGCTTTATTATTTTTAATATTAGTCAAGACTCGTCACGTCGCAGTCAGACAGTGCCTTTTATCCCTTCGGCCAGGGGCTCGACGCCGTTAGATCCCGGGGTTCCTGGCCGGTCACCCAACCACGAAGCAATTGCATATAATTGGTTCGCAATGTGCATATAAAAGAAAAGAATACACAAAAAACCACGTTACGTATTATTAAAGAGTGCCTTTACCACTATCCGTCACAGAATTTTTAAGAAAAAATATCAAGCCATTTTTTAGAAAACGGCGTTTGAGCGTTCGTGAAAGTGCGGAATTTTGGGCTCATTTTAACAGAATGTTCAATTTTCGAGAAACTTTATTTCACATTATTTAAAGCGCATGTATTCATAAGTACAATAACGTGAAGAAACGTAAATATTACCGACGTGGAAGACAAGTAAAAAAATTACATTTTTGTAATTTTTGAAAAAAAAAAAAGATTAGAGCAATATGGCGTTTATGTCATTGTACAGGGTTCTTTTGGCACTAACTCTACCAAAACTGTAAAGAAAATGTTTAGAGCGGTTTTTGAGAAAATCTAGTTTTTGTTATTTTTTAAAGCTGTTAATATTGCACGCACTATTGCTCTAAAACTACTAAAATTTACAAAAAAATCTTCATGGCCTAAATGAAAGAACTATTTATGGACAAAAAATTGAAGGAAAAGTCTATATCTTCAATATTGTGGATGTAATAAGTTGCCGAAAAAATGCATACTTTTACAATTTCCGAAAATTCAGAGTTAATCCTGAAAGTCGGACCTATGCTACCTTTGTAAGTGTATTTAACTCTTGTCTTACAAGAAATTTAAAGGAATAATTTGGAGCCTTTTTGTGAAAATTTTGAAAATGTTCCTAAGGCTTCATGTAGAGTTCCCCCAAAAGTTAATGAAAGTTTTTCAAAATCGCAGAGCTTCAGCTCACGCAAAAACGACAGGGGTTTCCTCAATTTGGAAAAAATCCTACGCACGGTTTAGGTGCTAGTTTGTTCACATATACCAGACGGACGAACGGACGGACGGACGTTTTGATTTCAGTTGGTTTTTCGGCATCACGGACCCACAAACCAGGAATTCTGAATATATCATGTGTTAGAGGATTTTTTTTCATAATTTAGGAACTGGATTTATCTACTTTTTCGTGATCAGTGCGCGTGAATGATTTTTTTCTGCCGAAAATCCGCCGTTTTTTCGCGCAACATTACATAATTTTCTCTATACTACGTATATTACTCTGTATATACGAACGTATACGAGAAAGTAACTAGAGGTGCTACTGAATGGCACAGACTTTCTCGTAGGAAAGTCTTCTAATTTCCTTGATGTGGACTAGTACTCTACAGTCTTGTCCCTCCTTGCCTGCTTCCACCTATTGCAGTCCAGATATTTTTTGTTGTTGAAATTTTCGCAACTTTTCGGTTTCCAAATAGTAGAGCCTAAATTATATTTTAGGAAATTTAAGGCTGTTTTTCTAAATCTCAAAGCTTCAACTAGAGCCAGATGGACAGGGGTTTCTTCAATTTGGATTGAAGAAGTCGACTTTATTGTAAATATTACCGATGGGAGAGACAAGTAAAAAAAATGACATTCTTGTATTAAAAAAAAACAACAAAATAATAGAGCAATATGGCGTTTATGTCGCCGGATAAGTTGCTTTTGGTATTACCCTTACCAAAAATTTGGAGTGGTTTTTGAAAATATCTTGTTTTTGTAATTTTTGTAAATTGCAAGTATTTCACGATCTATTGCACGAAAACGACTAAACTTTGACAAACTCTAAATGACCTTCATTAAAGAACTATTTATGGGCAACAAATTTCATTTGAAGCAAAAATCTGTCTTCAATTTTGTAGTTGTAGGAAGACGCCGAAAAAAAATCAAACTTTTGCAATTTTCGAAAATTCAGAGTTAGCCATGAATATCGGGCATATTTTACCTTTGTAAGTGTATGTTACTCTATTATTATTACAAGAAATTTAAAGAAAATTTTTGATCCATTTTTGAAAACATTTTTCCGTTCCGAAACACGAATGTCCGGGGAGTTTCGTGTAAAGTACCTTCCCCCAAATTTTAAAGAATGTTTCTCTAAATCTCAAAGCTTAGGACAGGGGTTTCAACTTGGAGAAGATCGCCCGTGTGGTTGGGGCGCTAGTAATGTTCACAGATGGACGGACGTTTTGAGAGAGAGAGAGAGACAGACAGACAGACAGACAGACAGACAGAGAGAGAAAGAGGCAGAGAGAGCGCACGAGCGAGAGCGAGCGAGAGTAAGAGAGATAGCACTAGACAGCGAGAGTGATTTTCCGCAGCAATATATAACTTTCTCTATACTACGTATATTACTCCCGTATATACGTATGTATACGAGAAAATAAAAAAAAGGATAAAAAGAACCAGAGAGAGAAATGACAAAGAGGACAATAAGTCAGTTCAGGGTGACTAAAAAAGTCTACGACATATATAGTAAAAATGCATTTGTTTTACTGGTAGGTGAATCTTTTTTATCATTTTCTACGACAGATGATGACCGTGAGAGAACTACACGATTTTCGCTATCAAGTAGGACTACTTTCAAAGTCGACGATAAAACCTAGGTTTTATCTTGCCACAAATCCATCTGCATGTGATGCAACCCATTAACACAGATGTCGCACATCGTCGAGATTTTTTTTTTTAATTTGTCGCGTCATTGTTGATGCAACGCGTCTTTTAACCCTTGTTGGGCGTTGAGCGCTCTTTTCTGGAGTAATCCTCCGTTACTGTGTAATTATTACACTAAATAATTACTATATTTGTCAAGTCTCGTCACGTCACAGTCAGTCAGTGTCTTTTATCCCTTCGGCCAGGGGCTCGACGCTGTTAGATCCCGGGGTTCCTGACCGGTCGCCCAACCAGAACCCGCGAGTCTCGAATTCGCTTAACCTTCGTGACTTCAGGGAGCGTAGTAAACGAATTCGGCAAGCGCCACCGCAGGTTTGGGAATGGACGTCAAGCATACTCGCGTCCGATTAAAACAATACGAAATGCTTCTTAAGAATCCTTACTTTAAATAGTCAAATGGCGTGCTGAAGCTTGTAAGCGCAGAAAATCTGAACTGAAGTGCTATTCTCTTGGTAAGCAGTTGTGAGCATGCATGTGACAAATGACCTGAAACTGACAATGCTTAAATAGACTTGCTCGACTCGCTCAGAGAACGCTACACGGGTAATGTGCATTGTGGGCTGCGTAATGATTTTGTTTGTGTCACTCCCCATCCACCTCTCTAAGGGTGTGTCACCGCACTCAGTTTTCTTTTGCCCAGTAGTAATGTAAACCAAGTTTGGTTGAAATGACATTGTTCCCGCGTTGAAGAGTTAAGCTGAAACACGAACACACACATAAACACATCCATCAACTTTTTTATTAATATTTTCGGCAATGGGTACATTTGTGAGGCAATGTAGACACTGGCGGTGAGATTAATAATACTAATAATATGTAATAATCTTAGTATATGTTGATTATAATATGGCAAACCTGTGTATGTTTACACTAATTTTGTAGAAATTAAAAAATAGCGGTTTTTTGTAAAGCTGTAGCTCGCTTGGTAATTGGTTTTGAAAGAAAGAAAAAAAAGTTGTATACAAACGTTGTAGGAAAATTTTATCCTCTTTAAATTTGATTGGAATCATTTTTCTACATGACTTAAAGATAGAAAGTAATAGAGGAAAAACACGAAAAAAGAAAAATTACGGGCATTTCCGAACTCTCGGAGTTACCACAGGGACTGGGAGATCGAAAACTTGGGCTTTTAATTAGTGCCTAGGTATATGCAACATACGGTACCCAAAGAAAAAGTTTTCATGACCTTTTTATAGGTAAAATGAACTTACCGACAGGACTTTAAATTCCGATTCGATTGAAAAAATTAACGAATGATTTTGGTGGACGTAAGTCAAGGCATATCGGCAGTACTATCACCCGAAATAATAAATAGCAATAAAGGTCGAAAAAAATGAAATTTTAACATTTACTTCAGGATTTACTAGCTATATGTAATAGATGTAAATTTACCCCTGTGAATAATGGAAATAGAATATACTTATTTGTATGTCGTATTTGTAGCGAAACATATTTGAATATAGCAGCAATTTATTTTTGCCTTCATTACAACAGATTTAAGGCACTAATAAATGTTAACTTCAGTTAATATTAGCATGATATCCTATGGTATAATAATATTCAACTTTATAAATAGGTAGATCCAACAAATACCTGTTTAATCAGCACTAGTGTGGAAAATAGCTTTTCGGAACGTATAGATCCGAGCAGAATATACTATTTTTTTCCTGTATTCAAAATTCAAGTAGTATATGGCTTAGTGTAGGGATCGCACAATTTTAAAAACGTGCATAGAATTCACTTCTCCCCATAGCACGTCATACCCCGTTTTAATCTGTTTTTTGATGTAAATAAATAGATAAATTCGAACTCTACAGCAGGGTTAAAGACCCCAAAAGGCAGCATACGCCATGTATGCTGCCAAGGTGCTTTCACACTGCGCAAAACGTCTCTTGGCAGTTTCTTCGCAGACATATTGGAAGAATTCTAGAAAAACCGTGTCTGATGGTTTTCTAGAATGGAGTATTTTGTGAGCGTGCATTATAGCGTATGAAATACGTTGTCAGGAAGGGAAACGAGTACGAATTGTTTCATATTTCTAGGAAATTATACATGTTAAAAAGAAGGAAATGAGCAAAAGTATAAGATTCGATAATATAATGACTAGGATGTAATGATAATGAAACATCAATTTATCGACACTAACAAGATGTAGCAGGCAGCTCGATAAATATATTAGAGTATCAGGTTTCAATGCAGTTACGAGTACATTGGTGAAATGCTGTGAATTACTATAGAAATATTACAGAGCATTTTCAACGCCAACTGTAAATGAAAATTATTTAGCCTTACGAAGCTTCCAATTAGCTGTGTGTTTTATTACAGTTTATATTGTTTTAGAGGGCGTCGGTTGGTTACTTCAGGCGTTAACTATCGCCACGTTCACGGGGGCGTCACTTCAGCTAATTAAACAAAATTCCTGTTCCCTTTCTGACATTTACATAGTAAGTCGTCACGACTTAATTCATCCGAATGACAGTAATTAAAAGTTAAAATAATTTTATAATGAAACAAAAAATTAAACAGGTCACAAATTAAATCGACACTTTTTCATATAACTTTCTATGGAAAGGACAGACAACAATACGTTTAAAATTTATTTTTATTTTGAAATTGCGGACCATAAAGGAAACTTTTTAAAAAAAAAAATAAATTTAAAATAAAATTTATGAAAATACATGTTTGTTGTATTAGATTCAAGATTTTATTTTTATGAATATTAAATATAGGTTAACACTTAATGGTACTGTGTATAATGTAAATGGTTTTAATAAAGTTGTTGAAATTTTAAATTAGTTGTAATTGTTGTGCTGGAGGTTTTTGTATTTTGTTTTATGCATTGTTCATTACCTACATTCGCGAGGAGAAAACTTTGGAACCCTTTTTAAGCGCCTTGCGTACACGGAGGTTCGTGATATTTGGCATAATTAAAGGTTATTTGAAGAAAGAGTTCACAGAGCTAAAGTTTTCATATAATGTTTCAGATATATCAAATTAATTTTAAAAAATATAGCATGCAACCCACTTTTGTACATAAATCGGAAACAATGGGTTTTAGAGCCTTAAAAACTGATTTTCTTGTCCCCTGTTGCACACATCTAACCTAAACAATGATACTCATTTTTAGACGTTTTATTCCAAGCGTATTGAATCACTAATTATTAAACAATCCTACGCATCTCTATTCGACGTGAAAATTCTAGGATATTGTTTGGTGTAATATAATATTGTAATTCTAGAATATTATCTCTTTGATATTGAGATTAGTGACGCTGGCTTGGCTTTTGATGGTTGAAGGAACTTAAAATGCCCCGCGACAATTTCAGGGCACGCCCAAGTACCGGATGTTGCCATTCTCGTGACGCGATGACTGCGCTCTCTCCAGGTCGGACACTGTATTAACAGTCATATGATCGATACAGTCAGCTGAAAGATGGCAAGCCAAACGCAGGGTATTCAACAACTTCTTGCTGCCGAAAAGAGGGCCGCAGAAAAAGTAGCCGAAGCACGAAAGAGTGAGTAAATTGTAATCACTAACTTTCCTTATATTGTGTATTTGTTGAACCATTAAATTCCATTTAATATCGACTTGTGGGGTGTGACCCAAATCACGCCTTGGATTTCGTTTATTGTTCTGTATTGCCCTCTTGTTTGTATATTCTTTCGAAACTAATGTTATGATACATTTTAAAATATTAAGAAATGCCCTGTCTTTCTATTCCAAAGGGAAAGCGCGACGACTGAAACAAGCCAAAGAGGAGGCCCAAGATGAAATTGAAAAATACAGGCAGGAAAGGGAGAGTCAATTCAAAGAATTTGAAGCTAAGGTATTAATCTGCGACTTTTGTGCCGTTATGGGCGTTATTCTGTTATTAACAATTTGTTAATATCTTATTATATTTAACAGCACATGGGTTCCCGAGAAGATGTTGCAGCACGTATTGAAGCAGACACCAAACTGAAAATCGAGCAAATGAACCAAGCAGTGGCTCAAAACAAACAGCAGGTATGCAAGAACGTTCCTTTTATTTGCAGTAATCACCATACTCTTATAAAACTCTTTAATTTGTCATTTATATTTTGTTACGCAAAGAATTGCATATCTCTTTTACCCCCCAAGCAATTTTTGCACTTTCCGATTTATACAATTTAGTTGCGTTTTGTGTTTTTTCTTTAGTGGATAATGCTATACCTTTTCTAGTGGATTTAACTTCATCACCAAGATATATTTAAGATACGTTAGTTGTCTGTTCGAAATGCATTGATGGGGATGTGTGATTGAAAAAACATTGCTAGTTTTAATCTCTTTATTTGTGCAATTTCTTTTCCAACAGGTAATCCAGAAGATCTTGGAACTGGTGTATGACATAAAACCTGAACTTCATCAGAATTTCCGTGCTGAAAAGTAAAATTAGTAGAGTTGTCATTAAAAAAAATTGAATGATAGATCTACCTGTTTATTCCTCCCTTTAGTAGATCATGACAAAAACGTCATCCTAAATTGAAAGTAGTTAAGTAATTAAGTACGGGTCAAATGCATTTGGTGATGGAGATGACAATTCTGGTATAAAGGTATTATTGAAGCTGTTTTCTTGTAAATTTGTATATTTTTGTTGCAATGTAAGTGTATTGTCGTTGTACAGTGAAAAAATACAGTGTCATGTGTAGTATTCAACTTAAGCTTTTAATTTATTTCCTTTTTCCAATGTTTATTATAACTTTCAATCAAATGCCCAGGCAGGAATAGTTAACTCTGCATTCTAACTGCATAAGTGCAGAAATATTAAGTCCCTTCACCAGAAAAAGCTGGTTGTACTAAGTATTGTCTTCTATTTTTAAGAACTATCTTTAATGAAAGCAACATGGTATTACAATGCACACATACAATGCCATACAGAAACATACATAATACATCCATAACTATGGGGTGAAAACCGAAACCAAGTATAATTAGTTAAATACAACTACAATATTATAATACATCTTTCTGGAAACACACACAAATCCATTGCAGTACACTCTTTCCGATACCAGGCATCAGCTCACCCCCTCAAGAATACATACATTCTTGTACTCCCAGTATACAACCATTCCACAACTTAGAAATTTAAAGAAATCTTAAGATGACTTGGTTTACAGTGAAATTCAACTGCTGTGAACACACTTTGAAACATATTTATTCTTTCATGTAATAAAAATTAAAAAAAATTAAATAAGTCAATCACACAAAGTCAGTGTATGATACAGTGAAATATTTAATCCACATTCAAACTTAAGTTCCAGTATGTACACTTCAAGGGTATTACAATCCACAGCAAATCACTCTTCAAAAACCCAATACAGGCTCACAAAAACCACACTCATCTACACAGTATAGCAACATTAACTAGAACTTTCATAGAAACACACAAAGTAACTTTTCATCTTCTCTGGGATTTAACTTACAATTTCAAAAGCATTTAACATTCGTACGGTTTCCAATGAGAAGTCACCAACAAGTTTGTGCACTTAATGCAAAATATATCTGAATTAATGAAATGGAAGAGCATAACTGGTTGTTTTTTCCTGTTATATACTATAATTGTACATAATGCACAATAAACTGTTAAAGAAATATAAGTGTATTCTTTACAACACTTGTTTCCCATATGACCAACAGTAAACATTTGAACTTGTTAAATGTCCTGTGGCAGAACATGTGAACAATTTGAATCATTTTTCTTCCTTTCCAGATGAACATAAGAGACAGAATGTTCAGTTACCCATAAATTAAAATACATGAACTTCCATTTCGTCTACTAATAAAAAACAAAAACTTTGTTATGCATTTTTAACATTAGAAACCAGTAAAGCTGTAATTTGGAAGGCCAATTATGTAGCCACAATATAAAGTAGAGAATGTACATTAGTTTCAATACTGATTACATAAGTAATCATAACTATCTACTTTTCCTAACTCTAAGGTCATGACAATGTTTCAAAAGTTCACACACATATCCCAAAACAGCTAAAACATTCTACATAGTGAACATACAAAATAACAGGGAATAACATAAGAATGGTAAGATATATATACCAAACATACATTACATACACCAAGCACAACACTCTTTCACGGCCACTTTCCATGTGTCCACATACATCACCATACATTCCTATTGCTCCAATGATATGATGTAGTGGGGGACTCACTCTCTTTTCATACCGTTTTCTTCAAAAATCTAATCATTTTAATCATCGTAACAAAATCTATGACTTCTTTTGTACAGTTTAAAACAACATGCTACCCAAGATATCACATTTTATGCATGAAGTAGCCTCGTTCTTATTTTACTGTTCAATTTTGACTTAGTTTTATCAAATTCTCGATTTGGAGTTCATCTTATCAGTAGATAAATCACTTTACGAAAAAGACTTTTATGAAACAACGCATATGTTCGAAAACAGCATTATTATGGGTATGTAATGTATATATGTGTTAGGAAGGACACCTCAAATTATACTAATACATTTACAGTAATATGCTTCATTTTAAAGCAAGGTTCATCAGCTCACATGATTATAGTTATGTGAACTATGAGGACACAGTAAAAATACTGTGTGTAACTACCACTGAGAATATACTTGAATAGTATTCAGAGACAGAATGACATTTAATTTTTGAGTATCAAACACACCAAAGCATTTTAACCATAACTCATAACAGAAAAGGAACTAATATGGTATTTGCTTTCGTTTATAAAAACCATTTAAACCAAAAAAAAAATTAAAGGAAATCAAATAAAGAATTTCTCGATCAAACAAATTAATTTACGATCGGCAGGCAATTCTCAGCCAAGAGTTGCTAAGACGTATGAGCTTGATTTAATAAAGGAGGAATCTCCTCAGTCAATGAATTAGAAATTTTCTATCGAAGTCATTTCTTTTATAAAACATTGAACAATCTTAGTTCAAAATAAGAGGAGTGCTGCTTTTACAAATGCCAACAGTCTATTGCCTCAGAAAAAAGCAGACGCAAATAATTTTCATAGAAATATAATGGATAACACCATGTAACCCTTACCGATGACTCCTTCCCTGAGGCATATTTAACGTTCATTAACACTAATGTTACTGTTCATACTTTAAAAAACTTTCCTGCTGTTTCCCTCTCTGTGGCCACGATCCTACTTGTTGAGGTGCATTAGATCCAGAAGTGCCACCTCCCTGACTTGCATCCCCACCACCCCCTGTTGTACCTTGATTCAAACCCCAATTAAATAACCCACCACCCTGACCTGTAGCTGTGGGAGGTGCAGCTGGTTGTTGAGGTGCTCCTGGAGTACCCCCAAAGCCTGCAGCTGTTGGTGCAGCTTGATTGTTAAACCCCTGTGGTCCTGTATCCCCTGCAGCCCCTTGTTGCTGGCCTCCTTGAAGATTTCCTATAAGGCCCCAGCCAGCTTGGTTTAAGGCAGCGGCAACCAATGCTGGGCTTACTGGTAAAGCTCCCAAGTTAAGCGTTCCCATTCCCATTGGGTTATTGAGATTCTGTGCCTGGCTACCAGCTCCTGCTTGGCCTGTGATTCCAAGCGCTTGAAGATTTGGCATATCTAGGTTTCCACGGTTCATTGAACCCTGGTTCCATGCAGTACCTTGATTCATAGCCCCCCCTCCTGGAGCTCCATGGTGCTGTTGATAATGCTGGGTTGTCCCACTTACTCCTCCAAATGGCCCTGCTAAATTCTTAGGTTCACGGGATCCCTGACCCCTTGACCCTCCCACACCTGTATAAGCGCGACTGTTTGGATCTGTTTTTGGTGCAGCATTGCTCACATGCACAGACACGCCCTTAATTATGTGATCTTCTCCACATAAACTTTGTGCAACTTCTGGATCTAAGAAGGTTACGAAAGCAAATGCCCTAAAAGGTTTTGGAATGAAGACATCTGTAACTTCACCAAATTTTGAGAAATATTCTCGTAAATCATCTGCCTGAATGTCTTCTGTACATCGGCCAATAAATACTTTACAAGGAACTTGCTGAATCTGTCCTTCTTTAGAATTTGGTATCCTAACATCACACCAACGGCCATCAATTAAATGTCTCTGCCCAAGAACTCGCATTTGTGATTCGTAACTACCAAAACGGATGAAACCAAAACCTTTAGACTGACCAGATTTGATGTCTTTTTTAACTTGTGCCATTAGAACTTCTCCAAAGGTCTCAAAATACTCCCTTAACTGTTGCTCAGTTGTCTTCCAAGGCAGTCCAAGCACAATCAAATCTGAACATTTCAGTTTGGTTTCCATTCGTTTTGTTTTGGCAGTTGAATTTTCCAACTGATCATCTGATTTTCGTTTGTTCTCTTTGGGAAATACACAGTAATATACACAAGCTCCCCACCCATTTTCAGGAGGATGCAATCTCCCTTCTACCAAACGAACACCTCTCATAGCTCGTGATTCTGGGTTACGGTATTTTAAACCACAAGTACCAGGAAACTGCGCAGCCAATGTGGAAAGTAAAAGGGTACCATCATCTTCTGCTGGCAGCTCTATTGGCTCTTCACCTTCATCCTCAGCTACTTGCAAATATGAACTCATTTCGGCGCTGAAGCTGTCGTATTAGCACACTTCACCTACGAAATGTCAAGATTACTATCTTCATGTGCCCTTTCATCAAGAATGCATATAATGTAGGTATGTGCAGTGGATATTTGTGTGCTTGTTTAAAGAATTAAACAATAAATAAAATCTAGCAAAGCAATGGTGGTGTACCTTACTAAGAGTTAGCATAGTTGTCTAAAGCATCAAATTATTGCATTAAATTTAATTGAATTGATTCCATCAAAATATTGTGAAGCATAAAGAAATTAAAGTAAATGAAATGTTTCTTTCGAATACATCTCCTTGTACTGATGTGACCAAAAAACAAATGAACTTTCACCTCTGATGTATAAATATAATAAACCTCGTGGTTGTGTATGGAAGTAACATCTATTTTTAATCGGCATCAGTTGCAAGAGTTCCAACGGGATTACTGTTGTTTAACCCAACACACACAATTAGATATTTTTTTGAATTAATACCGATTTAGGAAAAGGAAGTCTTGGCTACTATCAAACATACAGTAAATGCCGAGCGCGACTGGTATTGACAAATTTGAGTTGGACGAGTGTCTACATAACTATCGTGCAACGCATTCTGAGCGGAATACGCGCTTTATTACGTTACCTTATAAATATATAAAATCCACCCAGTCTGTAAAAAGCTTAGAACGTGGAAATATCGACGCCGTAAATCGCAGCAGAATATGACGACGCTACCATCAACAATCAACTTGAAACAAGAGAAATGCGGTTGTAAGAAATCGGTACATGCTGGCACCTAGTGGATAAAATTGCAACCATTAAGAACTGTTATCAACGTACCACTGCTTCAACATACAAAAGTATTGTAAATTCAGTCCAAAAAAATGCATTTCAAAATATTGGAAGTATTATCTAAAATTGCCAATACATTTTCATACAGAATAGTTAACTGCCACGACGTGAATCAGAGATATATCAGCTAAAACGTGACGCTGGACATGTGCGACCTCAAGGATGTCGGTGGAGAGAAGCAGAAGTAATTAAACAGCTCGCGAGAAGCGCAGGTTCAGTCTGCATCTGCTCTTTCAAGTTGTCAGACAATGGTATTGGATTTGTGCTTTTTCTGTGTGCATTCGCGTATTCCATTGACTGTTGTATTCCATAAACATTTTTATTTTTGTAATGTGAGAGTGTTTTGCTAGCATCTAGCTAGCCGAATGTACAAAAATGTGGTGTTTAGTAAGTCAACCAAATTCTGTGATATTGGAAGTTGAAGTTGATCCCAAAGCCAAGGGACAAGAATGTCTCGAAAAGGTGAGTTATCAGAATTATAATTCTTATTGTGCCTGCTCTAGGTAAATTTAGTTATCTCAATCATTGATTATTGCATGCATTGTTGCCGTGTTACTTTTCGGCAACGTTGGTTTGCGTTCTCCACTGAACAACTACTTTTACGTACTTAGAAGCAGAATAATTATTTTTGGATAGAAAATTACGTTCGGTGTTCGTCTGTTGAACTATTAAATCAATCCTTACTGTAACAAAGATTTCAATCATTGTTCACTCTTATACGTGTTATGCTTCACACACTTGGATTGCACCAAGAAATGATTCGGAATGTCTTAAATTGTCTATCATTTGCATACGATCAGCGGTTTATTGATGTGTGTTCGGGACACTGCAGGGTTCCCGCGCCATGCATACTTCACTTACCTACTTATTACTGCTGTGAAATAATTTCTTTTGTAATGACAGAAAACAGCTGTTTGTCACAGGGATTGAAAATTGTGAAGTTAAATGACTCTTGTTAATTAACTGTTAAAAGCCGTATCAGTAATTGTTTGTTTCGTTATTGTATTGTTTCTATTGCATGATTATTCCAATTTCAAAGGTTTTGTAAGAGATTTTTATTCTAAGAAATCTTATTAGTGATATGTTATGTACGATATTATCAAAGGTATAGTTAAATTTTCTCGAAGGCTTTGGTACAACGAACAATGCTTATTCTTTGTAATGACAGTTGAATGCAACTTGCCATGTGCATGTAATCCCCAATACAAAATGTCAATAACCACACTATCTAATAAATTGCATTGTGACGTATGTGGGAAGGAACTCTTATCGGAAAGAAAAACAACTACAGCGTGGTTTGCGCTCGCGGTAATTGATTCAATGTTGTTTGTGGTCTAGGCTTTGTCACACGCTCTGTGGCGGGAGAACTTGGACTTCGTTCCTCTTGGAAGTACAAAGTCCAGAAATACGCCGCTGTACAGGTTTCACAGCATGTTCGTAGGTGTGTGTATTTTTGGGATTGATAAAAGACTGCTGCTTGCTGATCCGATTAGAGATTGCGCATATGGAGATGTTTACAATGTTTGTGACTTGTTTATGCGACATTCTTGTTTTCGCTTAAGCCCCACAATGTTGCAGGCAGGTACTTTATCGCTGGTTGATGACCTTGGGTCAGCTTAATACTGTGACGTCGCTTGAATAATAAATCTTGCTGTTTACAAGTGTACACAATTCCAAGAAGTAAAGAAATAACACGAGTTTCGACAACTAACTTTTTACTTTCATTTAGGATAAGGGATGAGTCAATTATTACTTGTAAACAAAAATTGAAATATGTTATATCAGGGGTCATCGCTTCTTATTTGATAGGAAATGATTTTGAGAGTAATGATAAAATAGTCTCTTGAACACTGAAAAAAGTTAAAAATAAACATTTCGATGTTGCTCCAATTGTCTGATATCCACAACACTTCAGTTATTTTTTAGTAGCTAATGAGAAAATGAAGTTTATAGAGAGCAATTTTATTAATCAAGATAATTACGGTTCATATGATTGCTATTGTAAAAAATCCCGATAATTCCGTTATTGTTTCTCCTTTCTGTGGGCATTTGGTTATAATATTGCAATTTAGTTAATTATTTGACAATGCTTTGTTCAGTCGGTCTTGTTTCGTCCGTTCGGACTCCATTTGTATATGATTAATGTTCATACATTATTTATTCAGTTTGGTGACATTACTTCAGAGGAGGTCAATAAGAAATGTAGATTATACACGAGCCACGTAAACAATAAATATTTTCCCTCTAGATTCAAGCCCAACTAAATGTGTAATTGTCGAAAATGTTCTTGAAAAATTGACAATTTGTAAAGATAATCGTGAAAGGAAAGTTCGATTAATATAGTTGACAATTAAAGATACAAAATTCGCAGTAAGCTGCATTCAGAATGTCTCATAGGAGCAGCATTTTTTGTTCAAAGTGAGGGTCCCCCGGATCAACTGCCCCTTGCTCCTTGTTTCTCTGAGTGCCCTTGCTTAATATCCCATTGTCGAAATGAAGGTAAGCAATAAAGCTTATAGATTTTTAATGTTTCGGTATGAAGGAACTGGGAAAAACTTTTTTTATTGTTTATTTTCAATGCGATATTAATAAGTATTAGAGTATTTTTTACCTATATTTACAAACATTTTGGGGTTTTCTAGGGTCGGATTTATGTACTGCGGAGTCCCTAAGCACTCGGGACCCCGTCCAATTACGAGGTGGAGTTCTCGAAAATAGTTCATAGACAGTAAAAGTGAAAATAGTTATGTAGGCGAATGCCGTAGTGATAAGGCTAGGAACATGGTTTTAACAGGCGCAGGGATTTTTAGCGGAGTTGTGGAGGGAAAATGTAGGTACGCATTTTTTTAAAAATCTTAATGTGTTTCAGTAAGTACCACGGTGTAAGATATATCTTATATATCCGATAAGAATATATCTTACACCGTGGTAAGTACACAAAATTGTGATGATTTATTACGGTTTTATTAACGAGTATATTAACTACATGAAATATACGCAAACAATTTATATTTATGAGTACCAGAAGTACCTGTGTTGGCAGGATGTTTATCACAATTGTCTATTAGACAGGAAAAGTAGTGAATTCTACGTCTGAGTGTATCCTTGCCCTGTAGCATACTCCCGGCTAGCTTCCAGTAACAATTTCACTATAAATTGTATGGAATTTAAGAAACATTAAATGTACTTTAATTGATTTCCGGTTTCAAAATGTTCGCCAAAAACCGCAGTTTTCCTCTAAGGGGTTGAAAATGGTGATAGTGGTAAAATTTATAAAATCTCATAGAAACAGGAACTTTTCTCCTGTATTGAAGGCCTCGTGTGCACTAAGATCGGAATAAAACTAGAATTATAGGCAAAAAACATTAATGTACTTCCGCGCTCTGCTACGTACTTCCGTAGTAAAGAATGTATTGTAATGCTGCGGCAAAAAATTGGCGATTTTTCGACAGAAAATTCGTATTTCGGAGACTTGTTATCGAAACAGTTATTAGTATCGTAGTATTTAATGTTGTTTGAATCAAATCGGACATTTGGGAGCGTGATTTTCGCAGTTAATCGACATGGTGGGATCTAAGTATCACAGAGGACCCTGTTTGATGCGATCGATGCATATCTTTTTGAACTACATGCGTAGTTTCGACTTGTAATATCGAATAACATTGATGGATTAATGATTCCGAGCGCGTTAACGGCTAAGGTCCTTCGTCCCTTAAGCGTAGTCCATGTTTTATCGCCTGAGGTGGAGTTGAGCTTCTTCCCTGGACGGTGAGATCGGCGCCGGCCTACCGTCGGCTAACGGGGTTTCTCCAAACGAGGTATCTCCCACTATTGGGGGCACCGCCCCAGCCTTAAGCTCCCGATCGATCTGTATGGTATGTACGGCATGTATGGTAGTGTATTGCGTGTACGGGGGTGAGGATAGGACAAGGAAGAGAAAGGTAAAATCGCGCGCGGTCCGTGGCCCGTTAGGATACTGCTCCGGCATCGAATAACATCGAAGTTGTGATGTAGAAAGCAAGAAGTGTGAACCAAATGCTGGCTTTGCACGACATTAGTCCAATATTTCATTTTTAAAGATTAATGCGATATATTGTGTAGTGGATACGTAGTTAATCTTCACTGAGTATATTGAGTTTGAACTTAAATTATATTTAATACACTGCAATAACGAAACATTGCCAGATCCGCTAGTTTGTTACACATTACTTCCTCTAACACCCTGTGTTGCCAGAATGAAGGTTTTGTGGGTCCTTGTTGTTGATAATCATCTGATGAGAAAACACATCTCCCTGTCTCTGTCTCAATCTCAATTTTTTACAAAATTGATATTTCCGAATCGATTTGGCCTAACTCGAGACTTTGCGATCTAGAAACTGATGATTTGATTTTGGGGATACTTTACTTGAAGCCTCAACACCCTCAAAAAAATTCTGACCGGGAGAGATGGCTCAGTGCATCAACGATGTCACTGCAGTGCCTCTGACCGAAAGGTTCTAGGTTCGAGTCCCGATGGTGGCAGGATTTTCGACACTAGCTTGCCACCTAGGTCGAATTCAGTCGCTGTCTGGAGGAGAATTCTAGTGGACGGCTGCTCTGATCGGTAGTTTTCCGTGGTTTCTCCGGTCAACAGCAGGCGAATGCCCGAGTAGTACCCTAACAAACGGGCTATGGACCGCGCGTGATCATTCCTACCTCTTCCGTGTCCTATCCTTCCCCCTTACACACACCAAAGACGGCTCCACACATTCGGCATTCGCCGAGCAGCGAGCCAGTGCTCGGCGAATGTTCGCTCCCCATGATGTGTCTTAAAGACCGACAGGCAGTAGGTATAAAGACGGCTCCACACATTCGGCATTCGCCGAGCAGCGAGCCAGTGCTCGGCGAATGTTCGCTCCCCATGATGTGTCTTAAAGACCGACAGGCAGTAGGTATAAAGACGGCTCCACACATTCGGCATTCGCCGAGCAGCGAGCCAGTGCTCGCCCAATCCCGAGCTGCTGACGTGTTTGGCGAATGGTCGCTCCCCATGATGTGTCTTAAAGACCGACAGGCGGTAGATATAAAGACGGCTCCACACATTCGGCATTCGCCGAGCAGCAAGCTAGTGCTCAGCGAATGTTCGCTCCCTTTGATGTGCCCAAAAGACGGACACGCGGTGGGTAGTGCGAACCCGAATGTTTTCGGCAAATATCAAGCAACTCATCCACACTACTCGGGATTCGGCGAGCGGTTGCTCGGTGTTCGCTGAATAACGAATGTGTGGAGCCGCCTCACTAACATGTACTACACTACCGCACATGCTGGGAGACCGGTCGGGAGCTTAGTTTGTCCCGGCTGGGGCGGTGCCCCGCTGGTGGAAGATTCGTGATAGGGAAAATCCCGCTAGCCGACGGTAGGTCGACGCCAGATTTCGCCCATATAGTAGGGGAAGTCCACCGCCACCTCCCGTACAAAAACATGCACCTCACGTACTGGAATAATGACCATAGTAGTTGACGCGCCCGAAATCACTAACATTCAATCAAAAATTTCTGTTTAAACTTTTTCCTCGGATAGAGAAATGGGCGTAAAAAATTGCCAGGTCTGATTTTCATTGAACTCTCTGAATTTCCGAAAATTGCAAAAGTTCCAAAGTTGTTCGGCATCTTCGGACAACTGCATTATTGAAGATAGTTCTGTCTTCAAAAAATGCAGCATTTGCCCAATTGATCAGGGAAACTGGACAAGAACCTGATCGAGATATGTTTTTTCTCCAGTTGCTTCTGCGCATTCTCTCCAAACCCATTTTTGTTGTATATGGGACGAACTATTAATAATTTTCTTTGTCGGCAGTTATGAAATTCGGCGAAATTTGACGAGGTGTATTTAACTGATGTATTTGAAACCCTGCACAGAAATTGAAAACTCACCATAAACCCAAGTTCTATAACGCTCTAGATTCGTGAGACAATTTATAAGCCAGTGTGTAAAAGTGAAGGAGGAAATTAGCATCTCTGAGTAATGCAATGTCAGGGAGAAGTCAACGTACGTTCCACAATTGTCATTTACGTAACTAGTGTCGATTCGCAATTGAGCGGGGTTTGCGATATTGAGCAGCGTTAGATGCGCACTTGGAATTCGGAAATAATTAGGAAGAAAAGGCCAACAAATGTAGATTGTAATATACAGATTTCTTCTCATTAAGTTTTTGATTTTTACTTGCGAAGTTACGCAACCTTAAGCAGTCGGGAGAGGTGTCCACAACACTAAAGCTTTATTAAAAGTACGGCGTTTCTGCGAAAACGGTGTCCCATGCATAGTTGCAACTTCGTGTATTTCTCCAGAAAGGAATCTGATCCCATTCATGTAGCGAGAGAATAGTTTAGTTTGATGATAAGTTTAGTTTTTCTGAATGTAAATATTAAAAAATAAATTTTAGTTTCTTTAAACATGGCAATTTCCTTGTAAAAATAAATTCATTGCAAATGTATTATTTGGATATTTTACTAAAGAACTAAAGGTGCTACTACAGGACACATTTTCTCGCGGAGATAGTTATGTAATATTGAAATATTGTAATTTCTCCCAAACTAAAAACTAAATTATAACTTGAACAAGTCCAATTCAAACGAAGCGTCTTTGCCAGGAACGGTAGTCATTCCTAACTTTTACAAATGAAACAAACATGAATAAATTTAACTATTATTGTATTTGCAGCACATACAGAAAAGAAAGAATTGATTGGTTTTCTGACCTTAAAAAACTAAAGTATTTTTTATTAACTATTTATGTCTTGACGTTTCGACTCTAGTTGGTCTTTTTCAAAATTGTAATGTCCAGGTTTGTTGAAAACGCACCATAAACAATCAGAATTGTAATAAAAAAAAGTTGCCAATATTATAAAAACACTAGTTGGTCAGATGATGTTCGCAACAATACATACTTAACCAGTGTTTTTTATAACATTGACAATGAATTAAATTATCGGTTTAAAATTCATGGTGCCGCAACATCAGCCAGATCGATACCAATTTTGGTGAAAGTCTTGCCTACGGTTTAGCAGTTAGCGTTGTTCACAGATGGACAGATATGCGTTTTGCCCGTTTTTTCGGTGTACTGGACCCTCAAATAATGGATTCTGCAACAACGTCTTAGAGGAAGTAATTTACCATATATAGGATCAATATTTATCCGCTTTTTCATTACCAGGGCCAGACGATAAGAGTTTTTCTGCTGTCGAAAATTCGCAGTTTTCCCGTAGCATTTCAATACTTTCTCTGTATCGGGTAATCAGTAGCGAGAAAGTAATACTTAGGGCTTAGATAGCCTTCTGTCCAGCTGAATCGATGTTTGAGCACCAATGGATTCTGGATGAGGTTAAAACGTGTCGGGATGGTACACACACCCCGTTGGACCATTTTCGTTAAAATTTCACTCGCCTGCTAAGAGTTACGTAACAGAAAATGTAGGTTCCAAGTCGAAAGCTTCGTTTTATTATAAGTTTAAAACCGATATGAGGATGCCGGGGTGTTTCCATAGTAGGACGTCGGCGTGTGCCATCGGGGCCAGTCGATCACTGAACTGAAACAGGGAAACCGGAGCTCTTTTCCTCTCTTTGAGATGTAGGTGGACATTTCCACCAGAACGCCAGAACAATAAATGGGCTAGAACGTGAATTTTATGAAAGTATAAATGTGGGTGTTGAAGGGAGAACGAGAAAACCTCAACTTCGTGTGATGCTGGGAAAACTGTTGACGTGTCAGACTTCATTTGAGCCGGGACTCTCTTGGAATGATTGCTACAATGGAGGAAGCTTTTAAAAATTAAATTACCTTGAAAGTTGCTTAGGATACGTTTGGAATATTATGAATGATTAGGAATGTTCTTCCTTGAATGTCTGAGTGCCCGTGAGCGTGTAGCTGACCGCGTGCGGGCGGCCCTTTGCCCATGCTTCAGGTGTGCCAGTGCTTGGGGATCAGCAACGAGTCCGACTACTTCGGCCTGAAGTACCACTGCGCCAAGGGAGAGGAGCTGTGGCTCAACCTGCGCAACCCCATCGAGCGGCAGGTGGCGGGCATGCCGCCGTACCGGTTCGCGCTGCGCGTCAAGTTCTGGGTGCCTCCTCACCTGCTATTACAGGACTCCACAAGGTGAGAGCGTGGCCCGCCCCGCCCCGCCCTGTCCCGCCCGCGCGCTGCCTATTTTTAGGCTCTTGCCCACCGCCTGCGCCCCGCCACGGCCCGCCCCACTCCCCCTCTCCGAGGCCCGGTAAGGCGCCTTCCAAACAATTAATCCGGATTCGTGGAAATAAACAATCTGTGCCCTGACATCAGGAGGTTTTGGACTGGTACAACTTTGTTCAAAGATCAGTTCTGTCTGCGAAGCCATTGCAAGTTCAGCTTCGTAAGCTGCTGGAGTAGAGGTACTCCTATTTCCCCCCCCCCTTTTTTTTTCAGAACCTTTTGACTGTGTATAAAACAATCGCGACCCTTTCGTTAGGACCCATTTTTAAATAATTGTCTTAATAATTACCTCACGACAAGCAAGGATGGCTGTTTTCTACCATTTATAAGAAATTACAGACGCAAAACCTCGTGTATGGAGAGGGAAACCCTCCCTGTCCTTTATGAATCAGATATAATAAGAAAGTTCAGATTCTGCGACACGGGTCATAGTAGACGCATACCCAACCCGCAACACGTGATACATTGCTCGGAAATCCTGTCATCGAGACCCTTGAAAGTGGGTTTTCGCGTCCTTTGGGTCCCATTATGTTTCTTATGCCGTAGTCTACAATAAAAACCCCTTTTGAACGTTCTGTTCCACTTTCGGAGTGTACTTCCATTTCCTAGCACGGGTTGTCAGTACAGGGAACTTCCAAGGGATGAGCAGTGGAACGCAAGGGTACATGCGAAAATGCTTGGGGATAGTTGGAGCCAAAATTACTTTTGTGAAGCCGTATTGTGCAAAATGAAACAAATTTACGGAATCCAAATATAATAATTATTATTATAATAGTTATAATAATAATACCGATGATAATAATTATAATTATATTAATGAAACTATATAACAAATGATACTCAATTAATATTGTGGTAAAATGTGAAAGTCTTGAACAAATAATTAAACATTTCTATATCACAATTTCATAGAGGAAACGATAAATTTTCTTTGGATTTCATTGTATTTTGAAAATTGAACTTGGTATTGGAGCACTGAATTATCACTTCTGTTTCTTGTTCAACTTGAAACGCTATTTTGTTTGCGTTCTTCCAAATCTTGAAATATATCCTTTAGTCTAAGGTATATGGTTGCAAGTGGTAAGACTTGTGCGTGGTCATTTCATATAGTTTTGGATTTCTGTGAATTAAATATCCTTCCAATTGGCAGTTGGAACGTTATCAAACTTTTTTTTTAATTTGATGAACCTTCTTTAAAATTTCATCGCCTACTGTCAGTATTGCTTCTTCGTAAGTCCTCGTACCTCTATCGATCAACATCTCACCACCCCAGTTCGAGAACTTCTGTTCTGTTGAATAATTTGAACGTAATGTTAAATCCTATTTCCCCTTACACCATTCGTTCCTTATTCGGAAATTTATTCCGTTGGGAAAGAAACGTAGTTGGCATGATCACCCGATATGCTACTCCGTTCACTGTTTACGACTTATCGAGAAAGCGCTAGTATCTGGCAAAGAGAAAATCTCCGAACGAAAAGAAAGTGGAATAGTTGAAAATGTTAATCATTGAATTACGTGTTATTTCTTACGATGTATGTGGAACAGTGTCAATAACGATCGGCATGGTTAATGCTTTATTCAACATTATTCCCTGCCTTTTTAGTACATTCATTGCTTTATAGAACATTTTCCCGGAGCATGTTTTCTGCGATTTATCTTCCTCCTTTTTTGTTTTGATCAACGATTAGTATTTACCGAAGAATGGGTTAGTGGTGGAAAACGTGTCGTTACCTATCCACTATTTTTTACGGCTGTGAATACCTAGTTCGGTACATTAAGAACTGTAATTTGGATCTGTCTCTGACTTTTCATCAAATTAGATACAAGGAATGTTCCAGTACCAGCGGCTTGAACCTTTAATGTGCATTGTTCCACTTTTCATATCTAGAAGTGGCGACCTTTGATCATTTTAGGACATACTTAGAAATTATCTGTTCTCCGTGATAATTGCGATTTTCGCCTGAGTCAATGAAATGTTTACTACGAGATTGGCAGTGATCTTTGATCAGCTAATTTGAAAACGGCACTTCACGAGTCCATTTTTGAGGCGAACTTTATATTGCAGAAAGCGATAGTCATAGTTCTTAACGCAGTCTTATGGTAATAATTTACATTTAATTGCTCGTCCACTCGAAAAACGCATTTCAATGTGGATTTCGTTGATCGCTAGTGGTCGAACACTTAGAAAATTCTGAAGTTTTTTTTCATTGTTTGTGAAATTGATTCCTAAGCATTAGCGCGTGAAGAGAAAGAAAATTAGTTTCGTAGTTGGCCAATATTTTTTTCTGTAGTTAGTTACGGTAAAGTTTCATGTCGCCCTATCGCAATAATGTTTTGGAGTTTGACCTATTTGAATGAAAGTGTAACATTTTTCATTTTATTTCTCATGTTGATTTCATTTGTTGCTAGTGTGAAAGGAATTAAAATTAAGCGATGGAATTAGTCATTATTGGAAGTAATGCACATTGAAAAATGCATTAAATTTCATTATTTTGTAAGTGCATACCTAATCGTCGGTCTGCGCGGTGCGTTTTCATTTTCATTCGCGACAAACTGCCCGTAATGGCCTAATGATTTGCGGCAGAATGCTTTGTTAACTATTACTCCATAAATGGAAACATGAATAATGAAAGTGATGAATCACTATAGTATTTACTCTGAAGAATAAATACTATTCCGAGTAAATATTATTTCTTCCTTAATCTCTCAATATCGTGGTAAATTGTAATGAAAGCTGTACATTCAAATTTATATTAAGATAGTATAGTTTTATCGGGCTTCCTTGATAAAAACTTTAGAGCAGCTTTCTCTCTTAAGTCGTACTAGTTCTGTCAAAAATGACTGAAATTGAGTACGTAGACACTTTTAAAAATGCATCGATGGTGTCAAACGCTTCGACGGGACTTGTGAATGACTCACCGCTTACCAATCCGTTTGTTGCTGAATTTGCGCAATGCCGTAATTCTGGAGTGGCTGTGCTGAATGTATCACCACGGCGTCGTAAGTTGACATGTAAAATTCCTCAACAAAGAGCCCGTGTGAGATGAAGTGAACGCACGTTTGCGGGGAACGTCTCACTCGGTGGATGTAGTGAAGGGATTGTTAAGGCTGCGCGTACATGTGGCGGCGCAACGCCTAAGCGTCTTTGGCTGTGCCCGCAGGCGCCAGTTCTACCTGAACGCGCGCCTGGACCTGTCGGAGGGCCGCCTGCGGGTGCCAGACGCGGAGGCGGCCGCCAAGCTGGTGGCGCTGCTGGTGCAGGCGGAGTTCGGGGACCACGAGCAGCTGGCGTGCGCCAGCAGCGCTTACGTGCAGGCCTCGCAGCTGCTGGCGGCGTCGACGGCGGCGGCTTTGCCCACCCCCTCGCCCTCGCCCTCCCTCTCCCTCCCCTCGCCCACGCCCTCGCCCACACCCACGCCGGCCCAGGCCGCGCCCGAGGAGGCGCCGGCGCCGCGTGCCCCGGACTTCCTGCGCGCCGTCGCTGCACACCATCGGGAACTCCAAGTAAGCTCTTCATTCGCAATCACCTGGCTGAAATTTGTTATTTTTCTTCCAAGTGTCCCCAATAAGTGTCTGCCACTTATTTTCATTCGATAAGTTCTCGGAAGCAGCGAGGAAACTTAAATTAGTCGTAATAATTAATTTTGAGATGACGGTGTAGGTCGTCAGAATGGTCGCGACTGGCAAAAATTGTGAAATGGTGAAAAAAGTGAAACGGAACTGGTAACATTACTTGCTCTTTTTGTGAGCTTGTGACATGCATGTCACTTTCTACCGTTATTTTGTTTGTATGTTCGTTTTCACTTTCTTTGCAGATTTTGAATATTTTCCTCATTTTTTTTAGTATCGCTATTTCTAAAGTTTCTTTATAATGTCTAAGCAATTTCAAAGATTGCTTCGTTTCAAAGTGCTTGAGCTTTTCAAAGTGATACGAACATTTCCAAAACGCAAGTTAATGAGGATTAAATACAATTTAACGTCTGTTTGTTGAAGCGATAAACAACATAACTTATGTACTTAGGCTATTGACATGGATTGACAATTCCAAGAAAACATTGTTTGCGGGAACTGATAACGAGGGTTGTGCAATAATCAGTATGTTTTCAAGAATTGTTTCTGTGTAGACAGTAAAAATGATTATACGAGAACCATTTATCTACGGATGTTGTGCATGTGCTAAAAAAATAATCTTATTGCGTATTCAACATATGGTCGATAGTTCGAGAACCTTCTAAGCCCTAAAAGATCTGAAATGGTATGCTGCATGCGAATCCACAAGTCCCAAATGTTCTTCTCTCGCTCCCCGCAAATGGGAAAACCACCCACGTAATTACGCACATAGAGTACCGGAGTCGATGCAAGATTGTATTTCGAGAATGTGGATTGTAATTTTTGTTTTGGGGACTTTCCGCCCAAAAAGAATTAATTTTGTTTCAATTCGAAGTTTAAAAAATGTTTATTCGAAAAAAGTGAATGTGATGTGACCAAAATGCAATTGTATTGAACAAAATGAGAGTAACTTTTAAGATGTTGCGTTTAGGGAAGGGGAGGACATAGCCCAACCCCCTCCGTCCAGAATCCTGCACTAATAAATATTCATATTATCGCTCGAAGAACGTATGAAAATGAATTGTGATCATTTCTCATATCTGATGAGTGATTTTTGGGATGATATCGCTATGATTTTCGCAACCTGTAATGACATTTTAATCTTTTGTCTCATACTTTATATCGCGTGTTCTTTCATTATTCCTGGGTCCATTATCACGATAATAAGACAGTTTGAGAAATTGCAAACTTTTACTTTCTCGCCTTGCTACACATTTGCGTAGTAAAAGGCAATGTATTATAATGCTGCGTCAAAAATTACGATTTTTCAACAGAAAAACGCGCATAGCTGGGACCCTGGTATCGAAAGACTGGATAAATTCTGTTTTTGCGTGTAGTAAATTACTTCCTCTAACAGGTATAGTCGGAATTCGCGTTTTGTGGATTTGAAATTCCTATAAATTGGTTGACGACAAAACGTCCGCCTGTGATGAACTTTTGGGCCTAAATCGATCAGATTTTCTCCAAAATTGATATTTCACGATCGGTCTGGACCTAGATTCGCTTTTTCAAAATGTTCCCAAAAATGGCTTCAAATTTTTTAATTTTTTTAATTAATTTTTTCTCGGGTAGCACGAAGTACGCAACGCACTGGCGCCGGTTTATTTTTCGTTGAAATTTTTGAAAGGAGCAAAAATTTGTTGTTTTTTTGGAGGGGAGCGTCTTTCAACTACTACAATATTGAAGGTAGGTTTTCGTTCTTCATAAAATTGTTCTCCACAGACATCTTTAAATAATAAAATGTATAATTTTTCGAAAATATGAATAGTTTATACGTGAAATTTAGACCATTTTTAAACAATTATTTTCTAAAAACAGCGCTCAGCATTTTTTCTTTAAATTATTACCTCATATAAGGACGCTTAAAAAATGATGCTGTTTCCATTTCGATAAAATCTGTAATTTCGAAAATTGCATAGAAAATTAAAAAATTAATTATGGACATTTTGCCTTAATGAAATTGTTCTTTTAAAGGTAGATCTTGAAATAATGTAAATGAATATCTCTGAATTTTTGTAAATTACAATTATAATCGGAAATGTTCCACTTTTTTAAGGCGTTGTGGAAGTTTAGTTGAACTGTGAGTTTGTTGGTGGTTGTAGGCCGTGAAAGGCCCTGAGTTCTAACAGCCCAGTGGAAAAAAAAAAAAAAGTTTGCTGCTTGGAAACTTACAGGTTTATTTAATATTACAATAATGCGTATTAGAAATAATGCGAAAATGAATTTGTTGTTGTAGCACCACTAGTTTTGTCTCTCTTCGTAACATTTGTAGGCAGACCATTGGCCATCATTTGAAAATTCCGAGAAAGGTTTTCTTTGTAAGAAATGTCTCCAGAAGAATATAAAATTTTCCGTTCTGGGAGTGCGGTTCTGTGAATTAAAAAAAAGTTCTATCTGTTAATGTTTGTTTTATAATGTCGAAAAATGATTTCTGTAATGTATTGCTTTTTTTGTCCAACTAAGATAATTTATTATTTTGTAGCGAAGCGTTCTTCAAGATTCATGTCCTCTTTTGTACCGTACATTTAATTAATGTAGTTGATCGTAAAATACAAGGTTTGCCATTTTGTGGGAAGTGAGCCGTTGGCGTCAAGATAGTAGCAGAGTGCATGTAATATATGAGGAAGTTGTTTGGAAACTCGCAAGCAGCTCTTTCCGCGGGAAGTGGTGGTGAGAAGCGTCGCCGCTCGGGGGTGCGCGGGAGCCTTCGCCGCGTCCCCGTTCGCGCGCGAGCCTTGTGCTGATTTCTTATGCGCTCGCTCGCCGACCCCGAACGCACATTTTCCACGTTTCATTGGGCGGAACCTTGGGGGCAGACCCTCGGACTCCGAGCAGCAGCATTATTTACAAATAACGCGAATAACGGTAGAGAATTCAGTACTCGTAATCTCTTGGACTCATTCGGAGCTTTTCCAAGACGTAATGGCGTCGGCTTTGAGGAGGGATTTGTGTGTAGAAACCGATGCAACCATCGTATTCCGTGGATGTCTGTGGGATCAACAGGAAGAGTTGCGGAAGCGACTTGGAGATCCTGTTGACATGGAGACGGCGGTTCCAAGGCGATGACCCCGCGAGCGACTTCCTTTGTTTCCACGCCCTCGGCGAGCTGCACGCGCACCCTCCGCTCCAAACAGCCTTTCTTGTACGCGAGCGCGGGAGCTCCTTTCTTCTCCGCCCACCGCCTTCCGGGAAAGCGACTGGCTGGCTGGCGTGGCTCCCGCATGGCCAGCCCTGCCACGGCCAGCTTCTTTGTGACATTTTTCCGAACGCCGCCAGTCACGTAGGCGCACGCCACGCGGCGGCGGGCGGGCGGGCGGGCGCGTGCCCACAAGCGCTCGGCGCGAAGGAGCCGCTTGGGCGGCGGTGGCAGCGGCTGGCGCGTGACCCGCTTTCGTGACCCCCTGCAGCGCCGCCCGCCCGCCCGCTTGGAGAATCACGTGCGCAGCTCGTGGGACTCACGTAGCCGCCGCCGGGTCGCCGGCTGCTGCGCGCCCGTGTGGGAGGAGGAAGGACGAGGCCCGCTCGGCCGCGCCTCCCCGCGCCAGCTGTTGTGCCTCGCGCGCGCGGCCCGGCCCGGCCCGGCACGAAAGGGCGCTGCTGGCGGCGGCGGCGGCCTCGGGATCGAGCAAGGCAGGCGGGTGGGCCCCCGCCCGACCGCGGGCCCCGTCGCGCTAACGATTGCGATGGACGCGGGTAAACAACAGGTAGAAGGCGGGCGATTGGTCGCGCTGCCGCTTGCTGCTTTGTCTTGGACAAAAGCAGGTTCCGGAACCCTGCGATAATGGCAGTGATGATGTCATCCTTTTTGTTTTTTGCTCTGATATTACCGTTTCTAAGAGCTTTAAAGAATATAAACCAATTATTGTGTTTTCAATATTCAAAAATATATTCAAGACCTTTGTACGAAATCGAAATTAATTTAGATGGTAGAACTACGCCTGTCTCCGGCTAAAGCGCCTTTCTATTAATGACCTAAGAATTTCAGGCCAAACGAATTGGAAGTAAAAGCATTGGTATAAACGGATTCTTCATGTCGAAATTGCAGCCTTACGGAATATTAACATTCAATGCTTTGGCTTTGCCACAGAATTGTTAATTATTTTGCGGAGTTTTTGCGAATCTGTGTAAAGTATATATTTCATCCGATGTGGTATCTTTTTTCCCAGTGAAACGATGTGACTGAAAATGCCCCGTTGTCGCCCATCGTCGTGCTTTTAACAGCGGAATGCCGAACATAGGAGGAGGAGACGGCTGTGCCTGAATCACGTGGACTGCACTCGCCATAGGCGTGCTTAATAGGCGGGACTCCGGAGGGCGTCATTGTCCTCATGGAGTTGACCTCACTCGAACATATTGGATTGCTTGTGGGGCGATAATAATATCACTGCGCGGCTATTCAGGTGTCCATGATCACGGGTTTGCACTCGTAAGAGATCGTTAGCTGTCAATTTAGTTTTTGGAACTCGTCTGGGTGGGCGATATTTCGGAGGGATCCCATTCTAGTAGGAAAAACAGAACGTGCAGTAGCCGTAGGAGGAAATAGGATTTTAAGTGGTCGTTTGACTAATCGTTCGTGTTATTCGGTTTTCGGTGTATCGTTCAGAGACAAAAACAAGAAAACCGTTTCAGATTCTATGTTCGTAACAGCACAAGACGTTTTCGAGCAACTTCACACACGGGGCGATAGAAGCTCATCGAAATGGCTGACCTCCTTCTCGATTGTTGAGGAGATTATTGTGGGGATCGCTTGGCCAAGCCCGGCATAGAACAGACGTCAGCGCACGTTGAAGGCGTTTCCCAGCAGAGTGTCACGGGTCCGAGCCGCTCGTGCCGCAGGCTCCCGAAACTTTCCTGGCTCAGCCCGCCTCGCCAGCAAAGTCGCGATTCGCTGCGGGCGAGCTGTTGAGTTCCTCGACTCCACGTTCACTATGGTGACTGATGCTGGACCGATGGCACAGTGTACTTTAGAATACTAGTTTAATGTGGAAGAAATATTTTTAAAATTTATTTTACGTCAAAAAAAAAACAGTTAAAAACTGCGTATGACGTGCTATGGGGAAAAGTGAATTGTGTGCACATTTTCAAAATTCTGTGATCCCTACACTAAGTCATATACTACTTAAATTTTGAATTTTTGAAAGGGAGAATTGAAAGGGAGAAATATTGTTCCCTCTCGACGTATAGCCTACTCTTAAATTGCTGGTCAAAAGTGACAGTATTCAGTTTGTTCCAATCTTCTCGTGATTATTTTTAGTACAATAACAGTTCCTTTTTTGGGCGTTATCCAACATCTTAATCCGAATATGCACAAAATGCATCTTTATCCAAATATCCTTTAGGCAAATACAACCGAACAGTTAATTTTGTAGGAAATGAGTTGTACTCGCTTAAATATTTTGTCGAATTCTCTTTTGCACGACCGAGTGTTTTGTGCCGTTAAAATGAATATTTTTGATGAAAAAGCAACCGATCAGCTCCATTTATTCGGTGTAATTGAAAGAAATGTGCGAACATGCGCGTATGTACGAGTAACATGCGCGTATGTACGAGTATGATTCCCCTTGCATATGCATTCGACAAGCCCACTCAAGCTCTTTACCACTCTTTCTTAGAGTTCTGTTCTTTGCTGGATTAAGAGTAAGCTGGATTAAGAGTAAGAGTAAGGGCAGTCTTCCCCATTTTCGCGTCGTAGTTTCGAGCAGAGTGGAAACGAGTATTTTTCGGACTGTTACTCCAGGTGAGTTATTTATTTAGGTATTTATTTATAGAAAGAGAGTTCTCCAGAGTTCTTCATTCTCAAATAAGTAATCGTAAATATATGTAAACTAAGAATAGGTTGGAGTGTTCATCAATCCGGGAGCTCCATGCATGCATACTCGGTAACAATGGTGTAAGATCTCACAATTTCAGCAAAATTCTCACTATTTCTCAACTATCAAGTAACATTGCCATTAACTTTGACTCCGATCTCCGAGATAGGCTTGTGACCAGTACGTAAGTGAAGAACGAATTTTCACAAGACTTTGCCAAGGCGTGCATGATTTTCGCCCCCGATTCCTTTTGTACTGGTACCCACAGCGCCCCATGCAGACTTGCGTGCCCGTTGCGAGGTGTGCGTCCGTGCGCAGTTCAAAGCGATGGTTACGCCCCCACAGCAACTGCGCTTATCGCCAAGGCCACGCGCCCACGGAATTCGTAGCCGGGTACCTTTGGACTTCGGTCCAAAGGCACAAAGGTGAAGTGTGTGTCTAGAGTCATCAGTGTCTACCGCTATAAGATTTCGGAAGAATAACTCTTTGATACCTTTGAATGGGCAGGAGATACGATCTGTGTACGCTTTAATAAACACCATTGGAGTAATCGGTAATAGTGCCAGTCATGCATTCGTTCTCTTTCTTGAACATATTAGGACGTTGCTCGTTCCCCTAATTAAAATATTTTTTTTTATAAATTATTAGTAAGTGCGCCAGGAGTCCCGAAATACAAACGGCTCCAGCTGAAACGAAATCAAGAATTGACAGAAGGAATCTACCTACATTCAGCTCGTGCAATAGAAATACGGTTATGTTTCAACTGCATGATACTCAATAAACAATTGACCCGAGTGCCTTATGACGCTTTCCCGAATAGCTTGCGACTTCCTTGTTTGAAATGCTAATGCCCGATATTGAACACGAACCTTTGCATTGCAAGGTCTCTTTGGTCGTTCTTGCAGGCAGTATTCTTAGGAAAGAACGATTGATGACATCAGTGCCATTTGCATAGTTTGCTACGTTGTAACTTGATTGAGTCTTGTAGTTATGGTCAATGTACAATGTCTACCACATATTTAATGCTTTACGACACATATGCCAGAAATGCTCAATCCCTTGTCTCTTCCTACTTGCCAATTATTCAAGTTAATTGGTTTCTATTGTCCACTACACCATCGAGTTTACATTGTTGGCCCATAACCGCCCCACGCGAAGCAAAGGAGAAGAGTGTCGCTGCACGGAGACCCCTGCATCACAGGATTAGGCTGAAGCGGCGGAGTGTGGGAGTCGAGAACCGTGGCCGGGGTAGCCCTTCCCGGAATCGGAGTGCGTCACCTTCCATCCCGCACGTACGCCCGCCCGGCGCGAAGTAGGTCGCCCCTCCGCCTGCACCCAGGCCCCGCGCTGGCGCGCGTGCTCCTATGCACGTCGTTTGAGGGGCCGGGTTATTTCCGATGGCTCGCCATTAAAATAGGCGCTTTCTAATCTGCCGACAGATATTTGCCAAGCGACTCGCGCTTTTCCAGAACAACAGTAAAGTGTAAAAGAGTAAGTTTCCATTTCACTAGGCAAGCTGGCACGGGATTTTATCTTGATATTTCTAATCGAGGAAACCAACATATTCGAGTAATCAAGGTGGATGCAAGATTGTACAGAAGCTGAATAAGAATAATTTATTTAAATCAACACGAGATCTAGTTGACGCAGGTGGGAGGGTGGATGCAATCGTAATCGACTTTGCGAAAACATTCGACGTAGTACCGCATAAATCTACATATCAGGAAATTATTAACTTTGGAGTTGATGCTAGAGTTGTGAAGTGGATAAGCGAATTTCTTGGAGGCAGGAACCAAGTTCGAATTGGCACTCAGTTTTCAGCTACGGGTATTGTTACTTCAGGGGTTCCACAAGGAAGTGTTTTAGGGCCATTACTTTTCTTAGCGTACGTAAATGATCTCCACGCTAACATACAATCAAAGGTGCGTTTATTTGCAGACGATTGTTTTATATACCGAAAAATCAAAGGTAGCGCTGACGAACAAATATTACAGCAGGATTTAGCACATTTAAGTGATTGGGCTGAAAAAATGGACATGGGAATTAATGGATCGAAAAGCAAAACACTAACGTTCGGGCGGGGACGAAATTATGAGGAACCAGACTATCGTTTAGGTGAGATCATCCCAAGAGTCTCATCATGCAAGTACTTAATCATTCATATAGATAGTAAATTAGGTTGGGAGAAGCATATAAATCAGGTAGTAAGAAAAACGCGGAAATCCTCGCATTTTGTAATGCGAATTCTAAAGAAAAGTTCTGCAAACGCCAAAGTATTAGCATATCTTTCGTTGGTTCGCCCTCTCGTGGAATACGGAGTGGCATGTTGGGATCCATACAGAAAGTCGCAACGGAAAAATCAAAGTACAAAGGAAGTACAAAGGAAAGCGAGTAAGTTTACGTATAGAACTAACGCAATAAAAAAGTCATGGGAACCTCTAGAAACGAGAAGAACAAGGTCGAGGCTTTGCGCTCTTTATAAATCGTACGTAGGTCAACCAGCTTGGAAGGAAATTCAGGTTATACTAGAAAAAACAAATTATTTCGACAGAAGCGATCACGCCCACAAAATTCGAACAAGGAAACAAAATTCAGATCTTGGGAAATTTTCCTTTTGTAACAAGAATTAGAGATTGGAACCGTTTACCCGCAGCAATTTTCAAAGCTTTTCCTCTAAGTGGTCGAAGTTTTAGAAATAAATTAGAACAAGATGAGAGTAATAGATATTAAATGAGTAAATGCTGTGAAGTGCTGTTCAGTATAATTCAAAGCAGTGAAGTTTAGTGAACACGATCAATGAATTTAAAAAAGAATCTAAGTTAGGCAATATTTATGTAGCTTGTATTAATTTTTTGCATCACCATCATATAGTTATTGGATATCATGATAGAGTTGAAATAATTGTTATAACACTTAATACTAGTGATAGTATGATTATTGCATCCTGGGCTTGTACTGCGCTCCTTTATTATTATTATTATTATTATTATTATTATTATTATTATTATTATTATTATTGTAATTATTGTTATTTAACTGCCACCGGGTCATACCCAATTGCAGTTCAAATAAATGTAATGTAATGTATATTCACAAATCATTACAGAGAAAACGGGCACATACTCTCTCACGCGTATGGACTTGCAGCTCACACGCTCACAATTTCGCATTCATGCTGTCAATCTCTCACATGCACACAGTCTATCACCCATTGTCTCAATGCCTCTATCTTGCGTGAGCACACACACGCACACACAGTCATGCGCGTGCATACACATCCTGTCTTTCTGTGTGTGTTTCGTGCTTGTGGTGTGGTGAGCGTAGTTTCGCACTGGAGTGCGGCGGCGATGGTGACGCACGTGGGAGCGCCGAGGAGGCGAACCGGCCCACTTTTACTTTGTTTTTCGCGCTTGCTCGTTACTCATACTTCGCCGCCCGGAGACTACCCAAGCCACGGCTATGGACGCCGCATGTTTCTTTTACAAAACATTTGCCCCATTTAATAATTTCTAAATGTTGCCTCAAATTTGCTTATAAATCTATATGTAAATTGGGTCATTTTTTTTAAACTTTTACCAGATTGCTGTATTGAGATTAACTCTTGCGGGAATTTTTTTCTTTTGCTCTTCAAAAGTAGTGTGGGCGTGTAATAGGTAGATTCTTTTCTGAATCCTTATTTGTTACTCAAATTAATTAGTTATTTTAAGAAGTTCTTGCTAGTTGAAGAGAATAGTTTAATTTTTAATCTTCTTCGTATATAAATTAGGTCTCTGAAATATTTTATATTGTAGCAATATTCTGCGAGTGTTGACAGATGCCCGAGCTCTTTGCTAGCTAGGGAAGGCTTGAAGACTCACTGAAATTGTGATGAAAGTCATGTCTGTTACAAATGAGCAAATAGTTGAGGCTCGCGTCATTCTTGAGTAGAATTGCAATAATAACTTCACCTATGACTCGTTTAATGATGAGATAAAGTTTTATGATAGTGAGCCAAAGAATTCAGTGGCAATGTTGCAATTCCCTGAATTTGGAAATACAAAAACCACCTGACAGAACAGTACTTACTACTTGCTCAACAGTTCAAAAAAGATCCAAAGGTGCCTTTGTTCACACCATAATCACAGGGCCAATCTTTCAACAACGTGGGTGTGTTTTAGAAAGATCCTGCTTTTCCTACGGTCAACTTTATGTAGGTCTGTTCTGAGGAACTGAAAGAAAGAAAAGAGATAATGTTTTCGTGAATGAAAATCTTACTCTAAGCAATTGTATACACACACACACACACACACACACACACACACACACACTTGCACGCATATATACACTCACACACTTGCATGCATATACACACTCACACACTTGCATGCATATACACACTCACACACTTGCATGCATATACACACTCACACCAAATTGCATGCATATACACACTCACACACTTGCATGCATATACACACTCACACACACTTGCATGCATATACACACTCACACACTTGCATGCATATACACACTCACACACTTGCATGCATATACACACTCACACACTTGCATGTAACCACACACTGCATATATACACTCACACACTTGCATGCATATACACACTCACACACTTGCATGCATATACACACTACACACACTTGCATGCATATACACACACACACACTTGCATGCATATACACACACACACACACTTGCATGCATATACACACACACACACTTGCATGCATATACACACTCACACACACTTGCATGCATATACACACTCACACACACTTGCATGCATACACACACACACACACACACTTGCATGCATACACACACACACACACTTGCATGCATACACACACACACACACACTTGCATGCATACACACACACAAGGGTAGGGGCAGAAGTCATGGCAACTATTTTTTTCGTAAAGAAATGTTATCGAGTGACACGTTTGTATTTGTCACGTGACATGTTTTACTGCTGTATGTTCACAACAACAGATGACTGAGGATGTATTAGCTCAGAGCGCGATGCGTCTGTCCGCCGCCGTGCGAGGTGAACGTCACCCGTTTCGAGCCGCGTTCGAACACCAAGGCAGCCGTTCTCCATGGGAGAGGCCGAGAATGGCACAAAGCATTAGTGGAAGCGCTTGGGAATAATGCCCTTCAACACGGAATAGTCGCGAGATGGGCAGGAGAGTTTGAGCGGCAACGCACATGTCCTAGGAGTGTGCGGACCGATGTGGCACGTCCAGTAAGAAGAGTAGTACCTGTCTAATTGGGACTTCAGAATGGGGATGGAATGCTTTTAGAATATTGTGAACTCTTACTCGTTGAAATGCTTCGGAACATAAACCAGTACTATCATTTCAAATATCTTTATAAATATGACAAACACACTTTTGGTGTATCGTTAAAAGTTCATGCACTTCGTTCATACCTTGCCTCCTGTGTATATTACACATTTCCACCCGTGCTCGCATCCTCACGAAATAAGAGTTGCGATGACTTATACCCCAACCCTCGCGCGCGGGTGTGTCCGAATAAGTTATTAAGAAAGTTTTAAAAATCATTAGATTTTAAGAATTAGAAACATTCTTTCGTTTAACACGAAAATATTGAAACATTTTATTTGTTATTATTAATGTGTGGAATTGTTTTATTTTTCCCTGTCATTTTTCAAGAGTTACCCATTGAGTATTTATGTACTAGCTTAAGAAATCTACCATTGCTTAGGCATTTATTTTTCACAATTGTGTATTAGATAGGTGGCCAATGTGACGTTGCATATATTTTGCATAAAAATGCTTCACATGTTACACCACCAATTACACCACTTTCTTTGTATGTTTACTTTAGGTGAAAAGCATGAAATATAATCAAAATTACAAAATATTTTATTTTGTTTTTATTTTTTATTTTATTTCATTTGTGAAAAAATATGTTAATCTATTAATATTAAACTGAAGTGCTCTGGGCTTGTACCATTGATATTCAGTTTTCGTAAACTGAGTCAGGAATTCTATGAGAATCTATTACTTGTCTGTTTGCCCACTTCTATCTCTTGTAGTTCATCCTTGTATCTTTACTCGGCCTTGCTCCCATTCCCCTGTTCCCTTCCCCAAAACTCCAGGTCCACTTTGCTCACTTTCTAACTAAAATAATTAAGAAATCTATACTAAAAGAACAATAAAATATTTTTACTCACATCTATGCTTTTTGTGGAGTTTTATATACCAATACAATAAAGCACTCTTCCTGACAAAAATCATCCAATCTATCAAAATTTTAACAGCAAAAAAAGGATTAGGTAGTTTTTGATTCCCTTTTTTCTCTTAATTTCACATCTTTTGTACACCCAATACATTCCATGCATGAATCCAAATTGCCTTCAAAAATATCATATACGTGAAAACAAACTGTCAAAGGTTATCATTTGTAAATAAAAAATGTTTACAATACACAATTGAATGTAAAATAAACAATTGCTCACTAGGAATAACATACATTTTCAATGCTTGTTTCGATTATTCATTAATGTATTCTTTTACACTTTGTGCTTCTATTGAAATGCCCCAGAACAACGTGTAGACAGCTAGTTCTCTGCTTTCGATTCACTCATTTGATATGTTGATTTGAACAATGGGTAAGCTACCATTGTTGTTGTGTTGCTTAAACTCCAAAGTAAATTTTTTAAAACTTATTTTAGGGTCACAGTATAAATCACGAGGATGCTATGTTTGATTCTTGGTCGCTCAAAAGTATTTGTGCCAAATTTGGAAGTAAATCACTCCTATGATATTAATATTTTTGTGAGGTGTACTATTGTAAACCATTGTACTTTTATATATTAGATTTGTAAGAAGTATTATTTTCTCCCATGCATCAAAATCCTGAAACTGAGGCAAGTTCTTTTGCCATACATAGAACTGAAATAATATAGCCTCTGACCTAATTGTCAGTTTCAGAGGAAATAATTTAGATTGATATTTGTTTGTGGAAAAACATTTGTGCCTGTACCGCTACAGAAAAAGTAGTTACTAAATTTTTCAAAAACATAATTATACATGTATAACATGTGTATATAAATAATACAAACTATTAAAAACATTATCCTCTCGTTTATTCTCAAACAGAATTCTTTTGTGAGTTAAAGGAGATTGTTGTGAAGAAGACATGAACAAATTCGTCCATTGGAATATTTGAAAAGTGTGGTAGCAGTGAAATAAAATTCATGTGGTACTGGAAGAATAATCTAACTCCCTAGACAATAAAATTGTTGTTAATATTGCCATGAATAAAGAAATGAAATTGTTTTAAAAAGCTGCACAGGATTAAATAGTTTTTCTTAATAAGTTTTTCTTTTGGATTAAGAAATTTGCTTCATTGACATTTTCTTGCCCAATGAAATGCTAGCAAAATTATTACATGCATCATTGATAGTAATGGCAATTTATAAGAAATACTGGATTCTTTCTGTGGTAAATTTTCTGTTTAAGTTGTCCCATTACTTAAATTATGGGAGTAGGTGAAAATGAATAAATTATGCTTTCAGTCACTAGAAGAAACAATTTCATTCCAAATTAGATGTATAAATTAATTGGTGGGCAGAATCATTTGTAAATTTGTCTCTGAGTATTTAACATTGAATACTGCATTAATAATTGGTGAAATTGCTGTATGCTAAATCTGTTAGAAATTGGATTATGCAAATAAAAGAAAATGCATTACAATCTTTTGCCAATCCAGGAAGGGATTAAACATCACAAATTTAGGCACATATATTAAACCATTCTTTTTTTGTTTTGTAGGATTCCATATTCTTCTTACACATTTTCTTGAACTTCTTTCCCTAAAAAGTTTACTCCTAGGGTTGGTTTGACATAGTTATGATAATAGTTACTGAAGGATCACACTGGGAGCTATGTTCCCTGTGAAGAAGTTATTGTTCGTGGTGTGTTCTTTGCAGGGACAAATAATATTCCCCCCCCCCATACTTTGGTATGTTATAGGGCCTGAAACATGACCAAAATGTGGGGTCCCCCATTATTAAAATATTGAATATAAGTTATCAAGTAGTATAGGAAAATAAAACTATTACTTTCAGAATTAAAGTAATTAATACAATGTATGTAATTTTATGTAATGTAATGCATGTAATTTAGAGTAATTTTATTGTACATTTATATTTGTTTTAGGCAGTATTTATCTCATTTAGAACCTTAATAGTTAAACCATTTTATTAATAGTTATTATAGTTAAAACCGTTTATAATTAAAAATTTTTTTCATTTTATGAACTATTATAAAGCATCGATGAAAAATTTGGGAGGGCGGGGCTTATGCTTGTGCTTAGTCTTCTCATATTAATTCACTCCTGGTACTTATTGCTAGAGAATTATGTACCTCTTAAATACTTCTTTGTAGTTATCAGATAAATTAAAAAGAAAGATTGAGTCTTTATAGGGGAAATAGTAACAATAGTTTCTTTTGTTTCAGGGCATGAAACCTTCTGCTGCTGAATACTGGCTTTTAAAGGAAGTCTCGTACCTCGATAATTTTGGAGAAGAGATGTTTTACAGTAAAACATGCAGTGGAGGAATGGCAGTTGGCCTAGGTGTTGGCCCTCATGGCATTACTATATACCAAAGCGATTCCAGTGAGAAACAAAGGTAGTTTTATTCATTAATATATTTCGTGGATTTTTTTTTTTAACTAAATGAAAGATCATTGTATTTCTAATTACTTTTGCTTTAACAGTATACCATACACTGCTATTCAGAGTGCAGCGTCACAGAGAAGATCTTTCCACTTAACATATCTAAGCTTGGATGGTGATGAAACACTTTTGGATGTTAAATTGGAGTCCTCTCAAGTGGCCAGTGGTTTATACCGAGCCATTACGGAAAAGCATGCTTTTTATAGTTGTGAAACTGTTCGTAGTGCTGTAACGGCACAGTTCATTAGGGATCTCAAGGTAAAATATTTCTTGAAAATAATTTGTTTGCTCTGATTACCTTTTGGAGTACTAAAAGACAAATGGTTTAATTGTGGAAAATGTCTCTATTTGTTCTTGTGTGGTTGTTGTTTAGGGGACAATTGTATCGATTTTCAATGAAGATACATCTCTTGGAAAAAAATATGTGTTTGATATTCAACGTACCTGTCGAGAAGTTTACGATAATGCTCGCCGAGCTTTATATCAGTCTGGAAGCAGCCTATTTCCTCCTCCAGAAGAGAGCATGGAGGACGAGTGCACAAAGTCCCCAGAGAAGTGCAAGGATTGTTCTGGTCAGCAATGCAAAGTGAGTATTTCTGAGGTGATCCCCCCTCTCCATACTTTCCAGAACTACATAATAAAGCATTTTCAGAAATCTTTAAATCTAGTTTTTTTATTAAGGAAAGAAAGTTCAAAACTTCTCTTTTTTCTTGTTTCTTTAATGGAAGTTCTGTGATTAGATTATCTGTACTAATTATGCATTAGGTTAAAACACGAAATCTTGATTTGCATTTTTTATATCCAAGTGATTCGATGTATAACATTCAGTTGTTGTTGTTTTTTTTTTGTTTTTTTTAATTTGAAAATTGAAGTTTTTTGGTATGTAAAGGAGACGGTTCTCTTTTTAGAAAATGTTGGGGAAATGTAAGGAAATATTTTGAAAATTGCTGGTTCAGCCAGTTAATTATATCGTGTATTGTATTAATTGGAATGCATAGTTATAAGCCTTGTACTTGCTGTTATAGTGTGTTTTGAACTAGCAAAAATAATGTCAGTAGAGGACACAACTTGTTCCTTTTGATCCAAAGTTATGTGGAAGTTTGTTCTTTATTGGTAAGAAAAACATTACATATATGAAAAAATTTACTATTACAAAAAATGGAAATGCAATGACCATTGTTAATATAACACTAAGGAATCTTAATATGGCATACGTAATTTAATATTTTTATAAATTACATTTTGACTGCCCCAGCTGGCAATCAAACCCAGATCTCCTGGGAATTAAACCCAGTTACTCTAACCGTTTCAACTCTTTGTAGAGCCTTAAGGAGCTCTGGACATTTTACCATCTGTTCAGATATAGAAGTTAAACAACTATCAGAAATGTGTTCCCATGGAGTTAACTTCCAACTGTGATAGTGTGGGGAAATGTGTAAAATTTTTTGTTATGGCGCATTGTTTTAAAAATAAAGTTGAATATTGGAATCTTAAAGCTTGCAGTAACTTATAAATTCTCAATTTACACGTAGTTGTATCCACTCCCCATTAGTATCTTGAGGCTCTTGTCACAGTTCTGCTTCAAAACATTGTAGAAACACCTAGAAGGTTCTCTATATACTTCATCACCTGCTTCACATCTTCCAGTTTGGGAACCTTGAGAGGTAATGAGTTGGATAAGTAGGCAAAAGATTATTCACTGTCAAAAACTGATATTTCATGACAAATGTTTTCTGAATATGTGGTAGTCCAACACTTTCACTGATGCTAACTGTGTCTAATTCTTCCTCCAGGCTGTTATCGTAGGCAACTTAGAATACTCTGTAATGCCATATTGTTTCTTTCTTTGCCACTGATCACAAGGAGACGGATTCGTCTTAAAAAGTCCCGTAAAATCTTTACAAAATTGTGTATTATTGTTTGGTTTGCATCAATTTTTCAGAAATATGTTAATTTGATTATGGCTGCTCCTCTTTTACATAGTGTGAAATTATTGCTCTCAGTCACACCCTTCTTGTTCCAAAAGATAATTTTTTTCTTCCAAGATTCAGCTGGTGTATTTCTGAAATAACAAAATAAGCTCCCTCCTTACTGCATCAAACCCCCGATTCACTTGCAGCCTGGAATTAGAATTTTTACGTCACCAGGTGTGATATAAATATGTGCAAATAATCATTTTAGTTTTAGTTGTTTTATTATTATTATTATTATTTAAAAATTACTATTGAATCTGTTGTGATTAATTTAATTACATTTCTTTCCTCAAAATTTGTTGTAGTCTGACTAACTTTGGACATTGTTACATAATGGAGATTTGCATGCACATGTTCTCAGTTCGGGTTTCGACAACTGAAAGTTCAAATTCACATTCACTATTCCAGTTGGTTGTTTTCTTCTCTAAATGGGTAATCTTTTGGTAATTTGGTATTAAGTAGTGCTAGAAAAAATATTTAACTTGGGTTAATCGGGGTATTTTGGGATGAGATAATTTAGCTCAACATTGAATTTTGATACAAGAGTTAATTGCAATTTGCAAATTGGAATTTGGTCGAGTGAAACTACTGAAAGCATTTTCCTTCCCCAATTAAATGAACATTCCTCTCAGTGCCTGAATTTTCTTGCAACTGACATTTAATCCCAAATATTGCCAATTTTCTTAATTTGTCCCTTTTGAGACGCTACGTTCAGGAAAATTGTAAGAATACAGTACACTTGGTTTTCAGTAGCTAAAATTAAAATGATGACGTCAAAATTGACATTCTGTGATATGCTCTATGGCTGAGCTTCAATCTTAAAAAGAAATCAGGGTGCAGGAGGGATATCAGAAATTGAGTAGTCATTGAAATGGTACCAGAGCTCCTTGTTAAAGTTCTTTTAGTTCCGTTTCTTATAAAGTGGCAAAAATGAAATGATCTACTGTAATTTTAATTCTTGGAATTAATGCAGCTATCCTTACTTTACCTTCCTGGAACTACAGTTCTCCTTACTTTACCTCCTTCTGGTGTTGTGGAATATCTATGTCAGAAGTCAGGTTTATTGACTGCCCCCTAATATGTTAATGTTTCGGGTTGAGTCTGGAATCTGTGACCAGGGCTCACCCATGACCCACAGCTTGATCTATATTGTTATATTGCTATTGTGTATATTTTTTCCAAAGAACTGCAAAAAAATGAATTGTTGAACTCCTTAGATGTAGGTGACATGCATACTCATATGAACGATTGATTGTATACAAAAACAAAGTTTGTAATTCAAACTACAAATGAAAAATGTTTAAACATTTATTTTTAACCAAAAGAAAGTGATATAAATACTTTTTAAATGCATATAAAAATATAGTGAATAGATAGACATCTTAATGTACAAATAGATAAAATATTTTCCTTGTAATCATTCCATACTGCGTCTGAAGAGGCAAGTATTGTTGTAAAAATTTAAAAATCAAATATCAATCCAAGTTTCACTTTATAGTTAGTTACCCTAATAGGTCTTCTATTTATTCAGAACATGTAAGGGGTTTTCAGGAATCGTTTACTACAGCCCATATATTTCTAGAGAACAACGCAAATTAATTTTAATCCTTGCAGTTGGGAAATGTGAGAATCAATAAATAAATTTGAGGAAACTTGTATTTCTGCTGTACCATTATTTAGGAAAAATTAATTCACTTTTTGAAGGTAGTGAAATTCTAGTAAGAAATGTATTTCTCCTTTTCCAGTCTTCACAGAAGCAATTGGTGCGCCTCCTTGAAGCAATGGCCTGCCGTATATGTATGGACAGAGCCATTGACACTGCTTTCTTCCCTTGTGCTCATGTGATGGCGTGTGGAGAATGTGCAGCCAGATGTGAGCGCTGTCCCCTGTGCAGAGCTCAAATCGAGCAGTCGAGGCGCATATATCTTCCCCTAGAACTGCAACAGCAGCAGTTGCCAGAAGTAGTGGAGGTGCAGGCTGGCAAGCCCAGCTAAGTGAGAGAACTGTACTCTCAGGCTCCTCATGCTTGAGTTCAACATCTCAGTTGCTACTGCTTTTAGAAAGACTGGGTGGTACCTGTTTCTACTATTTTAAGTCAAATATTATTTTAAGTGTAAAGCTTCCCAATAGTTCTTCCTGAACTTTTTAAATTATTTTTATTTACTTACATTTCTTTAACAGATGGTGAGACAAGTTAAGGACATGGAATGGTACATTTGGGAAGTTTTACTTCATTCTTGTACAAAGAGACCTCACAGAGGGAATACATGTTCAGTTATTAAAAACAGTATTGTGTTAACTAATCTGTGTTAAATGCGTATTTCATGAGTCAGGTGAAATGAGAGGAATTTTGAGGGATTGCTGTGTGTGTCTTTCAATATATGTTAAAAGTTAAAAAATGTACAGCTCTAATGTCTTGCTTCCTGCACTTTGCACATATGCTTCTTCAGTAAATGCAATTTAAAGTAATTGTAATATTTAACAGAATGGAAAAAAAATTCTGAAGCAAACAGTACAGAGTTTGTGTTTATTAGAGGAACCATATTGGTATTACAATTTAACAATTGTATGAAACTGTTTTTATAAATTTCAACCTGTTAACGACCTTGTTTATGATTCATGTGTGCTTTCTTATCTCCTACAGATTTTATGAAAATTGACTACTAATTGTTTACGTGTCATTGTGTACACAACATTTGTAGAACAAAAATGTTACCACTTGTTGCCTTTTTAAATGTTCATTACCATGAAAATATTCCACAAAATGAAATTATTAATGCATTGCAATCTGAAAGAAATCTTCATTGTCAAACTTTTTTCTCTTATCAGTATTTTTTTACTGTGCTGTTTGAATTCTTTCTATACAAGTTTCCTTCATAGTGGGGTTTATGAGTATTGAGGATAATTACATCCAATAATACACTTGCACCATGGTTGCCTTTTCTTGCACTTATTAAGTGGCACTTAATATGCAAGTACTAAAAGGAGTGAGAATAAAAATGGAAAAGAAGTGTACATTAACATGAGTGGAATCTCAAGTTTGGAGAAGCATGTGTGGTTATGTTCTGCTCCAAGTGAAGTACAGTTTTGGTTTGCAAGTGCAGATAAAAGAAGAAAGTGACTTCTGTGTTCTTGTGATCAAATGATTCCATTCTGCCACTTTTTATTTCTTAACATGAATATTCCAGTATTTCTGTTGCCAGAGTTCCTCTTGAAAAAAACTTTTTTTAATTTTACCTCACATTTGGTTGTGAAACTGTGATTGGTAGAGTATTTCTACTTCCACTTTGTAGTATTTATCATTTTAAGAATGTGTGTGACTGTTGTATGATGATGTGTGATAATTTTAATTTAATGTTTCATTTTGAACTGTAAGTTATGTGCTGTGCATATAATTTTACAAAATTCCTAAAAGAGGAAATTTTTATTGATTTTGTTTTTGTGAGCCACAGTGTTCATACCCAAGTTAAAAAATGTAATCTTCAATATAGGATTTGAAATTAAAGATCAGTGCACTTCAGTTGTAGAGTACTTGTTCATTTTTTTGGACAGTAATGTCACCATTTTCACAAGTTCTTCTGGAACTGATGCATGATAATTAATAGATGCTTGTAATTGTAAAACTGTATATACATATATATTGCTGTAACGCCGCTGGCTATTGCAGTTAAATAACTCTTCCTGATAAATCAGGGCATGTACAGTGTATTTAGAAATTCATTAATAGAGCTGCAATTATTTGTATATTCAAAACATAGACTGCATTTGTTTTAGGCAAGCAGCAACAAAATATACTGTAATATTATTGAATTAAAATCCATTCTAATTCCACATTGTCTTTAGTTAATTGTACCTTTAATTATGTGTTCCCTTTTACTGCATCCCTATGAGAATGCAAGACCCTAAGTTTAATTATATTTCCATAAAATTTCAACGCTTTTCAGTTAGTCAGGCTTATCTCAAACAAAAGTTCTTAAATAGAATCGATATATTTTATTTGCACTATGAACTGAGAAATGTTAACATTTACTGGAGCTTTGCGTTAATCCATTTTTATTAGAGATTAATTGTTAAAGTGTATAAAAATCTTCAAAAATTCTCACGGTTATGAAATTGAAATTCCAAATCTGACAAGTGGTTAATGGAATTTTTGTTCCTATTAATTACTGGACATAGTTGGCAAGTTTAGAAGCAAAGGTAAATAATATTCGGCAATATCATAGAAAACGAATTATGAGCAAAAGAACAATACTTTGCCCAAATTACGTCCACACACCTAACGTACTAAATGAAGCTCATCATTGCATTGTCTTTGGAAATTGGACGTGGGCAACAGCACAACAGGTTTCGCAAGTATACAGTAAAAGCATCTTGAAATAATTCACAAAACTGGATGAACTTATGCTGCCGTTGTATTCCTGAGAATTTGTGATCGATAGGAAAAACTATTTTCTTTCAATGAATACAAAAGTACCGCACCCAGCAAACAGCTGGAAACTATTTGCGTACAAACACGTTCATTGTGCCCAGAGATCGTCACGGAACTTTTATCTGTAGAATTGTGGGAATGAAATTCTACTAATTCGTAACATGGCCGCGTTGTAAGTCGACTTACGGCGCTGAAAACGGAGGTAGTTGTCCTTATTCGTATTTTGTACATAATAATAATTATACCATAGTAGTGGTATTGGGTCAAATGAAATATCATTTTAAAGATTTTTTGTGGTATTGTAAGTGCTACTCGTGCGACAACTGACGTACGGTTTGCCTGCTCCTTGTTGGACGTATGGCAGCCCTCGAATGAGATAACGAGTAGAAAGTGTCGAAACTTACTTATTCCTCATATTCCTTCACCAAAGCGGTAACAATTCGCTAATTGTTTTAAAATTCCTAAAAAAACAAAATTATTATTTTTTGTGTTAATGGCTAACTGTTCACCATTCAAAGTACACTTCAAAGTGTGCTAAGCAATCTTGGGATGTTGCAATAGCTTTCTGCTTTCCACCAAATTATTTCCTACCAGGCTGGCAATATCATCAAGATATTGAACGGCGTTGCCTTTTACGATTTGATTAAATACTGGTGATTAGTTGATTTACATGAAGCTTCAACTGCTGTGATATAGTTACATGAGAGATTTCTATGCTAGTGTTGTTATTAATCTGTAGGCCTGTTTTTAACATATCAATAGTTAAAGTTTATTCATTTGCTTATCATTTATATAATTATGAATCATGGTATTTCCTCATTTCATAAAGTAAGTACCATCTCATAGAGTTCAGCTCTATTGTAATTGTGCAAGTAAAGTTGTAACTTGTTGTAAAGGGCAATGTGTGGTAAATTACAGTTCAGATATATAAATGATGTAAGAGAGAATATTACGTATGAGATTGTAATATTTATTAGGCTCTATTATATACTAATTATTTTGGTTCTATTTTTATACTTGAGTAATTCTGTACTTTTGTGGATATTCTATATTAAGAACTATTTGTGATCTCATTGTTTAAACTTTTGTTATTTTGGATCTTGCAGGTACTGTTTGAAAGAGGACACTGCCAAAATGCTTCACTTCCATGCCTGCTCTCCTAAAAAAGTTCCTCTTTTGGCCTTCATCGAAGAAGGAATCGCAAGAAACTGCACTGTTTAAATAACACAACCCAATGAATTATCTATCATTTGTTAGTGAACTTGTTTGTTGACTCAAATTGTGGAACTCCCCCGAGTTAATTGTGTGTATACTTATTTTTCAGTGTGTAATTGTGTGAAGTTGTTTTACAGTCATGGAAGAAAGTGGAATTTTATTTTTTTAAAATAACTTAAACAAGATGATTTTCATGGGAATTTGTACTATGACACAAAATTATAAAAAGTATGTGTGTTTGTTTTTGGAACTGTTGAATAATGTTTAAGAAGAATGTGAAATTTAATATTGTTTTCAACAAGCTATTGAGTTTGAAATCGGTGCTAAATGTGCTTTGTTAACTTTACTACTTCCAAACTTCTTAAATAGAAACATTTGAGAAGATAGTTTTATTTGTTCTGAATTTATTCAGCTGTAGTGGGAACAAATATTAGAAGTATGTGTTGTGATTAACTACTCATTTTTTGAAACGTAGATTTTACTTTCCTAACCGCTCTCTGAGGAAAAATGGATTCATTTAATATTTAAGCTTGGGATTTTAAAGAATAGCTATGTATATCAAAAAAGAAACCACAATGGAGGGTGCTGTGCAAACACCATTGTCAGGAGTGCCTGGCTTGCCACAAGACGACACCCAATCTCAAGTTCGTGTTTGTTTTGTGTGTGGGGCGGTCAGTCATTCAGATCAATATTGGCTACGAATGAAACCCACTGCTAATGCTACAGATGCATATTTTCCTTTCTTGGAATCCCATGAACCACCTGCAGGATATCGAGCAGCACAAAGGACTCCAGAAGGAGCAGTGCGTGCTTGTTATCTGTGCTATACAATGCTTCTGCAACAATGGGACTGCTATGAGCGGGATAGCACTCCACATGCTCGTCGTCTGTACTGGCTTAAAAGATGTGACAATGGACCTTATACTGGGGCTGAGATGAATCTTCAGGGTGAATATGCAGCTCAAGTGTTGGGTCTAGGTACTGAGGGCTCTCACAGGTAAGTGTTTTTTTTACCTATTGCTGAAATATTCTTTAGATCATATATTTGGCTAATTGTCACTTTATCCCAAGGTTTTTTATGCACAAAGATAGTTTTTCATCATCTCTTGTCTAATAATTATATTCTCAAATTTTCCTTTGTTTTTTGAGACAAGTCTTTCCATAATGATGTCGTTTTCTTTAGTGTACTGTTACATTCTTTGTCTTGTTCTCATTGTTAAAAAAAAATTATACAAGTTGGATGGCGTGAACATGTAAGTTTTATTTTGCTAGGGAGCCAAGCAGACCTGTATCTCATGAAGACAGTGTGAGCAGGCCTGGAGTTTCACCACGTTTACCTACTGCAATGAGTGTTGATGACTCGCGAGGATCAGAAGGTGCTTTGGATCTGCGACATGGTCCCAGAGAATCTCCTACTGTTTCTGTGCCTCCTCCAGTACCCACACCTACTGGTCAGTGTTCAGCTTTAGATTACTTACTTCTTAAAAAATTTTGTAACTTGTATATGGTATATGAAAATGAAGATTGTATTTGATTTGTCATTCTTTCCTGATATTGACTTAATCTTTTTTTATGAACTTTAGTATTAATTCAGGAAGAACGCTGAAGAACTATCACAGAATGATTTTGTGCTCTGAATTAGCATAGCTTCAAAATTTGGAATCATTTCAGAACATTTATTTCATTTTTATTTGCTATTGTAAACATTTTCTTTTATAAAAAGTTGTGACACAGGAAGTTAAAATTTGGAATTAAAATGTTTACATTCTATTGATTTTCTCCTCTATTGTTGCCCTTGAATTCATAAGATTCTGAAGTTAATTCATAAAATTGAATGGTTTATGAATATTCATCATTGTTTGTGTACAATATCCCTGATAAATTGTTTTTTTTTTTTTCAGAAAAAAAATATCTTATTGTAATAATTTCGTTTATTTTATTTTGTTTTTGTACGAAAATGAAATATTCTGAAGAGCATTATTCTTCACCGTCCTTCTTTGATGTGTTATAGGGACAGCAAAGGGATTTGGAATATCATTCTATTTCTTGCTTTGTCCTGAAAAATGCAATGTTTAATTCAATTTTAGTTTGAGTTTTTGTGTTATATTTTTTGTTTTCAGGTGGTTATGCAGGTGGTGGTAGTGGTCCAGGAACTGACATTTTAGACCTCAGCATGCCTGATAAAAATTCTGCAACTGAGGTGTGCTATGTGTGTGGTGATGAATTCAAGCGTGGTTCTCTGAGCCACATAGCAGCTAAACCTATCCAATGTACTCCCCCACCTGCTGGAGGAGCCCACCCTCCTCCTCCCCAGTCCCCGCCCCCTTTCTTTCCTAGTTTGATGTTGCATCCTCGCCCTAGTCGCTCGCGTCCAATGGACAGTGCTGGACGTGTGCAGGCTTGCTCCGCATGTCAACGTCATCTTCTCCATCAGTGGCATGCATACACTGCCCAAGGCATTCCTCATTCAGAACGGAATTATGTCCTTAGGAAACGTCAGGCACCAGCAGTGGATACTACTACTTTCATTTGCTACACTTGTGCCTTGGAGTACCCTTCATCATCTTTACGTCTTCTGTATTGCTGTCCCAATCCTGAGAAAGAAGCTTATTTTCCCTTTATTTACTCATTGCGCCCACCTCCTGGTGCAAGCCCAATTTCTCCACAAGGAATGGTTCAAGTATGTTCAATATGTTACAAAACCATACCGCAAAAGCAACAAGCATTTGGAGGGGTAGTTAATCATGTAAGTGATCAGGTATCATCAGAAAGTCAGAGACAACAGGGTCCCTCTCCTCATCCTTCTTCTGCCAAATCTCCAGCAAGCACAGGTGGAAGTGATATTCGATTCAAGCCCTATCTTCCTTCTAAAACAAACCCCAAACTCAGAAAGTCACCTGCAGAATCACCTACAATTCACAGTGCAAGTGTTCCACCTGCAGTTGCAACGTCTCCTAGCCAGGCTGCTCAGCCAGAAATTAATATTAATGGACAACCAGCGCCCATCACATCATCTCTGCCATCTTCAAATACCAATGGCCATCAAAATTATCGTTGTTACATCTGCGCGGGTTTATTTGCTGGCTCACATATGCAGTGGCTGAGTACGAGTCCTGAAGGCATGAATTCTCATGCTATGCATTTCCCATGTTTAAGAAGTGTTGCTCGTACATCTGAGAATGCATGTGTGGACTCGCATGGGAGGGTGCTAGCATGCACTCGCTGTGTTAATCACATGGCTCGTCAATGGGAGAGCCTTGAAGCGGATCGTGTTCCTCTGGAGCGGCGGCGGTGAGTTCCAATTTGTTATTTGTATTCCTTTTGGCAAAAGAAAAAAAAAGAAAAGTAGGGGAAAAAAAGAAGCAAACGACCCTTATACAAAAGTCTATGAGTTTCTATATGGTATGTGTCTATATGCCTGGCTGGCTGGCTAGCTAGTTTGAGGTAATGGGTGTCTGTGCCGAAGGGAAGTATTCAGGGCTTCAGGGTAGTGCAGGGTGATTGGGTCTGCTCCACCTCGCCGTAATACGAGGGTAATCATGAACGCCACAGTCTTGAGTACATCGCGTACTTACCGCGCCCATGTGCTCGTGCGTGTCCCGAACGGACCGGGAATGAAAGGCTATTGTTGGAAAGGTGATTAATGGTCGGAAGGAAAGGTAAACCATGCCATGACACGCGGGTACATTTTTCATCGGGACTCGATACGTTTCCACATGTTCCGCGGTTTGTACGCCTTAGCAACCACGGCCGGTTTGAGTCTGCAGTAATATTCCTGATTAATAATAATAATAATAATAATAATAATAATAATAATAATAATAATAAATACCACTTATTTAAGTCATTCTTATTCAAGTTTGATTGTGAATGATTCCATAATGTGGAAGATTCTCCCTCTACCTTCCACCAACCTTTCGAACTCGTTTTTTCATAGAAAGCCCTCAATATCCATATCTTCTTACTTTTCTCCATCAAAAGGATAATTGTTACAATTCTCTTTTGGATCGCAGCATCTAACAGTAATGACGATGACAGGAGTGTTCTAGAAAAGAAACGCACAATGTATTCTAGTGGAACTTCACGTACGCGACACATGCTAGGGTAGGGTCAGGAGCCAGGAGCGCGCCGGTAATTTTACAGTAATTGCCTCCGTCGACGTCGATGAACAGGTTTGTTAGACGGGGGAAGAATTTCACACCGTGTTGCGATGCAAGTGTCATACGCAGTTTTAACTGTTTTTGACGCTAAATAAATAAATAAAGTGATGAATGCGAGGTCGCGGCAAAGCCCCTTCCGGCGATATCCCACTTCAGAGAACGTTGACGGCCTGTCATTGTAGGCGCTTTGCTCCCCCGTCACCTCGTCAGTCGCACAGAGACCGCGTGTGATACGTATATTATATTTTCGTCAGACCAAATCCAGCCTTATTTCGTATTTAGGTTTGACTCGGAAAACAACTATTCAGACAATTTTGTGATCCATTGTGAATGATGAATAGCATTAGAGCATTGCAATATTATGTTATTGCCATAATTATATTTTACATATTTAAAGGAAGATGCCTAAATGTACTTTTTCAATTTGGTTTTCAGATATAATGTGCCAAGCCACATAGTATCAAGCTCTTGTTGGAATGGTGAGCACCATTCCGTTACGTCTACACCTACCTCATCTGAGCGCTCGATTGGTACAAGTGGAGCTGGTACCAGTAGTTCAATATATTGTTTCCTGTGTGGCCTGCATTCTGACTTAACGCTTGCTCGTGTGCTGTATAGCCGACCACAGGGTCGCAATGCTCCATATTTCCCTGTGCTGTTGCGTCATGTTTCCCCTCTCAACGCTGAGCAGTTACGAGAAGATGGTTCTGCTTTGGTGTGCACCTTTTGTTACCATTCGATGTTGGCACAATGGCGTCAGGCTGAGCAAAAAGGTTCTGCAGCTGCTTCACCAGAACTCCGAGAGTACAATACACATGATTATAGGTGTTATGTATGTGGTATCAACACCTATCGAAAACGAGTTCGTGCGCTTCCTGTCAAGGTAAGCAGTTCATAGTTTAATTAATTGACCAGACTTCTCAATGGGATGTATGATGCTTTCATATTTACAAAAGATACATCACTGCATTGAATGTGGTATGATCTGAGCTATATTTTTTGATCTTTTAAGGAATTAATTGTATATTACCTGTTATTTTTTCTTTTCTTTTTCTTCAGTATTTCATATTGCAAATATTTTAATTGGTGAATAATTGTTGCAATAATTCGTATAAAAATAGTAGTATGTATATGTAAATTTCAGTTCTTTGATATTGGATTCTAAATTAATTTTGCTATATTGCTCCTGAAATCCTCTTAAAGATGCCCTCTTGTTCTTTATCGAGATAACTTCTAAAAAAAAGAAAAAAAAGAAAAGAGGATAAATATGTATGGTGAATTTATCATCATTGACCTTTGCACTGTGTATAATGTGGTCTAGAGGTCACAGAAGTGTTATCAGCATTTTGTGGGAATTTTTTAATTGGAAAGTTCGAATGAAATACTGTTTAGAAGAAAGAAAAAGAGATAATATTTTGAATAATAGCTGTACAAAATGTTAGTCTTATTCTATTATGCAAATAATAATTATAATTGACCTTTTAATTTTTTTGTGTAGGATTTTCCTTTTCTACGTTTCCATCAGCAGCCAGAAAATAGTTTATTGTTAGAAAATGGAGACTTTGCTGTGGTGTGTCTCGATTGCTATGAGACTCTTCGAACTCAGTCCTTAGAATACGAAAGATGGGGTTTGCCTTTGGAGAAAAGAGAGTATAATTGGATTGCACAACCTCCTCCTCCAGAAGATTCGACTGATGTGGCTGTTGCTCGACTTCCATCAGGAGAAAGATCAGAAAAAGCGGTATGTTTTGGTTTTATTTATAAAAATGCAATTCACATCGTTTTCTTTTCTTTTTTCTTTCTTCTTCTTTCTTTCTTTGTGTCAATTTTCCTTTCCTTTTTTGTGAGAAATCATGTGAAAGGGATTAATTTATATTTCAGAATTTGAGATTACAATTCGAAAACTTATATTGAGTCATGTCCAGAGCAATAAGAAAATATCATGTAATAATGTGTTCATGATGTAATAAAATGAAAAATGTTCATAACAGATATAATTTCTGTATGTTTTTGGAAATTTACAACATAATGTTATTTATAATTGTTTTGCAGGTACCTCCTGCAATAACAGTTCGACCTCCAAGGTTGAAAGGCGATAAATCTTCGGAGAGGAGGATCAGTCCCGGGCACAATAGTAGTGGTGGCAATACCACCACTGCTGTGACTGCTACCGCCACTGTCACAACCTCTGTCACGGCTACCACTACCATCAACAATACTAGCAGTTCCGGTGGAAGCAAACCTGCCACATCTGAACAAGGTAGGAGGCTTTGGTCTTCTGTTGCGCTGAACTTGTTTTGAATCTCTTTTGTCCACATTTTCACACAAATGACATTGTGAATGTATTTGCAGCCTTTCTTTTATCAAACCTTCTTATTGTTGAGAGTATGATTTTATTTGATTTGGCCTTATTTGAATATTTGTAGTCAATTTTGGAATGAAGTGATTCATGTTTGGGATTTTTAGGAACTGGTAGATGAATTGATCAAGAAGATTTGAAAAAAATGAAAGGTGGTAAACAATTTTATGTTCATAATAGATTTTTGAGATATGTGAAACAATGTCAGGATGTAATCTGTTGACAGATGTAAATTTCTTTCATTTTATTTTATTGTAATTATACTATATATGAATTGTATATCTTAATATTTTGAATTATATAGATAATGAAGATAAAAATTGATTACAGTAGTGACAGTACCATCTAATAACTTAATTTTGAAAATTTGAAGTTACGAATGATGGATTGGAGCCTTAGAGGTTTTAGAAAAGCGGACCGTAGTATTTTGTGTTTTGAATTAGCATCAGAAAGGGAAATAGTATATGAATTTCAATGGAATTTTAAGTGATGTAGCGTAGTTGTCCAGTTTAGAACAATATTTGAAATTAAATTTATTAATTATATAATTTATTGCAAGGTGTTCACTGAATTAAGCTGATCATATTTCTTGTTTTATGTATTATAATTAATCTCAAGATGAGATATAAATCTTATTTTGAATTATTTAAAGAAACAATAAGAAAATGGTGATAGTAGTCAAGTTGTAGGATTTATTTTAAGCTCAACATTTTATGTTCTTGAAAAAAGGGATATTTTTCAATTGATACATTATGAATATTTTTGTTAGCTCTCTCTTAATTTGAAGAAGTATTTAAAGATCAATACTTTTTACTTTGGTGAGGATACAATACTGGGAGTTATTTAAAACACTCTTAATTGCATTTCGAATTTCAATTTGAGACACTCATTTCTTTAATCTCTTTTTTCTCTTTTACTTTGCAGTATTCATGTAAAGATGTGCATGTAAGATAATTTTTAAAACCGATGTGGAGATGTAGAGACATACTATTTTATATTCTGGCTATGGCTTCTCATTTTTGGGGAACGGTAGGCCTTTCACATCTTCCAGATCATTTAGAAGAGAAAATGGAATGGTAATGTTAACACATATCTATTTCGCCAGCAATTCCTCCCAAACATTGTTGCCTTTCACGACGGCAACGTCGAGTTAGGAAGCTGGCGCCCAGTCATTCCCCAAACAACGTCTTCCTTCTCCCTATCTTGAAATGGGATGGGCGAAGGAGATAAAACTGGTGATAATGCGGACAATGCGCCAGTTTGAACTGGCGAAGGAAAATCTTGTTTTCGCCACGCGGTGTGGATGTTTGGCGTCCATAAGCAGCGTTGTCGAGATTACCGGTGGACGCCTTGAACTTTGCTTCGTTCATTAAGCTTCCGTTGAAGTGTGTGTTCGCTCGCTCTTCGTTCATTCGCCCGATCTCGGAAAATGGCCGAAGGGTTGGGGACAAATCTTTTCAATTATGAATAATCATTTGTGCTCGGGTGCCCTTGCCATGAGCCATATGATAGGGGCGGCGGAAAGGGGAAAGCGCCGGTGTGCATGAAGAGGTGTATACTTGGGTTTTCATAACGTGGCGGAAGACATTAGGTCATTTTTACACCTCCTGCCTTATGAAATGAATCTTTATAACAGTGATAAGCACATGTTTGAGGCCATGAGCCCTGTTGAGAAGGACGTTCGCGAATTAATTAAAAATATTCATTTTATAAGGCGGGAGGTGTAAAAATGACCTAATGTCATCCGCCACGTTACGAAAACCAAAGTATAGAGGGTTGTGAACACGATCGTCGATACCGGCCGTACCGTAGTCCAACAACCGCGAGGAGATATGAGCCTTACCCAGCAGGACGCCAATCTCGACCGAAAGGAGTATTTGAAGTAAATTCGGAATAAAAAATTCACTTCAGTGCTATTCGACACGCAGTGTATTCTTTGCATTTAGATTTTGTTGCTAGTCAGTGTTCAAAAAATCTCTGGAACGTTTATTGAAGATTAATTTATCTATTAAACTCAAGAAAGCGTTCACAGGTGATTTTCTCCCCTATACGTTACATAGTTTTGCATTTTTTTTTTTTTTTTTACTAAATAAATGTATTTGGTGTTATTGGGTCGGTAGTCCGACTTCGCCAGCCAGCTACCGGTGTCCCCCATACCTGAGTAGTTAAATTCCCATGCTTGAGAGAGTTGCTAAGAGTGACATGAGGCGAACATGTATTCTCTTCATCGTAACTAGCGAGATCCGCCTGCTTGAGTTTTTCTTCGTCACACAACTACAGAAACTGGGCCGATTTTGAAGGAAAGCTATAACTACATATATTTTTGCCTCGACCGGGAATCGAACCCGGGACCACAGCATGGGAAGCTAGTACGCCGCCCATGAGCCATCCGAGAGGCTAACAAAATAAATATCTAAATATATCTCAACTAATAATTTCGCCAGCAAAGTGCACCAGATGTGTACATTTATTACTTTTACATCCTTTGCGACATACGTATGAGCAAATTAGAACACAAACATTTCTTTTGCCGAGTTGCAAATAACGGTTGCTCCCAAAAGTATAAACAGTGAGAGAAGACAAGAAATGGTAAAACTGTGTGTTTTGTTTCTTGGCCAACGATTGATAATCAACAACAACCACTGGCCGTCGACATTGTGACGATCCACGATGACCTATGTCCAGAGATTTGTATGATAATGCCAACAGTTTGTTATCGCCACGCACGAAGAGAACTGTCATTTAATTTCTTGATGTTTGTTTCTGATACTATTATTGAAGTGATTTTCACGTGTTATATGTAGGAAGTCAGTGAAGGCGGTGTGGTTTTAATGAAATGTACACTTTCTTTTTAACACGTTTCGAATTGTGCCCTTTCCCCCTCGAGAAAAAATGGCTCGCGTGAGAGCGAAGGTGTATTAATGAGCGAATGAGTGGAGTCACCGCCGAGGGTGCGCCTCTGCCTTTATCGAACGCCTGGCTGCTCCGCTCTGTCCGCCCCCCCCCCCTTCCCGCCCCGCGCCTGAGGCTCGAGTGCCTTCTGTGATTCTTCTTTGTTTCCCGGCCCCCGAACACGAGGCGCAGCGCGGCGCGGCGCCCGCCCACGGGCAGAGGTTTTCCTTTCGCCGTCACGCGCGCTTCCGGCGCTGGGTGGGTGGGGGAACGAGGGCTGGCCCTCGCACCGCACGCTTTGTAATTCGCCGCCACACCGACTTGTGTGTGTCAAGGCTGTATTCAGAAGTGAGCAGGTTTGTGCGTGTGATGTTATGTTCCAAAACGTCCATGTACTTGATAAACAATGTGGATGCCTCATTATTTTCGTTTAAGCGATTTTACGTAACTTCGAAGAATTCGAAATAGTATCTTATTAAACATTGTAGCTCGGGTGAGTTTTTGATTAGGACTGACAAATCTATACTAATAAAAGTGAATTCAATGGCATGTCACCGACATCGATACCACAAAAAGTAGCGCCGAAATTTTTATAGGCTCTTCTTCAGGATTGTTTGTTTGCAGTGTCCGTGCAAAATTTGGAAAAGATTAATACAAAAATGAAAAGAAAAAAAAATATGTTGGTTGATGCACGAAGGTCATTATTTTTCTCCTGTCACAAGAGCAGATTGGTTTTTATTCTGCTAGAGGCCATTAATGGAGGGCGAAAGTGGTACCTACTAGATAGGGTCCTAATATATTCCTCCAGAGGCTAGTAACAGTCAGCAGAACTGGGCCTAAAAGATTCGTTGGAGGCCAGTAGCAGTGCTCAAGACAAAAAAAAATGTCTTCTAGTACCGTAGCAATATTCTGTAAAATAAAAAGAAAAAAAATTATAGTATTTTATTAAAATTTGAATGAATTTCATAAAAAATATAAATCTTAAACCGTGGTTTATATAAAGAATGTTTTTTTCTATAGAGAATTAGATATGAAGAAACCTGAGCAATGCCAGGTATTTTGCTTGCTCATGTGTATAAAAAGCTTTTTCTGCAAAGCTAGGTGGTACTGAGTTTTTGCATGCGTCAGTCCATAGTATACGAAAAGAAATTATCTTCCATGAAGGGTCTAAAAAATGAATTATTGCATATTAAGATATTGCAGAAAGAGGACGGTGGGAACGTTGAATTACTCAGTGATACTTGAATGTATATGAGTGTATTTAGTATGAAACATTTCTCTTTCTCTCTCTCTTTCTTTCTCTCTTTCTTTCTTTCTCTTTCTTTCTTTTTCTTTCTTTCTTTTTTTTCTTTCTTTTTCTTTTTTTCCTTCTCTCTTTCTTTCTTTCTCTCTATCTTCTTCCTTTCTCTTTCTTTCTCTTTTCTCTTCCTTTCTCTTTCTTTCTTTCTTCTCTTTCTCTTCCTTTCTCTTTCTTTCTTTCTTTCTCTTTCTCTTTCTTTCTTTCTTTCTTTCTTTCTCTTTTCTTTCCTTCTCTCTTTCTTTCTTTCTCTTCTTTCTTTCCTTTCTTTCTCTTCTTCTTTCTCTCCTCTTTCTCTTCCTTTCTCTTCTTTCTTTCTCTTTCTTCTCTTTCTTTCTCTCTTTCTTTTCTCTCTCTGTTTCTCTTTCTCTCTCTCTGTCTCTCTTTCTCTCTCTGTCTCTCGTTCTCTCCGTCTCTGTCATGCAGAATGTTTGAAATATCGTTCTGAATTGATGACTGACGTGACGATAGTCATTCATGTCAATTGTTTCCGAAATGAAGCCCCGTTAATGATGCCACAACGGAAGTCACTAACATATCTGAAATTAAAAGTACGTCAACCGTTTAGTAGACAAGTTGCAGGAAATTGGATGGTGCTATTCTTGCATCAGGTCTGGGTCATTCTTCCGATAAAAATATATTATAAACAGTGCGACGACTTGCATGTTTTCAGTGCGATTGTGTATTCGATGATATTGTACGAATAATAAAATGCGTACATTGAAACTTTCTTGTAATATTATTTATATTTGTTTTGCGTAGAAGAATTGCTCAGTGCTAGCATATGTGTCTGAAAGGTTTTTTACTCGACCCTGCCAGTAGCAATTGCTGCGTTAGTCCGGCGCGTGCTTGTGGCGCGTCGGGAAGAGCCCTCGCGATGTGTGAGGGAGTGCGCAAGCGCAGGTCGTGCAAGCCGGAGGCCGCGCGGAGAAAGCGTGGCGTGGAACGAGGCTGGCAAACACTGTGTTTGCGCCCGCCGCAGTGTCCCGTTGTGTGTGGGTGGGGTGGCGCGGCGCGGCGCGCATCTGTGAAGGCTCAGCGAACGCGAGGATTTGCGCGAACGGAGGAATAGAGAGCCCGCGGGCGGAGCAGGTGGGCGGTGGGGCGGCTTGGATCGCGCGAGGGCGGGAAGTCGGGCAGCGCGCGTAGGCGTGCGCGGGCGAGTGTGTGGGGGAGGGCGCGCGCGCCGCGCTCGCCCCCGCGGCCCTCAATCCCCACAACCCCTGTGCTCGCGCAGGGTGGGAGGTCCAGCCTTTCCTGCCCTCTTCGTTTCTCGCCGCATACACTCCGCCCCACCACACTTTCGTCTCTTCTGTTCACCTGCTTCACGTCACTTACATTGCAACATTTCCTCTCGTGATTAATTACCATCTGGTTATCACATGCTACTTTAACTACTGCCCTCCACTGAAAACAATCGCCTGTAGAGTACTCGTACGGATGGTTTTGGGGAGAAACTTGCATCTTTCAATCCTAACTTGAACCCGTCTTTCGTTTGTTCAGCCTTAAGCGAGAAACCCACTAGGAGCTCCCGGCTCGGCCCGGCACGGCGCCGCTCGGCTCGGCCTGCCAGTCACCCATTCCGAACGGCCCGGCACGGATCGGAACAGCACGGGGCGCCACTTGTTCCAGTAGCGATGAAGAGTTTAATACTTTCGATGGAGGAATTGATGATATTAGCTGCGGAGGAAGAAGAGCGGGAGCATGGAGGACTATGTACTCAGCGGAAACACATGCTGTGAAAAATATTAGTCCGAAACCGTCAGGATCTTTTCCAAAACCAATATAAAATCCATTTGATTTTGCTCAACTTCAGGCCCCACGGTTTTAAAGGATTTTTTTTAATATTTAAGAGATACAAAAAAAAAAAGCTCATAGCAAACTACTAATTACATCACATTTAACGTGTGATATATGCTCGTACATATCAATTATTGTATGCATATGTACTCGTAATACACAAATTCTCTCGGTTGAATATTGGAAGAAACAATGCGTATGAACAACAACAAAAAAAAACCCTTTTTTAATCATTAAGTATTTGTTGTGGTGGTAGAATTTAACACTTAAATTTAAAAAAATCTATTTAGAAAAAAGACTATAGCATTTTATAGCATTATAAAAATTAAGATTTAGCATTTTGTAGAATTTTGTGAGAAAATTATTATTACAGGAGGTCTCTTCGAAATAAAAAAAATATTTTTCTATTTTTTTAGATTTTTCTATTAATATCAGGAAATAAGCGAAACGAATTTAATATTTCACCATTTGTGAACAAATATTTAAAAAGGCAATTTTAAATTTTAAGAGTAATTCCTGTTTTGTAAGAAATACACGTCCTATGTAAATTATTGAAAGGAGAGGGAAATAAATTCTCGCAATTTGAAAATGCATATTAAAACACATTATTTTTAAAGGTTGTGCATTTTGTTAAATGAAATCAATTTATGTAAATAACTATTATCAGTATGTAACACAAACAATGAAAAATTATCTGAGAGCATATTTCATTGTTGGCTCCCTATGACCTATTTCTTCTATCAGTAACAATTAAACTGTATTGACTAAAAAATCGTTCAGCTTCTATACTGTTTGCCACTGTCAAAATTAAATGTTTTCAAACATCGATGTGTTGTCGATGTCGTATTCCTAGTTAGAGAACGCGAAGAAAATAATGAAATGCAATTGTGTTGCAGATTCTCGTCCATTTCGCATTTTGCGGACAATTTCGCATTTGTCGCAGATTGAATACCTTCAGAAATATATTCCACCGATCACAAACATACAATTACTAGTTTTTTCGGTATTTAGTACATTTCGCATTTTTAGCAATTACTAAATCTAGCACTCTCACTCAAAGAATTTGTGATGCATTGGGAATAGTGAGGAGGAAGATGGTGAGAGACACCCGATAACAAGAGCTTGCAAGTCCCATGCAGCCAGTAATTCCTGCAAGAGCCTCCTGGTCAACTCCTCCCAAGGCCACTCGCCGTGCCGCGCCGCCCCGGCCGGCCGCCTCCACCGGATTTAATTCTCTGGGAAGCATTCCGGGCGGGGCCTGGCCGGGCCATTTTGTCATTTTGGAAACTGCATATATACTTTTCATTTTATTACTGTGTATACATATATGTTTTATTCCGTTTTTCTGTTCATATTTTGTTATTCAGTTTTATTTAATTTTATTCCTATTAATACATATATAATTGTTCGTGGACTCATTAGTGAACCAAGGATTTTATTCTGTTCATGTCTCAATATTTGTAATGGGCCGTTAAAAAATGTTCAGTTTTAGAGGAAGGAAAATTTGGCAAAAACAAAGGAGGCTGAAGGGGTCGAGGGAAACAAAGTTTTCTCAGTGTTATTTCCAATTTTGAGCAAAATTAAAATAAAATTAACTTAGATTGCAAATTCAAAATTTTATTCAAATATCTACTGAACTTAACATTTTGTACACATTTTTGTATTATTAGAGTATATTGTAATTTTATTGAAAGTAATTTGATTTATTTCAGGAATGAATCTTTAAAATCTGCACATATACATAAAAAGGCAACTATAAGTGATTGATCATGTATTTCATACTATTGAAATTACTGAATTGCATTACATTGTGAACACTGGCAAAAACAAACGAAAAAAACAGCAAAAAATGACGATATGTAAATATGATACAGAGTGATCAACTATGACACTTAGCCTGACCTAGGCCTAGTTATGATTTTCATTTCAACTGCATTCATCTAATTCAAGAAGGGTCTGATGATATATGTATGATTCTGCAATACTCATTCCTATTTTAAAATATTGAAGGAATGATTCCCTTGTAGCCTTAACAACTGGTAGGAACCACTTGACGAGGAGGCTCTTGCAGGAATTACTGGCTGCATGGGACTTGCAAGCTCTTGTTATCGGGTGTCTCTCACCATCTTCCTTCCTCACTATTCACAATGCAGTCACAAATTCTTTGAGATGCTAGATTTTAGTAATTGCTAAAACTGCGAAATGTTACTAAATACCGAAAAAACTAGTAAGTGTATGTTTGGCGAAACCACAAGTGTTTCAGCAGTTCTTACATTGTGGCTATGACTTTTCTTTATTGTTATAACCTTGCACAATCCTTTCAGAAAATAAAAATAGTTATTTAATTGTTACTAATTCTGAAACTAATATCTTTTCTGACTTTCCTAATTTTTTTCATGAAATGGAAACCTATTTCTTTTCCATCATGATTGTGGTGGCATTATGACAATTCCTTATGTCTCAGAATATAAAATAAAATTATATTAATTTATGCTTATGTTAAATTTTTAACATTAAAATGAGTAGTATTGCAGATTATAAATTACAGTAATTGTAATAACATTCTAAAGATTTTGATCATATGTTAGAAGCCATAGCTGTATTATTAAAATGGAATAGTTAATTATTAATTGTTAATTAATAGATACAGAAATTTAACATTTAACAATTTTTTCAATTTTTATTGATTCCTACTAAATTTTGGTTATTTATTATGATTCCCATTGTAATTATTTATATGTATTCCATAATAGCCAAAGTAGGGTTTTTAAGGAAAAATTTTGTTTATTGATCTTTTTATTTGTACATGTCAATTTTATATTCATTAAGGCATTTAGTTTGCTGGGCAGAGGAAATAAATTTTCGTTAACTATAGTTAACGAACTCAATTTTCTTACACTGGACTGGAAGAAGAAAGAAAGGAAGAAGAAGGAAGAAAAAGAAAGAAAGAAAGAAAAGAAAAGAAAAGAAAAGCACTATATAAATATATTAGTGGATTATAAATAGGGCATATATAAATGGTCCATTGAACTCACTGTTTCATTCTTTGATTAGCTTCAAGAATTAATGGATACGCGGGATGTTTGCAATCCTAAACCCCTGATTGCTCGTCATTATGTGGGAGAAATTTCTACGAATACAGTGAGCCTAAACTTGTACGCCCACGCGGTTTGATTCCGAAATGCTGTGTGCCTAAACTACCTTACCAAGTTTCAAAAAAACTAAATTCAATTCCTCTAGGGGACGAGGCACACAATCACAATAATCACAAGTAGCCCCAATTTTTAATGAATTTAACCATTCATTGGTCCTTGGAGAATCGAGAATATCAGTTTTAGAACAACTATTATAACTCGAAATTAATGTTCACGTCTTCACAAATACTGTACTGGCAAAGTTTTTTGAAGCTGTATCAAGACGTCTGTAAACAAATTTAAAAACAATGTAAACAAATCCAATACTCTACGTACCTTAATAAAGGCATCTTTTCTTCTTGTGTATGCAGTGTTAAGTTTTATTTACAACAATGTGCTGGACAGCGAGCAATTTTAAAATGTTTATTTTTCTCTCCTACTACTTTTCTGTATGTTCTCTGATGACATAACAATATTTACTGTAATAAAACATAGTAAAATAAAAACATAAGGTGTATTTCTGTCAACTTAAGAACAAACAAATTGTTTTCATGATCTAATATTCCGTTTCGTGTGGGTGCTCTTCGCGTATTCGTCTATCCGTTGTGAATGTCTTCAGTTGAACTTATTGCACTTCTTACAACAGTTTCTTCTTCATTATCCTCTACACTTCATAACTGTAATTCGCTGGGAAAGAAATTTAATTTCTAGTTCGCATTTATTCATATAAAACTACAATTTAAGTTTAAGTACTTACTGACAAAACACGGCTTGGATTGTTAGTTCCCATAATGGAAGCTGATGTGAAAGGAAAACGCAGAGTCAATCTCTTCGTCCACGAACACAGTAGCCGAGCCCACGTGCACTGACGCTCGCTGTGGCTCTGAAGGGATCTGGTGGGGGAGGGGTGACATACGAACTGCAGGGAACATACGAATTTCACGTTGTTTCGCGGCACGTGCCCGCCAGCCTATCAAGGAAACCCGGTGCCGAATACATGTGCAGTTTGCTTATATGCAGCCGGGCTGGCCGGTCGCATTGGGTGGCGTCTTAAGTCATTTCGGCCGGGGCTGTGCTGTGCCGGGGTGCTCCGTGCCGTGCTGGCCGCTCCGAATGGGTTCCCTCCTTTATCACCATTTGTTCCACTAGACTGCTTCATTCACATTTTTCCGATCTCCCGTATTCCTCCCTACCTTCCGTCACATCGTTTGGATGACCCTGCCTCCCCCGGGGCTGGCGCCAGGTGCGGGCGGCGAGAGGCGCGTCAAACAACCCCAGAGCGCGACGCGACGCGCCGGCGGGGGTGGAGACGGAGGGAGAGGGCGCGAATCGCTCCGCCCCCGATGCGCTCGTTCTCCCCTCCGCAGGGCGCTCGGTGGCGGCGGCGGGAGGCCCCTGCTGCTGCGCGCGCATGGGCCCTGCCCCCTCTCCCCATGCCCCGCGCAGGCGGTTGGCGGCCCTGGGTGGCGGTGGTGACGTTCGGCCTGATCGATCTGGGGCCATGGGGATCGCCGCCAGCGACCGGCGCCCGCCCTCGCCCTCGCCCTCGCGTCCCCTGACCTGCGACCGCGCGGCCCTCTGCCCGCTCTGCCCCGGCCGCCCTTTGCGCCCTGCGCCTCATCGCTTTAAGGGCCGCGGCGGCGCGCTTTCCGTCGTCAGCCACCCAGCGGCCGTGATAAAGAACCGCAGCAATTCGTGCAGAAACTCCGCCGAAGCAGGTTGTTGCACTCTCCGGCCGACGAAAGGTGGCCGTCTTCGTTCCGCTACCGGCATCATCTGTTTTATGGCGCGTCTCCTTTTTATGTCACGCTACTGCTAGAGTGGAAAATTTGATATCCGGCGTTAAAACTGCCGTAGTTCGCAAACGTGAAATATTCTGACTTTGGAGCGGGTATGAAGTACGAAGATTAACATTTGCTTCACCAACGTTCATCGAAATGAACACTGAGTATTGTTTTTTAAAAGTAAGTTGAAATTACCTAATTTCTCTGAAGGGCTTTCTGTCTTTGTGACAAGTAAAGATAGAAACTGCAGATTTTTTTTTTTTTGATGTTAAGGGGCCTAATACAGATTAAAACAAATCAGGGATATATCATGATAATTATTCACGAAATAATCCTCTTGCACAGTTGGTTGCTTGAAGAAAATTTGTTTATGGTGAAAAGGAGTAGTCATACAAACTGCATAGACGAGTGTCAGTTCAGCAAGTAATCTTCGACCGGCGGAGGGGTGTAACGGGTGAATACGGGTTTGCAGACTAAGTGGGAGCCTCTGTGTTTGGCTGCGACCTGCTTCCCCCCCCCCCTTCCCGGAACGACTCCGCGCCGCCCCGCCCCACCCCGCCCCCCCCCCCCCCGCCCCACCCCGCCCCACCCCGCCCCACCCCGCCCCACCCCGCCCCACCCCACCCCACCCCACCCCACCTCTCGCCAGCCACTTCTCTCCGCGCGCGCCTGTGCAGCGTCGGCGTCGAAGTGTAAATGACGAGGCGCGATTAATACTGGAGGAGGCGCCGGCGCGGCGTCGGGTAATTGGCGGGCGCTTCCTCTCGCCGCCCCTCCGCCGCGCCAAGACGCCGGGGCGCAGGCGGAGGGGGCTGGTGCGGCTGCTGCTGGCAGCGGCGTTTGTCCCTTTGTCAGCTTCCACCACTTGGACGTTCACCCTCATCGACCTCTTTAAGGCCACCTTTGCGTAGCCGTCGTCAGTCTTTTATATCCACCGCATGGGACAGTGCCGCTTTCGACTTCTTTTCGGTCCTTGCTGTCACTGTGACGTTGCGTTTCTCTTCCGACCTCATCATGAAACTCGAGGGTTTTTTTATTTGATCTACTCATCATTATGTACTTTTCTTGTGCCCTTTCGTCCTTTGTTTCTGGTTCATCTCCTTATTATTCAGTGTGCTGTAGACATTGCAACAGTACCCCAATCCTAAACAATGGACTTCAGACACGTGCCACCAATATTGAAGCTTCCGTTTCTGTGTATTCCAACGTACTACTAGATCACCTGTTTGTAGATGACATTCTTTCCGTAGCGGCCCTTCCCGGTAGTGTGCTGTGGCGTTCCGCTGTATTTGCGTGCCTCTGCGTTGCTCGTCCACACGCCCAGCGCTGCGTCAGCCTCTTCCCGCCCCGCCCCGCCCCGCCCCGCCCCTTCAGCGCCCTTGCCACTCCCGCGGCAGCGCCTGTCGACCGGATTTGAGGGAGAGAGACTGCTTTGCGCCGACTTGGCGGCCAATCCCTGAATCCGCCCGCCCGAGGCGAGACCGCGCTGTGTCCGCCTCCGCCCTTGGAACGTCGTCGGGGTTTGAGGCGCGTCGCCAGGCGACGAGGTGTCGCGAGCGTGAGCGGATTCGACCAACTCTAGTTGGAGTAGGTTTAAAATTGCATACATTGTGCATTTCACCATTCTTCATGCGTCGCTCACATTTCTTCATTTTTTAATTATTGAATTGTATTTTGGAAAGTTTACTCGTAAGATTAATTTCAAATCGCTTTTAGAAAGATGTTTCAAATATGGTGTTCTTTTATGACACTGCAAATTTCCATTATTTTATGTAATCGGGCGAATGTTTATACAAAATGAGATTGATTACTCAATGCGCTATGTTCCTTCCCGAACATTATGTATGTTTTAGTTTTCTGATTGAGGCAAATACCAGTATTAGCACATTCTTCTCCCCATTTTTCTTCGTAGCTCTGCAAATAAATGTAACAAATTGCCACGCCCCCTCCATTGTGCGCACGCTAAGGTTGACCATTCATTTGTTTCGTTTGCTTTCATGAAATGCGGATATCAGCGGTTATTCCATCACGTTCCCTTTATTTCACAGTTCCCCAATGTTAAATCGATTTCTAACTTCAAGGATATTAGCGTTGTCTAAGAAAAAACGATGAGAGAAAAGTGGAGTATTTTTCTAAAGTGTTAATTTTGTGTCAGCCGTATGCAAATTAGCAATTAGTGTGTACCGTCAAGATTCAACCATCAAGTACTTTGTTTCATTGATACAACCGGAGCCGACCTCAGCACGCCCGTCCACTGCCGGGAAGTTGTGGGGGTGCCTTCGGCCGGAAGTAGAACCGCTGGCTATTGTCCTCGTTCTGACGGAGCAGAACAGAAGTCGCCCGTTTTACGCGAAGGAGGCGTAAATACACTCCAGGCCGTTTTCCTTTCGACTTGACGTTTGGCCCCGAAGTTTCCTCAGCACCGCCTCACTACTACTCCGGATAACGCATTGTGTTGTGGGTATTGCAGCAGAAGGGAAGGCAAAACGGAGAAATCTCTAATATAAAGCTTTGCCGCGTGAGCTACATCCAGATTATTCCCTTTTAAAACGAGATAAATAAAAGCCGGGGCGAATATTGGCTTCTCGTGGCGGCTGGCGAGGGTCGCCTGCGGCACCTAATCCCGTTTGGTGACGTCAGCGGCCGCGAATTTCCGCCCGGCGTCGCAGAGCTGCGGCCATCGATTGCGCCCCTCGGGGCGCCGTCGAACCGTGTTGCGTCTCACGCCCGCCCTCCCTCGGCGACTGGCGGTGGCGCGGCCTCGGGGGGCGACCGGCACACGCCACCCCACCTCACCTCCCCACCCACTTCGTGATGTGTTATAAAGAGAGAAGGGAACGAAGTGAGAGTTTCTCTGCACGTTGGCGCGCAAGTGAAGGATCATCGCATAAAAATTCTGAATTTTGATTTCATATGTTCATTTATCTTCTATTCAGCTAGTGCAAGAAAGCCGTTCCGGAATTGCGTTTTTGTAATACTACTTGAAAGTAAATTATTTTATAGACATTCGGGGCGCGCATTTTCGGTCCCGCATTCAGAACGATCTTTATCTATAACGCTTGTTAGATGTAACTCATAATACGTTACGTTTTCCCCAGGTTTTGTTAACAAGTGTTTCATATATGGTAAATTTGTTTTCGGATTTTACGTTTATAAAAATCTAAAAGTTGTTGAGGCAGGTTGAACGTCACTTAATTTGCTGGCACTTACAAAAGTAGCCAATAGCTCACGAACGTGCTCTCGTCGAGGGTATATTTTGCCGATCACATTTAGAATAAATTCTGTAAGAATTCTAAAAAAAAGTGTTTGATGGCGTTTCAAAGCACATCAGAGTGAAATACTGGGAATACGATACTCTTTTTCCGTTATTACATGAATTATTATGATTTGATTGATCAGATCTACTATTGGTTAAACATTAGGTTTAATTAATTAAATGTGAAATAAAGGACGTGAGATTCGTGACTGAAGAAAGTTGTTCGCAGGGAAATTAAATAGTATCACTTGTCACGATTTATTTCCTTCAAAATTTAGATAATTTTATTTCTTAATTAGAAATTAAGATTCATGCTATTTTCTCCTTAATAAACTGCGCGATAAACCGGTCTGAGTGACGCGGGGGCTCTGGGGCTTCCGCGCCCAAGCGCACGTTTCATTCGGTCTGTGGGTGCGAATCCCGCGAGAGGCATGGAGTGTGCTGTGGTATAATGAACCCCACCCGCTATGAATAATCTGGCGAAGCCACTTCTGAGGTACTCTCCCGTAGGAGCGGCTACGCGCTGCCGAGATGGACCTACGGCCACCTTTGGCGGTCGAGGAGGGGAGAGCCACATCGGTGCATCGTAGAAATTAAATTTGGAATGGCGACGGGGCGGCATGCCTCGGGAACCCGCTGGGGACCGGAAGGTTATGAAGCATCCTAACCCATCAGCAACGTCATCAAAAGACTGTAAACAAGGAAAGAAGGTACTCTTCAGAACAAGCCAAGCGGCGTTCGGATGGATGTAGGGGTGGGTAGAGGGCATAACTCGAAACACACACCGGCTTGAAGAAGTACGACCACATAGATTTTTGCAATTTTGTCTTGTTTAATTTTTAAGCCCTAATCGATACGTTTTTATACACTATGCCGGATGATGGACGACCTAGGCCTAGTAGTATGTTCAAAATTTTTTTTGGGGGTATGAAATGTATTAGTAGAAAAAAATCAACGTACGAAAACAGAAATGTACAAGCGACCGAGGTGCCATACTAAGCCAGTCAAAAGTGTGAAAGGTAAATCCCGAATTTTTCGCTAGGTAAGACAGTTCGATGATGTACTTTATAATCGACTTCACGTAGGCGGGGGAGAGGGAGATAGCGAGTGTCACTAGCTTCTTATCTACGCTTTCTTATGTTTAGGTTTGGCAGTCAACTGTCGGAACAGTAAATTCGATGGCGGCAACGGATTGTCGTAATAAGAACCGGGCTCGCGAACCGCCTAGCTCATGAATGAAGTCTTTGTCAAGCGAGGACCCATCGTTCGCCCCACAACTCTATTGAGACCGCTTTCAAATTCATCGGTGTCTTTTCAGTTTCCTTTTTATCATATTGTTCATTTGCTCGGATTACCCACTGCTCACCATCCAATGTTCTCCTCCATTTCTTGTGCATTCATCCATCCTTCGCCCCACCCTCTCTCCAAGCTGCTTCCCACGTTTTCGATTCAGTCAACATTCTCATTGTTGTTTCACCTCGGATCAGCTACCGTTCCGTGTACCCGTTCTCCTCCTTTTCCAGTTTCGTCAGGTTTTTTTTTGTCGGTATCTTTTCCAAGTCGTTTCCTCGGTCTACAACTTTCCTCTTCGTTACTTGGAGCTTCTCTGATCCCTTATTTGCATCGTCCCCAAGCCGTCGTGCGGCCATCGATTCATCTCCACCTGCGCCCCTTCCTTGCGGCTGCATTGTGCCCCCGCTCATAAGGAGAGCGCGCCGCGCTATCTCGCCGGATCGCGGCTGGGGGAGCGCGCGGTCGCTGCGGGGGAGGGAGCGGCGCAGTCGATAAGGCGCGCTCGCGAGCTGCGTGACGGGAATACGGATTCCGACGCCGCCCCGCGCGGCCCCGCCCCGCCCCGCCCCGCCCCGCCCCGCCCCGCCCGCGATGCGGGGGCGTTTAACACCGTGCCGCGGCGCCCCCGCCCCTAAACAAAGCACCGATGGACGCTGGGATAGCTAACGAGTTAGATGATTAGTGGCGCGGTGATAACATCTCGACATCGGTAATTAGAACAATTTCATCGTATTCATTATCTCAATTGCATCCTCCGCCGTGCGTACCTCCTGTCGCCGCTGCCCGTTCCCCCTTCTCGAACGCCCGGAGCACATTTCCTGTCGCCCTCGACGCGTCTCACGCTGCGCCTCGCCTCTGCTCTGCTCTGCCGCGCCCCCGCGCGCCACGGGCCCTTACCAACGCCTCCGGCCTCGCCTTCTTACATTGTCGCCTCTTCCTCCGGCGGCGGCCGAGCCGCCCCCCGTCGGCCCGGCGTTGCTTAGCAACCTCACGACCCAGGCTCCGCCGGCGGCGCTGCTGCCCTCCCCAGCTGTGGCGGCTTGTAAGTGAGCAAATTTATGGGCAGCGGCCGAAGAGGGGGAGGCATGTGCGCCCCGCGCGGAGGAGCTCCCGGTGCTTCCCGCCCGCCGCTCCGTCCCCGCCCCCGCCTCCGCCTTGCTTCGAATAGCGTCTTGCCCGTGCAGATTCTTCAAGAATTCAACCTCACTCGCGTTATTGTGTTCCCTACACGTCTCTCATTCCATGGCTTCCCGGTCTCCATTTCCTTCCCGCTGACCTTGCTTACAGTTGCGAATCGAGTTGGGATGCGGAGGACTCTTACTTATGTATCATCTATTATAAATTCATTCATTTTAATTCCGGTATGTTCGTCAAACAATTGATCATCTCTTTGAACTAGAAAGAACGGCATTTGAATGCAAGCGATTCTGTAGTGTGATTATGATTGAACCCATGTGTTTGATGTAGCTCATGGAATTCTTATAACTGCCAAGTATCATTTGAGTTCTTTATCCAAAATGTTTACATCACATAAAAATTAAATCTATCGTATTTAAAGTACCTTATATCATACTGCAAATACGATATTAATGAACATTTCTTATTCTCTATAAATCTTACTACTGGGATAAAAATGCACTTTATCACTGTATGGATTTTCAATATACTACAATAAACTTCCGATAGTTGGATTTTAGCCACTTTTTGTGCGAATGCAGATTACTCGTATCTCTATCATATAAATGTGGCATTTTGAGGCTCACTGCGTAATAGTTCCAAACCTATCTGCAACGGAACGCAAGTATTTTGTGTCAGTGTTGACTGAGGTATAGGAACCTCATTGCAGAACATCTTTCATGGCGTACGATCAAACAAAACCACCGCGAATGGACTTACGTTTTCCATTGTAACGTGAATATTTAATTTAAGAAATAATCGATAAATTACGTCGGATCATTCTTCACGGTGCAAAAATTCCCTGTTATTATATTTTAATAATAGGAACTCGGTGTCTCGGTCCGTGGGAAGTAAGGGTTCTTAACTTGCCCCGAAGTCTGCAATTGTGGCTGCAACTCGTACGTTTTCAGAGGTTAATTCGAACCGGAGCGGAGATTTATGAGGCCATCCATTCAGCTGAAGGGGCGGCGCGGTCCCGCAACGGGGCGCGCCGCGCCGCGACGCCGGCCGTCGAATAATAATCCACTTGCCGACGCCTGGTTAATTTCGTCGATATTATCGACGCGCGAGGGCTGCCGATCCTATCGCCGCCGATCTCCGCGGGATACGTGCGCTGCGGTTATCGACGGCCCTCGACGCGCATCAAGTGCGTGAGCGCGGGCTGCGAGCGTGCGCTCCTCGTGACACGACCGCTTACTTCATCGGCGGCCGCCTGCGCTTGTTTTGCTAAGGCGGGCGGGAGCCACTTCTTTTCGCAGATTCGTCGTTTTCGTGCGTCATCCTCTCGCTCTTTTCTTTGAGACGGTCTAACTTTGATTGTACTTACGATAATTAATTCTCGGGTTATCGTCCCTAGTAGTATCGATTATTGCATTTATTAACATGCTTCTCCGAGGATTCGGAACGAATGAGTAGTATTTATCTTGTCATTGTCTTATGAAGATGGATTTCTTTTGATTTGTGTGTGTGCGTGTGTAAGTTATGTAATGCTACAAAACATCGATGTCGAGGTTTTGAAAGAATACATACTTTGAGGGTCCTTACTACGGAAACTATATGTTTATTCGAAACGTCCGTCCATTAGTTAATCTGGATAAATTTATCATTGCTAAGAAAGTTTCTAAGGAAACGTTCGGGAATTGTTGCTGTGTCAACGAATGCTGTTAAATATCAAGAGATTCAGCGTTGCCAATCATTGCCTTTATAACGTGGGTTTTGGAACATACTAGAATGGTAATGTTTTTTCAAAAGTAGTTTGATGAAATGGGCTTTGCAAACCTTAGTCGGAATTTCAGAGGTTCATAATTTGCGTTACTTTTTTATTGTACATAACGGTTACAGATTATCCGAGAAAGTCTGTGCTGTGTTGTAGCACCATTAGGTATTTTTTACAAAGCCATTATTGTATACGTTTTCTCATGTTTATTAGAAATGGGAAGTGTGTCTCCTGCAATCAAGTTCGGATCGTTACATCCCTTGACTGTAAATTTAAATGTAATTTCACAGTGGATAAGGATTATCTTTCATTATTTTGTAGCTGCAAACTCATCGGATCTCGAAATAATGCAGAAAAAAACCTGTGTGTTTGGAGAATACATCAAAAGTAGCGAGTAGCACGGCTAAAGGGAGGGTTGAAACCACAGAATATTAGTGAGGATTGCTGGCGATGGAAGCGGGTATTGACGGCGAGGCAGCGGTGTTAACAAAGTTGAAATGCAACGGGCGGAGTCTGCAACTCGGCGCGACCGGCGGAGCAGCGCCGCGGGCCGGCTCCCCGTGCTCTAATCAGGCTCCCGCGCCAAGACAAGTAAACTCCCGGTGATTTGTCGACCGCAGCCAAAGAAATCCCTGCGCCCGGTCTCCCGTATCCACGCGCGCGTGCGCGTTCAGGAACGATTAATCTTTCGCTGCGAGTTAAAAAAAAGCAACACATACACACGCGGCGCGCGAGTGTGCGTTTGAACCAGAATATTTCTTCTTGACGTTTTGAACGAGTTCCATATTTCAGCGCGCGGTCTCTTTGCATACATCCATAGCAATGGCTTCCGGCGAAGGCAGGCCCGCGTGCGCGCCGAAGGCGACGGCGATGGCGGCGACGCGCGACGCGAAAGTTGGGAGCGCTCAGCCGCCCCGCCCCGCCCCGCCCCGCCCCGCCCCGCCCCGCCCCCTCCCCGCTCACTCCCCAGCCTGCCCCCCTTTCCTCTGTCCCTGCCCCGACCCACATTCTGTTACTTCATGTATTTTACTTGAGTTCATTGCCTTTTTATTTGAAATTTCCTCACTTCCTCTGCCCTGACGGGGATTCATTTGCCTCGGACTGTTCTGTCGTTCTGGTTGCTACGTGAAGTGTCAAATAATATAAAAAAAAAAGATTTTTGCTGCCTTAAGCAAAGTAAAATATTTTGTATTAGGTTTGCAAGCTTTAAAGGAATATGGTCTCTACTCCACTCCCTTATTTATTTTTATATTTGCGAACTACTACCTACTATTCTTAAAGCTATAGTAATGCAGGTATGATCTGAATCCATGATATGATCATGCCATGAATTTTGTGTTGGATGTTTAAAAGAATTTGATTAGCGAATAGTTATTTTTCACGTTATAAGTGACAATGATTTGGGTCTTCCAATGCGATCCTCATTGTTGGATGTAGTTTAAATCATTCTAACATATTTGTTGCACTAATTTTAAACGCAAAGCGACCACCTGTGTTTGAGAATTCGTTTTCACGAATTTGATGCTGCTCTTCGACTAAGGGAGGTTGGAGTTCCTGTGTTAGCGCGGACCACCCTACCTGTTCTCTGCCGTCCACCGGCAAATTCTGGTAATTGCTTCCGTCGCCCCGCGGCCCCGCCTCCGCCCGCCCGCCCGCCCCCGCTCTCTCGGTGGCCCTCTGGCCTCGCGATGCGGGCCCCGCTGACCGTCACCTCTCCTTCCCTTCCGCGCGTCCCGGATTCCACGCCCTCACGCAAGTGTCTCTGCTTCCGTCTTCACCCTCCTCGCCCTCCTCCTCCACATCGTGCACGATTTGTCCGCCCCCTTCCGAACCCTTGGACCGTTCCCGCCTTCGCCCTGCTTCCGACGCGACGGACGGTGTCGCTCTGGCCGCTTGGCTGGCCTCGTCCCGCTGCTCCGCTGTGCGCTCTGCCGCGAGCGTCCCTTTGGCTGGGCCCCGCCCGCGAGTGCCTTTGGCCCGTGCTTATTACGCGTTCTTCGCCCGTTCGCGCGGTCGCTCGCCAGTGTTGCGCGCAGCCCGCCCATCCGTTCGCATGAAAGGGTTTTCCACGAATTGTTTTCCGCGCTACCTGGGTTGCCAAAGCCACCGTCCACGTACGAATTGCGTTTCTGTTTGTCGTTGCGCATGTTTTTTTCTTCTAAGAATTTGTCGTGAAGTAACTACTCATGTAAAGAACATACTTCTAATTGGGACTTTTCTGTGAGAATATGATGAATTATTTTAGAGGAAAACATTGTCGTGTAATTTAGACGGGTGCTAAATGTTTTTTGATGCGATCAAATTTGAAGCTACTGTAATTGGATGTCTTATTTTGTTTTTATTTCTTCAAATTATTATTTGTCAGAAATGTTACATCAATTTCCAATGCAATTCTAGTGCACTAGCATTTCGCGAAAGACGGTGATGCTTATGAACGTCGCAAAGTGCTATAATGCCAGTTTTGCAGACACAACAGTTCAGTTCTTGTGGTTGTCTGCAATCCTGTTTTTCGATTGAAAAATGCTTCTTCTGACTTAACCGCTCTGTAATCCTCGCCATTTATTTCTCTCCTATCTGCTCTACCCAAAATCGACTTCCAACGCTGTACTTACCTCTTCTTCCACACCGTTCTTGCTGACGTGTTGCAGTTTCTTCGTCTCTGGTACCTTGCCTGTCTTTCCCCGCTCATTACATCTCACCCATTTTCACGTCTCTGCGCCGCCTTCGTCACAAACGACCTCTCACGAACAGCCTGGGCCGTTCAACGCGTGCTTCTGCCAGTGCCGCCCAGTATTTCCGTATTTTGACGTCCTCACTGTCATTTTCTCTGTCACGGTTTCCGATCCCTCCGCTGTTCCGTTAGCCGTGCAAATTGGTTGGCCGTTTGTGCTGCTGCTGCCGCCGCCGCCCCCCTCCGAGCGATGTCGTGTATCGTCGGGTGCCGCCGCCTCGCAATTGCCGCGAGGGCGGTATCCGGTTCGGGGCGTTTCATCCCGTCCCTGCGCAGCCGCAAATTGCGTTTAGGATAATTTGTCTCACGCTTTCCATTTCGTGTCGGTCGTGTTGCTCTCGTCCACGCCCATTCTTCCCGGCGCGGCTCCGCGACGGCTGCTGCTCTCTGCTCACCCAACTACCACCCCCACCACCCACCCGCGGACGTGCGCAGTGTGAGCCTTCATGCGCACGCGTCTGTGCGAAATGACGTCGCCCGCGGCCCAAGTCATTTCGCGAAAATAATGGTTCTTCCAAGTCCGATAATGCACGTAGTATTCGTAAACTTCCTCTCATGAATTTACTTGGAACCCCTTCCCTGCCAAGCTGACCTCAAGCAAAGTCGGAGCTTGTGTTCCTGCCTGCCTCTTTTCTAACTAGGCTATGCTTAGCTTAAAACGTGTTCCTTACGCCTTCCCCTTACTTTCACACAATACACAGTCGAGGTGGCAAAATTAATCAAAACATTTTCCTGGGAATAGAAATTAAAACATCCGTTTCAAATTTCCAGGTCGAGTTCGACCAGATCGATTAGGATATACATTTTGGAGAAATCCTTTGTATATTCCATTTAAACAAACTATGTGAGAAAGAAAAATAACGTAAATATATTATTTGTTAATTCTTTAACTATAATATTAATCTCATTAAAGCAGTAAGTTTTAACTGATATCGAAAATAAATCCGAAATCCACATCTTCTTTGAGTTTTAAGATCGTAGCTCCAGAGAGCCCGTCAGGTCGGGGGGGGGGCGGAAGGCGGAAGGGGAAGGCGGAGCAGCGCGAGCGATTCGAGCGGCGCCGCGGGAGGCAAGGGGTGCGACCTGGCGCGGTTATTACAAAAGACGACGAATCGCTTTGCTGGCCGGCGCCGTGCGGTGGCAGATGGTCCCCAGCAGGGCAGAGTATCCGCCGCGGGCCATGTTTTTTTACGACACAGTCCCCACGTCCTCTCCACCTTGCCCTCGTCCGCCGCCACCGCCCCGGAGATTTATGAGCCGTGCGTGGGCGGGCGCCACCGCCCTGCCCCGCCCCACTCAGCCCACTGCCGCCTTTCGTGCCCCGTTCCCATCCGTCTCTCGGACCTCTTCTTGCCTTCCTTCATTCGTCTCCTTGTGCTCTCATCTGTCGGCATCCCTCTGTCCTATTTCTTTGTGCACGATCCTTGTTGTCGACCGTATCACTACTTTCTTTACGAGTTTCTTCTTCATGCTTTTATTTATTTATTTATTTATTTATTTATTTTTTGTTCCTCTTTGTCGATATTTCTTCGTGAGATTCTTTGACTGGCGTCCTTCCAATTCCTTCAATGGGTTTCTGTTTCTATAATTGTGTCTGTGATGTTGATAGAAGTAGAATAGTGAAGGAACGCGAAATAACTTTTCTTGGGCGTTAGGCCATGGCTATGTCCCAAATCTCGATTCCTGAAAATGTTCGATATCTTAGTCACTTTCTACTTTTCTCTCATAGAATTCACAAGTTTTCTTTTAGGAGTGAAGCATCTCGAAGCAAGAATAGTGGGAATGTTCTGGACTTGCTCAACTTTTACTGTAGTTTTTACAAAATTGTAGGTTGAAAAACAAGAGAAGAGCCGATGGGTATAGTTTCCAGTTCGGGATTGCAGTGTCAGTTCGCGATGATTGTGAAGTTCGCTGGTCTTGCCCGCAAGCAACCTGAGCGCTTTGGGCATCCTCTGCTCTGGAAGATCGCAGTGCCCTCTGCGTGGGACTGCTCCTTGCCCGCCATTTGTCTTCCTGCGGATCAGGAATTGTCTGCACTAAATTTCTAGAATTTACTGCACTAAAACATTTTTTTTTGCTATACTACGTACTTGCCTAGAAAAGAGATGGTATTGTAATGTTGCGGCGACTTTTCGCTAGAAAAAATATTGTGGGCCATGATTTGAAGAGGGTGAATCTTGTTCCTATGTGTACTAAATTACTTCCTCCAACATGTGTAGTCACAATCAATTTGTATAAGTCCGTGATCCAGACAAATTCGACAAATTGGTCCGCCCATTTGTCGTCAATGCCAGCACCTAAACGTTCAGACAATCTTATCCAAAATTGATGTGACCGAACTCTTGGTTTGAAACGGATATTTTGATTCTGGGGATACTTTACATGAAGCAAAACATTCCAAATTTGTTTATTAAACTTTGTTCTCGGATAGCGCGAAGAACGCTTAAATGAATGGCTCAGGTTTTATTATCGTTAAAATATCCAGTTTTCGGAAATTTTCCAAGGTTTAAAATTTTTGCGTCGGCTTCCAACAACTACATAATTGGGGATAGATTTTTTATTTAACAAAATCTGTTCGTGAAAGTATTTGTCTATAGCCATTATAAGTTCCGTAAAGGGCGATTGGCCTCAGCGCTGTTAGATCCTGGGGTTCCTTCTCGATCACCCAACCAGGAACCCGCCATGTCTCGAATTCGCCTACCCTTTGCGACTTCACGTAGTTAATGAATTCGAAAAGCGAAGCTGGTTTCGCGATCGTGGCCTTTTAGTAGAACCATCTCAGCATTCGCCTGGATAAGAGAGAAACGACGAAAACCCCGGTCAGAATGGCCGGCACTGGAATTGAAGTTGGGCCTCCCGAATGCGAAGTCAGCGCTTTACGCTCTGAACCAATTCGTTCGGTGTCCTTCAAAGACAAGCTTTATCTAAAATAACCTACAAATTTTCGAAAAAATGTGCTATTTTTACTTTTCGCGTAATTTTGTGTAAAATACAGCTAACATTACTTTTCAAAACCGACTTCAAATGTTTTCCCTTATATTTTTTTCTCATTAACTGCAAAAGATGCTAAAAGTGGCATTGGTCCCTTTCTCGGCGAACTCGACAGTTTCGAAAGTTGCAAATATTTAACAATGCAAAAGTACAAAATTGATAATTTTTCTTTAATAGGACCTGTTATAAGGTCGTTTAGGTTTGTTGTTTAAAAAAAAAAATTTTTTTTGGAAAGGCAGTTGATAAGTTGTTTTTTTTTTCTGAGAAACAGTTCTAACTTTTTAATTTGTTTCCTCTCAGCAGGCGCGGGATTCGGGGGAGGGGGTGCAAGGAGGGGCAAGTGACCCCTCCCCCCAATGTTGGGACATGTTTTTTAAAAGCATTTCATTTCGCTGATCTTCAAATCTGCATCGTAAGCGATTTACTTTTTTCTGTAATTTGAGAAGAAATTGAATAATAATTAGGAGAACAGTAATTTTATTTAGCCGAGCTAATACGGTACTTTATAAATTGATGAACGTTAGTTCAGTACTATAAAACGCGCGTTCAGTGTTACTGTGAATACCCCATATTCATAAGTTATTTCTCAATTCTATTGCTTTTATACGTTATTTACTTAGAAATTGTTCCAGTTTCATGCCTAAAATCACGAGTCATAACACTCGAATTAACATATATTATGATTAAGTAAATTATTTCCATTATTTCCAAGTTTCCTAACGTTCTTAAATATTTCAAATGCCGAAAAATAGGTGCTTCTCACGAAACGGCGTTTCGTGGGTCGGAGGTGCGATAAAATCATGTTTTTTTCAGCATTCCTGTAATCTATGGAAGCGTAGTTGGCAAACTGAAAACTTTAGGTGTTGTCCATGTAGAAAAACGATTTTCTTTAATGGATCTTCAAAAAAGAAGAAATTTGTCCACGCTGCGAAATGTACGGGTTCAAAAAAGATACCGACTAACTTTTCTGTGATCCGGTAGTTCTAACGTGAAAATACGGGTGTCAGAGACCAAAAACTGCGTTTACAATTTTTGAAAAAGTGAGAAAGTGAAAATATACGAATGATGTTATGTAAAACGGTTTATTATATTATATGTTGTATGTTTTCCATTATAATGTAAGGTATAATATAACTAATGTATGATATTTGTTTGATGCCACTGACAAAAACGCGACTGCTATACTAAATGTTATTACAATAATTTCACTTTTTTGTTATAAACCCGAATTTTGTTGCTTTAATCATAATGTCGGTTTCAATATAACAAAAAGTTTTATTGTTTTTTGGGCACAAAACAATTTTCATTACAAATTTATAATAAATACTAAAATAAATCGCAGAAATCTTGCAGCCATTTTCAAAGTGTATTTAAAGTCAATGTGACTTAAAGACGGAGTGTTTTAAAATCTCTGCAATCGAAATAGTGCTACGGAATGGCATAGACTTTCTCGTACTAGTTAGATTTCTAATTTCTTTGATCTGGGCGAACTGTACAATCTTACCTATTCTCTTGCCAGTTGCCAACTATCCCCGCCCAAAGTTAATTTTTTTCAAAATGATCTCCATTTGTATATTTTCTAATGGTAGAACCGAAATATTACTTTAAGAATATTAAAGAAGAGTAAAATCTCTTAAAAGGAAGTTGTTGTTGAAAACTTTGGAGCAGTTTTTAAGAAAATGTTGTTAAGCGTTACTGTAAATGCGAAATTTGAAACGTTTTCATAGAAATCTTAAAAAAAAAAAATCATTGGAAGTCGTTTGTAGTTCTTTCACTCACAAATGCAATAATGTACAGGGTGAGTCACGTAACTTTAGCACCTCCTGTAACTTTTCAACGGTTAAAGATGTTGAAATGCAGTTTTCACGGAAGTGCATGAGAAAATAGGGCTAATTGATACCTGTATTCATTTCTATTATATCACTTGTATTTTACGAAATATTTGAGGTAGCTTTGTTTTTTCAAATGAAACTATACATATTTTTTCAGTCTATCATAAAGACGAATCCAATGATATACATATTGTCATATGTTAGATAAGGATTTTTTTGAGAAATTTTGATTTTTTTGCGACCAGTTCTAAACGGATATTTTGAATGTAACAGACCGCCACAGGTCACGCAGCGCTCCACCAGCAAGCGCGCGCACGGGGAAGGGAAAGGATCTTAGTAATTCAAGATACAAAACATATCCCAAATATTGTGAACGCTCCTATCATATCGAGGATTCAAAGCTTCCTCGGTTCACCGAAGGAGGGGTCGGGGAGGTACGGTCGGTCCTACGCCTACGGCGCGGCGCATACGTTGACAGCCTCTCCACGTGCGAAATACGAAGATATGCTTAGGTCATCTCTCAGGTCAGATGGGAGGTGGCTCGATGAAGGACACTAAGAAAAGGTTCTCTTCAATGAAATCAATAATTATTATTTCATTATTCAATTTTTACGAAATTAAATTATTATATTATCATTTTATTATTCATTTACATACAAAGTATGCAAAACGTAAACACCGTAACACAAAACATTTACAATAATAAGAATACACTTTAATACAGTTGTTGCTGTGAGCCATCTCCTTTTATTTTTTATTTATTTATTTATTTATTACTTTGCTTGTGTACGACGATATGTAATACTTCAATATCATGAAAGTAAAAGGAAATGTTTCATTATGACGCTAGAGAGTATTTATTTTAAATCAATTAATTAGGAAGAAATCGTTGCTGTACACTACGCAGTTTTGATTATGAGTCTCTTCCGAGCTTCGGCCGGCTTGGACCTTGGAGAATACTCTGTCCCTACGAGATACGAGAATCTCGTTTCGTTACCTCCCGAGAGAAAGAGAATCTCCTTCGCCAGTGTACTCCCTTGGTCTTGCCTGGGCGCTTCCCCCTCCACGACCTCTCTCCCTTCTTCGGCCAGCGAGAATGATTCACATGTCGGACGAGATCCAGAGACTGAATGCAGTTTTGTCCGTCTCTAATGGTTACCTTTATTTACTATTGTTTACTATATTTTGGGTTTTATTAAAGGTTTCCCTTTTTTTTTTTTTTTTATTTTTTTTTATTGTTTGCTCAGAATATGCAATATTCTGTGCACGGTCTGTATTTATTCTTATGTTTTGTTTCAAGATCCCATTAATATCCTGTGATATAAAACCCCATTAACTGGAGTTGAAGTAATAAACAATTTTATTATAATACATACGATAAATCCTTATTTTTAATCCTTCCATTTCTCAAAAAACAATCTGGAAATGGGGAAGGATGGAAAGCAGAGTTCAGAAAAAAAAAAAAAAAACTACAACAGTTTTGTGAATATTTGGGATATGTTTTTATCTTGAAAAACTAAGATCCCTTCCCTTCCCCGAGCGCACGCTTGCAGGGGTTTCTTCAATTTGGGAAAAAATACTACACATGGTTAAGGCGCTAGTGTTGTTCACATGCACCAGACGGAAGGAAGTTTTGCCGTCAATCGAATTTTCGGTATCAAGGACCCATAAAATATGGATTCTGGCTGTACCACGTATTAGAGGATTTTTTTCTTCTAAATTTAACAACTTGATGTATCTACTAATTCGTTATCAGTGCTCGACAGAAAGAGTTTTTCTGCCGAAAATTCGTCCAGCATTACTTAACTTTCTCTACTGCGTACGCGATAGCAAGAAAATAAAAATCTGAAAAAAATTACAACGACGTATGTTTTGAACTTTTGAGATTTTTTCTAGCCTATTCGAAGGTTCTCGGACAGTGAATTTTTTTTTTTTTTCAAACACGTTTTTACTTTTGAATTTGGAGCTTAGAAAAGATCAATTTAGTAGTGAAACACAATGGCCCAGATACCATATCTCGCCACCTAAAGGGTTTTTTTTATTTTAATTTTTTATTTTTTTAATTTTTCTCAATTTTTCGGTTTCCTAATTGTAGAACCGAAATATGAGTTTAAGAATGTTAAGTAAGAGTAAAACTTGGTCATAAATGGCAATATTATTGAAAAATTTGGAGCACTAAAAAAAAAGGTGTTTAAACGTTCCTGTAAATGCGGAATTTGACATTCTTTTTCACAAAAACTATTGAGTTTTTCAAAAACTCTATTTTAAAGTCATTTGAGTCTTTTCTCACAAATGCAATAGTGTTTTAATATGGTTGGAAATATGCAAATTAACGGCGTGAGAGATATTTAAAAAAGATTGTGTAAGTTTTGAAAACAAAACAAAAGAATACGCTAAAATGAATTTTATGTAATTTTAAACGGTGCAATTAGCACTACCCGTTGCAAACGTTTGAAGAACAAATTTGAAGGTATTTTTGAGAAAATTTTGAGCTCGTTTTAACTGAAAACTGTTGAGTTTTTGAGAAACTTAATCTGACATTATTTAAAGATGTACTAGATACAATACATAGATAGATACAATAATGTGAACAAATTGCAGCTAATACAAATGAGACGAAGTCAAAAAATTGGTTTTGTAATTTTTGAAGAAAACAAAAGAATAGAGCAATATGGCGTTTATTTCATCCTATGGAGTGCATTGGTAACAATCGCTACCGAAAGTGTAAAGAAAACATTTGGAGCCATTTTTGAGAAAATCTTGTTTGTGTAATTTTTAAAAGTTGCAAATATTGCACGTAATACTGCGAGAAAACTACGAAAATTTCCATAAAATGTACAGGACCTTCCCCGTCCCTGCCTCTGAGGCAGCGAAGGAAACTTAAAATAACAGATCTAATTTTCGTTGAAAATCTTTGAATTTTCGAAAACTGCAAATGTTAGAATTAAAGAAAAAAAGTGAGTTATTGTAGCACTATTTGTTTAACTGAGAAACCTCGTGCTGAATTCTGAAGATATTCCGTACATTCTGTGTGGAATACTAACTCCTCATTGGGGTATAGTTTGTTGGCGTAAGCAGTGGATGAAATTGTGGTCAGTTTTCACATGTATCATTACCATTACAATTAAGAACTGGACGGCAATGTAAGCTAGAAAAAGGAGACAGAATTCGGAGTCCAAGATTACGTGACTTCACACAAAGCCGTACTGTATCAATTTCTGTTATTAATATCTCTCCATTATTACCTTTGTTGCAACTCTAATCTGCGCATGAGACTTTGTCAGATTTAGTTAAATATCACGAAATTTAATATTTATCACAAAATAATACGAAATACAAACAGAATCGTACATGAGAACTCGTGGAATTTCTCTCAAAGAGGTAAACGAGGGTCCGTGTTGTGCAGAAGAAATCAATTTTTCTTCAAAATCCGCTGCACTTATGTATTGACGCCATATCATGGATTGGCGGAGCGAACATTTAAATAAATAACATGATATGAACATGTAAACAAAGTATCAATGCTTTATGTGCGGTAAACGTGAAGACTATCAAATATCAGTAACAGTGAACGTCACGGAAACATAATTGCGCAAGCCAATAGCGCCGCGGAAATATATTACGAGAACAAAAATCGACAACACTTTTTTCACTTTAGGATTACAGCAATGTAATATTTACGGTGAGTTCATTTTCAATATAATTTCTCAGATTTTCAGTACGCCTTTTCCACCACAGCAGAAGCTTTCTGACATCCTCAGTTTGAGCAGGAAGCCACCATCTATGCGCAGCTTTCTTCAACTTTTCATCGAATGCGGATTGACGGCGCGTTTGATAGTAACCAGCCGCGATGAGATCGGGCAGGATGATGCAACTCTTCAAAATAGAGATTTGTAAGAATTTGAACTATGTGGAGTGGACGGCGATATGTGGAAGCGCGATGTACTAAGCAACGTATGAACGCCTTCTGATAATCGACCTCGACGTTCTCATATGCAGAGCCACGACTAATATGCAAATAGTTCGTATAATAATGGTCATCGATTACTGGGAATCAGGACACGGACTTGCTCAAAGGAAGCGGTCGTGGATGTGAGTGGAGGTCGTGCTTTTTCCTCATGCTTCACGTCTGTTTGACCACTTTCGAACTGTTCAATCCATTGCTAAACATTTCGCCTGGTAAAAAAAACATAGCGCCTAGCGATGTGACACAACCGTACAACCAATCTGCAGCCGATTAGAAGAATAGAGAACCCATTCGCGGTCCAATTTTGGCTTTGAATCTGCAACTTACCTGTTAATCCTTATGGTTATTCGAATATGTTGAAATGTATGTGGAATTTTGTCTGAAACCTATCGGTTTTGAGATGGTGATGTTTGTTCTTTATGAATATTTTCGTGAATAATGCCTCTGGTCAAATTATGAAAGAAGAATGGAAAATTGTGTCATGGACACAGAGTTTTAACTCATTTATGGGTGAGTTGTGCTGCGGATTGCATTATTGCAAGATTATTGTGTGTTTAGTAATTTGACCTGGAGAGCGCGCTGTGCGGCGTGGACCTTACCGGAGCCCTTCACGCGCTGTTCGCGGAGCGGGACCAACCGCAGGGCCAGGCCATGCCCTTCAAGCATTTCTGCTTTCTGGGCGAACACCAGTTAACGATGAAATGTCCACCAACCTGATGATTAAACCCATTTAGAGCCTTCTTGCAACATTTTATTTGGCATATTACAATGGTTTTCCATATGTGTGGATATTAAACGAACGTTTTGAAAGGGGGAGAAAACGAAAAATTGGTAATAATTTTTAGCAATTTTGTAATTGGTCAAAATTTATGCACTTGTTACTAAGTGTAAACCAAGTTAAAATATATATTTTATAGTTATAGAAACATTAATTAGACATGGGTAACAGGAGAAGTGTTCCGGGAATTGGGGGACATTGTGGGAACGAACTTGTGCATCGGCTGCTGTAGTCACTAGAAACCAAGACTGTGTACACAGTGTGGTGAAGTTGCTTTCATATATAAATTAAGTGTACATTGACGTAGGGAAACGCGTATTATGATCGTTTATCGGATTTTTCGTATGCGTTGACAAAGGGTTTGGCTGTGATTGTTGGAATCTAAGGCCCATTTAATTTTGAAGTTGAACCTTGCGGGATTGTCTTGTTGTACTGTCCTCGTTTCATTTTCTGATGTTTTTTAAGATGAGTATATCAAAACTGAATATTAATAATACAAATAGCCGAAAGATCCGTTGTGTTTAACAAACGAACGTAATTCGGGGAACTGAACGTTTTCTTTGATTTACTTTGGATGTTCATTTGGAATTTCTTAAAAGTGTTTGTGGATTATAAATTCAGGTCACAGGATAAATTTCGAAGGCGAAAAAAGGTAGGATACTGCATTCCGTTGTTATATCTTCTCTCGACACATGGCAAAAGTATTACAAATTATTTCAATACTTTTTCAGAACCACCTCAACAATACGATCTCGAAAATTTTGTCGTAAAATCCATTTTTAGGGTTCTTTTGACCTGCAACTCACACGTCACTATCAAGGTCTACTTGCGCTGTTTCAAAGAAGCGTAGGTGGAGAGGAGATTCACGCAATATTGTACCCAAATGTGGGAATCAGATGGATGGAGGGATATGTCACGCAAAACTGTCAATTTAGCAATTTTTGAACTGAAACATCATTAATACTCAGCAGTATTGTCTAATTGTGCCGTTATGAAGATCATTATGGTATTTTAACTTTCAACACGTGACGTTTTCAAAAGTTTCTGGAAAATGGCTGATCATTTTTTTCTTTAAAATTTTGTCGAATAGAAAGAGTGCATTTATAAGTATTGAAAAATTCAGATTTTCATTAAAACTTGTAACACTTTGAAAATTTCGAATATGTTTATATTTAAAAAGATAAAGGTTTTCGTTTAGAAAAATATAAGCTTTGTGCTCAACTAATTTTCGTGATTTTTACTGCAATTGAAAGACGTGCGTCCCATTTGTTTTATCAGTTTCTATTATTAACCGATTTTATAGAATAAACAGTAAATGTTAATATCTTGAAATTAATAGTATGCACACTAATCTGCCGTCATTTGTCATTATTTCACTGTGTGTTGTAAACGATATTGAAAGCAACAGTCTCTGAGTCTCCTCAGTCTCTGAGTCAACTCCAACATACATGACCCGATCTTTGGGATTATAAAACGTTTTAATAAGATTTCCATAAATATGTTCAACTCTGTGATCACAGTGATTAATTATTGTATTGCTCCAGACTTTGTACACCAACCACATTTCATTAATATTAGTCTTGGAGACTTAATACTGAACGACATGAAACGATGGTTTTGAGCTTTTCTATTTTCTATACATTAGTGAATACGGAATAGTTTTCCACAGTCACATCCCACACGTACCTGATTTTCGACGTGTATCCTTGCTGAAATTGTAAGGTATGTCCCTACTTTCCAAGCCAGTTTTCGAGCGTATTGATTCTTAGGGTTTGGATAAATCCTATCAATGTTAGAACTTTAAATGAGGTCATGTATTTCTCGTTTCTGTGGGGAAGTGTTGTGTAATACTAAGAGGAGGAAAAGTGCCCGGCTTTCCTGCTAGTTTGAATTTATTTCCTAGTACTGATATTTAATGAATCAAAGTTGTATTTTTTGTTCAACTGTCCAGCCTGTTTCACCAGCGCTTTGCAGCGCTAAGACAAAAATGATGTATCGCAGTTGTATTTTTTCCTCCTTTAAAATGTTCTTTCACTGGTTCTGCAATGGGATGTGCTCGGCCTGGCAGCCCGAGTGGGGCGAGTCGCGCGCCTCCGCTTGGCCGTTTCCGGGCGCGGCGCCCGGAGACAACCTCCGACCTCCTCCTCCCGGCGATAAGACGCGAATTTCGTCGCCCGCACTCCTTTCCCTTCGACATTGTTCTCCGCTACTCTTATTCTTCTTTCACGTGCGTGGTTTCTAGCGATGCCATAAATTCGTATGAAGGGTAGCCCCAACTGTCGCTCATTACTGGGGCAAATAATTGTCAATAAATGGTGTGGAAATTTAATGAGTTGCGATGGAAATAGGTGTATATTTAGGTGCGAGTGATAACGGATTGTGAAGGGAAGTACTCAAGGGAAGTCTTTTACGAGTAATATGCCGTGCGGTGCTGTGTGTATTTTTTGAAATAATGTACGGGTAATGCTATATTTCATTTTATTTAATCTCATGAATCTTATAGAGAGATCTTGTTCTGTATTCGATGGATCTGATAATTGGAAGTAACTTGAAAGAATGATCGGAATGATCATACTTTTGATCTTGTAAATAGTGATGTAAAGCATCACTACATGACAAATTAAACATTCATATTATTTGTATTTTTCGCATATTTTAATAAAGTACGCGAGATAGTTTTGAAAATTGGGATGTTCAATAGCAATTGTCCTTCGGTGTTTAATGAGTTAAACACGTTGCTGAGGCCAATGCACCGTTGTGATGAATGAAGTGAGTGTGGCAAACCGAAATGTCTTCCAGGCGATGAAGATAGGCATTGTTTGCTAGATGAACTTTCACTTGAGGGTTACGTCGCAATAGCCCCCGGATAATAATTAGACAGCTCATCGCGAGTGCGGGGCGCGCGGGGGCGGGGGCTGGGTCGCGACCTCCAGGAGGCTTTGCTGCGACAGCGTCACCCACGGACCCCCCCCCCGCCCCCCGCCCCGCCCCGCCCGCCCCGCCCGCCCCGCCCCGCCCGCCCCGCACGGGCATCCGATGCGACGACCAGGGCTGGGAGGTTAATACAAGCGTTTAGCCCAAAAATGTACGTGCAGAAATATCTAAAATATGCGACGTTTGTTTACTGCAAGAATGTTCGTAATTTGCAATGACATTAACATCTTTTTGCCTCCTACAGAAGGGGAGGGTAGTGTGTACATTAAAAATCGATTATTCTTGGGCGTTTTATTTTATATGATGAACACGGAGTATTATAATAAAGTTCGAAGATTTACTCTTGTTATGAAGCGACTTCTATCAGACAGGATCTTCTTCGTATATCAAAATAGACCTTTCCACATCACAAGGTGTGAAGGGCACATCCGACCCCGCTTCCTCCTTTCTCCTTCGAATTCTCGACTCCCTTGCACACTGAAGTACTTCAAGGCAACACAGTAATGGGCGTATTGAATTGTGTGCATATGAACATATACTATATAGTAGAATATAAATACTACTGATAGTTTTGGAGAACTTTCCTCTACGCCTGCACTCTTCTGTCCCTAGAATCCGAACAGACCACTTGCGGTTTCTCAACCGTGGGATTTGACCCTCTGGGCCTCCTATTCGTTGCGTATGGGAGATTACTGGGCTAACAAGAAGTGTTGATTCGGCGTGGTCTTAAGTATTCGCGAAAGAGAAGAAGAAGAAGAAGAAGAAGAAGAAGAAGAAGAAAATACTACTCTATTATAGAATTTACTAGTTTATTTGCGTTTTATTCTTCTTCTTTTTTTTTTTTTTGTTCCTTATTCGACCTTTTTTTAATACAATGTCTCGGACCCGTGGCGATTACGAGGATTATTTCAGAATTTATATTTTGACACGTTTATGCTAAATACATTATGGGAAAGGCTGCTTCCAAGAGACCGTATTATCTGATTTTAAATCGGTTTTCCATTCTATCATTTATCAATTCTTTATTCACTCGATTCCGCTGTTATTGACTTCTACGGTCCTGGTTGTCAGATACCTTTTTTTCTTTCACTTACTTGAGCCATCAAGAAACTATGGTTAATGGATTCTTTTCCTTAAAAATAAATGTTCTTTCAAGAGAAATATGCAAAAAGACAAATTGTATGTCCAAAGTCTCTAAAGTGTACATTATATGCAATACAGTTTTGTATCTCAGATTTAGTATTTTGCATTGAATCACGGAGATTTGAGGTTTCTGATAGTTATGACTTGTGGGCGGATTTTACTAAAATGTAATTTTTTTCTTTTCACTCTAGAACAATGCCGTTTGGTATAGAAATTCATTTTGTGTTGGGATAAAAGAAAATGACCTATTTTTATAGGATTTTTTGCGTTTTTTGTCGATTGCGACTAAGAAGTCATTTTTTACCATTTTCCGTCATTTTTAATTTTGGCTAATTTCATCTATTTTAATGGAACTTGCTTCAAATAATATTTACGAGATGCAACAAATGTTCTTCACGAATTTTTTTCAGTTGTCTATTCGATTTGTTCAGAAATTGTATTGACAGCTGTTGTATGTAATAAATGTGACATACATCAGCGCCATTGCCGGTTCCCTCAATTTCGGGATAACTCAAGACATATTTCCTGACAAAGAACAGTCCAAACCAAAAGTTTGCATGGTTGAATTCACTCGAACGAATGAAGATTCCATTACATCAGTAACGTATCCAACAGCTTGAGTTGTTCATCCGAACTGGTTTTGATAAGATTTTTTGCGTTTTTAAATTATTTTTATTATGTTTAAGGCCATTTTTAAAGCACTTTAAGAGCATTTTATTGGTCATTTTTGGCGATGTTTTAGATAATCAAAATCCGCCCCCTAGTTATGACCAATAAAACACACACACAAACGAACACAATTGAATGACTTCTCACCTTTGGCCAGGGCAATTGCCATTGCTATGTGATCTACCGCTCAGGAAAGTCGCTCTATTTGTTACTGCGTGAAAACATCTGGGAGTCATCAGAAGTTTTGTTGAGTGTTTGCTTTTAGGTTTGGATTGTGTAGGTAGGCGTATTATATTGTTTACATCAAAATTGCAAGCCTGCCGTTTTGGGTATTGCCCAAAATGTGGCATGAAAATAGAAGTGAATGTAAAGTTTTTCTTCGCATAATTCTACGCCATTCCAGTGTAAGGTTTCAACAGGAAGGGTTTTCTTTAAATATTACCGTATCCTTTTCTTCTTAAAATACAATAGATTATTAGAACTTCTTCTAAATTTTTCAACCAAGATATGTTTATGAGAATCGAATATGGCGAAAGAATTACAAATTTCGTCAATCCGTTGTAGGAGTGTGAAGGAATGAGCCGTGAATGCCAGGGACAAGCCAAGAAGTCTGGGATAAACCAAGAATTATCGGGAATTTCATTCTCAGAACTTGGAAGTTCACCCTGTTATAAGGTATTCATGTGGTTGGAATTAATTTGTAAACCATTTGCACAGTGCGAGTTATACGTGAGTTCCCATAACATTTTAATAATATTAAAGGACTTGTTAACCATCAACCACATTTTCTGGAAATCGAAATTTTTTGAGCGATGGTGGAACTGCGTGTTATTATAGCCTTATTGGCAAAGTTATGTGTAAGTAGGAAAGTCGTATCTTGCAATGCGATTGCTTTATCTTCTGATAGCCACTTATACCTGATACATATATGTGAAATTTACATTTTCAATTTGATATTCAAATGTATGATCCTGCACGTTTGGCAAAATGCCTTTTTACTTTCTCGTATACGTACCCATATACGGAATAATATACGTACTCAGAGAAAGTTATGTAATGCTGCAGAAAATCGATTTCGAGATATGAAAGGAAATACACGTTTGGGGTCCTCTGATTCCAAAAAGTTTTTTTTAACGTCCGTCCGTGCGTGTCTGTCCGTTTGTGAACATTACTTGCGCCTAAACCATACGTTTAAAAATTGAAGAAGCCCCTGTCCATTCGGCTCTTGTTGAAGCTTTCAGATTTTGAAAAACATTCTTTAAAATTTTGTGGTACTTTACATGAAGACCCCCGAACATTTCAAAAATTTCCTCAAAAACGGCTCCAATTTTTCTTTAAATTTCTTGTAAGATAGAGTAAAATACACTTATAGCATAGATTATTTTCATGGTTAACTCTGAATTTTCGAAAATTCAAAAATTGAATTATTTCGGCGTCTTCCCACAACTACAAAATTGAAGATAGTTATTTTTCGTTCAAATAAAATTTGTTTCCCATAATGATTTCTTTCATAAAGGTCATGTAGACTTTTATGGACATTTTTTAGTTTTGTGCAATAGTGCGTGCAATTTTAAAAAATTTCAAAAACAAGATTTTCTCAAAAACGGCTTCAATTTTTTCCTTTAAATTTTTAGTAAGGGTACCATCAAATGCACCATATACGATTATTCGATGAGATAAATGCCATATAGCTCTATACTTTTGTTTTTTCAGAAATTACAAAAATGAATTTTTTAAACTAGTGTCATGTGGGTAATATTTACATTATAGGCAATTTATTAACATATTTATGAATACATGTCCCTTAAATAATGTTATCTAAATTTTCTCGAAAACTCAACAGTTTTCTGCGAAAATGAGCTCCAATTTTTTTTCACACTTTCCAATGGATAGCTCTAGTTCACTGTTAATATGGTGTAAAGTTCATTTTGTGTATTGTTTATTTTTTCAAAAATTACAAATTATTTTTAAATTATCTCTCAGGTCGTTATATGCACATTTCCATCAATTTGTATACTTTATTATATTTGTGAGTAGAATTGCTTCAAATGACTTCACGGAGCCGTGACATATTGCACTTTGACTTTGAAAATATGAAGGTTTCGTTGAAAAAATGAATCTAAATGTTTATGTCAAATGCATCATGCAACATTCAAGCAGCATTATTAAAATGTATTTAGTGAATAACAGAAGAAGCTTTCTGTGGCCTTTAAGTCTGGAAGTTTGAAGCCGGAGGCCACAAAGAAACTTTCCTCGCGATGTAATCTATAGAACGAGAGCTTTTTGGGTATTCTATTCGATTTTGTTGGTCCAGCGCGTCTCGGTACTATCCCACCTGTTCAGAGACGTGCAGAATCTGCAATTGTGTGTGTAATGAAACTAATTACTTGATATTATAGGCGATTAAATTGCCCGGGTGTACCTCTCAGTTCGGTAATAAAATTAAATAATATTCCAAAGAATAGGATAATGCTTTCCCGATCCTGTATGTTCGCATGGACAATTTTAAGTAACTTTTTCGAAAGCAAATAGCTTTTGTAATATTTTTGTGTCTGACAAGGAAAAGAAAAGCGAACTGTAAAGGAAGATTGTATAATCTCTTCAAATGTTTTTAAGAAAGTGTTGTGAATGATTTCAAGAACATTATAATACTTAAATAAACCTTTATTCAAAATTTTGTTTTAAACATCAATTTCATGTTTCTTATTTTTATTTTGAATTCTATAAGTACATTGGAAGTTACCTTAATATTTTAAACAAATAAACACGTTTCGTAACAACTTCCTCTCTTAATATGGAAAAGAAATATAGAGAAGAGGGTGGAATTTGGAACCCATGTGAGAGTTCTCGCACGGGTACAGTAGTTCGTATTAGATGAGTAATTTTACGAGTTATAGTGTGAAAACTGTCAATTTTGGATATTTGGAGAAACGTTTTTGAGGAGGGTATTTTCCACACTTGTGCTTTTATCTTGAAAAGGAAGGGCTGTTGTAACTCCAGTAGATTTTAATTTCGACGTTCGTAAGAAGCGCTTTGGAGAGGGTAATTTGCAGTTTGCGTACAGTGAATAGTTGAAATCATTGTCAGGGTATTGTTGTACCATTATTCACATAAAGGGTCCTCCAGGAAACAAACCTTTCAGAATTCAGGATGATTTCAAATTTTGGATTTAAAATTTTGAAGAACAGACGTCTTTCAAGAAATCAGATATAAATTCACTGCATACATACACATTACTCTTTACACAACCATTCCACACTTCTGTGTATTTATAAAAACGTTCCGTTCCCTTTTCTACTACATTATTCTTTACACGAAAAAAAAAGAACGAATTGCTATGCTTTCTAGACATTGGGATTTTAATGTATCTTTCATTTCCTTAGTTAACTGAATTATTTATAAACAATTGTTTGGAAAGATTCACTTGTCATTTTTCAAACAAGACATTTGAATTTGTATTTCTAAAATTAGGCAACTTTAATATTTGCAATAAGAATTTACAAGTAAGAACGACTAAACCACGGTGTTTGTCCTGGTTTGATGGTGGTATGATGTAATTGGTATGTATAGTTTGCTGCTAATGTTAATATTTGCGGTTTTATTCTTTACAGGTGAGTTGGTGTATAGTGTACATTCTGGATATTGTTACTCGTGTATAGAAGGAAGTGGCTGGCGAAGGTAAGTGCATCTTTCGGGAACATTTGCCCTTGTTTTGGCCAACCTTTCAACTTAATTACGAAACTGTGTTGTGTGTTGTAAATTTTCGAGCAGGAAATTTATTACGTATATTGTCTTTCTTAGCAAGTGCCTTTCATTTTTTGTTGAATACTAAAATTTACGAATCAATTTTTTATTGAATTTTTTTTTATTGAACTGCATTTTGTATAATCGTTTCTTTGGGAAAGGTTTTTTTTTTCCTTATACCAAAAAATATATTGATATTTGTAATTGAAATTGAAGATGCGTGGGTTTTGTTTCTACTATATTTAGTTACGTTAATTTGTTCTTACCACTAACTCCATTGTTTCTGGTTTTCTTTCCTCTTGATTGCGACCCGCAAAAACGAAGTGTACTGGGGGAACGGCGTAATTGTTTGTTTACAGTAGAAAATCTATTATTTAAAATGATTTTTTTATTCGCATACGACAAAAAATAGTTCCGTCGTGCTTTCTAATTTGGCACAAATACCTTTGGACGGTCAAGAATGAAAATATGATAGTTCCGGTTCAATATGTTACTCCGAAATGTGCTTTCTTTTTTTATTTTTAAAAATTACAAAATTCTCTTTTAGTACATACGAAATAAACTAAGCTTGCTTGATCAAAATATGAAGCAAGTAAACCGTCAGCGGAGAATTGCCCACGTGGGAACATTGCCCTGAGACATTTAGTGCAAGTATAACGTGAAATAGAATAATTAATTGATAAATAATATTACTACAAATGATCTTGGAACAACTTCTGAAAATGAGCTTTACTCCCGGTGAGTGGTTTATTTTATGACTCCTGAACATGTAAATATTTCTTGGCCTGGGAGTTTATTTTTCATTCAATTGCCTAATGAACTGTTGACATCTTTGCCCCTTTTTCTTCACGTATTGAATATTCATTTTTATTCATATATTTCTTCATAAATTATCCGTAAAGTTAAGTTGGAAATTGGATTTCTCGTGCAATGAAAAGCTGCAAATGCACATGTTTGTTCTGTTTCTGTATGAAATGGTTGTTGATTTAGTTTCAGTGAATTAAGCACGATTTTGATTCTTCTGAGGACGTTTTGTCGGTTGCACGAGCGAAAGTGAATTATGAATAATGTTTGTTGGTAAATTGTGCGGATAGAATGATTTTTAAATTCGGAGATGAAAATGTACCTTTCAATGGTGAAGGAATGTTGAAATTAATGAGAGTTCTTTTCACAATAGGAAGTAAGAATTTGTTTTATAATGGGCAATTATTTGAAAGTTTTGGTATGATGTTTAAAAATCCATAAAAAGCTTAAACGTGAGTAGAGATACTTAATTTTTCTTTAAGTTGAGATTTATTAATTATTTTAGTTAGAAAGTGGGTAAAGTAGACTGGGGGTTTGGTGGGTGGGAAAAGGACAAATCAGAATGGAGCGGGTGTGCACTGGAATAGACAGAAGTAGGCTGAACAGGGCGGGAATACATGGAATTTACTTTCATATTAGATGTTTGTGAAAAATGAATACAAAATACTACCACTTCAGTTTGATAACGTATTTTATATAAATAAAAATGAATCGCCGAAATGTAAGTACGACAAACTTCCAAACGACTGCACCAAATTGGATAATTGTGTGTGTGTGTGTGTGTGTGTGTGTGTGTGTGAGTGTGAGAGTGAGAGTGAGAGTGAGAGTGTGTGCGTGTGTGAGTGTGTGCGCGTACAAGATTTGTATGAACGTAAATTTTTAAAAAATCGAACAGAAATGTTTTTGAAAGCCTCATAATATGAAAAGTAGTGAGTGAATGAGACTGAAGACTGAGGTCTTCATTATATTAACAAAACATTGACAGATTGACGTTCAGTTGTTCAGCCAGCGGGTGATAACTTCAAAAATATTGATAGTATGGATAAATTGATATTAATTCTTATACAATTAACATTCCTTTCGCAACAGCAAAACGGCATTTTGTGTGTTTCGATAGGTGTTTAGAGGTTTACCGTCGTGTTGGTAGGAGGGGCGGCATAAATAGTAAAACACGTCTTTCGGAATTTTCGAAAATATTCACGAACAAAAAGAAAATGACCTTTCGAAGTTCGCCGGGTCAGCTAGTATCTTCAATAAAAATTGAAAATTTGATTACCCTTATTGATTATACATTTTTTTTTCTCACCTAAACACGCGAAGAAAGTAGATTTTGGGTGTTAGTGCGAAGCGTATCAGTAGCAGCATCGTGCACGCCAACCTTCTAATAGGTAAATGTGATAACTGCGGAACGGAATTTGTTGTAATAAAAAGTGCAAACTATGCACATACCTGTACATATGTACTTATTTTTTCCAAAACATGTAAGAAAGAACAGAAAATATGTAAAATAGAAGTCCATTATTTTGCTTATAATTGTTCTCTATAAGCATTTTCTGAGCAGCATAGAAAGTCGCCGATCAGTTCATAACAAGGATTCGGAGTGGCTGAAAGTAGGCTTTACAAAAAGTAATTGTACACTGACTTCACAACACATAAGAAAGCCAGTCAAGGATTCCGGGGTATGGAGTTAAGGGGAATATACCCCCTCCCCCCCCCAAAAAAAAACAAACTCTAACAACGCGGTAAGAAAATTTTCTATAAAAAATATTTGTTAGTTTTCGATCAATTAACGATTGTTTGAAACACGAGGAAACATGCGGATGAAATTCCTCTTGTTCGCAAAAATCCGCTCATGTTTGACTCCGAATTCGCAGTAAGCGGGGAGAGGGAGTAAGTTTGCCAATTTATGTGTTTATTGATTAAGGTTTGCCACAGCTATGGTGGTCATAGAAGCGCAACAGCATTTCATTTGATTTCTAAGAAATATGTAACATACAACGCGTTTCTGAAATGTTCCGTTTCGAAGTGTAAACGAATTAAAATTTAACGATATATATATATATATATATATATATATATATATATATATATATATATATATATATATATATATATATATATATATATATATATATATATATATATATATATATATACTAATAGGTAAAATATGTAAATATATGTAATTATAACAAAATATGTAATTATACCAAAACATGTAAAAATATGTAAAATAAAAATAGTTCTAATTCATTCAGAATGTCTTATGAACTCAAAAAAAGATTATTGAATGCAGATATCTAGTTTCTGTAAAAACCTGTAATTACATGCAAATCCGTTCCCTAGTGATAACGAAATGCCCGAGCAATACCGGTTTTGATAAGCTGTGAAAGGCGGTGGGTGCTGGGAGGTATGAGTGCATTCACACATTTGTCGTTTCCAGTTTATATTTTTGATTTTGCTTGAATAATTCGCCGTATACCTTTTTTAAATTATAAACTTGTTTGAGGTTCTTTACTTGATACTTATTAATATATAATTACAGGTGTAATGTAAATGAAAACTAAGTTTGTAGTTTTCACTTTGAAGGGTCTATGCCCAATGCATCATGGATTTTGTCAGATTTCTTATTTACTGAATTGCATTTATTATTTCCTCTTAAGCTTTGTTATTCGACTACGTACGGTGAAGGAAACATTTTGCCATTACAGAATGTGTGTATTGCATGTATGCATACAAAGTGCAAGTATAATAATTATATTAATATAATCGTGTCATGCAGTGATATCGATACAGTGGAAAACATGGATACTGAGAAACGTACTGTAACCTGCCGGGGTGTCTTCGGCTGCGGATTGCATATTCAATAAAACACATACAATAAATTTTACAACACACTTAATTACAAATTAAGATGAGCATGCAAATGATTTTAGAAAATTACTGCAATGCGACTGTAGCTTCACGACGTTCACAGCTGCATAGGCGACAATCTTTGAAATAATTCTTTTGCCAAAAGAACCGTTTGGCCGACGCGCATGTGCGCGGTACGAATTGTTGGCTCCTGCCATTTTGGGATGGAAGGGTCGAACGGTCTTCCTTTTGCACGGGTGTCAATAAAAAAGGATATCTTTGCACGGGTGTCTTCGGAACATTACCTGCGCGCAAATGTAAGGAAATTGTGCGGCCGTGCCAACCGTGCGTTTGAATGCGACCCCTCCCACATTAGACGGCTGCGCCTCGGCGTCTTTTGAATGATCCCCGATTTACAGCCTCGGTATGGCTGCGTCGCCACCCGCCAGCTGCCAGTGCCTTGTCTTGCGACACATTTGGCGCAAGTGTGGCATGTACCCTCCGGGACTGCACCCTGGGCTCCGCCTCCCTCGCTTCCTGCCCATTGTGTTGCATTCTACGTGTGTCCACTCAGAAAGTGTCCACGTTACCCGCTGTGCACCACGCCGCCGCGTGCGTTTCAGTAGCGAACGCTACATACGTTTCATCTCTGAAACCGAGGATCCGAAACGCTTTGACGAATCTGGCCAGTGGTGTATACTAAATCTTCTCGATGAACCGGAACTCAACTAAATAATCGGCATTGAAATGGAACCCCCTCCAACGCAGATTGTGAATTAACTACTAATTCCAACGAGAATATATCTCATTGTTCTTATACCTAAAATTCTGCCGTTGTCTTGTTAAAAAACAGATTAAACTAAAATGATTCACGATTTAACTTGTGACAGGACTATGGCCTTCGGGTCATGGCGAAAAGTTTTGCAAATGTCATTATCCACTTGGCACCAATTTTCGTAAATGTACCGTACAGAAGCCGCAAGAAAACTAAATGAACTGTTAAAATAAAACCGGGTGCGTTTGCACAAATTTGAACAGGAATATTACAGAAGGTATTTTCAGCGTATCAGTACATTTTCATGACGAGAATGTGAACAGATTTGTGAATGACTCGCTGGATTTCAAAGGATATGCGGTTTTTTTTTCGAATATGCTTATCATTTCATGGCAACAAAAACCTATTGAACGAATAACGTGCGAAGATTCTCATTCAATGCGTTTCCCATGCACTTCTTGAATTCAATTACGTTGATTTTAAGGATCTCTCTGAGTCTCTTCTCCTTCCTCTATCTCTCGACTCCTCTACTCTCTCTCTCTCTCTCTCTCTCTCTCTCTCTTACTTCTCTTCTCTCGCTTTCACTTGTGTCGTTCACATCTCTCCGTCGTTCGCCCCCGCCCTCTCTCGTTCTCGTTTGCTCCGTCTTTCTCTTCTCTCTCACGCGCACATTGAAGTTAGAACTCCAAATTCCCCAACAAAAGAGAGAGGTGCTAGTAGCCACGAGCGCTAGTCGCTGTTTATTTGAATTGTACACAATATATTAGTTATATCCACTTTTCTGTGTAAACCACATTTTCGTGACGTTTATTCTGGCGGCTTTCCCCTAAACGTACAAAGAACATCAAATTGAAAAAACAACTCGTTTAAATTCAATGATGTTCGTAATTCTGCGAGTGGTACTTTAATATGGAATGAATCCAAAGTCACACGTAGCGCGGGGATCTAACAGAACCTTTGGCTCTCGTCTTTGTTTAGCAGTACGTCTCGCTTGGTTTAAATTAACTTTCCCTTTGATCCGCTGCGTGTGTCGAAAGAAAAGCACCGCGCAGCAGTGCCGTGACTGCGTCAGTTGATAAGTGGCGGAGCCATAACCTTCCATTACATGCGGACTCCCCGATGTCTGGCGTGAGATGGCCTCGACGCCGCAGCGGCCGTACGCTGCCGGCTGGCCCGTCACCCGACAGATATGCGCGCAGATAGCCACTCATTCTTTCCCTGGCGCTATTTTTGCGCTGTCTATCGGAGCGCCGCCGCGCCGTGCCCTGAAGAGAGGGTCTATGTGGCAGGGGCCTGCGGGCGCTTGCAGTCCCCGCCACCTCTGTTGTTCCGTGGCACTCGACTGGCAGTCGTTTTGCGTTGTTGTAGTTCCCGTTTCCAAGTGTCGTGTCTACCTTCTTCGGGTGCCGGGTGCGCGCCGTCCGCGCCTCGGGCGTGTGGACGTGGGCCACCGGGGCGCCTCCGACTTCCGAGGCGTAGGCAGGGTTGCGGCTGCGGGTCGCTGGCGATGGGTGTCGGCGGCGTCATGACGTGGCCCCGGGGGCGCGGGCGCCGATAGCCCCGCGCGCCGCCTCCCGCGACCCGCGCTGCCCTGCGACCCGCCGCCCTGTGACTCCGCCGCGATCCGGCCCCGCCCCCGCGGCTGATAGGCGCCGCGCCGCGGTCCGTTTGGCGACGGTCGCGGCCCCCGGCGGGCGATTCTCGCAGCATTTCTGACGTCACGTTCAGCAGCGCACTCAGGTAGCGGTCGAGGACGACGGGAACATCCATTGTCGCGTGGCGAAAACTGCGTTTACCTTATTAAACGTTGAAGAATATTATTTTTCACAGAAATAGCCTGAACGTATTATTGGAAATAGGAAGGTTTGTAATTGTTATGTTTCAGAACTCAACGAATGAACGTACGTCTTATCGTTTTTAGTCAGTTTTCTAGTATTATGTACGGAGTGTGTTGACTTCATCACAGCCTTTGTTTCACCGATTAATAATTTGCTTGGTGACCTCGTGTGTTTTTCGGTTTTATTGTGAAGATTTTGGTGCTCGTGTTGCCATCTTTACAGGTGCTGCTCACTATAATGTAAACACACACACACACACACACACACACACACACACACACATTTTCCACATGTCTTCTAATTCTCTGTGGGCAAAGTAAAATTACCAGTATTTTACCTGTAATACAATAAGTTAAAAAATAATCTGAAAGTTCAGAAGAATTAAGTGGTGCATTCTCGTGTGGGAATTTCCAAATATTACAAATAAACTAGTACTAAGAAATATGAGAGACCAATTATCGCGGATTCTCCTCTCATTTGAAACAAATGACCATTGCATTTCCATGTCATCTGCTTCCATTGCATTTGCATTTCCATGTCATCTGTTTGTAGCCTCAGGTGCTTGTTGCAATAGATTTGAATTCACTTCATTTGTTGGAAGTGCTGTTTTTAAGAATCCTTTTTTTCGGATTAGTTGCTGATCGATAATTTTTTAACACTAACATATTTTACATAAAATGCCGTCTCGCAGATTCATGATCTGTTCTTTTGTTTATCTACAGCCGTACGAAACTGTACATAAAGGGACGTACTGTCTCAGATATTCACTTTGTTGACTGCCTGGAGGCGACTAATGGAATTTATTTAGCCAGTTGTGTCATATTTATGTAAATTGATTCCAGGAATTTGTTTTAACTGTTTTGTTTGTTTCTCTTTATCCAGAATCGGGAATTATTTGCACAATGGATTTTAATCAAAGAAAACTCGCAGGAATCCTAGGCAAATAGCTACCCAGTTTTAAAGCTTGAATTTCCTTTTAACAAACGCAGTTTTTGCAGTGTGTTCCTTTTCTGACAACGATCCCTTAACATAACCTTTGTAACCCTGAATTGTTTCCTTTCAGAGCAATCCATTTCCATCTTGATTGAGAGGCGCTGATGCCGCGTGTCCACTCGGTGAACGCGGGGGGGGGGGGCTCCGGCGCAGAGGTCGAAGTGGAGACTCCTGGAATGAGGACTGTGGCCACGACACATCTCCGGGTCGGAAGATTTCTCAGCCAAATTCCTTATTTACTCATACTATTCCGGAAATAGAACTGTTTATATCTTCTCGGAGTCAAGTAATATCTTTACTGAGGATGAAATTGTTGAATCGTTCTACATATCGCATATCAGTGTTTACGTGGAAACTGTAAGTTGAATGTACGATTTAATCTGAACATCCTGCTGAAGAAATCATTTATGAAACTATGTAACGTAATGAGCTCTAAAAGTCATATAGGGCTTTCGTTCAGAAATTTTCAATTGCTTTTTGCAGGGTCGTTTACAAATTTTATTCTTGAGAATCCGTTCATACTAAATATGCTTATCTCAGTGGGAAGCCCACTCGCATGCTATCATTGGAATATTCCGTGCAGTGTGTGTGATTTACGTGTTGTAAATTGAATGTCGAAATTCTCGAATCAGAATATTCGCATAATTCTATTTTTATTCTCTAAACTTTGATGGGTGCTACGAGTTTTTAAACTATTATTCTGGTTTCAAGTTCATTTTCATCCTTAAATGTTTAGAGTTTCACTAAACGTTGACTAAAGTTTTAATATATCAGACTGTTTTTTGCTTCTATATTTTAAAGACAGAAAACATTTTTTTAGGATAACTCATTTAAAATAAACGACGAAAAACAGTCTGATATATTGAAAAATCTATAGACTATAATTTTAATACTGTTTTACTTTCATAATCCATTATGGAGTTTATTACAAATACATGTAATGAAATGCAAGGAAATTTTACATGTGATTATGAATAATTTGCAAAATACGAATCTTGCGTGTGCTGTGAGTGTTCGTTATACATTGCTTATAAATGTAAACACTGTTCTCTGTTTTTAAAAACGATAAGGGTATGAAAGTTTAAGCAAAATCCGTTTAGAGGAAATGTTCAAGTACTAAAAAGTAATTTGACTTATTAAACATGAATTGCGTTCGGGTCATCAACAAAAATAAATTAAAAGATACTTCTGGGATTACAGTGACTGAATGCAACGAAGCAGTTGATTAGGAAGTAAAAACGAAAGGTTCCCGGTAACGCGAAAGAAGATCAGGAAACGCATTGCAGTGGCCCCCGAAGCGAAAGGAAGCGCGAGCAGCTGAGGAGAGGAGAGAGCACAAGGAGTTGGGTTCGTAGCGTCGGCGACGGAAGCAAAACGGCTCGCGCGAGGCCCCGCCAGACCACGCCGCGTGCCCGCATCGGCCTGGCAACCAAAGGCATTTACCTCCGGAACCACAGTTCGTATCTCATTTACAGAGAGAGAAGTACAGTTGACTGCGGCTCAAAAGTAAATGCATGTGAATGTGCGTGAATGATGTGCATGAAAAACTCGTTATATTTTTCGCGGAATCCGAAGATCGTAGTATTGTGACTAGGCAACTTTATTACTGTGCTGTATCTGTTGGTTTGAAGGTTCTCGTCCTTTTATCTTCTGTGCTAAGTATCCTCTTCCTTACGGTTCAAGATGGAATCACTTTGTTCACTCTCATGACACCTACTGCGAAATCGCTAGTATTCTAGTTTGTATTAGGAGTAGGTTGAGTATTTCTTTGGTGAACATGGATCAATCTAAGCCAGTTATTCTATCTCAAAATATCTTCTTGGAAAAAACAATGATGTTAATTCTGAAGGGATGCATTGTGGCTGTTGGAAGTGTTGTGGATTCAATGTATGAATATTTTTAAAAATATGAAAATTCGTTTCACCTGCATAAACTCACCATCGTCTCCTGGGTATTGCGATTTACAGAAGGCAAATGCCTATTCAAAAACACTTCCGCTGTTAAGTTAGAAACCCTAGGGAAGTTAATACCTTGGGAATGCGTTACACTGTTCTGAGAGAAAAAAAGAATTTTCTCGATGCGGACAGTAACAAAATGACAAAGCCTTGAATTCTATGAATCACTGACAGAAACGAGGAGGCTGCCTCTGCGCCGGTGCGCAGCGCGTCCGGTTCCGCGAGGCCAGCGGGCAAAGCGCTGCAGGCAGTGCCGCACTGTTCGCCGGGGAGCGTAGGGAGAGAATGTCCCGGAATTAAAAATGCATAAAAATATATTTACAAGCAACTGCACATCTGTGAGATGACCCACAGAACTTTTTGTGTAGTTACAAACTCGGCGGAAAATATGTACGCGGGTAGAATGAAGACCTGTATATAAACCGATACGCAGTTGTATTGATCATTTTAAAGTTGCGTTTTAATTATTTCGAATAGTAAGCCATTGCTTTAATAAGTAAACTTATTTCCTTCATTGCCAATCCACTCCTGCATTTGAGTTTATTGTTAATCTTCATTATCTTCTTCCCGTCGAGAGTTAGGTCAAGTAATTTAATTCGACACCCGTTTCTCTCTATCAAAATATCATTCAAATGCATGAAAGGTGAGGATGAAATATATGAGATGACTCTCACATTGAATGAGGCTGTTTTTACTTTCTCGTATACGTACGTATAGTATGCGAAGTAATATACGTAGTACAGAGAAAGTTAAGTAATGCTGTGAAAAATGTCTGGTATATGTGAAGAACACTAGCGCCTCAACCATGAGTAGGATGTTTTCTAAATTGAAGAAACCCATGTCGATTTGGCCGGAGTCGAAGCTCTGCGATTTTGAAAAACACCCATGAATTTTTGGGGGTACTTTACACGAAGCCTTTTTCACAGTTTTCTCAAAAAATTGCTCCAATTTTTTCTTTTAAATTTCTTGTAAGCATAGTGTAAAATACACTTATAATGGTGGCATAGATTTTCACTGTTACCTGTGACTTTTGGAAAATTGTAAAATTAGGAATTTATTTTCGGTAACTTCCTTTCAACTACAATATTGAAGATAGAGATTTTTCTTTCAAAAGAAATTTGTTGTCCACAATTAGGTACTCCATTAAAGTCATGAACATTTTTTGAACATGTATTCACGCAACATTGTGTGCAATATTAAAAAAACAACTAGATATGCAATTACCAATGCTAAAACGCAAAATGCAAATATGAAAAAAACTAATATGCAATTTTAAAAAATAACAAAAACTTGATTCTCTCGAAAACTGTTCCAAATTTTTCCCTTTAAACGTTTGATAGGGATAGTGCAAAATGTACTCCATATGATGACGTAAATTCCATGCCGCTCTATTTATTTTTTTCAAATTACAAAAATGTTATATTTTTTACGTTCTCGCGACATTAATACTTGCATTAGTAGCGATTTCTTAACATTATTGTATTTATGAGTACATGTGCTTTAAATATTGCCGTATAAAGTTTTTTGAGAACCCTATAGTTTTCTGTGAAAATGAGCTCAAACGCCATTCTCTGAAAAATGGCTCCAAATTTATTCTTCAAACTTTTCAACGGGGAGTGGTAATGGCACTGTTTAATATGATGTAAAGTTCATTTTGATATATGCTTTTGTTTTTTTCAAAAATTACACAATTTTTTTAAATATCTCACGCCGTGAATATGCACATTTCCAGCTATTTCTAGTGACCATTGTATTTGCGAGTTAAAGTGTTTCGAATGACTTCCAATGAAGTTTTTCGAAAATTGAAAAACTTTCTATGAAACAGCTATAAATTTCGCATTTACGGTAACGCTTAAATTTCATTTTCTTAAAAATGACCCCAAGGTTTAATTGAAAATTGCCATTTAGGACGACGATTTACTCTTCTTCAATATTCTTAAAGTAATATTTCGGTTTATTATTAGAAAACAGAAAATTGAGAATATTTAAAAGAAATGCACTTCGGGTGGCGATAGTCTGCCGTTACCGAGTATATGGCAAGTCTGAATAGATCGCAGACCAAAGAAAATAAGAAACTAATTCGAGAAAGTCTATGATATTCTTTAGCACCAAAATTTTCTTTAGAAACGTTGCCAAGATAAGTGTTTTTATTCTTGTCATACAATTATTTTTAGACAATTTCTTATTTCAGAATTTCGCTTTTTTCCAGTAGAAAGCATCTGCCTCCCGCGCCATTTCATTTTGCTACGCCATTATATATATATATATATATATATATATATATATATATATATGTATATATATGTATATATATATATATATATATATATATATATATATATATATATATATATATATAATTTAATCGATTATTCCCCATTAGGAGAGCGATTGAACTTGAATTCATGATTTTATTTTTGGATGTTTTCCGTCTTCCTCTTCGAGAAACTCTTCTTCCTCTCATAATGTTCTCTCTTCCTTTCGTCTGTCCACATCTTACCAGGTTGTTGCATTGTTCTTTGCTCGAACTTCACGTTCATGATTTCACTCCGGCTCTCGTTGCGGTCCTCGAAATTTCCTATGTTGATCTGTTGCATGTACCTCTGGACGTCCTTTAGCCACTCCGTGCTGCATTTACTCTTTGTTATGATGTCCAGTAGTTTCTCTGCTGTTCTGGTTTTCTGTATCCTGTAGATGTGTGTGTAGAACTTAGCGAGGCGTTTCCTGATTTCTTCGGCTACTGTGTTGGTCTTTTGATAAAGTTTGGTCTGAGGTCTCTTCATCCAAATGCCGTTTTTGTTGATTGCTCCGTAAATCTTCCTAAGAATTTTTTGTTCCTGTTTTTCTATTTTCCTAATTTCGGAGTGACCGTCAATTATCATTGTTTCAGCCGCGTATGTTGCTTCTGGGAGAATCACAGTTTTGTAATGTCTCAGTTTAGCATCTGTCGAAATGCATTTCTTGTTATGGTAGGTGCATGTTAATTTATATGCCTTTTGCAGTTTGCCGATCCTTTGTTCATTGTCGATTCTGTTTGTTCCTGATGAGAGATGACTATAATTTCGCCAAGATATTTGAAGGGGCTGACTTGTGTGACGTTACCGTGTTTCGTGATTAGCGGGGACTTATTTTATGGACGTATTTCCATAACCTGTTTTTTTTTTTCACACGAAATTTAAAATCCAGTTTTCTGTGCAATTTCATGTAGTTTTTCAACTGCGTGAATCGCTTCGGTCCTGTTGTTTGTGATAATCGCAATATCGTCCGCGAAGGCAAGGCATTTTACTTTAGTACGGTTTTCTTTTCTGATACCAATTTGGACACTTTTCACATGTGTGTGTGTGTGTGTGTGTGTGTGTGTATGTATACACACACACACGACTTTTTTTCCCTTTCCGTTGTTCATCATTGGTTCATTTTACTGCTAGTTTCTCCATTTTGTTTATTACGTTAAATGCCTTAGTGAGAAAAGGAAAATAAATAACTTTCCTGTCTTCCTTGGTGATCATTGAGTTCCTAGCTTGGAGACAACGCCAACGTCAACTCGCTTCCCCCTCCCTCGAACTTCTCTCGTCTACCCTCCCGTCCCTCCCTCGTCTTTCTTTCGGAGTTTTCCGTTTCTTCCCCCGTTGCCACGTTGCTCTGTACATCTCTGCCGCACTCGTAGTCCGCCCTTTGCGTTCCCGTCTTCCAACCGCTGGCACCACTTTTCATACGTCACCTGCTGTCGCGGCCCGGCCCGGCCCGTGCGCCTGAGGGGCTCCTCCCGCAAAGTAATAAAGGCGCCGAGAGGCGGTGAAGCGCTTCCCTCGCCACTCGACGGGCTCCGCCCCCGCCCCCCCTCATTTGCCTCATCGATTTTTCCCAGAGAATAAGGGAATCGAGGGACGGCGTCCTCCAGACGCAGGCGGATCGGTACTCTGTTCTTGTGTCCACAAAATAATTTAGGCGTGCTTACCTGACAACTCCACAGAGCCTCAGTTTGTCAACTATTTATCAGAGTTTCTTACTGTATGCGTTGTTCGTAAATAAGGTTTGGTTTCAGAATTTTGAAATATCTTTGTTAGTGTCAATGTGTAGTGCATTTAAAAAGGTTGGTCGATGTGAGCTTTCTTAGGTAAATCATCTTTTTCTTCTATTTAGAATTGTTGGATATTCTGTACATTAGTCCATTAGTGCCGGAAGAAACGGAATGAACAATTTTTTTTAAATCGTGTATTGGGCACACTTTATAGGGCCTAGACCTGCACATAGCCTTGGGAGGGATCCATTATTTTTTATGGATAATAAATTAATTAAAGTTACTAATTTTCTAAGTTTGTAAGAACAACAATTATGTGGATGTGATTCCTAATCTGAGTTGTTTCTCATTTGTTAAATTTCCACCGAACTTTCGGTGAGAATTAGTAATAACGTAAAAATTGTGTTTGAACATGGAAGTTGTATTAGCTTCTTCTCTCCCTCTGTATTGCATCGTCTCTAAGATGTCTCAGAAAGTTAAATTGGGTTTCACTCCAAGTTTGTTGTTAAGTATATTGCAGTTCATACGATGAGGATTTTGTCAAAATGAACTCGTCCTTAGTGAAATACCAAAGCACCTTTTGTTTTGTTTTCATTTTCATGGGACATATTGCCAGAACAACATTAATCGGAGTTAAAATGTAATGGTTGGTGTTAATTTTAATTATTTGACATTAAAAGCTACTCTTGATAGCTATTATTATAGTTTTTGCCGTGCGAGATATATCTACCGCATAGGGCTGAAAACGTCGTAGATAAGCGAATTTTCCGTGATGGTGGGGGGCGTATACTCATCCATATGAATCCTTATAACTTCCTCAATCTTAAGAAACTGCCCGTACCGACTAGTATGAGATTTATTCACCGTTCGTCATGCCACAACGAAAACCCTTTTACTTGGATGTGCATTGACTCCGGTTATAGAGAACTTCTGGGGACTAACATTTTTGGTTCACTATAACCGAGGATGTCATAATTAAATAGCATTTCTCCATAACGATTGATTTTATTAATATAGAGATACAGTAAAATACATTAACAGCACGGACTGAAAATTCCAATATCTTTATTTGTCCATAAAAAATAAATTATTTTCAATTGTTTGCTTCGTTCTTTAGTAATTTCTCTAGATCCTTTAATGCAGTCTTTACACCCTTCAATGCCTCTTGCTCTGTTGAACACCGTCCCACCTTCCGAAGGTTCTCGGAGGTACTTTCGGTGCCGGGATGGCGCAAGCGGCAAATGAAACTGCTATTCCGCGCGGTGCGGCGGATATCGCCAGACAGTCGCTTGCTTCCCGTCACCCACGTAGAACTCGACGCGCTTTATTCCGTGGAATTTCAAGTAACACCAAGATTGAAACAGAAGCAAGCAAGTCGCGGGTCGCCGTCGCCAGTTGCTGGACACGGCCTTTGTTTCTGCAATGAAACTGAGTGGCATAAGGTCATAAGGAAGGTGCCATTTCCAGGTCCGCTACCTGCATCTCAGGGGAGACAGCGTTTCCCATTCGCCGAACTGGGGCCAACGGAGTGCGCGCCCAGGGCAGCTTTCGTGTTCCATTTGACGGCTAGGGCGCACAAGTGCAAAGAAGCGCATGTTCCATTCGCACAATGACAAGGAACCAGGGCGCACACAGGGCGGCCTAACCTGCTCTGAGGAGCTCGTCAGTACAGGCCATTTTGAGGTTATGTACAGAAGTTGTGGACGTTGATTTGGATTCGTGGTGAAATTGTGAAGGCAATTGAGGATTTTCTGTCACGCAGGGACACGAATGATGGAATACATCATGTTTTACAAAATGTCTTAAAATAATTTTTGTCACACGCGAAGTTCTGAAAATTTTGATGGGAACTAATTTCCAAGACGTTTTTCCAACGTTCACTATAGCCGAGGCTCAGGTTCACTGTAACCCAATATTCTTATGCTTATTTGTAATGCAAGTGAAACTGGACCAGAATCTTAAGTACACTACAACTGAGGGTTCACATATCCGTGTTCACTAAAACAGGAGTCGACTGTACTTATGTTAGTGTGGAGCACGATATTTATTCAAGTGCTTTAAGGAAACAGCAGCGAAACTGCGAATAAAATTCTGGGCTCAGTGAGCCGGGGAGATTCCGAATCAGTTTATCTTGCTTACCCTCAAACGTATTTGGGTGACCGCTAAACATATCGCTGTTAGTTTAAATTCTAAGGTATTACTTTTTTTATGATAGAAACCACCATTGTTCGGCTTGAAATTATTGACAATTTGGTGCAAAATGTAGGGTGTGTAAACAGCATTATTGTTAGCACCGGGAATTTTGTTTCATTGTTTCTTTTCTTGTAGACGTGGTCATACACTGCGTCAATGCACGTCATTGCATACAAGCTTGCTCATACGTTCGCTTCTACGCGCGCGCGCGCGCGCGCGCGCTCACACAAACACACACAATGGCGTACACTTTCATATTAAACAGTAGCTTCCACTATCTACCAGAGAAATCAGCGTCTCATTAATCCTATTACGAATTTCAGTCGCTCTTTATTCCATCCCTTCTGCTATCAGTTCCGAATCTCGCATGACGCCTAAACCTATATCTCATTGACTAACTGTGCATGGGAAGTCTATGAAAATGCCCCTGTTTCTTCCAATCTTCAATAATGACTCCACTTCGTGTGGCGCGTAGCATTTGACCGGTATTCGGCGTTTGCCCGAACATCCGAAACGAACCGACAATGATTTTCTAAGGTATTGTAGATGGAAAATGTGTAGTATGAGTGCATAGGTAAATAGTACATAGAACTTAAATATAGGAAAAATGATGGTCATGTGGAATAACGAGTCTGTCGATCTCGTTTTCTCTTCCGCTTTTTGCAAAGAAAATAAATATGATAAACAATATGTATCAATCTGTAAAACGAAGTGTTGAGTTCGTAAAAATATTGAGTGAACCCTGCTGTGTGGCGAAACTTGTTGCAACTATAGAACTTCGCGAGAATATTGTGTTTCGTAGAGTAGGGTTGGTACGTAGGCATGAACGAAAATCAGAAATGAGTCGGTAAGCATTTCATACATGCATCATGAAAAACCTCTGATATGATTGTCGAAGCTTATCAGATGCGTAAACACTAATCCTAATGCGCAGTCTTAGGATCCTTACTATAATTCAATTTTTTTATTTTGTTGTTTTTTTTCTTTTCTTATTTTTATTATTACGCGTGTTTTGTTGGGAAGACACCTGCACTGGGTGCCGGAGCGCAAGCGCGAGAGCGAGGGCCGAGGGGCTGAGCAGCGGTTCTTTGTTGCCTCGTTCCAGTGAACCTGTTGAATGCGCCGCGCGGAGTGGCGTCGGGCCGATGAGCGCCGCCTGCCGCGCTTTCGCCGAAACGCCCGCGTCTATGTGCGTCTATGCGCGTCTATGCGGCGCGCGTTGCGGAAGCTTGCCAGAGCGATCTACAGAGTCCCTTTTCCACTTGAAAATGATCATGCTAAAGAAACGTTACATTGCTCTGGAACATTTCATACAGAGTGAATTTTTCGATTTTGACTTTGGCTTACAATGATGTGGTTGTAATATCGTAAGGAAAGTCATTATGTCACATCGTGTTTTAGGTGTGCGTTTTTAAAAAATATTAGTAGCGTTTAATGTTTATACTTGGCAAATGAGCTGTGAGGGTAGCTGTAGAAGAGGCGGTAATGAACCGCGTAGGCAGTCAGTAATCCATGACCGTTTAACAGTGCGAAATGTAGGCAAGTGGCGCGGGCGGCCATTCCGCGGCTGCCGAGCGCCGGCGAGTTACACTCGCTCGCGGCTTTACGAGGCGGCGAAGGGCGCGCGGGGTCGTCCAAGGTGACATCCCGCCCCGCCCCGCCCCACCCCGCCGCCAGCTGGCCGAGGCGACGCCGACGCCGGGGGCGGCGGCGACGGGGGCTGACCTAACGATCTCGGGGATTGACACCGGTCGATAAGGTGTCGAGATGGAGCGCTGCGCCGCGCTCTGCGGGCGTCGCGGGCGGCGACGTCAGCGCGCGCCCGTGTTTGCGCGCGGGCGGGGGGGGGGCGCGGAACGAGGTGCCGACACACAAGTGGCCAGCGCCGCCGCCGTGATGAGCGCCGCCACTGTCGACGGGGTCGATACCGCAACCCGCCCTCGCCCCCGCCCCCCCGCCCCGCCCTGCGCGCGCGCGGCCGCCATCCCTTCCCTCGCTCGACGCCCGCGTCCAATCGCGGAACTGATCTCTCTCCTCCCCTCCCCCCCACACCGACGGTTGCGAAGCCACCCCTGGCCGTGTCCCCCCCGCGCCCGCCCCCTCTCGATCCCCTGCGCGGCTGCCACGGGTTTGCCGCCGGCGCGGCGCTTCTTTTTTGCTCTCTTCGTCGTCTTCGCCTCCGCGCTCGCTCTCTCGCGCGCTCAAGTGGCTGCCGCCGCCGCCGACTTCCCGACCCAGATCTGCCCTCGCATTGCCACCCCACCCCACCCCGCGCCAACCGCCCCATCTCGCCTCGGCCCGAGCCCGGGTTTGCCGTTGGCGTCTTTCGCGCCCGCACCGACTGCAGCCTCCGTCCTGCCACGTCCGCTTGCAGACCTGCCCTCGCCATCGTTTTCTTTACCTACATCCAATCAGGGGAGACTTTTTATATCCTTGTTATCCATCTCATCTATTATTGACGTTACAGTTTTGCAATACTTGCATTTAATGCAACTTAACTTGCAACTGTGTTTAACAGGAAAGACAAATATTCATTTAAAATTTCCGTTTGGTTTTTGACCCCTTGGTCCGTTTGATTTGTAATCGAACGATTTTCTCGTTCACTCTCGTGGAGAAAAATCGTGTTGATGGAGAATTTTGTCGCTCGAGAGCAAAAGTCGGTTTGGAAATAACATTAATTAAAATGAACAAGGTACTTCCCTCCGACCGGGGATACGCGACACGAGCAGCTCGAAGCGCGAGCTTTTCAAATTAATCCTCGCACGTTCTAATTTCTCTCCCCCAGTCCTTCGCCGGCGCCGTTGAGCTTGATTGGTCGCGTGACGCGAGCGCCGCGCTGGGGCGTCCGCTCTGCATTGGGCGGGGCGACGGCCACAGCGGCCCTTCTCCACGTGACTGCGGACGGAGCTTCACTTGAGTTTTCGTAACGAAGCGCAGTAGGGTGTTATCTTCCAAGATGGAATATGGCACCACTTTTTGCGTCTTTTCTAGGTCCTGCCGCAAGATGTCGCATGATCGCGACCGTATCAAGCAGTGCTGCAGATCGAACGACACGACTGAGCAAGACACGAAAAGCCGTACCACATTCCATCTTGAAGATGAAACCCTTAGTCGCCACTTTACAGAAACCCAAGTGTACTTTGATTGCTACTTGATATTACTTACAGTGAGAAGTCTTCTACCTTCGACAAAGAAGGAGTTTTTGAGTAGAGATACTATCAAGTTTGATAAGTCGTAAATCCTTCGAGATACATTTTAAAAATTGCGAATGAGGGTAGAGATAGAATGTATGTTTTTGCGCCCCGAGATTAATTTCTCGAAAGCTGTTTGAACCTATTGGAGAATCGTTTTATGAAGGAGAAAATTGTTTGTATAGTTTTACGTACTGGAAACGTTTTGATTTATCTGTCATCCACTCCGATAGAATGGGAGCGATTAGAGGTAGCTTTTTGCGGCTAGAGATTCGCATCTTGAAGTGTGTGTGTATCTGTGGACAATATTTTGTGAAGGAGAAAGGTACTTATACGGTTTCACTGGTGTTATATTTTCGCGACTTGTCTGCTATCCACTCCAGTGTATCACCTCACCTCTTACTTTTTGTGTCTGCGACTGAATGATCGACCTATTGCACCTATTTTTTTTTTCAATTGGGTAGTTAGTGTATTGTAGCTTATATATTCCTCAAACAGTCGTGTAGTAAAGGAGATGGTGGACGAGATGTATTCTCTCAGGTGAAGCTTAAAATACATGGAGAAGAGAAAAATGAGTAGAAGTGATGTTGATAGAAATTGGACGTGGGGAAGTAGATGCCCCTGAAAACCTGGGAGAAACGCTCTTGTGGCAAGAGCAAAATTGAGTGACGGTTTGCTTGGGACTGGGAAGAACAGAGGAGCGGCGCAAGGTATTGTGTCGGGGCGCTTAACCAGCATGAGCCGCGAGTAGAAACGGAGGGCGAGCGGGAAGTGCAATGGATGTGCTGCGGCGCGGCGCGCGGGGCAGCTGCAAGCCAATCGCCGCGCCGTCGCGCTCGTCGTTTGCCATCGATTGTTTATGGGCTGCGGCTGCCGCTCCGGCCGCCTGACTGGCGCGGGGCGCGTTGGCGTTGACGCGTCCTGTGTGCGCTGGATTTCCATTGATGGAGTGCGTGACAGACTCGATGTCACCTACAAGCAGACGTATTGAAAGGGGGGGTGCGAAATGTATATGTTGTGGTAGCTGCTCGTCATGTCACTGAGCTGACGAACACAATAGGCTTCTGTTCTTTCTACTTGGCGCTCTGTTGGTTTGTTATTGCAACTTTAGATCCGTTTCAATTCCTCCCTTGTCGACTGTGTATTTCCCTCCGCGGCTCATTCACTGAAAGGCGTGTGCCCCTACCTGTTGGGCGTGGGCGGTGCTGCTTGCGGGGCGCCCCTCAGCCCTCGAGCCCTGCCCCTGCCCATCGCCGCTTTTTCGCGTATTGATCTGAGTCTGTTCGCGCGCTGCCGCCAGTGCCGGCGCCGGCGGCGGTGGCGGTGGCCTTTTTTCGGTCAACGAGTTTCGATCGATGCGGCGGGGAGGGGGAGGGGCGCTGGGCGGCTGGTGGATGCGCACGGATTTTGCGCCCGACTCCGCCCGCCTCCGCCCTGCGCCGCGATCGTAGCCTTCAGTGCCATCACCTGCTCCGGGCACATTTCATACAAAATTCTTAATTTTTGTCCTACCATTTACAGCTGCCTTTATCTACTCCAATTACTTCTCTCTGTCTGCATTACCTTCTTTTTTTTAAATCATATCTAATTTGTGTTTAAGACGTTTAAGCTCCCGATTGGGAGAAACCGTAACAGACGATCAGCTGTTATCGGTCAGGTTTCAGAAATCCAAGTATAGGCAGCGGTCGCGGAACATAGCGCATAGTTTTTTTCCGGGTCGCAGTTATGTCGTTCACACTACTGGATCCGAACACCAGTTTCTACAGCCTGGCCCTAAATGAATAGGACCGAAGAACACGCGTTGGGTGGAGTATTCAAGTGAACACAGCTTACCCAGGAATATTTACAAAATAGCAATGCACAAAAATAAGCATTCTCCCTCTCAATCCGTAAATGTGTTGAAACTGACACATGTGGAATTAAAAACGCCGCCAATCACATAATACGCGTGAATATTCCGTTGCGTAAGCTAATGGGAAAATTACCACAAAATAACGACCGGCATTAAAAAAAGGACGTGACTAGTTTTTGCACGAGTCATGTGAAAAATGAATACTCCAGTGACGCTTCATTTTTCATCCGTTTCGTGGAGCTGCATGAATCAGCGCGGAAAAATCCTGTAAATGTATGACATGTTGAAGTCTCATCTTTTTTAATATGGCATATTCCATGATCTACTAATTTCATTACTGCATTCATTCTTTCATTTCGCGAGAATGATGTCAGTGATGTGCAAAATTTTCGGGTACGTTTGAACAATACTCTTTACCTTTAAAGGTCTATCATTGTGACCTCATCATTAACCGGGAAGAGAAGTGAATGAAAACGTTCGCACAATTTGTTGACATTTTTCTCTGTATTTATCAGTTCGCCATGAAATTACTTTCGTTTGATTAAGTTGATTGGTTACTAATTCATTCGTATTTTAAAATTAATTTACTTTGCAATGTGATAAATTACACCGTTGTCATTAGAGCATTTTGTGAGATATCCGTATATTTTTTGTAATCCACTTGAGGTGCTGCAATTTAGAGCGCTCTGCTGCGTTAGTACCTGATCGGGTGAAGTCAACCGCAAGCACACAGTCGCGAAAGAAGAGACGGGAAGGGAGAAAAAGCGGCGGGCCTCGTAGGTCTCGTGGGGCTCCTCGAATCGGCGCTTAATAATCGGGAAATGAATTGCAATCGCCGCAGAGCAGCTGTCGATTAAAATCTAATCGAATTTACTGTAACACGTCCCCGAGCTCCTGTTCTTCCGCACATAAATATTTCCCTTTGTTTCAGCCCTCTTTGCGGGATTCGTTCCATTCGAATGCCTGCGCCCGCGGAGAGAAATTCGATTGCAGATACCCCCAGCAATTTAGACCTCATCTGATCCTACGGGGACAGATCACTGATATTCAAACTGACGGGCGGCGCAGGCGTCATGAATAACGCATTTCGGCAGCTGCGTTTTTTGCCTCCGTCTTGTTGCTCGTTGGATGACTCCGTTCCTTCCAATTCCGGTTGGTTTTCGGGATTTCTACGGAAATCACAATGTGTTGACGGAAATGAATGTTTCATTGATTAGGAGAAAAACTCCATATGAATGTCGTACTTCTAGAGAAATATGAGCTCTTGTAGATCTTCTGATGTGTTGTTCGTAATGCCGGAAAAATAATTTTCTGTGTGGAAAATTGAGGTTTTGAAATTGGTTCATCATTAAGAAATCATTCAAATCTTCACTTCCGTATCGACTAAACCGTGTTTCAAAATTGGATACAATACATATCCAAAATATTTTTCAAGACTGTTCAGGAAGTTCATTAAATCTTTTCAGTTCAAACTATTTGAGTTTTTTTCTACGAAACTTGAAATATCTCACTAATTTTTAGTAATAAGGTTTTACAAATTTATAGATGGAAATATGAGCGACTTCTCGGCGCACTATTGCGCTTTCGACGATTTGCGCAGATTTATCGGCTTCCGCCGTTGGGCAGGGGCGGGACTGGGCGGCGGCAGACATATTTCTCTCTACTTTCCGCCTCGAAGTCGCCCGACAGCAGCCGACGCTCATCAGCGCTTCTCCATCTTTTTCACCCTAGCCCGTCTTCCCCGCTTTGGAGACTTTCGACTTGGCCTGCCGCCTAATTAGGTCTCGAATCTTCGCAGCTGGCAGCCGACGCTTGTGAGCAGCATTGCGTAGGCGATGGCGGCGCGAGGGCAAGAAGGGAAGTTGCGTGACAGGTGGATAGTACGAGTCAAGGCGAGACGGAGCAAGATAAGAGTACAGCGTCCAGCCTTGCACAGTGTATTGTACCATCAAGACGAGAAATGGTCATGTGTGCAGCTACGAGCCAAATGATTGTCATTGGTACAGCATGCCATTTTTAAACGTTTATACGGGATATTTTGGGGTATTCTATGTTATACTGTTTCCATTCGATGTGGTATAAAGATTGTGGTAAACCTTCTAATGATTTAACATCGAGTTGGTAACACTGAATCGAATTCGAGTTTATTCTAAGAAAATTGTGTAGTGAATGAGGCGACGGTGTTTTGTGTACGACTTTGTTACCCAACGCTACCCAGGTATCTATTTATCACAATCGAATATGGAGCTTAGTTCCCTCCGCCCGCCTACCCTCTGCCCCCTCGGCCTTCTTTCGTGTCGCCATTCCCAGCGAGCTTGTCCAGGCGTCCGGCAACAGTTCTGCACAGATGAATTGCGAGTTGTCTATTTCTGGTAGCATTTTATACTGTAACAAAATCTAGGATGATTGTTTGGAGAGCGAACCCCTCGTAATTTTTCTTGACTTGTCCAAGTGCACAATTTGCGCACTTGGACTAGTCAAGTTGAGAGGTTTTGTGAAAGAAATTTACATTCATGTCCACATACATCCATGTTTATGTATTAACAGTCTGACAGAATTGACAATGTGTGATTGGGTATACAAGTAGTTTTAGAAGGAGGTGGTTTTAGGTGGAATACCTTCTATAAGCACCACCTAACCTAGTGGTGGTTATAGGAAGTATTCACGACTAGCACTTCCATTACGACTTCCGTTACCGCAATGTTCAGCATTTCTACCATCATTACCATTATGACTATTGGTAAAGCTTCCAGTACAATCACTTTGATGTAGGGAGTCATTTCTGAACGTTCTCCGCTCTTATTAAAAAATTGATTAATTGATGCTTCAGAAAGCTCATTGTTGAAACTCGGAACATTTTGCCAATTTTATTAGAATGTATCGTGAACGAACTTGAAAGATTTTTATTTAAGATACAACGTACGCCCTTCTTGAACAAAGGAAAGCGTAATGAAAGCACAAGACAAGAGGAGAAATATGTTGAGGACAGCGGTTAATTTTTTTTTGTTTGTCTTCCGCGCGTGGGCGGAGCCGCCCCGCAGCCGCAACCGCGGGGGTGAACCGCTTCACCCCGCTCCTCCCCTTCGGCCTCCGCCTCCAACAGTCGCGCGGCGCGGTTTAGCGCGCTCTCTGCCCTCTCCCCGCCTCGCGCCCCACGCCCCAGCCCATCTCGTCCCCAAACCGCGGAATATCGGGCGAGTAAAATATTTATCGCCTGTTTCCGGCCCGGGAACGGCAGCGGCGCTCCGGTCGATGGCGGACCGTTACCGCCCCTTCCGCCCCCCCCTCCCGCCTGTGCCCGCGCCGATTCGCGGGCGCGGATCGGTTTGGCGCTCCTCCGTGGCGACGCAGGCCCCCTAACGCTGCCTTGTAAGTGGGGCGGAACAAGTTTTGATGGGACTTTCCGTTGTTCGCTTCCCTCTACTGATGGCTCGAAGATGTTCATTTTGCTTAAAATAGTTTTTGTCTTAACGACAAAATCATGTTGACATTATTGAAATCATTGTAAACATCACGCAGCTTGATTTATCACTAATAGTATCTTCCAAAATGTGTAATTCCAATGCCTGTTAACTTTATACATTTATTGAAATAGAATAAAAATAAATTGTTCCACATACGTACATTTTTTCGCATTGGATGTGGTTTGCCCTTTCCAAACAAAATGTCCATATAAAACGAAAATAGTGTACATTCTACTGTCACTGCATACAGTTATTCACTTCTCTTTTAAAATTGTTTCGCGATTGTGGGAACTGATGAATCGTGGCTTGTGATGGCTGATTGTCACCTTTTATCGACTCCCTCCTTCCGAGCACCGGCAATCAAGCCTAGCCCTCGGTCTCTGAATACGCTAATTTGTTCGTGTAATGTGCTGTGGTGGTTTGGCGCCGATCGACTTGTCGGTCGATTGCATATGATTAGCGACCGTATCGCGCGTCGCGTCGGTGCGGCGTCCCAAGCGCCGAGCGATGTCCGCTAGCGAGATACGATCTGCGCGCGGGGCGCCAGCGGGCGCCGCCGGCGTGAGTCCTTTAACAGGTCTTCCCGCCATGTCCCACCATGCCCTGCCCTGCCCTCCCCTCCCCTACCCTGACCCTCCCCTGCCCCACTCCGCCCCGTCCTGCCCTTCCCCTCCCCTCCCCGCCACGCCACGCCGCGTCGCGTGCTGATCCGCTGTAACGACTCGCAGTAAGCCGAGCGGGTTTTTTCTCGCCCCTGCTCCATGTTTAAAAAATGATTATCGAGCTTTGCGTCCTTTTTCACCCCGCGTCCAGCCTTTGACCGGGCGGGCGGCCGTTTAGCGATGTCGCACTACTGCCGCCGCCGCCCGTCGTTCGACCCTCCTTCCTTCGCTCTTTTCCTCTCTCCTCTCCAGTTGAATGATTTCTTGCTGTCTTTTTCTACTTTACAAGTCGATATCCCTCGTCTTTTTAAACAACTCATGCAATCTTTTCTTTCATTGTTTTTGCTGCTTGCCTTATTGACATCGCTTGAATTATTGCCTTTTTTGCTTACCTGTCTTATTGTTCTTCATTACCATCTTTCTGCGCTCATGAATTTTATTATCATTTTGTTTCGTACTCTATTTCCGTCCCACTAACAGTGAAATCGTAAAATCGTAGTCCTTTACTTGCTGTGGGATCCTCGTCTCGCTGCGACGCCGACGAAGCCATCGCCAGCAGCGTCGGCGGCGCGCGTGCCGGCTGCCGTGACCCTCTTCCACAGGGCTATTTGCTCCGTTTATGCAGTCGCCGGCGCACGAACGGATTTTATATATAGCCGTCGCTCGGCCGCGTGGACAGCGAGATAGATCCCTGCAAAAGTGTGCTCGTGGGGTGACGGCGGTGGCAGCGACGTGTCGAGCCTCGCGTTTTTTGTACTCTCGTTTCAGCGCCCGTGCATGGCGAGGAGCACTGGATAACACAACGCAGTTTAAACACATCAAGAGAACTTTGAATTGTTAAATCTGCATTCGTGCACATACACACACCCTTACTTGGAAATAGGGTGTGTGTGTGTGTGTTTTTTGTTTTTTTTTTTCGGGAAAGCTGGGATTCGCCTACTGTGAAAAATCTGCTAATGTATTGAGCAATATTTTCAAGCCTTTCTGTTTTCGGCAAAAAAGTATATAGTACGTAGATCTTTTTAACTCTTACCTTTATTAATGTGTGAATTCTATTAGTATTAGTTTTCAGCGTTCTTTGTCGAATAGATTTCATGACATTTCTTTCACATATCATTTTGAAATTTAGAAGTATAGGTGTTGTGAAATAAATTTAACTGTGACTTAACGTACCTTCGTTCTCGCATTATGGAGAAAAAAAGCACAAAAGAGGTCATTTAGTAGGAGATTCTAACCACGAAGCTACGGAATGCGAAGCTCGACTCGTTGTCTGGCTTGTTTGTGGATGAAAATTCAAAACGCTGTGTGAACTGGGAACGACTGCATTACTGAGCCCTTGAAAGGATCGCAGCCCGGTAGTAGTTTACGAAGGCACGGCGGAACAACAGCCTGTTGCAAGCGCACCGTGAAAAGGCACGGATAACATGGAAGTTTTTAAGTGCACTGTGTAGCGCGAACCGAAGGGAATGCGGCGGCGGCGAGGAGGGGAGGGGGTGGGCCCCCGGGCTTCGAGGCAGATCTCGCTCGCGAATTTTCCGCAGTTTGCGAAATTAGCGTGGAGGTAATGTTTGCGGCGGCTGCATGCGCGGAGGAGGGCCGATGTAGGGGAGGGGAGGAAGGGTAAGCGCGAAGTGTCCGCGCGAGAGGAGCCGGGTGATAGATTGTCCTTGTCGCGCGGGTGGAGGCGGTCGGGGGGTGGGGTGGCTGGCCGCGGGCCCAGCGGCGGTCGGAGGCCCGCCAACGCCGCGTATAAAACATTCAATCCGGCGGTAATTTGGAGCAGTTTTTCTCTCGCGTGGCGCGTTTCAGCGCCGGCGCCGCGCCGCGGGAGGGGTGCGGGCGGGCGCGGGCGGGCGCGCCGTGTCGGCCCCCTGTATTATTCACCGGCGGCTCATTTATTCAGCGGCCGCGGGACGCCCCCCTTCACGGCCCTCCCTGCGCCTCGCGCCCTCGGCAGCCCGCGCTCGCTTTCCCGGCCGCTCCGCCTGCCTGCCTTGGCCATGCGATTCTGCCCTCGCCTTCTCACCTCTTGGCCGAGTCCTGTTCTGTATTGGGCTCGTTTCAGTGATTTGCGTATCGACAATGCATGTTGCTAGTCACAATGCTTTTGGTCTCCATCCAAGGAGTGAATTTGTGCGTTTTTAAGTTTTTCTTCCCTCATCCTTTCCCGTTCAGCATGCATCATTTTACTTTTTTCCTTGGCGCGTGCACCCTCATATCTTATCACAATTGTATCACTTGTTTTGCTTCTTACTCTCCGTAATGCGAACGCGATTTTGCTTTGTTCTTTGGTAAAATAATTGACACCCTATATTTCGTTCTGTTCTCGCGTGTCGTCTCTCATTTTATGGTTTTGAGCATGATGGCTGCGCTGCCAAATGTGTGGAAATTTTCTAGGCGAGGGCGCAACTGAGCAGACGCGAGCAGACGCACTTATAACTTGTCAAATAAGTTTACACCTTCGTTCCAGAGGAATTTCAATTTTTGTAGCAATGTTAATCCTTTGTTATTTTCAAAATAGAGATACGCTCTGAATTTTCAAATACGAGTGTGCACTTATAAGTTACTTGTGTATTACAACGCGCAGGTTTATTTGTTTGCTCTTTCTCAAACATTTTAATTGTGGATATGACTTAAATGTCATTGTATTATGGTTCAACTGCATTGCTCTTCGTTCAAGTAATTGACATACGTATACATTATTCTTAGAAAAATTGCGATTGTATAGTTTCCACCTACGCTGGATGTTGTTTTTTCTACATTTTTTCATATTTATTGTGTTCTAATAAATTTTTTTTTTGTAGTATTTTGGAGTGGGTATGTCATTGAAGACTTACGTTTTTAATATTCACAATACTTTATCGTAATTCGATAATTATGTTTACCCGTGATTAAGAAATATTCTATTATGTGACAGGCAAGTTTGTTTTATGATGTACGTAATGAGAAGCCCGTTAACTATACGTGCACGTATGGAAGAATTTTGCCTGCATGGGGAGGAAACTCCGTGGAATCGCGCGAGCTGGCGATGAAACAGTCAGCCATCACGGTCTTTTGCGAGCTAGAAGTTTGTCGTACGGATGTTGCAGATATTAATGCAGTCAAAAAAACATGCCCTGGGTTTATTCAATATTGCCCATTGAGATAGCGTACAGTACAATCTAGTCTTGTCAGCGTTTTCGAAAATATCGGAGGTGGAGATTCTCGTGTTGTATATAACTAGTGTATTATGAAGTTGCGTTGTCAGATGCCGTTCATAAACGTTATCCTACAGATTTTACTTGGTTTAAATTGCCTCTCGAACAGAAAAATGAGCTGTGATTGTTTTTTTTTCTTTTCTTTCGTTCATTTTGTTTTTAAACAGGGTTCGTAACACGCACACGATCCCCACGATTTCTTCTTGTTGACTTGTAAATCCGAAACATTTACGCATTAATCAGCACTTGCCAATCATTCATGTTAGGCCATTGAAGCAATAGCGATTTCGTTGCTGTCAGCAAGGGATCCTGGTTCAATCTTTCATGTTCCATCAACTATCGTTATTGTTAACTCTCAGCCAGTATACCAATATATGAGGGTGGATCAAATAAAAACGAGACCTTTCTAAAGAGTATATTTTATCAGTGACGTAAGTTTTCAGCGTTGGTAGTTCGTTTATTGTCACTCAGCATTGAGATTTTATTTGAGTCGTTCAATGAGTGAACAAGAGATATATACCTTTGAGTTGCGCACCGCATTATTCGTTTTTTTGTGAAGGAAAGTGTTGAACCGCACCTTAGCCTGAGATTGAGGTTTACAGTACCTTTTATCACGGCTAGGTACTTGTGCTCCAGTGCCCTCCCTCACCCCCTGCGCCTGGGTCGACGCGGGGCTCCGCAGTGGTGGGCGAGGCGCCGGGTGCGGCGGCAGCCACAGGTGCCGCTTTTGCGGTCCGCGCGCGCCCTCCCGCTCGACGGCGCAGCGCCTCTTCCTTCGCGGCGCCTTTTCCGTCGTAACGATCGCGCGGCGCGGCGCGTTCCCATGAAAGCGTAACCTGGCCATTACCGCTCCGGGATGTCGGCGCCGCGGGTCTCGCAGCGGCACCTGCTGGGACGGGGCACAGCGGCGCACGCGGCCAGCATTACACGAAACGGAAGTGGTGGAGACGGCCCTGCACGTGACGCGCTATTTCAAGCGGGCAGGTCATGAAGTGGGCGCTGAAAGAGCCTCATCACGAAGGCTAGGGAAAAATCGGGGCACGTCAGTCAATCTACTGCCCGTGCGACTTACACCCGAAACGGAAAGCAGAACTCTTTGGACGTTTATTCTGACACGAATTGCGGTGACCGAGTCAGTGGAGGCTACCACGTAATAAGACTGGTAACGTAATGAAGTACTAAACTAGTTGGGTGTGTAACAAACAGGCCCACTAATTTCAGGACTTGTACCGTGAATAGAAGTTTTATTTGTGACTCAACGACTGAACTGCTTCAGCCGAAAATAATGTAATAGAACAAAAGTGGATAAATGGACAGAAAGTGATTCAATTATTTAGAAACAAGAGAGTTTGCGAATGAGCCCGAAACCCAGAAATACGAATACACCGCGGAAGATAGTGCTGAGTAGTGATATGGCTAAGGGAGGGGAAAGCGGTGAGTAACGAGCCGGTTCCTCAGCCAACGTAGCAATCCATGCGCCATCTTATACATTTTATTCAGCAATTATGGAAATGGTTTCTTTAATACCATTATTGTGCAAAACGCATGAAGAGAACTTCGGAGTATAGAATAGTTGGAGCAAATAGAAGCGGCGAGTGCCACGCTCAGTTGCGCCACCAGCGCTGCATCTGGAAGAGGCAATGGCCAGTGGAGCGCGGGCGGCCACGGCCTGGGCGCAGCGGTAGGTGGGGAGGGGCGACGGCCGCGTGCTGCGGGCGTCGCGTGGACGCAGCGGTTGAGGGGCTCGCGTTGCGGATTCTATTACCTACCCCTCCCCCACCCCACACCCACCGTCCATCCGCGGGCCGCTACTGTTTCACCGCCCCGCTTCACAGTGAATGCTTTCTCAACAAAAAACAACAATAAAGATACGAGATTTATAACCATTTATTGAAAGTGCGATATTGAAACACTATGCGATTTGTGGGCATAAAATGCAAAATATGATGTGTGTTATTAGAATGTCATGTACCACCATTTCTGAGATACGAAATAATTACTAAACAGTGCAGCTTATCTTACTTTAAATATCTCGACGTGTAAACATCGGAATACACAGGCGTTAAGTAAACGAAAATATTTTGAAAAAAAAAAAAAAAAATCTTAAGTGCGGAAGAATGTATCTATTCTTTAGCTTTCCCTTTGAAATTCTCATTATTGTCATTATACATCTTTTCTCGCTGTCGAAAGTCTGTGTCTGCGGTATTTCGTTTCATACGGAGAGATGGCGTTAAGTGAGTGGTGTGTTCGGTACGCAATGTTCTGTTGGCAGTGGTGTCGATCACAAAGTCAGCACTTCTAACTACTTCTCGAAACAAATTTATAAGTTACGAGTTCAGGGAGTTTTACCATACAATGTGAAGGATCCTCACTCGCAAGTTTGTGGAGAAGTGAGAAACATCAAATATTAATTGTATGTATACTGATTCGGTGACAGTTGGTACGCCGATTTTTCAGTAATCAAACATTAGTGGCATTTTCGACTTTGGTATAAGTACCATTGCATTTGTCAGATCCTGAGACGGTGTGTAGTTATATGAGTTACATGCAATATTAATTGTCCCTATTATGATTCGGTGTGCTCTAGGAACGCCGATATTCAATAGTGATCAAACAGTTGTATTGTTAGTAACGTTTTTTTGATTGGGTGTTCAAGCGCATGGAATGTGCCGGATCCTCAGACGTGTGTTTGTGGTGATGTGAATACCATGCAATATTAATTGTCCCTATTCTGATTCGGTGTGCTGTAGGAACGCGATATTCAATAGTGATCAAACAGTTATATTGTTAGTTTTTTTGTTTGGTGGTGTTCAAGCAGCATGGAATGTGCCGGATCCTCAGACGTGTGTTTGTGGTGATGTGAATACCATGCAATATTAATTGTCCCTATTCTGATTCGGTGTGCTGTAGGAACGCCGATATTCAATAGTGATCAAACAGTTGTATTGTTAGTAACGTTGTGTTGATTGGGTGTTCAAACAGCATGGAATGTGCCGGATCCTCAGACGTGTGTTTGTGGTGATGTGAATACCATGCAATATGAAATGTCCTATTCTGATTCGGTGTGCTGTAGGAACGCTGATATTCAATAGTGATCAAACAGTTGTATTGTTAGTAACGTTGTGTTGGTTGGGTGTTCAAGCAGCATGGAATGTGCCGGATCCTCAGACGTGTTTTTGTGGTGATGTGAATACGTAGGAAGCCGATATTCATAGGATCAAACAGTTGTATTTTAGTATCTTTATGTGTTTGATTGGGTGTTCAAGCAGCATGGAATGTGCCGGATCCTCAGACGTGTTTTTGTGGTGATGTGAATACCATGCAATATTAATTGTCCTGTTCTGATTCGGTGTGCTGTAGGATCGCCGATATTCAATAGTGATCAAACAGTTGTATTGTTAGTAACGTTATTGTGTTGATTGGGTGTTCAAGCAGCATGGAATGTGCCGGATCCTCAGACGTGTTTTTGTGGTGATGTGAATACCATGCAATATTAATTGTCCCTATTCTGATTCGGTGTACAGTAGGAATGCCGATATTCTATAGCGATCAAACAGTTGTATTATTAGTATCTTTCATGTGTTTGGTTGGGTGTTTAAGCAGCATGGAATGTGCCGGATCCTCAGACGTGTTTTGTGGTGATGTGAATACCATGCAATATTAATTGTCCCTATTCTGATTCGGTGTGCTGTAGGGACGCCGATATTCAATAGTGATCAAACAGTTGTATTGTTAGTAACGTTATTGTGTTGATTGGGTGTTCAAACAGCATGGAATGTGCCGGATCCTCAGACGGGTTCTTGTGGTGATGTGAATACCATGCAATATTAATTGTCCCTATTCTGATTCGGTGTACTGTAGGAACGCCGATATTCAATAGTGATCAAACAGTTGTATTGTTAGTATCTTTGTTGTGTTGGTTGGGTGTTCAAGAAGCATATAATGTGCCGGATCCTCAGACGTGTTTTGTGGTGATGTGAATACCATGCAATATTAATGTCCCTATTCTGATTCGGTGTGCTGTAGGAACGCCGATATTCAATAGTGATCAAACAGTTGTATTGTTAGTATCTTTATTGTGTTTGGTTGGGTGTTCAAGCAGCATGGAAAGTGCCGGATCCTCAGACGTGTGTTTGTGGTGATGTGAATACCATGCAATATTAATTGTCCCTATTCTGATTCGGTGTACCTTAGGAATGCCGATATTCTATAGCGATCAACCAGTTGTATTATTAGTATTTTTCATGTGTTTGGTTGGGTGTTCAAGCAGCATGGAATGTGCCGGATCCTCAGACGTGTTTTTGTGGTGATGTGAATACCATGCTATATTAATTGTTCCTATTCTGATTCGGTGTGCTGTAGGAACGCCGATATTAAATAGTGATCAAACAGTTGTACTGTTAGTAACGTTATTGTGTTGATTGGGTTTTCAAGCAGCATGGAATGTGCCGGATCCTCAGACGTGTGTTTGTGGTGATGTGAATACCATGCAATATTAATTGTCCCTATTCTGATTCGGAATGCTATAAGAACTCCGTTTTTCTATAGTTTTGGGGGCTTTAGAGTGGTCGGCCCTCTTTTTTAGTGCCCAGCGATTTTCCGTGCTGGAGTTACTGGCCCCTGCGCTGGTGGGCGGGTGCTAAGAAAGCTTACAAAAAATCGTATTTATTATCTTGGAATCTTAGAGTCACTACTCAATTGTCATTTGTTTTTAGGGAACCCTTTACCATTTTATCGGAGGGTACATTTTGACGGTTCTCCATCAAGAAAGTCCATCCTCTATTTGTGAAGTTTTGTGTCGAAATCAACTAGTTTGAGAGGTAACGGCGGGCCATTAAAAGACGTCGATTCCGCGAGGGGACTCCGAAGCGCCGAAGGGTGGCTTCCGCTCTCTCGGCCCGTGGCAGCGTGTGGCCGTGGCGGGCCACCAGCTCCAGTCGTGCCTCTAACGAGCGAGGCCGGCCGCAGCCGGGTTCAGGTCCGGGTCCCGCGGAGTGGTTATTGAAACGAACGGCCGCGGTGGGCGGGCGGGGGGCGGGCGCGCGGCGGGGAAGGGGAATTTACTGCCGCCGCCCCCGCAGCTCTTTAAAGGCCCCGCTGCGGCCGCGGCGCCCCGCGCTCGCCCCATGGCGCCTCGCCGGGGGCCTCTGCTCCGCCCCACGGAACGTCTGGGGTGAAACTGTTTTCATTTGAAAAGTGTGGGTAAATACAGTTTTCTCTCTTCCAATTATTACTTTTGGTACAATAAAATTAATTGATATTCTATTTTATATTTATTTCCGATGATAAAGTTTTGTTTGCTGTTATTATAGTGTATTTATGTGCATGTTTTCCGATTACATGAAAGCGGTATTTTCCTAATCTGATGTCATTCCCGATATAATGATGTTTGTTCATGTACCGCCACTGAGTTTGTGTCTCGCTAAAGCAGTGAACGCTGAAAATAGTGGTTAACGGAGGGTCGTATGCTGTATTAGGTAACTCTTTCTTTATAGTTCGATTCAGCGAAAACTTGAGCCAATCGATTGAGCCTTGTTTAAATATGAAAGCGTATTAAAGACTACACCGAAATGTATGTTGGTAGATGATATTCTACCAAAAAAAAGCGGTTTGACTGTGAAGTTTTTTTTAGTTAGCAATTTATTCTTTCGTTGCATGTTAATTATACGAATATAAAATGTAGCATAATACATCGGTTTTCAAACGGATTTGGTCACAAAACACTTTGCAAGACAGTTTTCGATCACTGAACTATATCATAATTGAAGTTTAATTTTTATCATCATTATTATTGTTTTTATTATTATTTTAATTATTATTATAATGATGATTATGATGATGATGATTGGATCTTTAATTTTGCGTCGATTATTTGTTTAAAATTAGGCTTTATATCAAACAGGTAAATGCGTAAGGCTTGTGGAAGGGAATAGAAATCGAATATCTTTCTGCTATTTACTGGTGACTAAAGTTGTTGAGCTTCAAGTTTCATTTGTAAAAGAGAGGAATCCCTAATTTAGACAAATTCTTCAAATTTTAGAATGGATAATATCTAAGGTTTTGCTTGGATAACAAATATCTTTTGAAGACAATTTAATGTCTCTTTCAAGGCACGTCGTCTTCGTTTTCCAATCTGTTTCCGCACAGAAATATAATCAGGAATGCAAGGAATCAAAGAAGGTTCTTCGTTTACACATAGGATTCAAAAGATACGTTTGTAGGAGATGCTATATTGTCTCTTGCTGTGGAGTCGATTCGTCCTTACTCTCACCTAAGAAAATGTAGAAACTTGATAAATCAACTGGAAAGTGTGTGTGAGTTAAGCTCATGAGCCTCTGTTCATTGAGTAAACAATAGTATGTTTGTTGGGTAAGGAGATGTTCTCCCAGTGTGAAAAACAAATTCATTGCGCAGTTGGGGGAAAACAGGAAGGAAAAGAAAAAAAGCGAGACGAATGTTTCCCCTCTAAAGCCATATTACTTCTACTTGAAGTAGATGTGATTGATGATGGCTTTCAATTTTTACACGCGCCTTCGCCAATATTAGTAACTGGAGTTTTTCTTCTAGAGGCATCTGACGGTAATAGCTGTTTGCATTTGAAGCGTCGGGACGTGTTAGAACGTTTCTGAATCCGATGCACAGATTGCGACTAAAGGAAACGATCTAGAAACAACATTGAACTGCAGCTACTATTTACAACTTTTAAGAACCGGAATGTTGCCAGAAAAGTCATAATATGGATGATCTCTCTCAAAACTTCCAACATGGAGAGATCGAGCATCACCAATTGTCAAACGCTTGGTGATAAAATAATATTGTTGGTCAGTGCATTATTGGAGTTCATGCTCCCCTCCCTTTAGAGTTGTTACGGGGTATTAGATGACCCATCCCGGTGCCACCTCAGGTTTGTTATGTGTATAAAGTACAGTTGTAATTTTTGTGTCGAGTATGAATGTGTGTAATATTGTACTAAGAATGTTGTACGTCAAGTTAATTTGTATTTAATTTCCTGTAAATATTTTGGTTAACAAATTTAACGACAACAAAAAGTCCGATCTTTGACAAATAAAAAAAAGAATTCTTGGAACTAAATCCCCTGGGAAGTATTTCCTTCCTGGCTACTGTCCTGACTGACAGTAATGTTGTTAGTATCGTAAAGCGTTCTTTCAATGTTTGGTGTGAACTTAATTTTTCAACATTTCGCGTTATACATTTTAGAATCAGCTGTCGTAAGGTAGAGTATACACTTGAGTACTTGTCACAGATATTCAGTGAATTACCGCAATATTAAGAAACGTATGACAGACTTAATTATGTACATGTTTCTGTTTTTGCCTGGAGCAATGCGGGGCAGAAAACGCTGCGCTTATGGCGTGATTTAGGATCCAAGTATTTTCTTCTTTTCGAGCAAAGAGATGAGCACACACGCATTGGCTGGCTTTACCAGCCGCTTTCAAAACACAAAATTGAATCGGTGGTAACGAATGAATGAAAAAGTGGGAGTGTACACTGCAATTCTTCCCAGTGAATTTCGTCTCGACCTCTCGAATTCGCGTCATTCGACGTTTCTTTCCGCCTGTCGATCCGTACATTTTTAGCGCGTCCGTTCCCCTTACCTGTGTCAATGGGCCATAATCTTTGGGAGCTGTTACGCCTGCGCATGTGCGGGTTAACGTTAAAACGCGTCGCCCTCGTTCTTGCCCAGGGCCAAGTGAGCGAAGTGTGTCGTGTTGGCGTTGTGAGCGGGCGCCTAAGGGTGCGTTTATGTTGGAGCAGCGACAAACGATGAGAGCAGCGCTACGATCGAAGCAACGAGAACATTCACATGTAAACAGATGGAAGTGTTCATGTTGACAGCGCGCTGATCACGGGATCAGCGCTGCGACCGCGATAAGAGCGAAAAAACCCTTTGGTAGGTTTCGCTGCTAGTATCGCTACTATCGCGCTGTTCCGCAGTCTTCACAGCTGGCACACTTCAGGTGTTTTGCATGTCGAATAACATGAATGCTGAGAAATTGATCACTTGTTTTATTGTTAGGAGTCAATTTTGGGACAAAAGGGACACAAATCGCCGCAATAACTTCGTTTTAGACAAATTGTGTACCGCAGAAATGAGTACAACACGTAAGTTTTAGAGGTTGGGTTACATTCGTTTTTCACTGAACGACAAGTATACAAATAATTACGGGATAAATGCCATTTCATTGTTATATTGTGTTGTGCAAAACTAATTGTTAACTTAGATAAAGGACATAATCATCTGCCAGTGATAATGTTTTATTCTGAATCATTTTTTTGTATTGCAAACCCTCAGAAGTTTTGTTCACTTTATTTGCCATAATCACCCATTTCATCTGTTAATGAATTTGTAAATTGCATCCCACCTTGTAAAACTATAGAAAAGAATTTATTGTAGTTGTGAGATATTGACCCAGAATGATTGAGATGATTAATTCTTATGTGCTTACTGCCCATGGCACACAATGTGGGTGCAATTCAAGGAAGTATAATTTATAACAGAAATTTTAAAATGAAACAAATGAACTTATTTTTAATTTTGTTAGTTTAATTAAACGATTGGGATGTTTTATCAGAATAATTGGGATGTTTTAAGAACAATATGAATAAAATGAAATGCCAGAAACAGAATATTTTTTTTATTTTTAAACTAGAAAATTTATTGAAAAAGAATTATCTAAATTATTGCTTTTGATAGTACATGTATCTCATTTCCTAGAACAACATTTCAAAGGGATGAAAATTGAATGTTTGAAATTAATTCAAAATTGAAGTGATTGAAATCAGCTAGTCCCAAGCCACAATTTGGCAAAATATTGAGATGTTACACTACAAAGCTGTCAGCCTTCCGTTGTCATAGTTTAAGAGTTAAGAAACAATTTTAAATAAAACAAATATGCCATTTACCTTTATCACTTCCCTTATAATATATTTTCCTTGGAATTCAGAGTAGTTTTTACTTCAGAATACAACATCATTTATTTACATTGGTCTTAGCAAAACACAATCATTTTAGAAGATATCCTTTGTACACTTGGATAATATTTCATGAAAAACTTACAAAATTTTGGGAGAGAGTGATACGTTATTCAGTCAACATGAACAGAGGACACCTAAAATATTAATCATATGGAAATGTTTTTAACACTAGATGGTTGATTGTACATGTAATCTGCAGACTTTACATTCAGTTAAATTAAACACTTACAGACAATAGGAAACAAATACTGAGAATTCAATTAAGATTGGTAGAACTAACAGCAACATTTTTGTCTTAGACAATATTAAAATGAGAAGAATCCTTTCTTATTTCAAGACAATAACAATGAATTTGAAGATGTTTTAATTTTTCTTATTTACTCCATGATATATATTACACAACAGATATTTTTCTTATAATACAGAATAAACAACCATAAAAAATACTACTTCAAATTAATTATTATCTCCATTTAAATACTGAAAATGTACCAAACTGAAAACTGTTTTATAAAATGAAACTTGACAGACTAATAAAATATTAGAAAGACTATGAATAATAGAAATTGGCAGAATGGAGAGCACTGCACACATTTGAAATTTTCTGTACATAGTCACTTTTCTTCACACAATTTCACACTTGTCTTCACTGTTTTTATTTTTCATACAACCTGGCATAAAATACTGTTATGTTTGTGAGATTCACATAGGCATATAGTACACAATACATTTCCTTTCCTCCTTAGAAGACACAATTCCATAATTTTTTCTTAAACATTCATTCACATACAACCAAATTTCTTTCAAGAGACTAGGCATCTTCTCTCTGTAAAAAAAGGAAAGGTCATTGAGTTCCTCAAATGAAATCAATCACTAACCTCAATACTAAATGGTATACTATAATTATAACCCTGCTGGAAATATACATCTGTTTCTCTTTAACAGGCAATGTAAATATGTTTATATGTATGACACTTAATTTTCCATAAACACTAATGTGCATTAACACTCATTATTGTAGCCATGGCAGCTTACCTCTATAATCATCGCAACTTCAGGCAGGATATCACTTTAGACAATTTTTTTACGTGTCTGACTTTCTAAAATTCTCCTCATCACATTCATTGAAGAGTTTTTCGTCAAATGACGACGCATCGATGAAAACGCCAAGAACAATATGAAATAACAATACATTTCCAAAACAAATCACTATTGAATTCGCTCGCAGTATAAAACTTCGAAATACGTACGCTCTAGGACTAACTCTTTCGGGCTGCACACAGCTGTTTGCTGCATGTTGCAGAGTCGAGAGAAATTGACACACATCTCTCTCACCAAGCATGCCAACATCCAGCCAAGAAAAATACTTAAGGTGTAATGCTTCCATTGCATAGGGGAATGATGTTGAGGTTGACTCCTACTGCACTTCAACTTAAACGGTAACCAAAAGTTCCTAAGCCAATTTAAGTAAATATGGCGGGTGATTTAGGTAAGGTTGGTATTGAATTGACAAGTTAGTTTCACCGAATGTCCTGTAGATGTCTCTGGTGGATTCGGAGTGGCGCTGCCTCGCTCTGCTCCGACATGAACACATCAGCGCTGCGATTTCGCAACACCTACTCTCTCTTCGCTCATCGTTTATCGCTGCTCCAACATAAACGCAGCCTAACGCGGCGGTCGCCACTCGCCGCGGACTTCCGCCCGCCGCCGCCCCGCCGCCGCCGCCGCCGCCGCCTAATCTCGCCAATAGCGCGGCGTCATGTATGATGCATGCGGCGGCCGGCGGGGGTTTCATGCCATAAACGGGCGCGCGCGCGCCCGCGCCGGCCAGCCGCGGCGGCGCCGGCACCCTCTGCCGCGCTCCTCTCACCACTCACCCGCAAAAAATGCTCTCTTACTTCGTTTTGTAACTTTCTAGTTTAGCGGTGTGAGATGTGTCTAATGTAGTGCATTGCATTCGTACGTTAATATGTGTAAGGATAAACATACGAATGTTGCCTTAATAAGAAGACAAAACAGTAACCATAATGGAGTCATAAATACATTTATAATTGGCATTTTGGTGCATTCTCTTAACAATTGCTAATTCATATTGAAACGTAATGCAGTGATAAATTGTGGTATACTTTCCTGGGGTATGTCCACTTTTCACTGTGGAAGTAGTTCGCGTTAAAACACGTTAAATCGCAGACTAACGTGTGCCAATCAGTAATGAACAGTATGCTTTCACTGACTGCACGAATCCTACATTGACACTTTGATTAGTTATTTTAGATGTTTCCTCTGTTCTTCCCAGTTTACTTGTTACATTCGTTTTACAATATGATAATGTTAGTCTCAACAAAATCTTGAATTCTTTCGTCTACTGATCTTAATGTAGAGTATTGTACTTTAAAAATATGAATTTTTGAAGAAAATGATGCCTGGAAAATACGCCAAGACTTACGTGGTCCGAAATACCCCCAATCACTTGATTGTGAAGTGCGAATACAATGTCTTTCCAGTTCTTGTGTGAAAAATTAAAGTGAAATAAAGCTTTATAAAGTACATTAATTCTGAATTTCTAACTGGTTAAATGTGAATGTAGTCTTCTGACAGTCGTTTGGAAGAAAAAAAAAAACATTTCTAGGCAAATTAAAGATACGTATGCTCGAGTGCGTTGTTATCGTAGAATTGACCTTAAACATTTGTGTTTATTACTTGCACGTTTTTGCTTGGTATAACTGAACATATTCCTGTCGGAGCTGGAAACAACCGTCGACAAACACGATCAGCAAATATAAAAGCAGTACGTGCGCAGCGCTATCTGTGGTGTCGCCGTTAACTACCACGATAAAACTGTGTATTTAAGACTTCTCGTCTCGTTCTCTAGCGCACTCTGGTGTCGTGTGGTGGAACTTCTTGCGGGCATATGAGCGCCGGTTTGACCCCTCGTTATCCGGGAATGTGGATTTATTGAGATGACTCGCTCGTTTATCTGCGTACAATGCACGCGGTGTCAGGCGGGTGCGTCGGACAGGCCGCGGCATATGAATTCTGCTCGTTCACACATTGGCTGGTGTCACTGGTTAAATCATGGCCATTTTGTCTGCCGGACCAAACCAAGCCAAGCCTTACACGCCATAATCAATTCTTTGTTTATTGTAAATTATCCATGTTCATTAAATGAAAATGCAATTGACTGCACAACGCGTGGCGTTTGGATAATGATGAGAAAATTTCTCTACTCTGTTAATTTGGACTGAGATGAGTATAGTTTGTTTCGCTAATTCTATTTGTTAGAGTACTTTTTTTCCCCTGATTATTTGCATCTTTATTCTGCTTGCCGTTTCGAAATTCGCCAAAAAGGATTTTAAGCACCGAAACACGAATTTTTTTGCCATTTTGCCCATCAATGTAATGGTTTTTCACTTGATATTTTAAAAGTGGTTTCTTAATATTAATTTCCATATATTTTCGAGGTTTCGGTGTTGTAAATCAAGTGTAGCCTACCATACACATGCTCTCCAAATTGGATCCTCTTTCATTTTGTTTTCCAGAACCGATCCTAGAACATTTTTGACATTCTCTATGCACAGAGAATCTTTATTTCACAAAGTTGGAACGAAACGATTTGAATAACTAGTTATGATTTCTACGCTCCTAAAGGAAAAAGAAGGAAATGTTGCCAAACACTGAAAAAAATAGTAATTGTGTATATGAGGGTTGGTGCAGGTAGGGATGCGACATCGATGACAACACGATGTTTCAGAGCATTTATTTGGAGACTAAGATGAGAATAGCCCTGTTAATTAATTTATAATTAAGATTTAAGGACAAAACAAAGTAAAAAATAAGAACAATTAAAAACTGCAGTAACGGTTCGTGAACAAATGTTCAAGGTAGGCAGAAGAGATTACTGAACAGCGAGAAGGGGCCATTCCCCCATTTCCATCTACTTTTTTGTAATTTTATTGTATTTATTCAAAACAATTGTCTCACTGATATACATTCCAAACCATTATTTCCATGAAGCACATGCAAACGTGATTTGAAGACCTTCAGATTTTAAAAAAGTGTTGCGAGTGTGTGTTGTTCACACCCTAATTCAGAAATCGGGTTCAATTTTTCTCTCCAGGTGTTTAAAATTCACTGAATTATATATGATCCTCTGACATTTCACATTTCTGTATAACTTTTGATAAATTTTCCATGTCAAAATATCCATCTCTATTCCAAGTCCTTGCCTTAATTGAAAATAAAAGACATGGCCAGAAATAAAGCTTAGCTTTAACTTCACTACCTGTTACCATTTGGGTAAAACATGTCACACATTGAATTTTTTTCATTTTCTCGCCAGCACAATGTACAACCGTAAGTATCATAGACGTAGGTGGAACGTTGTCCAAAATTTGTCTCTTTTCTACCGTTCAGGCGAGAAAACGGTGTACATATTAGTTCATTCACTGTATCTGTCATAATATTAGCGTAAAATTAGATTTAAATGTTAAAAAACAAGAAACACTGATAATACGCATCATTTAAAATGGAAAAAGTAATGGGGCTACGGAATGGCACACATCGTCTTGTAGTAAAGGCTTCTAATTTGCTTGGTGTGAGTTAGCTTTACGGTCTTGCCCCATCCTCTTGCCAGCTGCCGTCTATCGCCGCCCAACGCTTTTTTTTTTTTTGTTTTTTAAATGTACATTTTCTCATTTTTTCTGTTTCTTAACGCTAGATTCGAAATATTACTTTTAGAATAGCAAAGAAGAGAGAAACCTCGTCCAATATGGCAATTTTAATTGTTAAGTTTGAAGCCATTTTTAAGAAAATCGCGTTTAATCGTTAATGCGAAATTGGAAGCTCGTTTTCACAGAAATTTTTTGAGTTTTCGAAAAACTTTATGGAAGTCATTTGAAGCTCTTTCACTAACAAATGCAGCAATGTATTCAAATCCATGGAACTGTGCATAGCAAAGGCGTGAGAGATATTTAAAAATATTACATTTGTGTAACTTTGGAAAAAACAAAAAATTCAGCAAAATTAATTTTATTACATCTTAAACAGTGCATTTATCACTATCCGTACAACAATTTTGAAGAAAAAAAATTGAAGCAGGTTTGAGAAAATGACGCTTGAGATTTTCTGAAAATGCGTAATAATGAACTCTTTTTCACAGAAAAATGTTTTGAGTTGGCGTGGAATGGCTCTATTTTTCAATGTCATGTATTATTAATTGTCATGTTTTTAGCCGACCGCTAGTACCTCATGATTTTCGGACAACCAGTTATTTTCATTATTATTTTCAGTGAATTGTTTTGTGTTAATGTACTTGAATAGTAGTATTTCTACATCATAGCTTTATTGCGATGTTTTTTTAGAACTTATTCGTAACGTCTTCCAGTTGAGAAAAATTTGGACTCGGCAGAATTTTTGCTGATAATTTTTTTCTTATTTTTAACTCAATATTACTTCTTTCTGTTAATTCAGATTTTATAATAGCATTTGATTTTCTTTGATTTATTTGGTCCAAAAAACAGTCAAAACTGTATATAACGTTTGGGGGAGAAGAATATTTGCACACGTTTCTGGAGTTCCAGAATTTGATGAAGTTTTTGTTGAGACACCCTATTAGAGAAAATGCTACTTCAGTCTAAAGTACTGAATTGTTGCAGGTTTTGCGTTCTAACTTAACTTCGAATACATTTTTCGAGTCGTTTACTTCGAGGGATCACATTTCGTCCGGACAATAACGTTTCATGTGCATAACGTGAATCCTGTCTCGAATACGTTCACGAGGCGTCCCCTCGTTTAATTTCGTTGCTTGGCAGAGCTACCATCTATCGGACATGAAAAATTGAGTTCATATCTAGAATTGTTGGGAGTGATTACAAGATCTGTGTTTTAATTTTTTTACGATAGAAAACATTCCCATTTGATACATCCTCTCCTGAAAATCAATCTTTGCTGTAGCTCGGGGACGCGCGTTCGAATCATGTTGCCTCTATTAAATGGAGAGATTATATGCTATGTCTTGTGTGTATTTTGATGAACTGTAAGAAGAGTATTTAATAATATGAATAAAATACTATGCAGAGGGGGTGGGAGAGTGTAGAGGGAGTCGCTGTGAATGGCGGGCGCGGGGAAGGCGTCGCCGCGCCTGCAGGCGAAGGAGCGGGCGCGGCAGCGGCTGTGATTAGCCGAGTGCTCCGCTGCGTCGTTGGTTGGAGGGGCGGGGCGGGGCGGGGGGAGGCCATCTGTGAAGTGGCTGCTTGTCTGGAGGGCGCGCCGTGCCGTGGCTTCCACTGCGCCCTCGGCACGGTCTCTGCGGCGGCGGTGGCGACGGCGGGCTTGCTCGAGTCTGGAGGGACTGCGGGCGGCGGTGCTGGTTGTGGAGGCGATAACGAAGTTTGTGTGGGAGTGGAGGCAGTAGAGGAAGGGAGGGCGGAGGCGAGGCGAGCCACGCGCCCTCGAGACCTCGCTAGCCTCTCGGGAACTGGTTCACGACCCGCCGAGTGCTGCTGCTTGTTTTGTCTCTTGGCGACGACACGACCCCGCCCTGTCCTCGCTCCGTCATCGCTCTGTCAAGAGCGGCCGCGGCTTTGCTCTGAGCCAATTGCTGCCGAATTCTAAGTTTTCGTTTCCTTATCTGACAATAACTATGAACAAATGAGCAAACAGTCTTGATATTTGTGCAAGATTCGCAAGTGTTAGAAATGTGGGAAACAAAAAGATATATTATAAGGTAAAATATTTGTTAATTTGCGTTCTAATGTAGACGTAATGTAGAAGTAAACATACAGCTATACACAATGATCAATTCGGCTGTTAGCCACCGGTTTTTAGAGAGAAAACGTCTAAATATTTTATTCGCATACGCGCTTTAGTTCTGGAGTTAAGTGTAGAGTGCGGAGGAGCTGTGCGTTTTATCGCCTAAGTTCGACAGAGAATAGACCTCCCCCCCCCCGCTAATATTATGCATTTTTGTCGTTCGTGGTTTTGTCAAACGTAAACTTTATAAAGGAATAGAATGTGGAGCTGCATCCGGTGGAGCATTAGGGGCGTGCCTGTCTGCTTCTTGTAAGGAAATTTCGTGGAACATTTCGTCATTTGTGAATATTAGAATGCGTTTTGTTTCTAAAAGTTAGGCAGACGTGAACGGTTTTCGTTAAGAGTTGGAAGTTTCCTTAAACTACATTCGGGTTCAAAACGATATGTAACTTTTTCGGACCACCATTCCTTTTTTTACAGTTGACATTGTGTGAAATTCGTGCATCTTTCTGCGGGTTTGTTAATTCGAGTTGTCATAGTTCCTACATTGTTCTGTTTCCGTCTATGTGGGTGACTGGAAAGTCTGAGTGTACTTGAAAACAAAATGAGAATGTCGCTTTAGCGTGGGAACGTCGCCTGCAGAAGCTCCCGGAAATCCAACGTGCTTCTGTGCTGAAAAAGTGTTGTCAGGTGCACTAATAACATAGCATTAGCGAAATGCTGCTAATAATTAAACGCGATGCACATGTGCGAGTGCTTATTGTGTGCGTATTTCGTTACGAGCTGTGTGGTGTCCTTACCCTGTGTGCATTTCGTTTAACAGCCTCGCGTCCGTGCGCAGGGCTGGCGGCGGGGGACGTAAGTCCATCCCGAGAGTTCCGACCCGGCATCTCCGCTTTGAAAAGGAGAGGATTAAACGGGGCTTGTGGAGAGACAGTAAGGCGCCGGCCGTGTGAATGTGCTTGGGAGCGGCGCAGCTGCATTCCTTTCTCGTCACGCGCGCGCGGGGAGCGTTCCGGGTCCGGCGGCTGCCGTGTTACGGGGCGCGCGTGGGCGGGACCGGCGCGCGCTCGCTCGCTCGCTCGCTCGGCACCGCCGCCGCCGCCGCCGGGGGAGAGCGCTGCCGTGGGCGGGGGCGCCGCCGCCGCGATCCACGCGTCGCTTCGCCGTGCGCCCACCCGCTCCCTCCTCGTGCTCTCCTCTCACGCCTTTATTGCGCCGAGCTTCCCTCTGTGGCGTGACACATTTTTCTCATGTATTCTTTCTTTCTTCCTTTGAAGCGAAATCCCCGTGAAGAGTCTGTGTAGCGGTGGCAAACAGGTATCGCGGAATCACGGGTTGTATCTTCAAATGCAGCCCAGAATGTAGATTATTTCATCTTCTCAGTGTGTATACCATCCCGAAGATAATAAGATGATTGTGGTAATGAAACTCCATTCTGTTCATACCCCCCTCTTCCCCCCGTCGTTGCTTAGAACTACCAACACTTCGCGAACTCTCATTTGTTCCTTCTACTGGCTTTTAACCTTTGGCATTTTGTGCTGGCGTCTTCTCCTTTTTATGATTTGTGATCCCTGCCATGAAGCCAGTGGTTTTATTCCAGCGCAAGCCCTTTGCAGCGCCTTTGGAACGTCGCCCGGGGATGCCTCCGCGCTTCGCTGCTGTTTGCGCCGCCCACGCGCCTCGGCCTTTGCCCTCGCCCTCGCCCTCGCCGCCCCTCAACGCCTCGCGCCGCCCGATCTGCTATCTGCTGCATCTGGCGGCTTCGGGGAAAACTACTATTTTAAGATCAAGAAATATAGACATGATTGTTTTAATTATGCAATCATCTGTTGGGGAAAGATTTCTCAAATTTCTTTATTTTAGGATTTTCAAACCATTTTCACATTAAGTCTATTTCGTCATTGCTTCTATGTATGCAAATAATATTCCGCTTTGCCTTTTTTGTAGTTTACACTTCATTATTTAAATCTTTTCCAGAGGTAGATCTTATCGGGTTTCCTCCGTCATGCTAATTTCGATACTCCCGTCTTCGAAAAGTTTGCCAACTTTTTTTCGTGTTAAGCTTAGCCCTGGAGCGAGCATCTTTTGCCTGCGGGGCGCCCGCAGCTGTATTGTCGCCCGACAGCAATCTCCATACGTTGCACCGCTAACCTTTTTCTTTTGTTCTCTGCTGCCTCTACTCGACCTAACCGGATCCCATTCTACTTTGACGATCTCCTTATATTCCATTATCCGTTCTGTCATCTTACACTTCCCGTCTGTGCGGCCGGTCGGCCCCTCTCTCGCCACCCGCCGCGCGGTCGAGCAGCGTCCACTGACCCGCCCAAGTGGCTCAGGCGGAGGCGGAGGCGGGAGCTGCGACGGGCGAGGTCGCGGCGGTGAAAGAGAGAAAAAAGTTAATCCTGTCAAGTAGCGGGGAATTTCACGCGGAGTCGCGCGCCGGGGTAAACTCGCTACTGAGGCATGGAGCCCGTCTCCTACACCCCTCTCTCTGCTCCGTCTCTCGCTCTCTCGCTCTCGCTCGCTCTCTTGCTCTCGCTCTCTCACTTGCTCTCTCTCTGCCTCTTCTCGCCATACAGCTCTGCCAGCTTCCCCCTATTGTATCTCCCGTTGGGTGCGAAAACTTGCGCAACTCTCTCGCCCCCAACTTCCGCTTCCCTACATCTCTTGGGCCCGCCTTCCCCTTGTCTTTCCGCCACGCAGTGCCTTCTGCCCCTGCGCCACGCCTTGCTTCCACATCGCGTCGACTGCTGCAGCCGTAAAGTTAAACATCTCGCGCATCTCTAGTATCCGCGACAGATTTGCGTGCGACATTACTTGACATTCCACCACTGCTTGCTGGTATATTTTGCGTCTTCTCGTGCCTGTTTCCTCCTGCAATTTGCCCTTCAATCCCAAGAGATCCAAATAGTTCATCGTTCATTATCTACCTTCTATACTTTCTGAGTTGTTTCTTTATTTTAACCTTCGTTCACCTCTTAATGAGTTTAAAAGAAGCGTCGATCATTTATCGGTCTGCGTCTCTCCCCAGTATTCGCTGTCTCCTTCCGTGCGTGCTGCTGACTTCGATACTGCCGGTAACAAATAGCCAAGAGCGGCCGGTCGACGCCACCTGCGAAGTCCGAATTGCTGTTGAGGCTGAGGGGTGCGTCCGCCCTTCCGCCTTCTCGGTGTGCAGGGCCGTGCTTGCGAAGAATCCATCTGCTACGTGCGCTCCCTACGAGATTGCCCCGACGGCAGCCGCCAGATGTAATGTATTTTCCCCCGCCAGCCACGCTCGCGTTTGTTTACCGAATATCAAGACATCTTCGATGACTTAACGCGATTCCAAACATACTGTGAATAGTTCTGCGTTGCGAGGTTGTCTTCTACTTTTACATCGCTCGATAATTTTCGTTGAGCAACGCAGCGGTTTGAGTGGCGACTAATACGACCGCACGCGACATATGAATTAATACTCTAATCCCGCCGTTTGCTATCTGATTCACGTGCAGAAGGGGTTCCTTGCAGCGCATGGCGGTGTAACGCTGTCGAACAAGTTGTTTCCGTGCGGGAGGCTCGAGATAGGAAGTTGACGATTATGTAAACGTCATAGCGGCGCGGCGCGGCGGGAGCGCCCAAAGAGCGGCGTTTAGCTTTCCTGGCGCGTCATGTGACGTGCAATTTTCTGCATGCCCGGCTGCGCGCTGCTAACGACGGCCGGAAGCTCCTCCTCCCCGTTCCTTCGCCCCCGCCCTCCCCTCCCCTCCCCGCGACCCGGCGCGGCGCCGTTTTTGCGACGCCCGACGCTCCCGCCCAGCCCCATCGCGGCGACGGGAAGACCTGGCTAATGGACGGGAGGGAAACGGGTCTTCAGCCGGAACTGGATCCACGGTTAGAGACCATGCACACACTGGTGCTACGTTTGTGGGCGCATTCGGCACGGCAGGCGGAACACTTTTGTTCTGTTTGTGTCTTTCGCTCGCGTTTTGCTTTTTTCCTTCTTCTGTAATTTTGTAATTCGAATTCTAAGCCGTTCTATGACTGAAGGGACGTTCAAATGAATAATTACAATACACAAGAAATTCTGTTTACATTTCATTTCATTCAGTATGTAGGAAAAGTTTTTGATTTTCATCGCACCGAAGCTCTCTTAAAATATTTGTTTGCTAGCTAGTGTTTCTTAGTTGTGAAATTTCGATCGCGATCAAAAATTGTAATTGTATTGTATTGTATGTATTGTAAAAACAAAAGCATCATCCGGGCTTTTCTTTCTACAAGAGCAAAAATTTATTGTACAAGGGCAATGATTGGACTTGAGGGGAGCGGTCAATGAATTGGACTGAAATAAGCCACTGGTCAGTGAATTGGGACCTTGAGAAAAGTGCAGGTTCAACGAACGCGCTGACCACCCAAGCGCATCGAGACAGTTTGTATTTGCCTGTATGCTTTCGTGTTGGTGTGGTTCTTTTTCATACTCCCTTTTCTATCGCATCTCTTCTTCTCGCTGTCCACTGTTTTTATCGCTCTTCCTCTTCTTCCTCTCAAAACATTGCACTTCTGCGGCACTCTTCCCACCTCTCTCACTTTATGTCCATCTATCAGTGACCCTACTCATCCTTTGTACCTTTAACAAGCGATCTCTTAGATGTAGTTGCTCCGCTTCTTTGGCTCTGTGCGTGCGCTTCCTCCAGCCGCTTCGTGCATCTGTTCCGCGCTGGCCGGCAGTGGGGCGGGGGCGGCGGCGGCGGCGGCTACCGCGGCGAATGGAGATGGGCCCGCTGCTTGAGTCGTATTAATGTAATAACGCTGTATGCCGCGCCGGCCGGTCACGCGAGAGCCGCGCTCTTTCATGTGCTGGCTGGAAGCCGCTTTGCGCCGCGCCCGCGCGACCCCAACTGGTCCGGGACCGTGTAATTCTGGCGAATTTCCTAACGATTTCCTTAATGGTGCACGCAAAAGGATATAAAAGTTAACGAGATTATCGAAGTAATCCGCCCCTTTAATGTTTATATAGGGTTGCTTCTGACTGAAACGAAAATATTTTCAGAAGATTTGAACTATTTGATGAGCGGTAGCTTAATGTATAAGACTTTATTTAAGAAGAATTTCGAGATTGGCGGCTTTTAAGAAGCTATGTAATTTTATTTGAGACTATTTTCATGATTACTTTAAAAGCTTAATACTAAGAGGTATGTCTAAATAGCATAAAATCATTGGCATCAACGAACATTTGTAGATTGACACAGTTTTGTCACGCGGTTTATGTATTCTGGACCAACGAAAGGCCCAGTCTGGACCAATGAGCAATTAATTGCTACATATATTGCGGCATGATCTGTTTCTTCCTGTTCCGTGTAGAAGCGTGGGTGGAGACCGGTTAGGCATGTAGAGTGCTAGTGCGAGGATCATTGACATTGCATAGCTTGGAATGGGAATACTTTTACAGTCAGTATAAAATGCTTCGTACGTATAATTCACAACCATCGTGGTTCTGAAATACCAGAAAGATTCTAGCGTCCAGAGGCATGGTTCTCTAGTGCTAAAAGTTGTCCGTATCGTGTGTACCAGGAGTTTTTCTTTTAAGCGTTAGACGTGTATGTTCGCATTTGTGCCATTAAAGGAGCGGTGTGGTGGCGAGCGGCAACAACCTGCGAGTAATTCGCGCGAGAGACAATGCCTCGCGTCCGCGTGCGCGCGCCTTCTTCCTCTCCCCCCCTCCTTCCCGCTGGCGCCGCTGGCGGGCAGCGGTCGAGTGTCACAGCTTTGCGCTGTTGTGCATCGCGTCACGGACGCGCTATCGAGTGGCCGCGCCGCCAGAGCGCTTTACGACCCGCGCTGCGGCTCCAGCGCCTGCTCCCCCCGCAGCCCCTCGCCACGGCAGCTTCTCCTTCTGAAAGCCTCCCGTGGTAATTGCTGCGATTAGGCCACGCGCACCCGCTGCTTATTACAGCGCGTACCCTCGGCTGAAGTCTTGTTCGCGACATTAATGTCCATCAGCGCTCTTCAATTTGCGATCCGCGTAATCCCTAGGGTCATACGAAACCAAACAAGGGGATCGAAAATTTTCCTTTTAAGAAGAAATGAATAGTAAGTAAATTGGAATCGGTAAGTAATTACGCCTTCTCCGTTTATAATCTAGTAAGAAGCAAAACAATGTATGCACCGTTAGGATGTGTACGTGCGAATGCCGTGAATTATTGATGTTTCAAGAAAACTGTTGTGTCGAGTTCATCCTGAACATTCCAATTTTCAGGATGACTTTTCGCAGGAGAATTGATGAAGATTTTTCAAAAACATTGGTGTCGGGTAAGAAAATTTGGCGTTCGTGGTGTGCATCTCCCTTTCATGTGGTTTCGTTACTCGTGATGCTACTGTGAATCCGAATTAAATTGGGAAACCTCAGACGTAATTCTGAAAACGTGTAATCTCGTGCGGGCGTACAAGAGCACCGGTTGCCTCCATTTGCCGGACAAGGCAGCCGCTACTTCGATCGCTGACGGGTAAGCGCTTCTCATTCCCCTAAATGGACATTTGACGTGCGACTGGCGCGCGAGCTGATTGAGCGGATTAGAGGCACCGCTTTTCTTTCGCTACATCGCTGGTGGTACTTGTTTAATGAAGTGTTATATCAAATCAACAAACACGCTATGGAATTGTGACGACTCAGCGATAAAATAGACTGTTCATAACGATGATGTAAGTCTTATGTGTTCGGCCGATAAGATCTCACTATACAAGGAAATAGCTTCTAAGGACGAACACCGTTGTAATTGTTTTTGCTTCACTTTTATTTATTCAATTGTTACTTTTCCTTCCTATTCGGTAGTGTAGAGAGGAAAGGTATTGGAATCACCTCATCAATATGACCTAAAATATCAGTCGTAAAATCTGGGTTGGAAGTTCTTTCGAGCTATCACTTCACACACACGTGAGGATTACGGTCTTTAGCACTAAGGTCTATTAGGCCTTGATAAATATAAAACATTTCCATTACCTTCTCAGAAACATGTCATACTCTGGGTTCACAGTGAAAAGTGACTATATTGTTCCGTAATTTGTAAATCTCCTCATTTCATTAGTCTTCTAGACTTAATATTGAACGACATGAAACAATGTTTTGTTGGTTTTCTATTTTCCGTATAGTGAATATGTAGAACTTTTTCTCCCGTTTCTCCAGTCACAACTAATGTTTAGTGTGCATCGTTGGTGGTCGAAATTTTAAGTTACGTCCCAACTCCCCAAGTCACTTTCGAACCAAACAGATTCTTGTGGCAGGATGTTTTCTGCATTACTTAATACGGTTGTAGATCTTTAAATGATGTCACGCGGATTTTTCTTATAGTAATTGAGTGATAACCCTATACGAGGAGGAAAGGTTTCAGTATGCCGTGCAGTCCCACGAGTTCTTTTGGTGCGAGGGATGTGTTAGGTGTAAATATATGCTCAAAAAACAAAACTTTATACTGAAATCATATCGTAGTCGAATGCTCTCTTTAATGTGATAGTTAGTCATACCTGAAGTGGGCGAATGATTCTAATGAAGTGATTGTTGTGGAATGAGATGTAGGGAAAACGAGAGAACCCCGAGAAAACATGCCATGGCTCCACCCTCTTCTCCGCAAATTCCACTTTTTTATGAATTTGAGGCGCGTTACTGAACGATGGAAGGCGGGAGGTCTCATCACTACACCACGGATTGTACGTAGCCAAGTGCTGTAACTGGACTGGACTGTCTTTTGGCACGTCAGTGGCACGTTGATTTTATTATTTTCATTTGTACCTGTATTCGTAAAATTTCTAGAAAACGGAATGCAAGCTCACAAGGCTTTTATCGAACTTCGTTTATGTAGTTTGTCGCCCCCGAGTATTCGTGCACCTCACATCCTACTTCCAGTGAAGTGATTCCTGCGAAAGGCTGGCGATTATAATAATCGCATTTGATAGGTTACTGGCTTCCATTGAAGTGTTAGAGCAGAAGAATTGTGGAAGAGATGATGTAGCTACATCTCCCGTGGAGTACCGGAAATTTTCTGGCATTGAACGGCTGGATTCTGTGGAAGTGTAGACCTTTGGTCGCGAATATGAACGCACGCACACATCGATATTAATCATTTGAAAGGCAATAGAGTGACTTAAATATTTAAAGAGGTGATACCTAAGTAGTCATAAGATAAAAAAAAATGTTGAGAACAGTTACAAAGAGTAAATGGAGAGCCATTGTAAAAGCAATCACGCGTCCCCCTAGGGCTGAAGTGACCTGCTGTGGAGACTCGGAGCTACGCCAGCGGCGCCCGCCTCGCGTGCCCGGGCCAGCCGTCCCCGCCCCCGCCCGCTGAACCCACCTGTCCCATACCTGCGTCTCCGCTCTGACCCCGCCTTCCCTTCTCTTCTTCCGCCCCACCACACCACGTACCTCGTATTGCTCATTACTTCCGCCTTCCACTTCGGCCAGGGTCCGTGCCACATCTGGTTCCGCCCCGCCTGACCTCGCCTCGGTCCCCGCGCGACTGATGACTGATGGTGTCCCGCCCCGCCCTGCCCCTTCCTGCCCCGCCCTGCCCCGCTCCGCGCCCCCCCTCGGCGGCAGCTGTCGGCGCACAGCTCCATCCGCCGAGCCGCCGGCATTCGCGAGCGGGGAGTTGGCTCTCATTGTTTTTTAAGCAAATATGCAAAACACATCTCAGTCATGGCATCAACTTATTCTTCGGCAGAAGATCGATACTTGAATATGTCAGTTCTTTCATGCTTTGAATCCCATTACTAATTTCCAATGCGCACAGAAATTTAAAAAAATAAATAAATAAATAAACAACTTAATGCATCCAGAGAATGTGCATTCTCCAGTCAAGTGAAGTACTTACGGTTTCGGAAGAAACCTGGGAAATCCCGAAACATTCAAACACCGTGGATTTTGCCGAAAATGTAATTATTTTATTGTGTTATTCCCCTATTCTCATATTAGCGACTGAATTCTCATACTCAATGCTTTACTGTTTACGAGACAGCTGACGTCATGCAAAGCTTCGAGGAAATATCCGGTCGCGATTAAATGTTTCGTTTTGATCGTTGCGTTATGAAACAGCCATTAGTTTGTGTTTGATATATAAAGAATTATTGTGTATATACTATATTATGTTAGTGCAATATTTCTGAAGACTGCTTTTGTTAATATATTTAATTTACTGGTGTGATGTTTATTTTTATTTGTTCTTGAGCACTGTTCATGCTCATTTTGTTTGGCATTGTTCAGTAGCATTTTTGTTCTCGGACACTAGTAAAAAGCATAAAATCAAAAATTCTGCCATATGCCCAAGGAAGTTTTCTAACAAATGTGATGAATTGGTCGCGGGATTTGTTATTGGGTAAAATGCTATGAACTGCTAGTAGAATAGGTTATTTGGTGTAAAGATGTTGGTTTAGCAGAAACAAATTGTTCGTAATAGCCGAATGTGGGTTTGATTCGTACTAGGATCAACAAGCTCCGTTTCCTGTATTAAACAATTAAACATGCATATTAACTAAGCTATTATATTTATATATTAATTAAATTGTATGACTACATCATGAATTTAAACTCGTATTTTCTGTTTGCGGAGACAGTTCAGATTCAGTTCAAGCTTATCAATGGTGAGGTTCATGGTTAAATTGTTCTTTCCTACCTATTCCAAAAGTGTGCAGCAACGGATTTGGTGTATTGCATTTTTATATTGAATTTAGAATGTGGATGTACATATTCTGTGTAAATTGAACGACACAAATTGAAAATTTTTTTACAAACGCCTCGCGCATATTATGCACTAAATATTTTTTGCGTTATTTCTTCACTAATTTATGTAGCTTATTCAACTATACCCTAGGACAGTGGTTTTCAAACTTTTTGCTGCTGCGACTCCCTTGAAGTAACCAAAGTCTGCATATGCCTCCCCTCATTAAAATTAAATTGTCAGTAACAACTATTTTTTAAAGTAAGGCCATCATGTATACTTTTTGCGCTATTCACTGTTGTAATTACTGAATTTAATTAATGTTTGACAAAGTGAGGAAAACTGTAAGGAAAACATTAAAAAGTATCTATAGTTCAGAAAAGTCTAATAGATGGACTTATTTGGTGCCACACAGTTCATCGAATCTCGGCAATAATTTAGAAATGACAATACGCATCTCATTCTAGAGATTTATTCTTGATCTATTTTTGGCCTTGATGACACCTAAAGCTGAAAATCTTATTTCACGTAGATATGAAGGAAACAGAATACAAAAGGCCTTCTTACTTACCCTAGATACTCATTCTTTACGGTGCACCAAAATTTGAAGAATGTTACATTTTGATACAATGTCGGGAAATGAATGAATCACAACAAAGTGAGCCGCATTCTATTGCGCCAACTGCCAGAGCACATTTAAAAAAACTGATTGTTGACAGTGTTGGTGTCATTGAAGCAATACGCTCACATATTACTCAAATATTTTGTCTCTTATTCGTTAAAATTAATGATCGCACATACCTGGACCATTAGTGATTTATTAATGTTGTTTTTTTTTTATTATTATTATTATTATTATTATTATTATTATTTTTCAATTTTAAGTAGTATATGACTTAGTGTAGGGATCACAGAATTTTGAAAATGTGCACACAATTCACTTTTCCCCATAGCACGTCATACGCAGTTTTTTAACTGCTTTTTTGACGTAAAATACATAAATAAATGTATAAATAATTATAGCGTTATTACGCGCAACACTGCCCTAGGAGAAAAGTCAGCACCAAATGTGCATCCATAATCACGTTAGTATTTCTCTAAATTTCTTTTTCTCTTTGTTTCAGGTAAGGAGTCCTATTTCCAGTGACAATTCACAACTTGCTAGCGCAAGACATTATACGGAGGAGTTCTTCGTGTTTGGTAAATTACTACTTAGTGATAATATTTTCTTATGAAAGATTACCTTTTGACTATTCTGAACTCATCATAATTTTTTCGAGGTCCCTTTTTGAACGAATCATATAAAAGACCTGTTGGAATTGTCTTTTGGTCCAACATGGTCTCTGAAAGTAATAGCTAATTGAAAGCAGTCCTTCGTTCGTGGTGTTAAAGAAGATTTAACCATGACAGGTCGTTAATACAGGAACTCGTTCACTGTTTCCGCTGTAGTTTCTTCACCAATCGAACTTGTTGGTTATTTTCTGAGGAATTATTGCTTTCAGCGCGCAGTAGTTTTAAGGAAATATAGTCTCGCTTTTTCTGTTTCAGGAACGTGATTAAACGAGTTTTCTTTTCGATAATCACTATGATTTAATTTATTGCCCGTGATCAGAGAATGCTTTTATTTGCTCGAGCAATTTTACCTACGATCATTCTTTTTAAGTTTTCTTGCCGTCCATTGTTTTTAAATTTCTCTCTCTGACTTGCTTCTCTAGCACCTCCTTTGTTAGTACTTACGAGCAAATAATCATTTTGTTCAAGTATACTTTCCCATTGTTTTGTCGTGTGTTGAGAATTTTATGTTCATACATTTTAACAATGTAACATATTATCCGAGAATTGTATTATTTCATGTACAGACAGCAAGCAAATCGCATTTGGTAATAAGTAGGTACGCCAAGGTAATTTCTTACAATTTGATACATTTGTTTTACGGATTCAGGGAAACTTCCGATAACTGACTCCTGGGATCGTTCTGAATATGCGAGGCGATAGCCATATTGATTCATAGTAGACACTGCCGTGGACGATCCGCAAATGACACTTTTCAATCAATAAACAAGAAAGGCGAACACTAGTTGCAAATACGAGTGCTGAAAAGGGAAAACTTCCCTTCGGAATGTCATGTTGCCGGTCGAACGCACCCTTTCTGTGGGTGTATTAAATTATTTTAAGAATATCTGTAATAAGTGATGTAGGTAGTATAGGATCGCTGTGATCGCGTGGCACCGTACGGGACTGCTTTGTTGAGGCGGTCGACGGACGCCCTTTGCACGCTGCGCCCGGCCGCTCCGTTCGACGAGGCAGGTCTGGGGAGATTTGTTTTTCGCAAGAAAGTTGAGTTTATTGTCCAGAAGCAAAAGGAGAGACCATCTCAGTACATATTTGCTGTACGGATCCAAAGAACACTTGTCGCAAAATCTGAATCCAAGGTGTCCTTGCTCAGAAGCACCACTTAATAACATTAATAAAATTAAACACTAACATTATTATATTACAAAATTGTTCTGATACCTGGAAAAACAATATATTAGTCTCATTATTTTAAAGTGAATACTATTTTGGTTTTTGGTTCAGAAAATGTATTTTCTGTAGAGGCAGGCTCATAGCAAACACTTGCAGTGATATATTCTCCAGATTTGTTCACTATTTTCCATCTGTTTTGACTTGTGATTGACCATTGATTATTTCAGAAACATTTGGTCATAGATCCTGCAAGTTTTGCCATCCCGTCTTCCACTACTTAGCTTTATTTCCATTTTTATATTAATTATTTGAGATGTAAAATCGCGCTTTATTCGTTTAGAAGTATGCATGGAATCTTTAAATACCAACAGGATTATTTTTAAGTAACACGAGGGCGTTCGGCATAGTATCTGATGCTGGTTAAGTGACCGAAATTAGACGATGGTGCAAAGAATGTAAATCGCCAACAAGACTTTTCAAGTTGTTAAAAATGTTATTATATCTTTTGAATTCCCTCAATAATTTCCTTATTTGCAGTGTAATAAACATGTTTTTACTCATTGCCCTTCTGATTTTAAGCCAATTTCTGGAGATCTAAAATTGTTTCTTCAAAGAAATAGTTTTCATCCTTTTGTGCGCAATATGAAACTTAATGAAGCCTGTCAACACCTTCCAACGAAGTATTTTCAAATTTCATACGGGGATTGTTGTGAACAAACTACTCCAATGACTAGATATGCTATGTGTAAAAAGAGTTGCTATCACGAGTAAGGTTCGTAGAAAAGTTGCAGGGCGAATGATTCGGTTGTTGCTAGTGGCTGAAAAGAGTATAGAAGTGCGAGTTGTATCATGATCGTGGTCATGGTGAAGGCAGTCGTTAAGTGAATTGGAGGATAAATCGTAAGTACCACATGGGCAGTTCAACCAATGTTTGAATTACTTGAGCGAAGGTGCTACAGAAGCATACATTGTGAGCTTTCTCCCGGCAGCATTTCACGTTTTACGTCGCTTCACACCGGGAATTAGCTAGTTTGAGGTGGTGTGCTCAAATTATACGTTGCGAATAAACCCTCGGCAGATTTGTGATGCTGAGTAGAAGGATGTAGCGAGGAGGTATATTCAAATGTCCATGTGTACGTCGTGTGCTCTTATGTGTATGTAATTGAATATTGATCTGGTTTCAGTTTTTCCTTGGAATCTATCAAGTGTTCTGAAATGTAAACATTTGTTCTGTGACATGCATGTATGTGCACCTGTATGTATTTATGTAGTTCGTTTTGACGTGATATTTATGTGATTGCTGTTTTCTTGTTGAACTTTCAATTCATTTATGAGTGTACTAAAAGTGGCAGATTCGAGGTATATTCGGCATGGAAATATGTTTATTCCTGAACTAAATAATTATGTTTTTTCTTAATATGATTACGATTGGCATATAGAGGAGTAAACAAGTTTGAGTGTTTTTTAATACATAAACTTATCTCAACGAATCGATATATTACAATAATATTGTTATAAACCTGTCAAAATGGAAGTAAACGCTTAACATACTTTCTCTTTCTAAGGCGATTTTATTTTATAACGGTTTAAAATTAAGAAGTGTGTTTATTTGAAGCATTTTAACCGAGAATTGGAGGTGTAGCTTTGTAACCATTGAACGTTTGAAATCCCAAAGTTGAAGATGTGTGCAGACAGTTCCGCTTACCCGTAAGTGAAGACAATTGTTGTGTGCTTGGTTGCATCGCCTGTAAGTCTTCTGTTCAGATCCGCCTCTTGAGTGTCACCTGAAAACGCGCAGACGGACTGTAGCGTGATCCGAGCCTGTGTCCGCGAGCTGGCGGAGTGACCTCCCTCCCCGCCACAAGCCATGCCATCCACGTCCCGCCCGCCCCGCCCCGCCCCCCGCCCGTCCGCCCCGTCCGTCCCGCCCGTCCGCCCGCCCCGCCCCGCTTCGCCCTGCCCGTCCAGCCCCATGTCCCGCCCGCCCGCCCGCCCGCCCCGCCCCGCCCGCCCCGCCCCGACGCGCCCGACCCGCCCCGACCCGCCCCGCCCCGACCCGCCCCGCCCCGTCCCGTCCCGTCCCGCCTCGTCCCGCCTCGTCCCGTCCCGTTCCGCATCGCCCCGCCCCGGCCCGTCCCGTCCTGTCGCCACGATATTAGAGTTGCAAGCAAATGTTGATTCGCGCGAAGGGAGGTTCGGCGAGGCGAGGCAGCCGGGTTTTGACGCCGGCAGCCGTTGATTGTTTGTGTCTGCGAGCGGCTTGCCCCGCGGCGCCGGAATATTTGTTCTCCTCTTTGGCGAGGCTTCGCCGCTGTAATGCTGCTCGCGCCGGCGAGGGCAGTGTTGCGCTTCCCTCCCCTCGTGAGCGACGCGCAGTCGCTGCGTTTTTATTGCGATTTCATGAGCTGCCTGTTGGCGCGAAGCGGAAGCGCACACTCCGCACGCCCATTTAGACGCAGCGCGCGGTTACTCGGGCGGTTAATTCCGCGCTGGGGCTGTGTCCTTCCGTCGGAGACGCGCTTGTGTACGTCTTGATCAAGCGCGGAAAGAAAATATCAACATCATTTGTTTCCGTATTTGAATTGTACGTCTGTATAGAACAGTATTTTAATAGTTTAATATAACAGCCACAACGCTACCGTCCGGCAACAACTGATATTACGGGTTTCCAGTAACCATATTCGGGATACCATTTTCGATTCGCAACTTCTCGGCTTTCAAAAAGCATTCTTACAGAATTTGAGAGTAAACGCTCTAGTGGATCAAAAGTTGTTGTGGAACATCGGTATATTCTTAAACACGAAGGTCACTGTTACTGTTTTAAACACGTGGGCAGATAAACTAGTTAGAGCGTATCCGAAAAAGAGCGATAAAACGTTTAGGAAAAACAATGATGAAATTCAGATGTGGGAACTCCAAGGCAAACGCCGAAAGATAGCTGGGCTAGTAAATCTTTTCAAAGCGTACACTGAATGTAAAGCGTTAAACGACATTCGAACGAGGATAGGGGACCCTCAATATTTCTGAAGGGAGGATCATCCTAAAAAAGTACATGCAGGAACAATTACCTGCTGCAGTATTAGCGACTTCCCTCTAGTGGGCGTTGCTTCCAGAATCGTCTAGGGAATTGCGTGTGATGCTAATATTTGTGTGTGTTGTATATGTTCTTAGTTAGTAATTAGTAGTTGTATATTCTTTCTAATATGTATTGTTAACTTGTCTTTGTCTTTGTAAGTCTTCACACGTTCTGGATAAACACTGTCACAGAGCGAAAGCTCATTAGCAGGAAATATATATTATGTTTTATTGACATGAAGTATTTCTACATGTCACACAAGTAAAAAAAAGTGAGTAAGTTTTCGAAAAGTGTAGAAAATGTGAGCAATGTGTTGCCACACTAGTAGTCAGAAGTGCGTCGTTTGAGACGTCGAGTAGCTGTGAGGGCAGTTGGGTGTGGGAGACGCACGTTGCGAGCGCCCCTCGGCGCCTGGCAACTCCTGCGCAGCCTATCAGCCGGCCACAGCGCGCGCCGCCCGGCCGTTCCGGCGGCTTACCCTGCCGCCTTCCCGGCCCCGCCCCCTTCGCGCCAGATGCGCAAGCCTCCCCACGCCTCACTCCGCCACGGGAGCCAAACTCGGGCCCGCGGCCACCCCGTAATTGGACCGCGATTACGATATCATACGCTAGAGTGGAGCCCTAAGCCGGTGCTTGGCTCGCCGACTATGGGTTGCAGCGCTTGGAGGCTGCGGAGCCGAACTTTATGTCCCCCTCTGCCCCGGCGGGTGCACGCAGCGACCGCGCTCCCGCTTCTTTCTCGGAGTGCCATCCTTACTCTCAATATCCAATGTTTCGGCACTCCAGCCTCCTAAAATTATTTTTAGCTTACCCCAAACTCTCGTGCCGTACTTGTCCTTACTTGTCCTTACTTTCATATTCCCCCTTAGTAAGCAATCGACCTTCCAACGCTATTTTTGCTCCTTCTTGGCGCCCCTCCCTTGCCCCCACTCTCCCGGTCCCAAATTTCCCAACAGCATCCTCTCGGAGAGACGGCGTCTCCTCCTGTCTTGTCACTTCCAGCGTTCTGGTTGCCGTTTCAATCTGCGCCGCTGCTCCCTGCCTCGAGGATCGGGGAGCAGGCGGCTTTCCTGCGCCCTCGCATCTCCCCTCTCGCTCTCTCCACGTGATAGATTGTGTGTATAAACGGAGGCGGGTTAGGGCGCGCCCCCGGCTTTGCGCCCGAGTCGAGAGCCTGTGCCTCGCCGCCCGCCAGACGCCCCCGCCGACAGCGCCTCTGCATTTGCAGGCTAGGCCCTGCACACTAGTCTGCCGGCCGCTGTTCGACGCCGTCATCCAATTCCTACTTCCATTTAAGAACCCTTCGGCCTCACTCGTCACCTCTTCTTTCCTCCATTTCGGTGGCCGCAGCTTCCTCCTCTTTGGGGCATCGTGTGGCACTCGGCGCCGAAGCACTTGCACCGCCCCCGCCGGCGTAGAGGCTGCCGACTGACGGGAGGCAGGATTTCCGCGACACACGCTCCACCGCGTCGCTCCAGCTTATCTGGCTCCGCCGCTCGTCCTTTTTCCCCCTCGCCTGTCGCGCCTCTCGACGCTGCGCCACGCCGCGCCGCGCGGGGGAGCCCGAGCGTGTGTGAGTGCGCGTGACGTCCATGTCTGTCGCGGGGCCGCCTCGCCTCGCTCGAGGGCTGCTCCACTCTGCGCTCCTCCCCGCCCCGCATATGCGTTCTCATTGCCGTCTTCCGCGCCCAATCATCTCCTCTTTACTCGCTTCCCGGTCGCAGTATTTCCTAGTTACTTCGTCACATCTTTCGTGCTCTATTGAGTGCCCTCTATAATCGCCAGTTGACTCATTTTCCAACAAGCCAGCGACTTTGTCTTACCGGTATTTTCTTTGCGTGTTTTTACCCTTTGCCATCACTCTTTCCCGTTTAGTATTCTCCAGTTTCTCTCTGCGTATGTTTCGATCGCCCTCCTCGTTCCCTTCCCTCCATCTCCCGCGTGTCCCCCGCCCCCCATCCTCTCACCGCCCTTTCCCCGCAGCCGCCTTCGCACAGGCCGCGCCGCGCCCCCTCCGCTGCCCCCGTCCTATGAATTTTAATTACCGATGCGCGGGTTTGGGCTGCTGCTGTCGCCTCTTCACCACCGCCACCACCCGCAGGGGGCAGCGAAAAATCACAGCTGTCGTAATTCCGATTGGGTTGTTTCGACGCCATTCGCCAACGAGCCGTGATTTTGAAAGCCCTAAAATTGAGTCGCGGCGAGACGTTTTTTTTAATGGCGGCACGCAAGAGGCAATTTTTGTGATTTTTCGCGTCACGGGCCAAAAAAGGGCTTTATGCGATCGGTTGGTGGGCAATGTGGCGCGCAGCTTCTCACGGCGGGGCGGGGTGTTGCCCCCGAGTCGACCTGGGAGGAGGTAATGCGCGAGTCGTGAAGCGCCAATAATCGCCAGCGAAATGAGCGGCCGTAAATCTAGGCAGGTGCCCTCCGCCGCCCCGCGCCGCGCCGGCGGGGAGAAGGCAGCAGGAAGCGAACCGGCCTGGGTGCAAGTTCCGCGCAACTATTAGCGAGAATTGATTTGATTTGATTTGATTTGATTTGATTTTTTCGTTTTCCGGGCACGTCAACTGCTTTGGTCATTAGTCCCGTTGGTGTAGTGCATGTTTTTTCTCGGTATATGCGCGGTGATCTTTCCCCGCTAGATGGCGAGATACGGTGCCGACCTACCATCGGCTAGAGGGGTTTGCCCCTAACCAGGACTCTCCCACCCGCGGGGCACCGCCCCAGCCGGGACAAGCTCTAAGCTCCCGACCGGCCTCACGGAATACGTAGTAGTGTAGTGCATGTTAGTGTAAGTGTGTGTGGGGGTGTGTGTGTGTAAAGGGAGAAGATAGGACAAGGAAGAGGAAGGACAGATCACGCGCGGTCCGTGGCCCGTTTGGTAGGGTACTGCTCTGGCATTTGCCTGGTGTTGATCGGAGAAACCACGGAAAACTACCGATGAGAGCAGCCGGCCCCTAGAATTCTCCTCGAGACAGTGACTGAATTCGACCTAGCTGAAAAGCTAGTGTTGAAAATCCTGCCGCCATCAGGACTCGAACCTAGGACCTCCCGGTCAGAGCTTAGCGAGAACCTGCACCAAATATTGAAGTTATTGTTTGTCTGGTTTTCTCTTCTCTGTTCTAATTATCATTTCCAGACAATGAAATTGGGAACGAGGAAGCGATGATGATGATGATGATGATGATGATGATTCTCATTAGATACAAAAACACTCTTACAACCTGTTAGAAACGTTCATTGATGTAATTTCATATGATAAACTCAAGATGTTTATCGGTTTGGGAAATCCAATTAAAAATCAATTTTTTTTCAATGTAACCGACATGCATGCAATTTTAACAGTTAAGCAGTTGTAACATTTTTCAAAAAAATGCATAAGATACATTTAATACAAAGTTAGTTGCTGTGCCCTGTGAGCAATTTATTATTGCAGGATTCTGTGGACATTTCTTCATTTTTTTCTTCGGTAATAGACAAAAAAGGTTGCTAAAGCTGACGATTTTTTGTGAAATAGCTCTGCCTTTTTTACACGCAGAATTAACAATATGACAGAAACTTGTGCGGTCACAAGTATTGGAGAAATGTATTTTAAAAAAGCAACATTATCGGTAACCGATTTCGCTTCTGTAGATGCGATGGATGCATGGTAACAATGATCAGTCTCTGTTCTATTTTCTAAAATTATATGAATCTTACAAGAGAAAAAATTTTATGTTATGAAACGAGTCCTTCAAAATTGCACTGAAGTTTGTATTAGAGGCGATTACTTCATGTGGTGTCAGAGACGTGTGAACGAACATTAAATTAGATAATAAGAGCTACTTCACCGAATTAAATCAATTGATTGGAGGCATTTTACAGCTCGTCAAACTGTCGAAGATTCTCTTCCCCAGGGCTCACCGTTCGGTCATCCCTCGATGTTGAGCGGCTCATCTGAGGCACACGACCCTTAGTGCAGCTCATTTTTTTGCTCTGCATAAGTCGATATATTGACTGTTGCCGGAGTCCCAAGGGACGTCGTTCCAGACGACGGCCCCGCCCTAATTGAGTGCGTCCACGCGGCGCGGGAGGAGGATCTCACAGCGCCTTTTTCTGCTCATAGTTATCTCGGTGTTCACATTGTGAAGTGAAACGTGTATTTTGGTGACTTGCTTTTAGACGGAGATTTTTCTTACAATTTTAATGAAATCCGGAGTAAACGCGTGTGTTCAAAGGTACGAGAAAATATAGCAGTATCAGGTACGTGGGTGTCATTACTTCGTAGCGTGCAAAATGTAGGTTTGTTTTCTTTCATTTCTGTTAAAGGAGAAGAATAGTAAGTTGCAATAATGGATGTCGTGCTGTAGATGAACAGCAAACATTCGTTGGGAAAATGTATTTGTAGATGATTATAATTGAATTGACTTCAGAGAAAAGTTAATAGTCCTTTTTTGCATTGTGTACTGTCGAATATAGAGAAGAGAGAAGCGCATTCATTGATCAAAATTTTGTAACAATTGCTGTAAAGTAGCAATATTTTGTTAACAAATATTACGTTAAATGTAATCAATATGAATTGTTGTCACAAAATCTGTATTTTGTAAAAGGCGCTCCCCACATGCTTTCAATGCCGGCGAACACAGCTATGCGCTCGTTGGAGCTGGCGCCTCGCGGCATTTAAGCGTGAACACAGAGCGCAGGCGCGGGGAATAGAAACAATTGAGCGCCGCGCGGGCGTCCAGGTATCTCCCGCCCCCGCCCCCGCGTCACCGCCTGACCGCTGGCCCCACCGCCCATCTGCCCGCCGCAGCGCGCGAGAGGCGGCAATAGAAGCAACATGTGGCTGCGCGGTGGCTCGCCCCGGCCACGCAGACCCCGCCCTACACCTCGCCGCCCCGCCACATGTCACTCCGCCGGCGTCGGCCGGTGACCGTGAAACGCGCGGAAAATGGTCATATGAATTCGATGTTTACGGGAATCCGAGCTTCGTTGCAGGTGGACGAGGAGAATAAAACAGCGTCTCCTCTTACATCGCGTTCAGTCCGTAGTGATAGGTTATTTTTGCCGCTATTGTCGTCGTATCTCACTTCTGAAACGTAACTTTTCTTCCTTATCTTGCTCTGAGTTCTCATCGCGAGCATCACTGGCGCCACCGCCTCCGCTTCCGTCGCCGCCTCTTCCTCGTGCATGCCATTACGGCCACCTCCGACCTCCGTGCCGCGCCTTGCGTCTCTCCTTGCGCCTTTTTTTCGCCGTGGGAACGGTTTGTTTCGAGCGCATAAAAAGGGAAGCGGTTATTAATCTTATGCACGTCGGCGGGTGCTTGGCCCCGCTGTGCTCCACTTTCAATGTAAATATGCCCCAGCGCGGCGCAGAGCAAGGTCGCGAGCTCCTCCATTTTTAAAAAGCTCGCTCGATGGGCCGCCTGCCGGCGCCGCTGCCCGCAAGCGCCCGCCCCCCTTCCGACCACCACGCCGCCGGCTCTAACCGCGCGTAATCGCCTATCGATTGCTGAGGAAGGAACGGCTCTGCAAAGCGGATCCGGTCATTAGTTTTTATTATTGCGGCCGCATTTTGTTGTGATTGCGGCGCTCATTGCGAAGCCCAAGGGAGCGATCGGGCGTCTGTCGCCCTCGCCGCTACGTTCGTCAGCCGTGCAGCCTGGCCATCACTCAGTGCACAGGGTCTTTGAGGCCGTCAACCCGTTCAGTGACGTTTTCCCACATTTTTACGCTATTTTTAGTTGACGTTTCTCGTCGCCTTTTGATAGTCTCAGTGTTGTAGACCACCCCTTTCTTTTTTTCTTTATCTTTTCGACTTCCAGTTTTTGTACATCTTGTGCTTCAGTCTTTTTGCGCTTGTGCACCTAGGATGATTCCTCTGACTGTGTTCTGGATCTTTCTCGCGTTCGCACGTTTTCTGTCTCGTTTTCCTCCGGTTGCTCGTGGCTTCTCGCCTTCCCCGCCCCGCCCCCCCGCCCCCTCCGCCCCGCCCCGCCCCGCCCCGCCCCGCCCCGCCCCGCCAGGCCCCCGGCATCGGCTCGCGCGCCGCTCGCAGCTTTTCACCTCCACTTGATATAAAATGGCTCCCGTTTCCGCCCGTCCGCATTTCCTCTCACTTATTATTCTTTTCCTGCGCAGGCAGTTTTTTTTTCTTTGCTCTTCTCAAATCCCTCTTCCATTTCCCTCACCATTCCCGTCCCTAACCTCGCCATTTTAATCTCCACCCACTCTGCCGTTTCCCAGCCCAATCTTCAAAGACTTATTTTCAACCTCCTGACTGGCATTGATTTTTCAAGGGCGTGTGGCAACGACACGAGATAGATGCTGCAGTGGCGATTGCAACAAAATATGTTATATTAACACGTACGTGTGTCTCTGAATCGCGGACTGGCCCACTGAAAAGTTGTCGAGCGGGATCCGAACTGAGATGAAGAGCTGTCGAAAACTTAGGCGCAACGCGTGCAGATGGATATAGGAAAAGAAGGAACAACGAAGAAATGAATGAGCGAAATTGTTGGTCATTACTGTCGTAGTTTCGACTGTGGGTTGAGGCTCAAGGGGTTTACCGCGGGGGCCTCCGTCCGTTTAGCGGCTGTTTTAACAGGCTCTCTTTTTTCCCTCTTTTTGCGTTTTTGTTTTTTTCGCAACGCGCGCGCCCCGTGCACCAAGGTTATTTATTATGAGCGAGAATTAAACCACCGGAACGCAGCAGGCAATAGGAGGAACGCGCTGGTCGCGCGCAGATGGCGGCGGCGTCGTCGGAATGCAGTTCGCCTGCCGCCGCGTCGCTCGAGCGGCGAAGGGGACGTTGTCACTAAATTTCATTTGTGATCAGTGCGCATCGGCTTTTAAATAGATGTTGGACTGACGTGTCAACGCAGTGGATATTGAACTTGCGTGTAATTATTATTATTGCTACTGGGAAAATGTGTTACATCTATCTTTACTGATAATTTCCCGCATGTTGCTTCTGTTTTGAGGTGCTTTTGGAATTCGAAGTTCTGCCAGGAGCAAAATTCTGGTTGTAATATTCTGCGAACTGTTCAATGTTTCAGTTTTGATAAAGATTATAACGATAAAGGAACTTTGCTGGATTATTTGATAATGTATTGCCTTTCATTGTGATGATGTGATTTTGATTAAATGTAGCTGTAACATACGTGTTATAATTACTAATTTCCTCATGAAACGAAATGTGAAATGTGAAGTGTGCAGTGAGTGTTCGCGAAAGCAATCAAGCGATTGCCTCGCCGGACGGAATGAAATTGCGTTCTTTCGCTGAAAGTAGGTTTCAATCCCAACCGTTCTAAAACGGGGGCAGATCGCATTTTGTCGCAATGATCCGCGCTTGTCGGCTTCGAACAGGTGTCGGCGCGGCCCCGTTTTTGCGCATCGCTCGGGCTTCAGCCGCTGCTCACTGCCAGCCGCCGCCCCCGCGGCGGGGGCTTCGGGCGGATTAGCCGTTTTTAGGAGAGCGAGCTGGAAAATCCTTTCGCGTCCCCAGGGGCCGGATTTCGCAGGTAGCCCGCGAGGGCGATGGCGATGGCGCCGGCAAATTAATCCGATTACGTGTTTGTAACCTTTTACGCCGAAAATTATCTGTAATTTCATGCTGCGCTGAGGTGCGCCTTCTGCGCGCGCGCGACCTCGCGGGCTTGGCGCTGGGCCGGGGCGAGGAGGAGGCCGAGGCGGGGTGCGTGTGCGGGAGCGGGCGTTGCGGGTTGAGCGCGTGGGCGTCTCCTCGTCTCGTCTCGCATCGCTCGCTCTCTTCTTGGCTTTATTTTCCATGTTTCTCTTTCTCTGTTGTTTACAAAACTTTTCGTTGTTTTTTTTTAGTTCCTGTTTCTCTCTCCTGTGTTGTCTCATTTTTTTTCTCGATCATTTCTGTATTTGATTACGTCGTTTTTCAAATATTTGTCTTATTTTTTTTTTAATTTTTTTTGTTTGTATTTTATATTTTTAAAGCTTTTTTCTCTTCCTTTGGCAACGAATTTGGACTCGTCATGTCTTTAATTCTTTTATTTTATTACACTCTTAGGCAGGCTACGTCACAATGTTTCAGATGCAATTTGGGGTGTGACAGATGGGGAGAACAGATACATTTTAGGTATAACATTTATTGTCACATTATTCTGATTATTAAAAAACATTTATTTACTCTCAATTGCCAATATTGTATTAATTTTATTTTGACATGTGTAGTTGAAGTACAAGATTTCCACCTCATGACAATGATAAACGTTTTAATTATTTAAAAGTCAACCATTTCCTTCTAATGGTGTGTGGGAGAAAGTGGTCAGATGGACATGATAGTCGGAGTCACTTGAGCAAATGTGTTTCTTTTCCTACCTAGTTGCGTCATCTGTTTGGTTGTCCCTCCGCCCGTTGTGTTATTAGTTTGTGGTATACGAAAGGGTCTTTCAAGTATTAATTTTGATTTATTACCTTTAGTACTCAGCCATGCCCCTTGCTTTAGGACAGGGCACCCTCAATATTTCGGAATAAGGGATGATCCTTACAAAATTAAATACAGGAAGCAAGAAGCCGACGTAACTAAGTACTCTGTTACCAACATACCAATAGCTGACAGGAACAATCAGTGCCAGATTACCGAACAGACTGAGTAGGCTGCAGCCTGGGGCGCGGAAGTTTTGGGGGCGGACGAATTTCAGCATGTGCAAAATTTTATAAGAACTTTTGAATGTTTTTATAGAAATATTTCTTTCCATATTTGTATCGAAAGAAAATGTTAATTAATCAAATGTAGTTCCAAACTACCCTGTACAGTGGAACGTTGGTGATTGTTTTAGAGAAATGGTGGCCAAAGATGAATTTAAACAAAATTATGACATCGATTTTTCTACCTCTAAAAGGCAGTATGCAGACCGAAGTCGATATTTATCAAAATCGTATTTCTAAAAAACCATGACAAATGGTGTAATTGTCAAAGTGTTATGTTCGTAGTACATTCGCCATCTGCAAGACATGTCCTTTGTTTTCCTTGCAAGTTATATGGTGGAGAGTAAGTTCCACTACTACTTTACTCGCTACAACAGAGCTTAACGACAGAAAAATAGCAACAGAATTTCTCAACGATAACAGTTCTGAACATCAAGATTGCGTAAGAAAATTTGTATGTGGGTCTGCAGTTTTAGAAAGAGTGAATTCAGAGCTTGTGAAACAGCCAAAGCAAAGTGGAATGTTGAAGAAATGTCCTGAAAAGAATTGTAGAAACTGTGAAGTTTTTAGCATAAGAGGATGCCTTTTTCGGTAACAACGAGATTTTTGTTACAAAACGATAACTTTCGGACTGCATTGAGTTTATACCGAAATTTGATCGTTCATAGCTGGTCATCTCGTTCGGTATGGAAATATAGGACCACAAACGTGAATAAAGGGTTTAGAAAATGGTAATTCGGAGGGTATTCTTTATTAAAGAAATTGTCGATACAATATATATTTCCAAATGAGATTATTGTCAGACTCTAATGACGTCTGTGACTAATGCGAACGATCTTTCTCTGCATTGAAGCGCGTAAAAAAATTATCTGAGATCGAGTCTTAAACAAGTCACATTGAATACATTATCTCTGTTATACGTAGAAAATGACAGTTTGGGACGCGTAGAGTTTGCAGACACCGTGAAGAAATTTGCCAAGACTAAATCGAGAAAACGAGATTCCATATGACATCGCATATTTTATATGTACACCTAAATACTATTTTGACTTTCATATCCATATTTTATGGTAACAAAATGTAAATAATACTCAAATAAAGAAATTCTTTTATAATTACCTTATATTTTTAATTGATTGACCTAAAAATGTTTGATGTTATAAAGAAATACAAATATATAATCAATTATTTACACTATACAATAGTTGCCTTTTCATTGGTTATAAATGTCGTACATTGTTTTAATTGAAAATATTATAAATAACTTTTGTCGAGGTAGCAAACTAAAAAAAGGCGCTAAAACATTTGACAGCCTAGGACGCACATGAACAATCTACTTGCTGCAGTACTAGCGACTTTTCCCTGTAGTGGGCGTGGTTTCCGGGATAGTTTGGGGAATATGCGTGTGATGGCAAGTATTTTTGTTTTGTGTGGTTTCTTAGTGATTAGTCGTTGTTTATTCCATATATTATGTCTTCTTAAGTTGTCTCTGTCTTTACATGTTCTGCCACCGAGCGAAAGCGCGCACTAGGATAAATAAATATTATAATAGGTCCACTCCTTTGTCTTTGCTGAAAGAGAGCCCCGTTGCTAGCAGGCGCGACACCCCCGCTGTGCACTGGCGCCTTGGCTATTTTGTTTATTTTGGCGGGCCCTGCGCGGGCTGTGGAAGGCGCCTTTTCTTGTACGCTGCTTCTCCGTCCCAGCGGCGCCTCTTTGAGCTGCTCCTGCGCGGCTACTGTCGGCGGGCAAGCGGGCGGGCAGGCATGCAGGCGCATGAGCTGCGGCGGGCCCAGCGGGGACCCGCTGAGCCGCCGCCGCCACCGCCGCCACCTCAGGTTCTTCCACCTCCACCGCGGCGGTTCTCTCCCACCACCGCGGCCACCGCCACCGCCGCCACTAGCGCGCCGAGCGGCGGCGGCAGCAGCAGAGGTGTCTTTTTAGCGGAGCGGAGCGGAGCGGCGCGGCGCGGGAGCGGCAGTGGCGTCGGCGTCGGCGCCGGGGGGGGGGGGGGGGGAGCGTAGGGAGGAAGGGAGGGCGCACATCGATCCGGAGGGCGATCGCGCGCCGCGCCGCGGTGACGCAGTGCTGTGAGGGCGCCCGCGCCGCCCGCGGCCACGACCGACGCTGCGCTTGCTCGCTCGCCCGTCCGCTCGCTCACTCGCGCAGCCGCCACCGCCGCCGCTTTGTGTGTGTGCCCCGGTTCCGCGGCTTTCCGGGGGCCCCCGCGCCGTCGCTGCGCTAGGCCTTTCGCGCTCGTTGTGGGAAGTGTGTACTTACTGTTGCGTGCTTTCTTGTGCGAAGTGAACTTGTACAGAACGAGAAACACCGTGGAAGAGTAGTTTGTTCACGTATAAGCCATATTTTGAAGCAGAGCAGTGTCTTGGCGTGTTGCTACTTTTTGTTTTAGTAGTTTTGATTAGCGTGGAAAGTAGTTTGGTAGGCTTGAGGAGTTTTGGGAAAGTTGCAAGTAGTGCGCGAGGCGAGAGAGGGAGTGTGGTGGGGTGAGGCGAGGCGCGCGGAGGAGCGATATCGATCTGCCGGCGGAGGCGCGATCGCCGCCGCCGCCGCAGAGTCGGCTTCCGCTGGTCCGGCGGCCGCCGCCGCCGCGGCGCGCGATGCCTTGGCGCGTGGCGAGCGCGCTGTCGCCGTCGCCGTCGCCGTCGCCCGCTGAGCGCCTGTGCGCGTCGCCGCTGCGGGGGGCCTCGGCGCTCACGCCGGACGCGGCCCCTGCGCCGTCGCCGTCCGCTCCAGCCGCCTCGCGCCCGCTCTGGCTCGCACACGCATTCCCGCCTCCGCTCCCGCGATGGAGTACCGCGGCCCGGCGCCCCACCCCCTGCTGCAGCACCCGCCGCCGCCCGCGCCGCACGCGCCGCACGCGCCCCCCATGTTCTTCTACCCAGGTAAGCCCCGCGCCGCCCCGCTCCGCTCCGCCACCGGGAGCTCCTTTCCATGCTATGCCCTTGTATGTCGAATTGTGTGTTGAGTTCAGTAAAGGGAGGCGTAAAATATTTGTGAACCACACTTTTTCGCGGTTACGAATGTAATAAAAAAATGAAAAAAAAATATTCCATTGCTGCTAGTTCTCATAGTTTAACTATGTAGTCGGAGCCTTATATGTGGGTGTGTTGACGGGGATGTCGACAGAGAAGCGGTTCTCGGGCACGAGTGTTCGGAAAAGAATGGTTGAGTACAACCGGTTCCGTTCCGTTTTGATCGTTTCTGCCATATGAGGAATTTACAGACTTTTATAAAGAGGAAATAAAAGAATAGCTTTTTTCGAAATATGTTACTTTCAAAGCAAAACCTGTTGATTCTGTAATTATTTACCATTGTGACAAATTGTATCTTCGCGATTGTGTTAAGCTCAATGAATAGGGGCGAAGAGTTTTCTTTTATATAAATTGTTTTTGTGCCATCCCAAGGTGAACACCATCGTGTGTGTGTGTGTGTGTGTGTGTAACGTGTGTTTAGAAATAATCGAACACAACTATAAATGTATTAATGTGTTCGATTATTTCTTAACTCAGATCGGTGATAAGTTTTGAGTTTTTCGTTTATTTGTCTCTATTTAACATGGTTTATTAGTGATCTGAGGAAATGTTAACATGTTCCGTGATTTTTGACTATTTAGAAAAGAATAGTTAAATATAACTGATTGCGTTACATTTTCATAGTTTTTACAAATATGTTGTGAGGTTATTTACATGAGTCACCTTTGAAAGGACAGGAAATTACAGTAGAGTAAAACTTGTAATGAACGATGCCCTCATTAACTAAGAAGAGGCAAAAACATTTACATTGCTTGTAAACTTTACCTCTGTTTACGATAACTATATTATTGTTGAGGAACGCACTTCATTCTGTTTGCATTGTGCCCACACATACCACCATTCAGCCGAACGACTTGTTCGTTGAACACGACGGAACCATCGGACGGGCCGGAAGCGTATATGGAGATGTACGTTTTAAAATTCTTGAATTGAAGTGGGCACACTTTGTGGAGAGTCCAATGAAGCGTGGGAGAAGCAGATCGTCGCAGCGATGCGGCCACGCCGGGGCAGAGGCAAGCGCTTCCCCTCAGTCGCCATCAGCGACGGGGCCGAACGGAGGGCACCATCTCGGCTTTGCGCCTTCCGCCGCAGGTCTTCTCTTTTCCCAAAACAGCCCCCCCCTCCTCCGCGGCGCGCGGCACAATGCGTCTCCCCTCGGCCCCACGCGACCGCGCCGCCCCCCGCCAAGGGCGCACAAAGCGCGTCGCCCCGCCGTCGCCCCGCCCCGCCCGGCCGCGTCGCGCCGCGGTGGGGCGCGGCCTAATCCCGCGACACGGATGTTGTCGCTCGCTCCCGCGGGCCGGCGGGAAGTGGGCGCGCGTGCGGCTCCCTCCTCCCCTCCCCTTCCCATCCCTCACCAATCCCCCTTCCCGTCACACCCCCCGCGCCCCGTCGTCCCTGCGCCCACACGCGCCACGGATCGGGCCTCTAGAAAGCGAATGCCACGACAGGTTGAACGCTCTTGTTGACATACACAAACTGGATTTGAATCGAAAAACTGTACTAGCGCAGGGGACAGAAGAAGAAATGAGAAGGCGGCGAAAGAGCATCAAACTGGTGAAGTGGAACTTTTTAGTGAAAATTGGATGAAGGAGAATAGTTCAAATAGTTTAAATGAATAAATGAAGCAGTTCGCCGTGATCACGAGCGGATGGATACGATCGGGTTTGCAACCCGGTATTAGGCAGAACACCTGATGGTGATCCATAAACAATGGTACTGTGCTTTGTGTGTTCCTACAGGATCCCGATAGGCGAGAGGCAAAAATTCGAAGACGTTACCCGTTCACTCATAAAAATCCGACTTTTCTTTGGATTTTCAATTTCGAAGGAAAGCAGTTTATTCGTGCGTACGATTTTACTCACCCTGAAGGATTTTTTAGTGTCGCTGACAGTGCTAATAACTTTGATACTTTTATGAATGGCGTTCTTATGCGAGACCAATTTCCCCCCATTTGTGCCGGACACTCCTTTGAAACTTTCAACTGGAATATGAGGCTTCAACAAAATGTATAATCATGACGGCATAGCTTTCTCTTTGAATATTTATTGATATCTAAACTTCGAACTCCAGAATTAAATCTAGTTATCGATAATTACGAGAACATAATTATGATCATTCAAATTGATTTTAAAAGCTAGTGTCTGGAAACATTCTTTCCAATATGTGTAATTCTATGAACATTGCCATGACGTATTTATTTTGTTTTTTATACTTTTAATGGGAAATTTCCTCAACGCTCTTCATTATTTACTACCTAATTTTTTTTCAGCAAGTTAAAATTGTCCAAATCTTACCAGTTTATACTTAGAACTCATTATTTGGTTACATTTCGGTTAGGAAGTGCATGTAATTTAATTTTATTCCGATCTCAATGAACTGTTGTAATCTTTCCTTTCAAATCAAGAGAAAATTTAGTCTGTTAGAGGTTTTATAAAAGTACCTCCATTCCTCTTTCCCGCCTCTTAAAGCAGAATTTAGTACGCACTATAATTTTCTCGTGAATATTTCTAATGTCACGAGGAATCCACCAAAGAGAAGCTAATGTTTTTGCTAACGGTTTTGGTTTTTGGTACATAATAAATGGGTTTTTGATTCATCTGTGACGAGCAATTAGTCTCCGAGAAATTGAAAACTCGCTAAGAGGGAGAGAGCCGGGGGGGGGGAAGGTACATGGATGGGGCAAGGATAACGGAACGTGACAGGAGGGTAGCCGGAGTGGGCTGGAATAGAGTGGGGTGGCGCAGCGGTGTGAACACAGCTATTTTCATTTTACACAGTAGATAATATAACCTATGTAAGAAATGATTTTGATAAATAAATGCCCTGGTATAATCGGATTACAGCCGGTAGTAGTACTCATATATGACTAGTAAATGATTCTCTCGGAGATGACGCGGTAACGACAAACGCGATGGTAGGAAATTCTGTGCCAACACGCACATCTAGACATCTATAAACAAGGAATCTGAGCAGAAGTGTTCTGAAGCGCGTGTAGACAGACTATCTTGCACTATCTTCTGTCGTGTTTACTGAAAATGAACCATACATTCGTTTGAAGAGCTAATACTGGGAGGATATTAAAATGCAATGAACATTAATGATGTTCTTTATAATCGTCATAAGTTGTAAGTATTGCAAAAAGTGATGCTCACCAAATAAACCAAAATAAATAAAACTAAGGTGACAATTTTGTCAGACTCAAAAATTCCAAGCTTAATTGCAAGCTTTGCATGTAGTATTTCATTTTAATGTTATTTGGATGTTTACTATTTCACAATTTGGGACGTTGTAAAAGAACGCTCTAGTCCGTATGTTCTAGCCATATGCGCCTCGTCCTTAAAATTTTAGGATTTGATCTACGTGTGATCCACTATTATATTCCTATTTTTATTTTACTGCTATTTTATAATAAACGATGTAATATTAATAACGTGTTTTCTTATGCTCTATTCTATGCCATTATATAATTTATGTAATTCTTGTTTCTCGCTGGTCAAACCACTAATTTGAAGATGACACAGAGATCAGACTGGATTAATTGACCGTCCTCGTATTGCAGCTAGGAAGCTAGTACGGCAGTCGCCTGTAATGATGCAAAGAGGGTTAAGACGGGAGGGAGGCATCTGAATCTGGACGTGAAAACAATAAAAAAAACTTGTGTGTGAATTTATGTACGGGTTCAGGTAATCACCAAAAATGTGTGGAAAATTTGAGCTGCCAGCGAAAGTCCAGACTTGACCCCATTGGATTGTTTTCTCTGGGGGTATTTGAAAGAGAACGTGAATGCCAGAACACCGTGTTACAGTTGGGAGAGTGTTCGCGGTTACCAATCGACAGATTGCAAGTCTGTGAGGAGTGTTGGGCCCTGACTACTATGCTGTGCCAGTAATGTGTTGCGTACGTTGAAATATGAAAAGGCAGGGGCCATAGTAAATTATAGAATTGACAACAATTATGTCACATTGTTAATGACAGCATAATATTTAAATGAAAATAGGGATATTATTGTGGGTCATCCTATAGAGCCGGAAAATGCATGCCTCGTTATCGAATTAATATTTGTAATGTCTGCAACGTTACCACATCACTTAAAATATGTGCGGCTGCTTTTATAGCACTAACATTAAAGTAATATTTTTCTTATCAAAGACACATCATAGAAACTAGTAATTTTGAAGATGATAACGTGATATAAATGTTTAAATAATAATTATCAAGTTCCCATTTAATTATTGTGACAAAACAAAAGATAAAATTTCAAAAAGCATTGATAAAGTTTATGATAATCTATATTCTGCTTTGGTCATAAGGTAATCAATTAAGAACATTGCTTGTGTAAATTAATTAATTTTTCGTATCATCACTAAAACCCGTATCTGACAGAGCATTTATACGCCACAAAGGTGAGCTTAGGTGGCCTAGGCCAAGAATGAATATTAGCGGACGATTACCATGACAGCGCCAAGTAAACAAGACTGTTTACACATTATCAAATAATATTTATTATTTTTTGAATACAGAATTTTTTAATCAACTTATTGTTAATATATTAAAAACACAATTTGCTATATTTTGAAATATTATACCTGGAATACCTTTTTATACCTGGTCTTCCAAGCATTGAGCACTCGTGCTAGGAGTTTCAACAGAAGTTGAAGTACTATACGCGCACGTTTTCTTGATCTTCCAGCTCCCTAGTTCAAGCTCAGCCCAATACAGTACAGCCTGGTAGAAAACGGTGAGCTCCACTCCGAACGTCACGGCGTAGTTTGCAGTGCTGCCTACCTTCATTCTAAACAATGTGGACTTTCTCAGTTTTCTCTTTCTAACGGTGCTCGTTGTTACTCAATAGTTTCCATAACTATTGATTATTTCTTCAGACTTGTGAAAAAATCTGCTTTGTTTTTCATTGCTATGTAGTCCAAGACGCGCTATTACGCTGAGTTTTCTGTTGATGATGAAGTTGACAGTACTGCACTGCCGTGACGTAGACAGAACCCGTCTCTCTCCGCACCCCCCGCTGTGGAGTATCAAGAAAAAGTGTGCGATTATTAGTCTCAACTCTTAACTGAAGGACAATGTTCGTTTTGGAAGATCATCCTATCTTCTTTGTTTTTATACTCTTTTTCGTATGAATCCTTTGATTTTTGAGGAAGTAAATTCTCAGTAGCAGCTTCAGCTTCCTCAATTATAATCTCTGGAATATCGCACTCCACACTTACGTAACAAATCACGAAAACCAGCCGCAAATTCTACACGCTTTAACAATTGTGACAGTACTGACAACTTCAGAGGCGATAATGTAGACGAACATCTGCATCTCTATGACAAAACCGCTTGGTACAAATGAGATCTCTCTAAAAATTCAAACCTAAAATTTGCAGGTGAGTATACGAAAAATAGTTGCATGCAACTCGGTCGAAATAGAATGATTTTGGACTCGGTTAGTTTACCAACCTCAGCTCCACGTCGGTTGGTAAACACCTCATCCAAAATCATTCATTTTTCGGCCTTGATACATAAATAACTATTTTCTTCCAGCAAAAATCCAAGTCAGTCCAATTTTACGTGCAAAATCTGTCGGCGCTGGCTAGCCTTCTTTTTTAGCGATGGACTCCCCGACCCCAAACAGACCTCTCGTGTGCCAGTCCACAGTCCCTACAGCCGTTATCCGAATTCGCCTCGGTGAGTACTTGCGCTGTTTGCTGCGGGTAAGTGCTGGGTGTCTTCCGCCTCGTGTGCGCTGTGTTCGCTCTAATGGAATTGCAGCGTTGTAGCGTGGCCTGACACTGATAACGTGCTGAAGTGGAACGCGTCGAGTATTTCCACAGGACGTGCGTGGAAACGATGGAACGGCAATGCAAGTGCATAAGTTAATGCCATTTAACACTACAATGACAGTTGCAACCTGTCTTTCAAATAAGCTTTAACGTTCATTGAAAAACTTGCTATCCTTGAATGTCTCTTTGATGAGTGTTAGAAACAGCTGCATAGGAAACATTTGATAGTTCGGTCACAGCTTAGGTAAACTATACATCACTCGTTAAATTATGCACGCAAATTCTCTTTAAATGAATGAGCAGAAATGATTGAAAAAGAAAAAAGTACGGAAGTCAATTTTCCCTTCCTGGTGTATTTGATTTCAATTTTGTTGATGTTTGAAGAGGCGTTGGGCTCGTATGCCTTTTGATTAGCAGTAAAAAGAGTGTTTCCTAGTAAGCGATATGCATGTGATTCAAATGGGAAGATGGTTTGAACGCGAGCGGAGGGCAGGGCGCAGCTGGCGCGGCCTGCTCCAGACGGGCGCCGCGCGGCTCATGCGGTTAACGCGCGTGGCGAGGCGCTGCCGGGGCCGGCCTCGGGGCGCGTAAAAAGGCCCTGCGCGTGCACTCCGTCGCGCACGGCCTCGCGCGCCGCACGCGGGCAGCGGCAGCTGCCACCCGCGACTCGCAAACAAAGAGCTCCGCCCGCCCGCCCAGTAGAGACCTGCACGGAGCGCATTTCTTTTCTTTTCGGAACGGGTTGTCTGGATGGGCCCAAACCTGCCCTTCTCTTCGGGGCTGTCGCAAGGGTGGCGCTGTTGCGCAGGTGAAGAAACGCCGCCTCTGATTTCCATATTGCCATTACTAATTGGATCCTTTAGGAAAATATTCCAATTATTCTTAAAAATACGACTTGGCTGGGAAGTATCGAGCCCCATACATGTTTTCATGAAGTAAAAGTATCTTTGTCATTGGTGTCCACTGTGTTGAAGGGAACCCAATTCTTGATAGATTTGGACTTCCCACCAGGCAACTTTCTGTTGGGCGCGGACGCTGGGAGTGGCAGGCTTTCAGATTGTATTCTTGTGTAGTCTCTTATTCCAGCGTCCATCGTCTTCCGGCTGAACAATTCGGCCCCACACTAGCTACGCCCCCGAGGCGATTGCAACTATTGCCTCTGTTTATGATTTCATGGATTCTAACTAGGCAGATTATTTCACATCGACGTTGTCCACTGTATAATGCGATTGCTTTCAAATCTAGGTTACTCCGCCGAGTTCTCACCTGTGCTGTTTGCGAGAAAAAAATACAAATGCATTCATCGCTGATGATAAAGCCACTCGCTCTATTAAAAAAGCTAATTTAACACGCCTCCTGGAATGGCGTTTTATTATGGGCATTTTATTCCTCCCTTACGTATATAGTTTACTTTAAAATCTCGTAAATGATATCAAAGTGCGCGCGAGTGTGAAACATATTTGAACGTTCCCTGGATGGTATCCGCCGTGTCTCTTACCTTTTTTAATTTGTTGTTCCTTGTTTGTTTGTTTGTTTCATTGGTTCAGGACGGGGTGTTGACTTAATGAAGAGTGAACAGCTGCTTGGAGTATTTGCAGGCAGGCGAGCCGGGATATTTTCACGCGCTGTAAACGCAATCTCCGTTGCAGCTGCCCGCGGGGGCGCGTGCGGTAACCGTTTATTCGCTTTGCGCGGCGGTCAGGGCGCTGCGATTTCGCATTCGCGAGTTCGGTATCGACGAGAAGCCCCGTGAGGTGTGGGGATGCTCTGGACGCTTCGGTGGCTTTCTCTCGATATGTGACGATGAAATTATTCGTTCGAAATGCTTGTCTATCTTCCACATTGGTTGCATGCAAGTCTTCTCATTTTTATGTTCATTCATTTCCTAATCTACTGTACTAGACATTCACTGTATGATAATTCATTTTAGTCGCCAACAGATGCATAGAGCAGTTTGAAATGAAATCCATAATTTTCACTTGTTCAAGTAACAGTGGAAATTAGAGAATTATCGTAGAAAATGTATCAGGTAATTCTTCTAGGCTTTTTCGTGCGACCCGGGCCGAATGGGGTGCTGGGTGTAAGCGGCCCCGCAGCGGTATCAGTCAACACCGATTTATTTCACAGATGCGTTCGTCATCAGTGGTTGGAGACATGGTTTTAATTAGCTGTGGTTATCGTGTTGAAACCGAAAAGTCCCGTAGCCAGCATTCCTCCATGCTGCGTAGAAAGGCGGGCACGTTGGCTGTCGGAGACTGTACATTCCGCTTCTCGCTGCCTCATCAGCGCAGTCTCGCGCCGAGTCGTTCGCACTGCCGCATCTTGGCAAGCCCGCAGCGCCGCCCCTCGTCGAGCCACCCTTCACGCCCCCTTCCGAACCCTCCCGCGTCCTCATGCTCTCTCCGTCTGCGTCTGCTTCTCGCTCCACCTTCCCCTCGCCGCTGCCGGGGCTCTGGTTTAAATGCCACGTAATATCCCCTTCCCCGCTCGCCCCGTGCCCGCCGGTGGCGGCGCTGCCGCAAAAGCCGCTGAGAGGGTAGCCGGGTGAGCGGGTGGGCGGCCCCCGGGGGAACGGAGGGGTAGAGCGCCCTCGATCCCGTCGATTGCCCTCCCCATCCCTACCGCCTCTCGCAGCGCTCGATTCCACGCGCAGAGCGCCCCTCGGCAGACGGAGCGCATGAGATGGGCCGCTGCTGGCGCCGCGTCGGCGGGGCGCGTTCCGGGTGTTCGCACTTGCTCGTGCAAATGAGCGGCTGTGCATCGCATGCGTCAAGGTTGCCCCGTCTCTTCCTTGCGTCTGCTTATCACTGCTATCTGGAGACTCGGAGCGCATTTGCTTCATTTATGAATTTTGCGCCACTTCTTTACAATGACACGATATGCCATAAATGACGTATAAGATAACTTGCATATAATGCTCCATTTAAGTGTGACACAACAATTAGCTACGGATCAATTATCATGATTATTTATTGTAATTATTGAAACGCCTTTAATACTTATGAACAACTAAGCCATGGCCAACGATTTTAATTACTGTTGTTCAAATGAACATTTTCAGTGAAATAATTATCTAATTATAAAACCAACGAAATTGTAGTATTCAATAACAATGAGTATCTATACCTCAACGACTACAGTGATTTAGATTTTCTCATTATACAGAATAATGTTGACTTTCAAGAGTAAATTTGCACAAAATTGAAGAAGAAAGAACATGACATAAAGTTGTGCGTCTGCCTTGAAAGTGTCTTTTTTAGCAATAGAATATCTCTTGTAACCAATCGATGTGGAGAAAAGCTCCAGGCCCGTGCAGCCGTCAGTGTTAAATGCTAACAATAATCGCCCATTGGAAAAGGAAAGGAGTCGTATGAAGTGTGGTGCGGCGCCGCCTCTTCCGCGTGTTGCGCCAGCGCCGTTGCGCCACGCGCTGCACCTGCCAGGAGCCGCCTTGCCCCGTGCAGGACTATAGTAGTGGATCCGCTCGCTTCTAAACATCAACGCCTATTTTAAGTACACAAAGTTATGTACGTGCGTGCGTATTTTTTTGTGCGCTCATTTTTGCCCCAGTTATGCTTCTACTTCAAATGTATTGATTCTTTATACATTCTTCAGTGAATGCGTTTCTGCGCCGACTTTATAATGCTCCTAGTATTAAATGCAAATCGTACGTAGGTCGACGCGACTATCATACTAATGGTTTGATCTAAGCTTTGGCCTTTAATTATATTTAATATCTGGTGGACAATTTTCACAATATTGTGAGTTGTTCGGCTATTTGCATATTGATGAAACGTGATTCGTTAAAGAGAACCTTCATAAAGATTACAGAACCTCGCTTATGAATGTTGCAAGTTCATTAATATCCCAAGATTTCATATTGACTACAATAACGTGCGGCAATACTAATGCGTAATAATTATTTTCATTTTGTAAAAGACAATGGTAGGCCTACTTATACTTTTATAAGTATAAATAGCACTAAAGTATTAGTACACCTACAGTAGAGTAGTTTACTTGTCTATTTTTGAAAGTAAAATAAAGAAGTACCCGCAATGCTTTACAGTGATATTCTGATGTGTTTTAACGAGGTAGTGTTCAAAATGTAAATAAGGCTATAAAAGCATTTGGAAACTATTCGCTAGTTTTATTTGCGCTGCATGCGAGTTCACGATTTTGCACCTTTTCTATCACGTAGATTCCCTCATAGTTTTGTCAGGATCTTCTAATTGTTCACTAAACACATAATGGAAAAAATATTTCGCTTTGTATTCTTCTGTACTTTATCAGTTTTCGAGAAGTGCTTTTTGACAACAAAAGAGCTGCTATTTCAATATTTTATTAAAACAGTGGTTTTTTATAAGTTCGTGATGCATTAAAATATGAATGACGTACGTGAAATATTCGTTTTTGATTTTAACTTTTTCAGTCATCCAGTTCATAATTGATAGTGGGAAATAAACAGTGAAATTTACTTTTGCTTATAAATGGAACGGTTCGTCATTAAAGGGAGGATAAAAGAATTCGCCGGTTTTGAACTCGTCTTTCGTGTACTCCGAAGCCGCTTTGCCCTGATTGGTTACGTGCTCAGCAATTTCTCACCTCGGAGTGAGGGTGAGGGGGCGGATTCCGCCGAGCGCGTTGGCGGCCCGCATGGCCGTGGAGCTGCTCCCAGTGGCGCTTCCTCCCGCGCCCCGAGCCCCACCGCAGCGGGCGCTGCGCGGCGACCTCCATCAGCGCGGCCCCTGAACCGTGGCCGCGCCGCGCCGCGCCGCGTCGCGCCTAACAAAGGGCTGAAAAGCGGGATAATTACGGCGCGCTCGATGAAAAATATAAATATAGCGGCGCGCTCTTAAAAGCGTCGGCTGCAGCTGTGCGCCGCGCCGTCCGCCCGCCAGCTCAGCTGCCTCGTCCCTTCCTAAGCTGGGCCGCTTGGCTGGAGTTTGTCGTGCTCTGCTCTCGAAAGCCGGCTTTCTGCTACGGACTGAAGACAAATATTTCCGCGTTCTTGAAATTCATGTAAGATAAGATTCTCAAATTTCTCTATGCTCGTAACATACTCGTGTTTCCTAAATACTCTTTTCCACGACTCCTTTTGGAATTTCATAGCTTTCCTTCAATTCTATCCGTCATGCAATGAGTCAGAAATGTTTCGGCGTGCCATTATTGAGCCGTGCCTGCGCGGAAATTTCTAACGGTCGTGTTACAGATCCACACCGGTTCATTTCTGAACAGGGCGAAGAAAATAAGCGGAAATAAAAAGGCCGGCACGCAGAGTAAGAGCACGCGAGAGCAGAAATCGCGTGAGCGTGACGACATAAAATTCAGTAAATTATCAGAAACCGCGTACTTGGCACGCGATTAAATTACGCGAACAAGAAAACGAGCAAGGCAAGTGCGTTTTGCGCCGTTTGTGAACGGTGGCCGACCGGAATCAGCTTCGCTGAGAAGCGCGGAAACCCGTTTTCCAAACTGGCACTACACCTTCTTAAAAACGCAATTCACTCTTGCTTTTCGTCCAAGGAATGTATATCTTCAACGCTAATCCTCTTCGCTCCTCGTTTGATTTAGTTTTTGTTGTGAGAGGACTTATAAAACCATCATACGTGCAGTTGTAGAAATTATCAATTTTCCTTCCAATCTTCTGAGAAGCGTTTCATCAATCATGAACTCTTGTGTTCAAACAATAACAAAAATGATAGGTTCTGCCGCAGGTATTGGCGTACATTTCGTAGAGGCAGTACCGCCTGAGTTTATTCCAATTCTTGCAGCGTGTCCCTGCTGCAGTGCGTTGGCTTGGCAGCCTTTCGGGTCGCGCGTCGGCCGCCGCGGCTGCCCGTGACATATGGGGTGTTAGAACAGCCCGCTCGGCATTGTCCGTCGCGCGCGGCGGCATCGGAGGCCGGCACGTGCCCCGCCCCCACCCCACCCCGTCGGCTGACGCGTGCATTGCGCACTGCAAACTGCCACCTGTGGTCCACTTCTGGCTGTTCATTAGTACGAGAGCTCGTTCCGGCGAAAAATAAGCATGAACACTTCTATGATCGGCTTAATTAAATGGGAAATAGGACTTTGGAGTAATGTGTTGATGAATTATCAACCAAAGATCATTAAGTATGAAATAATATTGCTATACGGAAATGTACGGGTTGGATTTGATGCTGGCAGTTTTAGAAGACCTTTGAATTGACATTTGATGACCTTTCAAACTGGGCGACAAAATAATAAAAGCGTGTTTTAAATACGACTGCTGTTGGTGTTTGAGAATTTTATCTTGACAAGTGAGAAGGCAATCTCCTGATTTCAATTAAATCCCACGTATTTTCCAGTGTCAGTGACTTGTGGGTCGCCTGTGACAACGCGCGCGTCATCGCCGAGCCGGCCACTCCTCCAGCCGCGCTGTTTATCTGTAGACACGGGCGAGCGTCGCGCCGCGCCGCGCTGCGCCGGCCACAGCCGCGCTGTTTGCACCCGTACTTGGGCGCGCACTCGAGCGCGACGCCGCCTCTTCCTCCTGCTCCTCCCCTCCCCTCCCGCCCCCGCCCCAAGCGCCTGCCGAGGCCGACGTCCCCGTCAAGTCGGCCGCGCCGCGCCGCCGGGCACACAGCCGCTTGCCTACCTCCCGGCCTCCTTGCGACGCGATTCTCAAGCACGGCTTCCTTTGTGGCATGCTATTTTCCAGGTTAATGTTCACGTCGGAATTACAGAATTAAATAAAATTGAAATACGAACGCGGCACAATGTTTATAATAATACAATAGTAACAATACATTTTAGAATTAATTTCTTTAAATATATTTTAAATCTTGACATTCTATTCTTCGGCGGAAAGTAATTCATTACCAGCATCTAGAAATGAATGCCAAGAATGCACGACGTCATAATCCGCCCCTTTGCAATGCAATTTCCTGAGACGTCTCCTAAGTGGAACGATAAATACAGTATTAACGTGCACCGAACGAATGCACATGATTGAAGTCGTGCAGTGTTTAAATTGCCGATAAATCTCCAATAGCTGTGAACTAACGGGGTATTTGGAAGCAACTTGACTAGAGGTGTCCGTGACGCCGAAGGGTGCTTTGACTGGCCTCTGGGTTGCGGCTGCAGCACATCCGACACCGCGGGGAGAGCGTCGGGGGCAGCTGGGGGAGCGCGGGGCGCTGTTTGGAGTACGTGACCGGGGGCCCTTCCTCGGCGGGCGAGGGCGAGGCGCCGTCACTCCCCGTCGCCGACACCAGACCTCTTCCGCTCCCGGAGGCGGCGCGGGGGCGCTGCCTAGCGACGGCGCGGCGCGGCCCGGCGCGATGCGATGCTTCAAGGTTACGCCATCGACAAACTCTGACCTAATCGTTCATTCTATAATGCGTAAATTACTCAAGTTAGTCTTCATGGGCAGCTTTTAGAATTCCTTTTGTTTTTATTTGCCTATTTACGTATGTCTATTTATATATATTTGTATTTTTCAGTGTTACATTGAGCAGATGTTATCACAGTAGTCTTTCTTATCTGAGAATGACAACGCAGACGCATAACTGCACTTTGATGGTAAAAACGTGTTAATGGAAATGCGTTAATTTACGTAAAATATTTATATTTAATTTTTGAAAAAAAAAAAAAATAGCAAGCTCCTGCATGCTTTAGTAAACTCGTTCATTAGCATTTAACTTGTAGAAAGGTTTACACAGGAGTAAGGCATTCATTACACTGTCCTTCTACCACCTTCGCTAAGTGACAACGGTAAATTACTTTGCGATCGTTACGTCGTTTAGCGACGAAACAATTTTATGAGTTGACAAGTGTCTGGTGGCGCGAGGGGGCGGGGCGCAAGAGGCGCCGTGTGCGCCGGGCGCGCCGGCGACGCTCGGCCCGCGCACCCTATTGTCCTCGCCCCGCGGAAGAATAACAGAAATATAAAAGCGCTTTTGAAAACCGGATGCTCATTGGCCGCCTTTTTACGATCAGTAATTTGCAGTAAACGTGTTTAGAGCCGCCATTTGCGTCCGATAATAAAAAGGCCCACGCCGCGCAGGCGGCGAGCCGTGCGCGCAGAGAGCGCGCGCGTATTTCGGAGCCTGTCGGCGAAGCCAAGCTGCCGCGTAAAACCGATAAGCTCGTCAGGCTGGCGGCGAGGCTTATCCGCCCTACGGCTCCTCCCCTCCCTCGGACCGCGCCTCTCCGTCACGCGCTGCCCGGGCGCGCGCCCCGCCCGCCCGCCCGCTCGCCCGCCCGCCCGCCCGCCGCCTGCGCCCGCTCCGCCCGCCGCCCGCCCCCGCCCGCCGCCCGCCCGCCGCCCGCGCGCCGCCTCGCTTCGCTGCGCGTTGGACCGTTTCACTGCCGCCCCCGCCCACGCGCCCGCGCCCGGCTGCCTCTTGCATGCGCCGCCTCTTCGCTTCTCGTCTCTCGCCCCACCCGCTCTACACCGGCCTCCAGTGTACCGTCGCATTTCTTCTCGATGCCTTTGTCTCTGTCGTTTCTAAATGGATCGGTTTCCTCCACATCATTTCTCAATTTTACTATGTTAATCATATTTCGATACATACAATATTGCGTACTCCTGTGTTCTGACCACTTGCTTACGTGCCACGTTCTCTGTTGAGCAATTTTTGCTAACGCCTTGGTAACTGCAATTCTATCGCCTATTATCGGTAATGCGTTTAGTAACTTGCTTCCAAATTATCTCCTATTGCAATGTTAATAATAGGTGCGCTCACATTTCAATCGTGTTCAGCTACTCCATCCGTACTCGTTCCACCTTGTGCCTGTACGAAGCCACCCACTGCTTGCAGCGAATGCCGTGGATGAGGCCAGCGCCTTTCCCTTCCGGCGGCCGCGGCGGCGGCCGCCGCGCCGACTCGGGCGAATTTGTCAACAAGGCGCTCCCGCGGCGGGCTCTCCGCCCCCGCGCGGCGGCCGTGTTTGCTGAGGGCGCGCGTCGAGCAGCGGGCGTCTCACGCTCGCCACGCTCCTCGTTTAGCGCCGTTGTGGCGGGGCGGCGGACGGCGCTCGGGTCCGTCGCAAGATCAGCTCTGCCGGGTCCACAAGACGCGCGGCACTTAGGATGACTATGCTTGTTTCTCGTTCCTGTTTTCTCATCTTGCTTCACTGCTAATTACTCTCTGTTCAATGTGGAATTCTATAACATTTTGTTATTTATTTTGAGATTTATATGAAGTGACACTGAAATTGTGCGTGAAATGTATGTGCTCTTTGAAGTTATATATTCTAAAAGTTAAACGTTCGTTTCTATACCTCGTAAATCAGTGGAAGAAACAGAAGAAGATGCTAGTATCAAATCAGATCAATCATTTCAGTTGCGTAATATATTGTATGTAGAGCTCTACAGCTTTTTGTGTTTTGGGCTTTACATCTTACTTTTCTTTTATATTATTTCATTCCACCTACTGTTTTGTTCTTTTCTTCAGAATATTCTGATCTTCTAAGGCTGCATCTGACCACCATAGATCCTCTTCTCGTCCCTTCTAGTATGGTGAAGGTCAGTTTTTTCTTTGGACGCTATGTTCTATTCTTTTATCATGACAATCACTTATGCCCACACTTTTTATTTCATTTTATTTGCCTTTTGGGGGTGCATAGCTGCCCATAGTACTCATGTTTTTATCCCACACAGGATTAAACAACCTTGACCATATTATTTTGAACGCTCGTTTTTCAGGTATCTTTTAGCCCTTTATCTTTTTTATTAAATTTCAGCACTCTTTCATGTGATTATATAATCTATGTTAAGATATTTGTATTCTGCCGCCATACCTCCGATATTTGTCTGCAGCCTGCTGGAAAGATCGGGTAGGTACAATCGCCTTGGTATATCCCAAAGAGTACAGAGCGTGGTAGGCTATTCTTTATACACTTTCGCCAATACTTATGAGACCGGAGAAACAAGGAAATTGTGAAAAACCCAAGTGTTTGAAACGGAAAGAGCATCTCCCCGTTTTCCGATGCGAGAGTGAATGTGCCGGGGCTCCGTTTGCGAAGCGAAGCGTTGACTCAGCTGTTGTGGCGTCTTAGCGGAGATCTCGAAGAGGGCTCACCTGCAGTGGGCACGCCCGCGCCTTTTTTCCTTTTGGCGTCGACAGCGTCGCGCGCGCACGTCGTTTTATGCTTTTTCTCCGCCTCTCCAAGGCTTTTGTCTCCCGCCACAAAGGGCACATGTAATTTCAGCGAGCTGCACGCGCGCGGGCGATTTCTCCGTCTCCGTGTTGGAACAGGCAAATTGACACGAGCGGCGTGCAGGCGCCCAATGCCCTCTCCTCTCCTCTCCTCTCCTTTCCGCTGCCGCCCGCCCGCCCTTTCGTTTTGTTTTCTTTGCTTCTTCCGCCAAAGAAGTGAATTTCGCGTTCGCCGCTCTGAGCGTCTGCGCTTTTAAGGCAGAAGCCGATGTGTCTCGGAGGGCGTGTGGAAGGAACAAGCGAGCTTCCACCTCCCGCTGGAAGATGGGGACATTTTGTAATATTATGCATCAATGGGAGTTCTGTAATTCCAGTTTTTTTTATCTGTCCCTTAAGTATGTGAATGCATTGTTTTTTTATAGTAATGTCAGTTGCTCGTGTTAATGAAATAACACTGTTTTGAACTTCGATTTGCTTTTGCATTATGCTTCGAAAGAAATGCACTCGATAGCTGTACTGCCCAAAAATGAATGATGTTGAATATCTTGTGGTGATTGATTGAAAAGGGAAAATAACTAAATACTAGTGGAGTTGGGTTGGCGCAAGGCGTTGTTTGCGGGCGGGCAAGGGCCCTCCGCGTGCCGTCCCTTATCCAAGGGTTGGGCGCGTATTGACGTTGTGAGTGGTCGGCGCTGAGCTTGACAGGTGGCTCGTGACGAATCCGCGCGATTGATGTGGGCGCGCGGGGCGCTCCCGGTCGCCTTGGACGCTGCGGCGCAAGCACCTGTTGCTTCGGCGCGCCCGAGAATGCGACGCCTCCGCCCCTCCCCTCCCCATCGGAGTCCAAGTGGGTAAGCGGGAGGAAGGGCAGCTCCGCAACTCTGCAGTTTTAACGTAGCTGCTGGTGGCTCTCCGTCGCGTTTGTTGCCCTGCACGAAATCGCACTTCGTTCATTTCCTCCGGCGTTTCCCGTGATTTTCGGGAAAGGGCTTTCGTGACTGTTTTCTGCGAGGAAATTGCCATCGCTACTTCCGTTTGAGGAACTTTTTCGTTCACGCCATTGGCTGCGTGAGTTGAAGGACTTTCCCGTGCATTTTTTGGTTGTTAAAAACGAATTATCAACATGTGCAGCGAATACTCAAATGTAATATTGATGGCCTGGCAGCGGCTGTAGTGCGGCGCAGCCTGTGTTGTTATACACAAAGAAACAAAGCAGCTTGAGGCCATTACAGAGAGTTATTGGAATATGTGTATATTTGTGGTCTTCAACGGTCTAAAAGTTCCTTCCACTTGGCTGTGCACGAGTGTTAACAGTGAGCCGGTGGGTGCGTGAGACGCGAGCGGCCGCGCGCGGGCGCCTGAGAAAGCGCTGCCCGCGGAACAAAGTGGCGCCGTTAGCGCTTCTCTCGGCGCACGAGGCCCAGCCGCTCCACACACTCCACGACATCCACTCGAGTTGGGGGTCTTCACGAAAGTGTCTCATAGATTGCTTGTTTTGGGAACTTCTCGGTTATAATTCCCAGCGATACACGAATCCGGCTTTTCGAGTTCTCGGTGAATGAAGTGAGCGATCGCAAAAAGCAGTATCTCGCCATATATCGTAAAAACGAGGTAACGTTAAGATCATCTTTACGGTTAGCATCATCTGTACTTTGAATGGTAATGTGTATACAACTTACAAATATTTTGCAAAGATCTTGAAAATACATGTTGTTCATACATATTTTGTTAATTACTTTTCTCAAATTAATTTGCTTAGTTAAACGTTCTTTCTTTACATTGGTTAAAGCCATCAGACTTCAATAAATGAATGATTATGCACTAAGTAGATTAAAGTCATTCGATATTTCGGTAAAAGCGTATGTTATTCTGCCGCCAAGTTACTACACTTAATTGCAGAATTAATAAAAAATCTATATTTTGCCCTTTTGGGTGTATCTACTAAATTACACGCATATTTTGGTGCTTATGATACGCGAAACGCAAAAGGAATATAAGCTTTTGTAAAATTAATGTTCTGGAAAACGTGCTCCCTTGTGTAACAATTTCTCTGTATTTATATTAAGCTATACATTTTCTTAATATTTGCGTAAGTGTATTGATTTACTCGCAGTTATATTTATATTTTGACAGTATTGTTTGTTTTGGTGAAACTGGGAATTAATGTATCACTTTCTTGTTTCTGTGAAGTTTTTGAAAGTACTATTAGGAAAGGAAAAAGTTGAGAAAATGTCAAAAAAATATACTTTGAGTGGTGATGGACTGCTGCTGGCCAGAGAATTGAGCAAGACCTTAAAGCCAGACCACAACAAGGAAATTAGCAAAATTTACTAGGAGAAAGTCTGTGCCATTCTGCAGCACCTCTAGTTTTCTTCTCCTGAAAGGTGTATAAATATTCTTGTAGAGGTCATTCTATTATTTTGTCAGCACTTCTGTGCCAAGTAACAGTTCTTTCTAACGTTACTAACGATGTGTTAATAACGTATTATCCGTGTTAACAAATGAATTCAACTCCAGTAGCCGGGATGGTTTATGCTTCACGGAACGAAGCATCGATAAATAATGAATGGTAGAATGTGCGCCGAAGGAGCTACCTGATGGTAAGTAATATTTAAAAGAAGGCGAAGAGGAATAAGGCAGTGTGGGCGCAACCTTGGGGCGGCGTGAAATACGAGCCGGAAGGCGCGGGCGGCCTTGGGCGGCAGCGGGCGCCCATCGACATCGACTCCCACTTCGCACCTAATTGAATTGCACGGGGGTAGGTCGCGATATTCGAAAACAATTGTTTTTATCGCATTTAGGTTTTTGTTGTTCTTAACGTTTTCTTTTACGTTTTTTACCTTAACATTTTTACAATAGTTAGATGGCAGGAATTAAATATTTCTTTTATCCTTTATGCGATAATTACAATTAAAGGGGTTGAGCGAAGATAATGCTAACCCACATTTCATAAATCCAAAACAAAGGTCTTAGAATTTTCCATAAGAACAAATATTGTGATTGAAATGTTGATCAATGATGTTCATAGAACTTCAGTATGTGTGTAGAAGGTGGCCGGATTGTGTGTGTGTGTGTGTGTGTGTGTGTGTGTGTGTGTGTGTGTGTGTGAACTAAGACAATGCCTCCATTTAGTAAAACTTTGCTTTCCCTCTGGCGCACAAAACGTATAGGCATGTGTGTTAGCATTATGTTCCCCAGACCCCTTGAATTAATCTGTATTAAAATACATAATTGGGACAAACTTTTTGCATGTTGTTTGTTTACGACTATTTTTTATAATAATTTAAGAAATTTTTCGTAATTTTTTAAAGTAGATTTGCAGACGTTAATGTGGAAAATGCTTTAATAGGAAAAGTGCATTTGCCATAATGTGGCTGTGCGCTCGGCCAATTGGGGGTGGGGGGGAGCTGCCAGTTGCGCCGTTGCCCTCCCCGCTGGCCGCCGGGCGCCGCCTCTGGTGAAAGGCAGCAGCCTCGACCAGCGCGCCTGCCGCGGTCTGCGCTTGCGAAGCCCACGCTCACCCCAAACATTACGCAAAGCCTAAAGTGATCGCGGAGATACCGGTTTAATTAGGAGACACCTACTAATGAAGTTAGGAAATACGGAAACATGGATTGTAAATGAATTAGCAGAAAAAGAAGATAAAAGAATGTTATATTATAAGTCAATACGTTGGATTTCGCAGGTCTAAAACGCTGTGTTAATGCGAGCTAAGTATGCGCTCATGATAAAATAATACACATTTCATAAATGACAAGATATTGTTTGACGGCTATTAAAGCATTTGGAAATATTAAGATGTTCATACTCTGTGAGGTTGGATGTTTCTTTGGTGAAAACTTCGTTCGTCAGCGAGTTTAACAAAACGATTGCTTACTTCAATATCTCTAATACAATAAAACGATCCCCCCCCCTCCGCGTTGCTCATCTGTGGCTCGCAAAACAATTTTTCATATTATAAGGTCTAACATTTAGCGGAACGTAAACATGAAAAGTAAACGTTTTGTGATATTTAAATTACACGTTTAATATATTGTCCTCAGAGGTAATGTAGTTTTTATACATATTCTCTGATAATTGATCGGAAAGGAATGTTAACTTGTACTGTTAATAGCGTGTCTTCATTAGCCCTCATTATGATCATGCACTTAACAATTGTCTTGCTTGCACGCTGATAGTTAATAATTAATCATTAAAGCGCCTCGCGTTAACATTCATAATCGTTGCTTAAAGCTTACCACGTGCAGTGATAATGAATCGTTCTTTCTTGTTAATAGCATTGAAGAAACGGAACTTCATTGACATTATGTGGAGAGTTACAAAAGGTGTTTTTCTGCTAGCTCATTGCAGTCGGGAGATTGAGGTTGCGTACGAGTTATTTGATAATTACATATGCGCTGTTAACTTCTTAAAGGAAATGTAAACCAAGATGCGGAATACTACTCATTTTAGCTAGTGCATGCAGAGATAATAGTGGAAACAAATTGATATCTCGGGTTCGACCGTATGCTCTTGGCTACTCAACGGCGCCTTTCATTCCATTGATCTCGTCTCTGTCGAGACCCATTTCTTTTAATGTGAAAGCGCACTCTTTCAGTCGATTACGCTGTGAGGAGTCATATCGAGTTGGTGGCATTCCAGCATTTGGTAATCTGGAGGAATAGGAAGCAGAGAGCAGTGTTTGGCCGTGAGGTGCTGTGTGCGCAGCGGCGATATCGCGGGGGCGGCGGGCCGGGCTGAACGAAAGCCGCATGGCGTGTTCGCACCGCGGCGCGCAAGGTTTTTAACGGAGCCCGTTTGCGGGGCGATAAGCGCGGTGTGTGCCAGCCGCGGGCGGCGACTGCGCCCCCGTGCGTGCCCCGCCCCCTCCCGGCCCAGGCCGCGCGGCCACGCCACAAGGAAACAAGCGGCCGGCGCAGGATGCTGCCCGTTTGCCGGTTGATTCAGGCCTTATCAGCGGTAATTGAAACCGTATTGATTTTGCATTTGCGCGGCCCCGGCTGCGGCCGGACGCGCGGGGGGGGAGATGACGCGGCGCGGCTTATTGTGCGTGATCAGAAGCGAACGCAGCCCGAGAGGCGGGCAGGGTGACGGCAGCGCGCGCATAGATTCGATTTGCAGAAAGGGAAGCAAGGAAGTGAGGCAATGCAATAACGGCCCACGTCTTTTACTTTGGCTTTTTCCTCCGAGGAAGAAAGTTCATTCCCTGAGTTTGTGTAAATTGTTTCTACGAATGTTTTTCTCCTTTTTCCGTACATTCTTTTATTCCAATGTTTGTCTACAATCGAGGTTACCTTTCATGTAATAGTTTGTCCTGTTTGTACCTTTTATATCAACCCGTTGACGCTCGTCTCGTCTCCTGGCGCGGATCCTACGTTCGCGTCGCCTCTCGTGTTCATTCAAGTTTGTCCGATTTGTATCAAGTCATTGATGCACGTCCCATCTCTTTGGTCTCCTATTCGAGAATTTCTCCCGGGCCGTCACAGCCTCTCTTTTGCTTCGCCCGCGCTGCTCACGGACGCCCCTCAGCAGGGCGGCGTATCGACAGATTCCTGCGGGGGGGGCGCTCCCACGGCAAGCACACGCGCCGGCGCCCGCGCGACCGGCAGTGGCTGCGGCAATGCGTTACCCGGTCCGGCGGCGCCGCGCTGCGCCTCGCTGCGCTGCTAATTGCGGCCTCCACTTCCGGCGTTCTGGCTTCGCACCCTCATCGGCTTTTTCTTTTTTCTCGCAGCATCATGCACCTCGTGCGTTGGTTCTTTCGCGCTCTTGCCGAACAGCTCCACGCCGCTCCCGCGCTGCCCGACGGCGCATCTCCCCCGCCGAGTTTCGCCCCGAGGGGCCGCCTCCGCAGCGCCCGATTCACCGCCTGCGTCTAGCTCCATTACGCCCCTGCTCTTTGTATTGAGCGGCGCCCAGGTGACTGTGCAGGTGGTCTGCGCCAACGTTGCCACATGACCACTGGTGCGGTTAATGCAAGTTACACATTGTCTGAAGTAACTTCTCAATAAATTCACCGAGCTTTTCAGTAGCGAGTTTGGAGTGATCATATAAATATACCTCAAGCCAAATTGACGTGAACGACAGGTTATTATAATTTAGAACACAGTCTTCTCATAACTTACAGTAATTTTTGTGGTATCGGTATATAATCAACTTTGACATTCATGCTACATCGCCTTAGTATACTTTCTCGTATATTTGTAACCGTTACATAACGTTGTAATAGTTGAATCCGTGCAAATATTTCATACATCTGAACTCGGCTCCGGGATGCGTTACACATGCACACTCATCAGGAGCCCCAAAAGGTCATTTTCGTCAAAATCATGAGGTACAAAAACCCACTGTTGTCAATGTCTTACCAAGCATTCAATTTGATTGATTTTTGTTACATCTTTTCTTACAATTAATAATATCACATAGTGATAGAACTTATAAAACAATTACGTTCTTAAATAGAAACAATTCTTTTTGCGGGAAATCAATACTTCTTACTCGCTCGTTATCTGCTTCATCATTCGGGCGTGCGTGCGTGTGCGCGCGCGCGAAGGAGATGAAAGGGGAAAGTGTTAACTAGGAAATGTGAGAGTGCTCATTAAATGATTTGTTATTTTCCTAATGCCTCCGTGGCCGGCAATTATGACGAATAGCTTTATGGGCACGTTTGGGTCGTAATTTTGCGATTTCGAAATGCAGCACCTGGGTCCGTTATAAAACAGTTATTGCTTCTCTTATTGCGACCTTAGCTTAATAGCAGGCGGCAAATTTAGGAAGCGACCATAACTTTGAGTCTCACTTCAACTGCGATTTCTGAGGATTTATTTGGAACAAGAGAAATATGTCTTCTTGCGAATTCAGTCCGTAGTTGTTAATATTTTCGTTTAATTCACCAGAGATTTGGCCGTAGATCTTTTGCAAATAAAGTATCAACGTTACACCGTTATGTAGCAAATGTATTGAGTGAAAATGTAAATGGGCAGATGGCGAAAGAGAAAGGACAATTTAGAAAGTTGTCCAGAAGTCGTTTTAAATAAATAAAAAAACAAAAAAAAAACATTTGACAGGTTTGAGTAAGGTCATGTTGATTCCACCTTGAATGTTTCGTGCACCATGAAATATTATGTTCGAATCTCGGATGCGTCTCATTTTGCACTTTGTGCACTAAATGTCGTGCTTTAAAAAAAAAAATCGTAACAACTCTCGTTGAAAGTGTTTCAGTATGAAAAATGCTGGGAATGTAGCTCTTGGTGTATGCAGAAAAATATCATTGAGCAGTAGAATGTACATCAAGCTGTTGGAGATCTTTTTGCCTCTGATGCAATGGGCATTTTTTCAGTTGTATTGTCCAATATAACTGATGTCGGCTGATTTTCGCTGCTCCTAAAAATTCTTGGGAAGGTGAAATCATCTAAGAAATATAATACGGAAATATTTTAGTGCGATTGGCTTTGCTTTGCCCGGGGTTCTCTTAGCGAAGGCTACGTACAGTTTTAACTCTCAAATTATTCGTGAAAATTTACATTTTTTAACGTTCTTGGTTCTCCGTTTCCCCAATCCCCGAACTCCAGCCGAGAATTGTTGAGGCCGCCGGGAAATGGAGGCGATTTCAGCTCTTGAAAGATGCACGCGCATGCGAGTGGGGCGTGGCGTTCTGTAGCATTACCAGAGTTTGCGGCTATTTTTGATTTTAGCCGGAACGCTTTTTAAAATTTCATTTCCGTGTTTCCTCTCGGTGCGGGAACTCCTCCTTCCTTCCTGTGCGTGTTCCCGTTTTCCTTCCATTTTTTCGCGTGTTTGTTACGCTCGGAGGAGGAGCCGGTCTAATAGCACTGAAATTACACTCGTTACTTCGCAGAAAGCTTTTTGTAGCGCGATTATCGCCTGAGCACCTGATTTGAGTCGTGGAGTCCAACGGCGATGACGACCTCCCTCTGTCCTCTACCATGGTCGTTACATCTTGAATTTTGTTCCCTTCTTGATTCTACTAGAAACAGAAGCCTTCCCGTGTTCGTTGGTTTTCCCCCCACTGTCTTCTTTATAATTTGCGTGATGTCAGTTTGTCATGCATTTTTGTCGATTCGAATGACTGTGCAAAACGTTCAGGATATAAAACTTGGTCTGAATAAATAAAATGTATTAATGCCGCAAATCCGTATTCTGGTAAACGCTCATTTCTCACCCTTCAGATTTCTTTTTCATGGTGTAATCGTGCGAGATCTGTCGCACACTGTATTGTACGAAAACATTAACCTGCAAAATTGGAATTTATTTTCCCAATCTTCGAGACTACAGTTTGAGTGACTTTTTGGTTGTCGGTTGTTGTAATTGTGTATTCTCGAGAGGACTTAGTATTCTTAATTCCCAGTGACAGGGGGTCTACTCCATGCTTCTTGCATCGTACAATATAAAAATATATTGTCTTCTTAGAAAATTCCTAGTGTACGGAAAAACTTTATTATATTGGGACGATTTACTACTTAGGAAAGTAGCTCCAAACGAGGTAGACGACCATGGGCGCCGGTGAACGGCGGTGATCGGTGCCGTATCTTATCGCTGCTTGCGATTTCTGACATATGGTTTCACTTGACTGCATGCGCGCGCTTACGCTGTTATAATTCTTGGCGTGCATTTTCCTTGTATATGTGATAGTAAGGGCTGCGGTATTGCGGCACTAAGTTTACTTGAGAACGTGCGCCTATAACCAAGGGCATCGTACACCAACATTTCGTGTAGCGACGAGCGCATTTGACGTTATAAGCGCTTGTCGTAAATGATCTTATGAAAAAAAAAACACATTTTCCGAGCTTCTAGTCTGATACTAGATATAAGTAATTTTCTTTCAACCATTAATCAACTCTTTTGTAAGGTAAATTAGGTGTAAATTTTGTTTATGTAAATTGTTATTCGAATATAGTAGAAGTTGTTAGTTGAGTGGGGATTGCATATTCAGGATGAATGGAAATCCTTATCTTTGTTGTAAAAATGTAGGCTTTGTTACTCCGGTGCGTGACTATATGCCACCGACATGCCACGATTTATTACGCATAAAAGGACTCCCCTTTGATGCTGAAAGGAAAGCAACCACTCCTAGCCCAGAGTATTTTATGATTTCGATTCTGCAGAAATACAACTAGGATATGCACGATGATCGGACGTGACCAGCTCAGTTTTCTACTTGCTTCAACGAGTCTCCTCTGTTCCTTTCTATTTCTAGTATTTCTTTGAGAATATTTTATCACGTTTCAAAAAGCACCGTGTACTTCGTCACGATGCATCCAGTGCTGGCGACTTCGCACCATTTTCTCGGCCCTCGTTATCGTGACTAGGCCGTCGTTAGGAAAGAGGTTGTTGAGCGGCGCGGACGCCTAGTGGCGGACGCGCGGCAACCGCGAGCGTATCTGCGGCGACGGAAACCCTCATCCGCCTGCGGCCGAGGCACCTCGGGCCGGCCCACTTCCTCTTGCGCCGATTTTCCTTGGGAAGCCTGCGGAACAGCTGTCCCCCGTGCGCCAAATTAGACTCTGTATCTGGAAATTTCTAGATAATTTCAGTTTATAGTAAATGACGCACGTTGGTTTGCGCCTTGGACATTTCTAAAATTATTTACTGAGCGTTCAAGACCAGAGGACAGAAATAGTAGTCTAGATCACGAAAGCCCGTCCTGAATTCCAAATAGCGGCTGACAACTTTCATATCTATCGTGTTCAAGAAGTGGGAAGAGCACTTCTTTTTTTGAATCGTGAGCCGTGCAGTGTCAGAAAATTTTTAAAAAATTAAAGGTAGTCACGGTTAGTGTGCATAGTTACTACATGCTCTGTAAGTAACTCTGCACCGGTAGTTACTTCATTACGCAGAAAAGCAGAGTGTAACGAAGCATAGTAGGCTACAAACGCTGTGGATGAGTGCGTCGAGCAACATTGATGCGTAAGTTCGTCTCCCGCCATGCGCTGCCATCCGAGGGGTGGCGCTGCGGACTGGCCAGCCGGTGCAAGGCGGCGAGCTGGATGGTCGCTTCGTTGGCAACGCCGCCGCGCATCCACGGCCGAACCGCAGCTCCAACCCAGCTCTCCAGTCAGCCACCCTGGCGGGACGTGTGGCATTGTATGCAGATGGCCGCGACGGCCTGGGCGGACGGCCCCTCCTAGCTCGTCCTCCTTCCTCTGAACCGTTCGTCCATCGCCGCTGCCACATCTCTGCCACTCCTTATCCGCGCTCGTTTCCACGTTGTCGTCTGTCGTTCCCAATATTCCACCCTGCGTGTCACGCACGAGGATGCGTTCCTACTCGCCGGCCACCCACCCATCCCGGATGCACCGCTTGCAGCCAGCCTCTTCTCGTGCTGCCCGGTCGACCGCAGCCCTGACCTCGCGCACCGCCGGTTAATTGGGCCCGGCCCGGCCACGGCTCCTGCGGTACGCGCGGCGCTGTCGGTGGCGTTGCCTTTGGCCGCCGCCGCTCCGCGTGCTGGGAGGACTGGCTTTTATGAGGCTTACGGAGCGCCGGCCCTGGGTTGCCACTCCGCCGCGGAAGAGAAGCGCGCGTCCTTTTGCTTCATTGAATCCTCGTCGAAGGGAACACGGCGCATTCGCTCGTGCCCTATGGTTTGTAGTGTTCAGTTAATCTATTATCGCTTTTATATATATTGACACCGTCTCAAACGAAGCGCAGGAAAATAAAATTTAAGATAGTATATTTGTTAGATCGACCGGCCAAGTACCCCCAAAATATACTGTAAATGAAAGTAAAATCTGCTCTTCCAGACGATAAGAAACAATTTGGCCCATATTAGTCTAATTTTTTAATAAAATAAGTTTAAATTAGTACTTTCGGGGGTATAGTTTTCTTTACGTTAATTAAGAAGTTAAAGGTTAATGTACCTTTTTCTTTTATTCAATACTCGGTGAATTTTTTAAGGGATCCGATGATATTAAATGATGTATAACGTACCTCATCGGGCATTCGGAGAAGTACTTCATAAAAAAACTACTGCGAAATTCATCGCAATCGGAAGTACTGGCTCTCGGCCTAGCGATACGATGTACAAATTATACTGTTGTGAGCTCTTAAGACACGAGAGAAAACCGCCACAAAAATATGGATCATCAAATAGGTTTCAAATCATTTGTGAAAGGTTTATTGGGAAATAAACAGTTTCATCTTATCACCGCCACCATCTCGAGGTTCGACAACAATAAGCTTCTTAATTATTGATGCGGCATTGTTGCGAAATTTCTAATAAGCTTCGCGTATTGCTTCAAAAGAGATATATCAATTCATTGAGAATACAAATTGAATAAAAAGTAAAAAAGCAGACAGTAAAATAGAATTAATATTGACATTTTCAATAGTAAACTATAATTAAAATTAAATTAATTATTTTCCATATCATTCATTCATTCATTCATTCACTTTTTCTCGTGACCTGTAGTTGGTGTGGAACCTGTATCTTTGATCCTTGTGTATAAGCTGATACTAAGTCATAAACCCTTAGTTTTCCAGGGGAGCAAAAAACTACTTTCAAATTAAGTAAAACAATGATTAATGATATTCAAACGAAGGTTATATTAAAATGAACCCATTTCTGTGTAGGTTTTGTCTGAATATCATAATGCTGATTTACAACTTTAGTTTAAACTTGTTTTTGTCTCAGGCAAAATCACTTATCTTCAATTTTGAATTTTGAAATTTTCTTGTATTTTTCGAAAAAACAGCAATAACCAAAAATGAGACTAGTATCATATTTCTTATCGACATATGTGGAGAAAACATCGACATATGTGGGGAAAATGAAGAAAAGACAAAAATTGGAGCTGTTATTGAGGAGAAAAAGTCGTAATTTTCAAACGCAAATTACGCAAAAACTACTAGTTTTTTCAAAAAATTGTACATGACCTTTTTTTAAAGAGCTAATTTTGTACAACAGAATTTGTGTTTTTTCTTTTTTCTTTCAATTTTCGAAAAATCGGGAAATTCAACCAAAATGAGATCTGCATCATTCTCTTAAACGTCCTTGGCACCATCCATCAACAAAATTTAATCAAGAAAATTGGAGTAATTTGTTTAAAAATTTTGAGATTGTACGAGGAACGTCATGTAAAAGTACTCTCCTAAAAATGAAAATATCAGTTTCAAATTCCTGGGGCCCCGACATCAGCCAGAGCGGTTGGAGAATACCAGTTTTGGAGAAAATCGGTTGAATGATTTATGCCCAGCATTGTTCACAGACACATACGTTTTGCCGTCAATTGGTTTTTCGTCATCAAGGACGCACAAAATAATTCTGGCTTCGCTAGTGTTCGAAATTTTTTTCTCTTTCTCCTCTATATTTAGCAACTGTATTTATCCACTTTTTCGTTATCAGGGCTTGATAATAGAGTTTTTGTGTCGAAAATTCGCCCTTCTCCGACGCACGATTACAATAGTCTCACGTTAGTAAGTGCGAGAAAGTAAAATTACGCTCGGCAACTTCTCGTCCATAATACACTGATGATTGCCGGGTTGCGCACCCTGTGCAGAAGGGGGTAACCTTGCTTACAACTGATGTCATACTCGTCTTAAATGCAATTGTCCTTTCAGGGTCGCAGCGTCGAGGAGAAAGGAACGCAGTAAATCGGAAGCTTCGTTAGAACTTCAATTTTTAGTATTGAAGCTCGATTGAATGGCAGAGTCGCTCCTTCAAGTTCGTGACTTTAGAGGGACAGCACATTTAAATCGAAGTATACACAGGAGTAGGTATCCCACGATTACAATTCGAATAAAATGGAAAAATGTTAATTTGTTAGCGCTTTCGGTGTCCTTATAAACAATTACCTGTTCTTTATTTCGTCTGGTATACCTTGATCGGACTAGACATAAAGCCCTGTAGATATCTGCCCTAAATTTAGTCAACACCGTAGTCTGGCTCCTGGGGCTGAGGGACTTGATCTTGCAGCATTAGAGGCTCCCGTTTGGCCACTGGCCGACGCTGCCCCCTCGTCGACCTCGCGCGCACGTACTGCATTGCCTGACTGGGAGGACGAGCACCGTCTCGATTGCTCATTAAAAATGCCCTGACACGCTGCTCACGGAAGACGATCGACTCCGTTGCAGATAGCTCTGGGAATTTGAAATGGGTTTTAAGAAGGTTTCTTTAGTTGGCATTGAACCATTGGATCGTCAATGATATACTTAGCCGTTTGGGACTGCGAATCGAGGGAACCGGCCAATGTCAAGCGGAACGCTGGGAAATAGCCCCCTCATATTATAATTGTGATAGCACCGCGACAGAGTTCATGACATCCTGTCAACACTTGTTGTAAGTGCAAGAAGCACCGTGGAGGTATTGGCTGTAGTGATTTATCCCCAAGCTTAAAAATTTGGTATTGTTCTGCGGGCACCCCATCATTTTTATTCGGCGCGTACGTTTGAAGCGTGGCGCTTGGTATTCCGTGGACGGAGCGCGTATTGTGCTGGCGGTGGGCGTCGCCGCCTGGGCTTTGTGTGTCTGTCGCCGTGGCGTGGAGGGCTGCCGCCGAAGCCGAGGCCGCGAGCGCGGCGTGCGTTCACGCGCCGTCGGCGGCGCAGGCTGCGCGCTGCTTTGGCGTGATAGAAACGCGGTGCGGACGTGTGCGGCGTGCGGCCTCGCGCGCAGACGCACTCGCAGTCGCAGTCGCGTTGCCGTGGACGCCGGGAGGCGGGCTTTGCTGCGAAGCAGCTTCAACTTCCCCAGCGATACACCCCCTCTACCGTTGAATATTCATATCATTGTTACATACAATGTAGTTGTTGTCAGGGAAATGGGTGTATCTCTCACATGGGTATGAAAAGAATTTATAAGAAGTAAAGCTCTTTGTTGTTTCTTGTAGTTGTAGATGAGGGACTGTCGATACTGGGCGGTGCGGTTGCCTTGCCCTAGCGTTAATCTGCGGACAACGGGTGTCGCCCGCTGATTCTCGAGGCAGCCCATGGGCGCGATCGTCACTAGTCCAGTGAAAGGCAAGAGGCACGCGCGCAACAGCGGGTAGTCTGGCCCAAATTCTTGCGTTGGAGATGCCCTGATGAAAATTATTATAATTGGTGTAGAATTGACATTATTACTTCAGTTACATTGGTATAAGAGTATTTATATAGTTTGTATTACAGGGTATTCTTATCTCGATTATGGTAGTTCAATTACATTGAACAAAGAACAAAAAAAATTATTTGTAGTTCTTTATTATGAACTCGAAAGGCTGTATCTTTTGAGATTTCATTTATTCCGAACTCTGGATTACATACTAGATTTACACCAAGTTTTTGCTGTATTCGCAAGCGCGCCATGGATTTCGAGCTACATTAAAAACAAAGTTGTTCCACACCTCACAATCATAGCTATTCGAGTCTACCGATTCGAGTGCATTTTGAAATGTTCTCCAAATATAAGCATTCCATTTGGATGGAGTGAAAAAACCCTTAACGTTTGTGTTCGATTTTGACGTGAGCCTTGATTAAAGTGTGGTAAAAATATTGGTGTAGAAGCTACCCTAGAGTGATGTTCCCTCCTTGTGAGTAGGTGATGGGATGTTGTGCGTGTGGTGGAAGAGCCCTCGCACTTGCCGCGCGCCTTGTAAGGGCAGCCGCAGTCGCAGGCCTCCTTTTAATTGTCCGACGTGCGCTGCGTATGCAATGGGCCCGCGCGCGCGACGTTGCGTGCGTGTGTGTCCGCCTTGGGGGAGGCCGCGTGACGAACTGTGCGTTTACTTTCGCGAGCGGCGCAAAGCTGCCGCGCACAGAGTGGGATATTGGGACGCGTTGCGCTCTTGCACTCTCTGAATGCTTGCGAGTTGAAAACCTCTCCAAAGGAAGGAAGGTTGTGAGGCACCATTAAACAAATGAGTCGTTTCCTTTATAACTTTCACCGTGTCAATATTGGTCATGAGCTGCATAAATTGCCGTGTATTTGCCATCTTGTGTTTTCTCTTGTTCTTGAGAAAACTTGTTTCTGGCCGCGAGGAGGACATATTAGGCAAGTGCTTATTTCACAAAGAGTCAAGTTATGATTAAAAAAAGTGTGCTGAACTTGTTGAATTGAGTGTTCCTTTTGCTTGCCGAAATTTCTTCTTTTATCTTTTTCGTGCATTAATAGTTAAGATGGCTAATCAGTAAACACATTCTTTTTTAACAGCAAACGCTATTGAATATGACATGATTAGGGACTTGGTGTGCATTTAACTTTCTGCGATATTTCGCTTTTTGTTATCTGGCATTGTATATTACTAGTTAATCTGAGCAGCCATTCCGCACTTGGCACTTAGTTTTAAAAACGAAAATAGCATTTTGCAACCCAACATGGGACGCTTCTGACAACGAAGCTGTGGAGTTAAGGTACTCTCATACGTGTAATACATCGTCTAAAGGAGGACTGAGGACTCGATGGTATCATATGAAATTCATCAGGGACACACAACCTTATTTTAGAGGCGCAGGGCGAGTTTTGCACGTGTTTTGAGAATCGCATGTGGTGTGCGCGTGTCCATTTCCCGCTACCGTGTATTTGTTTGAATGTGAATTCGTTTCCAATGTTTGACGCTGGTCTGGAAGATATTCCGTCCCAAGAAGTAGCACACTCGGCGAGCTTTTATATTGATGGTTTCTTGACGCACGCGATTCTGAAAATCACTCCATACTTTTTTCATGCTTCAACTTCTAAAGTTTTTCCTCCTCTTCGGATTTTGCGGAATAATTTTATTCACATTCCTTTCTCTTCTTTTTTTCTTCTGCTACCAACAACGAAGTGCCCTTCTGTTCTCATTTTAAATTTATTTTATTTATTAGTTGAATTTTATTTTATTTAATAAGCTTCCTTCTGAACTTCACAACACGCAAGGCCTGTATAGCAATATTGCAAGGTGTTACCACGAAACAGTGTGCTGAGTGCACGAAATCCTAGAAGCCGAGGATGAATTTAATGTATTTCTAAGCAAGGACTTCTGATGTCAATGTACCATTTTACTGCAAAAACAAAGTGACTTCCCAATTTAAGAAAAAGTGCTATTTGGTACTTACGTATTCCACCAGCTACACTGTCAGAAATTTCTGTATTGTTTTTAACGTAAAAGTACATGCATAATTTTCATGGAAATTAAATTTAATGTACACGTACAGTAACTTTCATGTACACACGTAAGTTATGTAAGTTAATTGGTACTTAAATTTAATATACACGTAAGTTAAGTTAAATAGTGTACATTGTTTTTCGAAATGGACAATATGTGATAAAAGAAATGAATGGCCCAAAAAAGGTTAGTTTTTTAATAAAAAGTTTAAAAAATGTATGTTTCTTTCAATATGTTTAAATATGAAAATAATATATGCAAGTATTATGAAGATAAAAATATATTGTCACACTTCTAATTGAAACAAGTTGAGTTTTTAAAGTCGAATTGTATCGAGTAGCGAGAAATGTGATCGTGATCGAGTATCGATGTATCACGATTTCAAAAGGAAACTTAAAACGGATAACTATCAATATGTCGTTGAACTGCCCATCCCGAGATGTAGATCCTAACCCGGGTTCAAACCTGGGCAGTAAATGTCTTTTTTGAGCGAGACGTGAGGACGTGCATGCCGGTCATTATACGGCCTGTAAAATACATTCCTGGAACTCCATTTGAAAATTTTGGGCAAAACTAAATCGGAATGGCCGTGGATGAACGACTTGAAACGATGAAGCGTGCGTGGGGATCTGCCATTGGTCAGAAGAATCAGGAAAGACAAAATATAACTAGATGGATTATAATGAATGAACATAGGAGAGTTGAAGTTGGGTTAAGTTTTTATGTCAAGCTGCATTTTTTTGTGGATTGTTGAAATCAAATATATTTGAATGGAAACTAATTAACTGATATACGAAATCGCCTCCGTGCATGAACGTGAACCAAAACTCAACATCGTGCGCATGGAATGAAAAGAATTGAAATTTCCGACACGCGACTATGAAAACGCAGTCTACAGAATTGTTTGTTACAGAATAATGTGAACAAATATTGTATGGCACTAATGGCACTGCGAGTAGACAATAATCTTGAATTGGGGAGGGGCGCTTGCGGCATCGAGGTCGAAGCGGCTCGCGCGGCGAAGCGCCTCTCCCGCGGCCCCGTTGCCACCGCCCCCGCCGCCACCGCCGCCCGCCCTCGTTTCCGTCCAACAGGTTACGGGCGTGCCATTGCCGACGCCCGCGCCCGCGAATCCCTCCCGTTATGAGGCGAAGGATGGAGATGTGCTGCCGTTGCCGGCGCGAGCCAAGAAGCTTTTAGCTTCGCTGCCGCGGCGTAGCGTGACCGACGCCGCCCGCGCTTGGAACGCGAGTCGTCGTTGAATATTCGAGACCGTTTGCGGCAGGCGCCCGCCGCGCTTCTCCATTCGCTCGTGGCACGGTTCTTTCTCCCGCTCCACGAACACATTTCTGCTCTTGGGACAAATCTTGCTGCTGCTGTCAACTCTACCGGAGTGCGCCTATCCGTGTCCAATCAATCGTGATATTTCCTCCAAAGGAGTATTTAGCCTGCGGGCAGTGAATATTTATTTATTCATTGTATTCACTTGTATGGAGCTTTTTTTCTCACCGACTCTACCTCCACGATCGCTTTGTGCTGGTCTCCGCAGCCGCTTGGCCTCGAGCGCGAGGTCCTGCGGGGCGGGTTAAATCCGTCGTCGCGGGGGCGCCTTCGTGCCGGGCGGCGGTCACGTCCGCGCCCGCGCCGAGCGGCAGCGGGCGCCCGGCGGACCGGAAGCAGAGGGCGAAGGGCGAAAGGGGCGAGGCGATGTGGAACGAGCGGGCTACGGCGGACGCCGCGCCGTTCGATTCTAGATTTACGGGCGCATGGCACGCCCCCGCCCCCACTCCCACTCCCGCCTTGGCGCGCGCTTCACTCCAGGCTACGACATCCAACGCTAAAATTTACTGACCAATTAGGAACAACGTAAAAAAATTAATATTAAGCTTAGTTTTATTTTTTAATTTCCAACCTTATTTTGCGACGTGTGTAAGCCGGCCCCATGTCCAAGCATCGTGCAGATGCTAGAAAATGAGATTTCTTGCTCGCCGCTTTCACCACGTAGACCGCATTCGGCCACCTTTTGAGCAATTAAAATAATTTTTGTTCTACTGCTTGTCTCTGAATAAAATGTCAATAACAGGTGTTTACTAAAATAATTTTACCTCTGGAAAATGTTTTAGTCACTGTGATTCGCCAAAACATAGTAATTATGATTATTGCCGTATAGTTTTTTTAGTATAGTCAAAATTTATTGCTTGTTTATCCTTGAACATAGATTTTATTGCATAGTTTTTTTTTTTTTTCCCTATTTTCGACGAAATTCAAATCTAAGTAGAAATGAGTTATTGTAGCCGCTATCACTAGAATTATTTTGAAAAAATAATATCTCTCTTTCTCCCGAATAAGCATGTCAATACGCAGTTTTACTAAAATATTTTTCTGAGAAAATAAATAATAAAAAATAATTATAAATAATGTATAGTTTTATAGGCATTCTGAAGTGGCGAGAGAATTGAGTCTGCGATCGTGGTGTGCTTTGAAAATCAGCTCATCGATTGAGAAGGCGGCGTGCGTTACAGCGCCGGATTCCTCCGCCACCGCCCCCCACCCCTCCCTCACTACCGTCGACCGGCGGCCCAACGGCACCCGATGCCCCCCCCCCCTCCTAATAAAAAGCAAAATTCCCGCATAACGCCCTGGGAACGAACGGCCTTTTAAGATTCACAGGACAGAGTAGTCTCCCCAGTTACTTTTCCCATCGGGCGTTTGTGGACTACAATTACTGTTTTACCATTTCGTCTATAAACGTAAGTCTCTTCGTGATTTATCTTCTTCTTAGATTAAAAAAAAATTACGACATTCCGATTCCAGTAAAATTCGATTAATATAGTGTTTAAATAGCAAACATGTTTTTTTAAAATTAAGTATGAATGATTTCGATGGGCTCAAATGAGGTCATTTGTATTGCCAGTGTTAAACTGGACAGAAGGCTCAGTCATTGTTTTCTAGCTTGTTTTGTATTGAACGTTTTCTCTTGAATGTATCGAGCTGTGATAGAGAATCACGAATTGCGAAGCATCACGAAACATGCTTGGTCGTTTGCGTTAACGGTTGGAATGTTTAGCATCGCGTGCTTGCCGGTAGTAAGTTCGTGACGTGAGTATACTATGATTAGGTTTCTACGCGCTCGGAAAACCGATGCTGTTCCCTCTCTTAAAACCCTTATTGAAATAGCCAAGTGAAAAGTATTGGCAATACCATATAGTTTTGAGCTTTCTTTTCGGCAGCTTTGTTCTGTGAGAAAACTGAGAAAATGAGCTCCTTCTAAACCTCCAGGATAAGAGTGCCGTGTGCCCATTTCATAATAATAAACAATTAGAGGTTAGCTATTGGGAATACCAGATTAGATGAAGGTTGTTTAAAAAAAATCAAATGGTTTTTCTTTCTTCTCCAAAATTTTCAATTGCTATGTGAGGCTTCACTATAAGGAACGTTGAGGGTCGGGAAGAATTTGTTTTGTGTATTTTCATTTCTTTACATTTTCCCTTTCCGTGGGAGATCCTAGGCCGCGCCCCGAAAGCAGTCGCCGAGCACGCCCCGTGGCGCGTTCCTGCCCCCTGTGCTCGGGGCGCGTGCGCGTGCGAGGGCCCGGCGCCGTCAATGGGAGCTGATGAGCACGCGTGCGGCGCGGCGCCGGGGCCGGGGCCGCCCGCCCCCCCGCCTGCCCCGCCTTCCCCGCCTTGCCCCGCCTTGCCCCCGCGCTCTCGTCCTTTTTTGCCTGAGAAGCAGCAGGAAGAAAGAACCGGTCCGGGTGCGAACCGAACCGGCTGGTGCAGGTTAGACCGACTTGACGATAGGATGAAGCACGTGTTGGTTGTTTTAGGCTGTTGGTTTTTTCACTTTCTCAGAGTTCTTTGTAGAAAGCTTAGTAATACACATTTACGAACAGATTAATGTTAATAATGCATTTGGGCTGTTAAACGGGCTCTCTACACTACTGGTGACAGGAATTCACTTCTAAAATGGAAGACACTCTTTCAGTTGTTTCAAGGCGCTTATGAATGTATCCAAGACAGAGACGATATGTATTTTCATGTAAATGCATTTTCTTTTTGTGTATTTCATTTTTTTAAAATTTGATTCTTTTGTTGCAGGTGAGTGCCAGGATTATCATTCCTGTTATCGAGTTTGGAATGGAATCGCCGAAGGTGAGCTGCCACCTTTTATTCTGTATGAACGTCCTGAGGTATTTGCGTGAGAGGAAGGGTACGCTCAATTTTTTTTTAGGTACAATTTGGAATTATTTTAGTTGTTGTTTGCACATAATAAATTGAAGTTCGTTTTTTTTTGTGTGTAATTTACATTAAAAGATCATTTCCTAGCTAGTTTTTAAGAGTAAGAAACGTGTTCCATTATGTTTTCTTTTATAAGGAAATTGAAATGGTAACGCTTTTTCTGGGTATTCGTGCGAAAAGTACTGTGTTGAAAGGCGCCAAATTCTATTTCGAATTTTTACTAATGATCCAAAAGATATCCGTGTCTTATTTTCACGCGTTCTCACGATTTGTCACATTGCGCTCACGTCTTGTCACATGACATGCGTCACAGGACTTCAGCACATTTGTTTAATGAAACATTTTCTTAGAACAGTAGGTTTTATTATCCATCTTCATTTCCATGCAACTTGGTTAGAAAATAAAATTAATTTTGTTAACTTTCCGTTCTAATCCCAATCGTTATCATGTGTTTTATTCGTGATCATAGATATCGTGTTGTTAGCGATCGAATTGCATTTGTGTGTCTATTCCTAGGTAATATAATATTCTCTTTGCGTAGTTATTAACATCAATGAAAGCATGCTACGCCCGTGAGTGATTGGATGCTTCCACAATTAACAATTCGAGCCAAAATATGGCATGGTGTAGGTTTATAAATTACCTCTACATGAGCGTTGGCTTCCAGCCATTAGATGAAAATTACATGCATTATGTGGACGAAGTGAAATTCGCTGTATGTTCCAAGGACTTTTGAACGCGAAGCCACGTCGGCGCCCGTTGCCCCGGAGCTAAACGGAAGCGGCCGCAGCGAGGGCACCGTCGCTGGCCACCCCTGCGCCTCGCCCCCTGACCAGCCATTCAAACGCTTTCGTTCCACGTCACGATTGCGCAATGCTGAGTCGTGCAAAAATAAACTGATTACTGATTTATATCGCGGCAGCGGCAGGGTGCAGCTACCGTGCGCGCGGGCCTGAGAGCGGGGAGGACCTGGTAACACGTGCCCCGTTGATCCCCCTCCCGGCGAGCGCGTCCCTCTCCATAGATCCTAGCCAACTCGGCTGTTTCCCCAGCTACCCTCTGGCGCGACCCACCTCGATCATCTTTCGTATTTTTGCTCACAAGGCCTTTTCCGTCATTTACTCCGCTGTTGCATTGTTTCTGTCATGATCTTCTCGAGTGTTCATATTTGATATCGATTGCCTATTTTTGCCCCACGAAGCCGGCCAAGTCCGGCCTGTGGTGGCGGCGGGGGGCGCCCGGCTGTTGCAGAGGAATTTGGGCGGCAGGCGCTTCGCGGTGTGGCCGCCGCCCCGGCGCGCGTGTCGAGGATGGCGCACGCGACCGGGGCGCGGGGCACCGCCCCCTCCGCCCTCAATGCAGGCCAATATTGTGCTCTCTCCTCCTCATGGACGGTTTTGCTCATGAATTTACTTGAAAAGGTCGGGATTTTTACATTATTCGTGGTATTCGTGACGGGAATAATTGCGTTTTCACCTTGAAGTCTCTGTGGCGGAATTCGCCCTGACTGGTGTTAAAGTGACGAAACTTTCACATTCTTTTGTTTCGTTAGTATGACGTTATTTTACACCCATTCCGTGCATCTTTTAATGTCAGCGTCACAAGGAGAATGGCTCCGCCATCTGGGCGTTAATCGTCTTTGACTGCGTTGCTTTTGTTTCTTTCTTTTTGAAGAGTGATGTTTGTGAAAAATCCGATCTCCTGTTTGATTCCGCGGGAGTTGTTGGCGTCACTGGCTTTAACGCACGTGGAAGTGCCTAGGCGGCGCGGTATCGTTGATCATGGCGTGTTTCACGCCTGTTATCGTTCTCCGGCCACGCGTATCTCACGTCATCTCATTTTGTTGGGAATTGCCTTTGTAACGATGTCAGTGAATGGAAGGTACAATCGTTTTGGAGAATAATGAATGGATTTCGATCCGTGCTGTTTGTGTTTTTAATTAAGATTCTTTTAGTTCCCAGATGGATAATGGAGTTAATATTCCGAGAAATTTCTTTTCACTAGACGTATAATGAAACGTCTTTGGCTCATGCAGGTGTGGTAAATGCTTTGATTCGTGAGCACCTGTTGTAAGCTCACAAACACACCAAGTAATCACTTAAGGAGAGACTCGTGCGAGATGCCTGGGAGATCAAATTAGTATTCGGAAAATTGCAACGTTAAGAAATTTGTAAAGCATAATGATTCGTCGCTCTACATCTCTCTTACTTAAAAATCTAACCTTTATAATGAATATGTCTATGGAGGCGATCATTGCATAAAGGGAATAGATAGTATATTTTTGTGATCAATTTTTGTGATTATATTAGAAACGAACTTTACTTTTAATGTTTAATGATGCGGTGCAGAAATGGATCAAATTACGCAAGCAATGTTTGGGGAAGGGGATGGGTTTCTATTGTAGCGTCCACTACTGCGGCAGTGTGGAGCACAGCGGGTATCGTGGACACTTTCGGAGTGGGCACGTGCAGAATGCGCCACAATGGGCAGGAAGCGAGGGAGGCTGAACCCAGGGTGCAGTTCGAGAGGGTACGCGTCACACTTGTGCCAGATGTGTCGCAAGACCCGACGGGTGGCGACGCAGCCTCAGCAAGGGTATAAAGGCGGGCCGGCCCTGAAAAGGGTGGCTTTTGTTCCTCGAACTTTGTCGTGAGACCATCGCGAGACTCCAGTGTGCGTAGGAGGCCGCAAGCTTGCGGGTATGAGCGCCAGACTCAGTTAACAGTACATTTGACAGTTCACAGATGCTAACGGGGAGCAAATGCTCTTGTAGTAAATAATAGGGCAGTTATGTGTATATATGTAAATAAACTGTGCACCAAAGCCATCTTGTCTGTGATTTGTTCAAGCGACGACGTCACACTATCTATGGGTTGTTTTGCCGTGCAGCGTCTTGCGACGTGCTGTGCAGCCGTAGAGTCGGCGCAGGCGCAGCGTTGCGTTGGCTAGAGCGCACGGCGAGTGCGCGGGGGCGGCAGGAGATTGTCAGCGGCGCGCCGACCCCAAGGGGGGGGGGGGCCGGATTCCGAGCGCGGGCGCCGAGAGGCCTCGGCGCCGCAGCGGGCGAGCGCGAAAGAGCGTGAGCACCGGAGCTGGAAAAGCGGGCGGGATGGGAAGGGCGGAAAAAGAGCGGCCTCTCCACTCCGTTTTGCGCTGCTTCCGTTGGCAGGCGACTGGGCAAATACTCGCTTCCCAGCGGCTCCTGTTCTGTGCTTGCTTCTTCGCACAGGTTGGGACGCCAGTGTCTTTTGACGTTCCTTTTCGCCTCCCTGTCGCTCATTCTCAGTTATGGACTATGATCGATCAGGAATAAGGGAAATTGAAAAAAGTGGAAACGACGGAGCGGAGAAAGAACGAGAAAGTACTAATAACGATTAGTCTCTAACGATGACAAAAGTCCGTGTTTTGGTACCGCTGCACTTGTGGCGAAGGCGGCGGTGTGAAATAACCCCAGGCGAAAGCCGAAGGGAGCCGAGGGGGCGCGAGCAGCTGGGAATTGATCGCGCTCGACCGGGGTCGGCGGCGTGGGTCGCTGCAGGTCGGCCTCTCTATCCATCAGGCGCCGTGCGCTGACCTGTTGTGCTCGCGCCCCGCGCCCCCTACTCTGCCTGCCTGCCTTCTCCTCCACCGCCACCGCTCCGCACCTCCGCCCTGCGCGCCGCCACGCCACGCCACGCCACACCCTCTGTATATTTTAAACTTTTTTGCGTCTCCTTCTCTCGCGCTTCCCACTTCGCTCTCGCTCCCTTCCTCGTGCCCGCCCCCGAGATCCCATTTCTGCGGGCTTTCTCGCTGCGGCTGCGGGGCAGGACGGGGCGATAGGGATCCTCTTGGCGCGCGAAATACTCGCCGCCCCGAGGGCGGGGACGGCGCAGGGGTGACCTGCAAATTTATCGGGGGCGGCGCGCCGCGCGGCCCTTTTTATTGGCTCCGCGGCGACACAGTACTTCGCTTTCTGCTGGAACAACTTGTCACCGAAGCAGTTCCATGTTCACGGTTTGCCTCAATGAACGACTTGAAACTTGCCGGGAAGAAAATTCTGTTAATGTCACTCGCACACGGCGTATTGGTTCCAAAGTCCTTTTCTCGCTCCGAGCGTATAGAATTTTTTAGTTTAACTATTTTAAGACTTGGGATATTTAGCCTCGCATAGATTGTTTGATGATTCGATGGGAGTTTTGAAAAGGAAGTGAAACCTTGTGTACGCCCATAGATTTTCCTCGTAGTTTACGTTTGGGTGTTTCAGGTGCCGACTTTATTAGAGTGAAGGGGAAAATGTTTAAAAATATTTAAATTGTTTTTTTATGGAGTTTCTTGGATGTTGAACTCTTAGTAGAAATCATGGAAATAGTTAGTCATTGAAAGTAGGAATGTTCTCATTCGTATTGTTTACTATTTATGATTAATGAGTCCTAATATTAGAGAATAATCGCGAAATTCATTAACTAGAATATTTAGTCCAAAATGTAGTAGCACATCTATGATTCTCTCATTTAAAATATTTATAAGAAAATGTCAGTTTTGTAGTATTACTTGAACAAAATTGATTGTTTTTCCTAGATATCTTTTGTTAAAACGAAAGATTCGTCATTAATTGGTATAAATTAGGAGCGTAATAACAGTATGATTACTTCCGACTATTACTTTTCCTCTGCCATTTTGAGGATTTTAGTCAAGCCGTTAAAGATGCACATTTAATATTTAATGTGTTCCAGTTCTCCCCCCCCCATATTTTTTTAGTCTCGTCTCGTAGTGATCGATTTAATCCCTCGTTTTGACATGAATATAACGCTCTAAACTCGTCTCGTAAAAGGAACTTGATCTTTGTCATACCGTGGCGGCATTGATCAATTTGGAGGCCGTCTGTGCACCGCACCTCCCTCTTGCTTCGCCTCTCCCTGTGGCGCGTTGCGACTGTGCGCTGGCAGAGTCGAGCGTGAGTTCCGGCGGTTGAGCGTCGGATTTAATGTTGGAGCTCTTCATCCGCTTTTAAGCGCGCACTTCCCTTTGTTTCGTGCGCTTTTATTGGCGTTTTTAGAGACCCATTAATGAAGAGTCAAGAGAGCGCTAGTGGAGCTCGTTTGCGAACTTTTTTTAACTGACATTTGCTGTTCTTGGAGCGTTAACTAATCACCTTGGTCACGGATTGGTGACTCCCACTTGGGCGCAAGCGTTGAGTTGGAGATGAGGCATGCGGCAGTACGTGGAATTTTTGTTCATCGATTGCATTCACCATCGACGTTGGAAGAAGAGAAACAAATGTTGTGGGATTATATTTGGTCGTACTTTGGTTTCATTTATTTTCGTCTCATTTTTGTTTCTGATTTAAACATTATGTAGAAATGTTCCCCCTCCACAATAGAAACCATCGGGTGCTGTGCATTATTAAAGATGTTAATTTTATTTGTCTACGCTCTTGTTATATTGGCACGGAATGTTTCCACGATACGATTTCATTCAGGAACATTTTTATCATATTTCTGTGACGATCCAAAACTCCGTGTTGAAATGCTCAAATTTATCACAGAAGTCAAACTTCTTTTCCCAAGATAGTTGTGAATAATATGACTTACAAATAGTGTTTAAATGGCAAATCCGCTTGTCCTTGTGCAAGTAATGAGTAAAACTTGTGAAAGGTGTCTGCCAGGGTGATTGCCCGTCGATTGGGCTCCCCTGCCTTTCCTTGGGCCGTCGCGGCTCGGCCTCTTCCACGCTGTCGGAGTTCGCGTGGGCGTGGAGCCCCATCTGCTGCTCGTCGCGCCGACCTCCCGGCCCCGGCCGAGGAGGAGGAGGAGGAGGAAAGGGAGGGCTCTCTCGCGCAGCCGCCGCGCCGCTCGCACTTCCCGTCTCCGCTCTTCCCCGTCACCCGGGATTTGGCGCCCCGCCCCGCCACGCCCCGCGCCGGCTCTCCGGCGCCAGTGGAGGCGCTCTACAGTTAATTCGCGCGAGGGCGGCGGCGCCGGGCAATAGGGCCCCGCCTACCGCACTCGGAGGGGCGGGGCGGATGGAACACTGCATCTACCAACTTTTCAAAAACACTATCAAAAACGTGTGGGCGTTGCTAAGATTAAGAATACTTGCTGTGCTTTATTTACAGTGTCTACTTACTGCTTTATCGATTATTGAATCAATATTTGGAAAACGGATTTTGAAGGTAGCGTATTGCGATTCACTCTGCATGCAATGGAGAGAGATCGTGTGTCGGGTGCGTGGTGGGCAGTGGCGTTGATTACCAGCCGCCGCTCGCCGCGCTCAGCGCCTTCAGAAAACAATTTGGGCCTTCAACGCGCCCCCACGCCCCGCGCATGCGACAAGGCTGCTCCGTTGCAGTCTTACGAAACGCGCAATGCAAGCTTCCGTGGAATGGACTATTCGCAAAGAATCTAGCGATGAAAATGTTTCTGACGTAAACAACTTCATGAAATGCACATTATGAACTCTCGCTAACTAGTAAAATCAGTTTATATTATTTGTGAAATTATTCAAAGGACTATTCAATAAAGGTTTGGATTTTCAACATACCTACGCCAATAATTTTTTTGCGGTTAAAGTTGTCTCCAAGCAAGTTATATTTCAATGTAAATAAATCTAGTCTCTGTGTGTGTCTTGAAATTTGGGTTTCAACTAAATATATTCAATTTGGAGACTCCGGGCCCGCTTGTAGCGGGCTGATCCTTAGCGTTTGCGCCATGAGCCGTGTAACTAGAAGCGTTTTCAAAACAGGTTCTCCAAATAAATATATTTCGACCAATTCTACATCAACTGGTCGGCCTAAAAAACTATTACTTAGAATAGATTCTTTATTGCGAGAAAAAATAGGTTACGTTTCTTTCTTATACATTATGCCATTCATCTTTGGTAGAAAGAATTGAACGAACATATGTACAGTAAAAATTGTCATTTTTTGAGAAATAATTTTAATATAATTTAAGATAATCGATTCAATTTTTCCCAGTGGGGTTATTTAATATATGATTGCTCTTCTGAGGAAAGGGCTGGACGAATGTCACGTTCTTTAGCATTACCGACAAGTATCTGAATACTTCGGCTAATGGTAAAATATAGCGCGGCTCAACCTCGTCTGTTCATGTTGTGTTGAGGATAATTGTACGATCCCTCTCCTAAGCAAAGGTTACCAATGATGTCCCACAAATCGAAGTGCACAAACTTAATGTTTACAATTTTGTGGCATGAAGGAGAGGGAAGTCGGAAGCCTCTTTTAAGATTTTTTTATATTTTAATCGAAAATTTCGTGGAGTTGTTTTTCCAAGTAAGCTATAGTGTGCAATCGAACTTAATGTAGAGAGACGTGTTTGTGTCTGGTCGCCTAAGTCGTTAAAGAAATTACATTATTTCATTAGAAATCGCTTGTAATATTTGCTCGTCGAGCTCGCCGCAAAGCGAACGCGATGGAAACAAAAATTCGTGTAAATGCGCAAATAACCGTGTAGCTCAGTAAGGAACAGCGGAAAGCGAGAATTCATTCGAAACAGCCGCAGGCAAATTATCTTCCCGTGTCAGTGACTACAGTTTTTTGACCGGTCCGAGCAGAGTCCTTTCGGACGAGGTGTAGACGTTCACAATACTAGCATTGCTAGCACCCTTTAATCTTACGTGATAGTCGCCCGGTGCAGGGGTGTATCGTGTCACGCATTGAATGTGCCCGCGGCGCCTGGTGGCTGAGCCGGAGCCTGTCTGGCGCGCGACGCGTTTGGAGCGTTACGTCACACCTGCGGCGAGCACCCAGCGCCTCGGCCCCCTCCCTCTCCCCCTCCTCCGGCCGGCGCGTCGCCCACCGCACGATCCCTTTCCGCGCCTTTCTCTCTCGCTGCCCGCCCGCCCGCCCGCTCGGCACGGTGGGCGTGACACATTCCTGACAGTTATTGAAAATATACCAGCATAAAATCACATGTGCGGAATAATTATGATGCAGTCCTTCAATAGATACTTCTCCACATTCGGGATGCTCCTTGGATCCCTTCTGTCTCGCCGAGTGGCGTCCCGAAGGCAGGCGCGCCGCGCCCGGCGCAGGCCCATCGACCGATCGCCGCCTTTGCCTCCGTCTGGTTGCGGTGGGGGCAAGGGCACTGGCCCGGAATTCGTGGAAGTCGCTCGCGGAAGCCTGTGTCGCATTGTTCTTCGGTTTCTGTCTACGTCTTGAAGAATGGGAACATTTCTTAAACGGAAAAAAATACCATTTTTAAGGGGGCCATATCAAAACGTTTTAAGAAAGTTGCGTTTATGGAATCCTTCACATTTAATCCTTTTTAGTGGTACAGAACATTCAATGCCAGTGGAGTGGATCTGACAAGCTGTTTCTTCAAAAAATAATTCTACGTTCACAGGACGTAATGATTTATTAATACGGAAGTCTCTAAATCGAATTTTGTGGGCAAAACTCTAATAAAATCGAATTATTCAAAACTGAAAATGTAATTGACATCTAAATAATAAATTGTGAAGTTTGTGTTGAATATTTTATACGGCGTTCCTTAATTATTGTTTGACCACAACCGTGCTCTTCTTTTATTATACACTTGTTCATTCTTCCCACTTTGATTTTCCCAAACATATCAGTGTTTTTTTTGTTGTTTTTTTAAATTAAACTGTTGCGCTTTCCGTGCTTCTCTATAGAGATAACAAAAATGCGAAAAGTTTTATGATATTTAGCGTTAGCACAACAAAAAGCTTGCGTGTATCTTTGACAGATCCTTTTCTTCCAAGCACTGATCTTGTTCTGCGACAAGTGGTTTCAGCATTACAAATGAGGGACATGTTGTTTTCGTCGTGCTCCATAACTAGCGAAGAGCTTTCGAATTATTGCAACCGAAAATGTGAAAACATAATTATTCAGCACATTAAAATATGCATCTCAAAGTGAATGAAGTTTTCACATAATCCAATGATCCGAGTAGAATAAAGCCAGATGTATCTGTAATAAAAAATAAAATAAAAATAACAAAAAGCTCGTGGCAATCGGTAAGTGCCCTTTTAATTACTACTTGTTATTGATATCCTCGGGTGAAAGTGTAAATCCGCGAGTTGTGGAGTATGCGTGCGTGAAGCAGGGTTGCGGACGCTGCGCCAGAGCGCACCCCCGACTGCTGCTTTCGCCTTTTGTTCCCGGGGCGCCATTGCCTCTTGATGTGGGCCCCGTGCCACCCGCGCTTTGTTATTCTGTCGTGCGACACCTTCCTTCAAAGCAACCGACTTTTTATTGGTTCCTGCGTGGGCTGGAACAGGTGTTCGGAAGTTGCTCGCTTCGCGATGGAAAATTATCGTCAATTGGATTATAATGGAAATGCTGTTTGAAAGAGAATTCGGAATGAATCTACTCTGGGGAGATGGGAGATAACGCAGTCGTTGGGAGTGCTCTCCCCGATTCGTTTAAATAGAAGGCTCGGAAACTTTTTGTTAGCACAGAACTTAGACTAAGGAGCGTTTAATGGACGTCTCTCACGGAGACATGTACTCACAGTTCAAACGAACTGGCAAACACTGGTGAGGAGTATTGAAACTCTCATATAGAGCAATAGTCCCGTGGCTAAATTGTCAGAAATATTGATCGTTAATGGGAATGCTGGGAAGTGTAAGAGACAGGTGTTAGAAGACGCGTTAATTGTTCTGTAATTCAGTTCGCCAATGCTCTGCATAATACTATTCCGAAAATCATTTATGTAAATGGCAGTTACAATAATTAATTATCAGTGTTAAAACTGCTGATCCGAAAGTTTGTCGTTCATGGAATGCAACACTGGGACAACTAGAAAAATGAAGGGCTTCTAGTTTTTCTAATGGTTGAAAATTATTAATCACAATAACTTAATAATGATTAATTAAGAATTAAGGATTAGATCATAATTTAAAATCTTGGTTTTTCGAGTTGTGCTAATGTTGCAAACGCGTGAATGATACGTTGCGTAATTTTATTCAAAGCAGACCTTACATTGAAAACTCGCGTCCCAGTGTCTTTTGTCGCAGAGCTGCTTTGCGGGCGGAGTGGCAAGAGCGTTGAGCGCCGCGTGCTGGGAGCTGCAGCCCGCAGTCTCTCGGGCGCAGCGGTGCGCGTCGTTAATAGTGCATCGGGGGCGGCGGCGGCGGCGACCGCAGACCGCGGGCGGGCGGGCGGCGCTGCAGGCCGCTCGGCGCACACTGGGCCTTGTGGTGCGCGCTGAAAGGGCTGTTCATTCGAAGGCGGTCATTTTTCGAATTAAAAATAAAATGCGCTGTTAATAGGGATAAATAGTGCACTCTTCATTTATTGGCCATGTGAATTAAAGGATAAAATCAAAACAATGTATCTGTAAACGTAAATGTATTTCTTTATGCTATACCAAAGGAAGGACCTACACTATTAGCTGAATAAAAATATTTCATTCGGTGTTTACAAAGATAATTTTACTTCAAGTGACATTCAGACCTATCCTCATATGGAAGGGATCTTTGAAAGAAAATAAAGTATGAGTTAGCTCAGAGATAACATTGCTGTTTTTGCAGCGGCCCCGACTGGGAGGTCCTACGGTTTGATCCTTGACGGTGCGGGAATTTTCGGTACTAGCCATAGATAGTTAGGTCGAGTTCAGCCGTTGAACAGAGACTTCTGGCTTGCCTCTGCTCTAGTGGGTAGATTTCCGGGGTTCCGATCGACGCCAAAACGAATGCGGGAGCACTACTCTAAAAAGGCATACTTCTTTCCTCTTCCTCATTTTAGCTGCTCCCCTTCCGCGCGCTCTTGCACGTGCACGCACTGCACCACCACAGAAGCCGGGGGCGAGTCGGGAGCTGCGAGCGCTGCCTGTTGGGGAAGAATGCTGCAGCCGACGCGTTGCCCTGCGAGGCGTCACACTGCACCAACGGGACGAATGACGTGTTCGAAAACATTGATCATTTTAAAAATCAATTATCGATGAAATACTTGCTAAGAAATGTGAGGAAATACGTGCTGCAATGTTCGGTGCTCTTTTGGCCCACTTTGTGCCTCGGCCTCGCGGCTGGGAGTGCGGTTGCTGTGCGGTCAGCCGTTTCCCCGCCATTGGCGCTCGACGCCCTGCCATTTTCTTCCCGAGTGCTTTTAGAAATGAATTGATTGGGGAGGTGCAATATATCTAAGGTCGTTCTAGATTAGGGGATAGTTCCTGCTAGGTAATGGGTTTGTTCAAACCTGCCTTGGTGTGATAAAAAATAAGAGTTGTTATTACACAAGCACACGGCGAGATAAGTGGATGTTTTGCCCTAGTTGGAGGCCGGTTTTACAATCGGTAGCCGAACTTCAATTCACAAGGTCCTACGTGAAATTACCTTTGGCACTTTTCTTCAACTGGGTATATGATTTAATAGTTATACCTATTTTTAACAATTCCATAAATGTTTCTAAATATCTACCAAAACGTTCTTTCATCAACGATTGCAGAGAATGGAATCGTCTGCTAGCAAACAAAGTGAACACTGGAAACGATTTTATTTGGAATAGTGCAAAACGAACGGTTCAATGTATTTGGAAAGTACAAAGCGTTTGTTTTATTGATCAAATCTCATAAACGGTTTCCTGACATGTTGTTTTCCATTTGATTTGCGGCCTCTTCACTAATTGTTTTGCATGCAAATGATTTGCCTTAAATTTGTCAGCTTCCCTCGCAAGGCGGCCTGCGCGGGTCAGAGCTGTGACACATACTCGTAATGGTGTGGGTGCGGGTGCGTGTCGAGGCCCTGGCGCTGACAGGAAGCGGCGCCGGCGGGGGCGGCTTTGCAACGCGCGCGGACATAAAGGGGCGCGCAGGCGAAGGGGCGGGCTCGAGAGGGAAGGGAAGGGAAGGGAAGCGAAGCGAGGCGAAGGGCGAGAGCGCGAGTGCGAGCGAATGAGTCAATACCGCTCGCCCGCCCCGCCTCTCCCCGCACGCCGCGTCCCGTGCCGTGCTGCGCCGCGCCGCGCCGTCCCGGCCACGCGCCGCGCTGTCCCCGCAACCGCGCAAATCTCATTCGAGTTTCACGAGGGTATCAAGCACGCGTTGTTAAGTCCACAACGCTCCCTCCCTCTCGGCCGCCCCGCGCCCGCCGCGCCGCGCGCTGCTGCGGCCCCCTGCGCCGAGCGCGGCCGCGGTAATTGGGCGTTCGCCGCCTGGCGCGGTGCGGTGCGGCGCGCCGGCGCGGAAGGCAATCTGGTTGGCGCGGTGGAAGCGCCTCTGTCCTCCGATCCTCGCGAGGCAAATTGCCGCCGCGTCCTCCCCTCCCTCCCCGTCCCCTCCGCAGTTCCGGGCGAGAGCCGCTCGCGTTGGGCGTCGTGTCCGTCCATTGTGTGGGCGACGCGCGCGGGAGGACGCAAGGAAGCGACCGCCTCCGCCCCGGGGGCCGGGTCGTGAGTCAGCAGCAAGCAGCGGCGGCGGTGGTGGTCTGGGCCCCACGGCCCCGATTTTCCGCTCGGCGAACCGGCCTCTCCCTGCCTCTGCCTGGGGTCCCGCGCCGCCCCATTACAAGGCTCGCCCGCCGCACCAAGCAATGGCAGCGCGAGAATTTATCAAGACTTCGCGTTTATTGGAGTGTGTCCAGAATAACTTCCCAAGAGCGTCTTCTCTACCTTCCGTCCTCCGTCCAATATGCATTTCCAATTCGTGTGGTTCAGAACAGTACGTGCGTGTTGACACGGTGTACTATACTTCCACTCCACGAACACTAACCCACAATGGTGGCTTGTAGTATCGTAGAGCGCACTTGTTGCAACATAAAGTTGTAGTTTTTTTAAAATTTTTATTTATTCTTTATTGCCATCCAAATTCCATGTCAACCACACAAAAGAAACTTGAATGTAGTGTAATTCCTATACACTTTACAAAAACACTGCATGCATTTTATAGAAAAGTTTAAAAAATGAATCATTTACTAATCAAATAACAATTTGTCTGTTGAACTATCACACCATTCTTCTTTTCAGTTCACCAAATCCTTCTCTTGACATTGAATTTATAGCATCAGAAATACCCAATGGGGACACTTAATACATAATATCACTTAGTTAATTTGCAATATTGCTACTGCAAATCCGAAACAGGTTATTTTGCTCAGTATGGCTTTATAGCTGTAACCAATGGTGCTGGGGTCAATCGGCAGTTTCCACGGCGTTTGCACCTAGCAGCCCTGAACTCAGCCTGGGTCTCAAGTCAACTGCTATATTTACTGACGTGCCCCCGCAGCGATCAATGGCCTCTCGCCTTCTCCGATTGCGAAACGGATTGTGTCTGATATCGCTTAGCTTACTAACTTATGTTTGGGTGAACTCAGCGTCTTCAAAAATGTAAGGAATCTGATTCGTTAATATCGTCCGCCTACATCTCAAATTCTTACCCACTGCTCTGTCTGTTTATGACTGTTTCTAGTCTCCACTGCGACTTATTTGGTTGATAATATTGTCACAGGTTGACTCTGAGCACTACTCTGTATGCCTTTGTAGCACTTCTAGAAATAGTGATTACAAACGGAGTAGCACTGGCCGCTTAGCCCCGCTCGACACTGTTTTCGACTTTTCCCGCTGCTCCCTTCACATCGCTCCGGGCTTCCACGACAAGGCCTTCCTCAATACACCGAAAGTAACCTGGACACAATATCCTCACCTGCCATCATGTTCTTTGCTGCTACTTTCGCGAACGCAAGCACGCCACGCTGACAAGATAAGACTTGTGATTTTCTCAGCGTCTGCTTAGCGTGGAGTAAGTGCGAGTTGTGCAAGCGGCGTTGTTTGCGATAAACACGTGTGCCGCGTTCCGTCCGTTGTTTCAGCGACGGTCGATGCGACGCTTCTGCATGAGAGGACGCCGCCTGCGGGAGACGGCCCCCGGGGTAGAGCGCGCGCGCCCGCGCCCAGACTGCGCTCGTGGCCTTTACCTTACAGCCCCGAAACCCTTTCGAAATCTTTTAAATAAGAGTAGCGCTAAAAACGTTCATGCATTTCTTTAAAGGTTCACTATTTTTCATTGCTTTTCGGAGTTCCTTTCTTTCTATAAAAGTATATTTTATATTGCAAACACAAACACATTCGTTAATTATTTAAATAATTAGTATTTCTTGTTCACAGTTTGGAATTATCACGGCATTGTTTATACGTTCGTATAAACTTTTTTACTGTGTGTTTTTAACTTTTATTGAATGTCCTTATTGCTGTTCTGTTATAACTGACCAAGGCGATCTGCGAGATTGTGCAGTGTCCACTCCTCCGCAAGGTCTTAGCAGGCGGCGGCCGCCAATTCGCACGGTTGGACGCTCTGCTGCTCTCGCCGGTGCAGCGCCGCCCCGACGGCTTCGTAATCCGGAGGCTGACTCCACCTCTCATTCGCCCCGCCTCCTCGCCTCTCTCCGCTCGCCGCCGCCGCCGCCCCACCACCTGTTCGCTGGCCCGAACCGCCGCGCTGCCGCGGTAGTCGGCGTTGGCGCCTGCTGCGGCGCTCCTGTGCGGCGGCGGCGGCGCGGCGATTACGGCCCCTGGGGCGCTGGGCGTCCCCCCCGCCCCGTCCCCGTCCCCGCCCCAACCTGTTGGCCGGGCGAGACGCGCGGCGTCGCCCCGCCGACGCCCGTATTTCACGGGGCCCTTGGCGCCGGCGGCTGGCGCCTGCGCCCGCGGCTGATTTACTGCAGACGCCGACGCCCAACAAATCATCGACCTCCCCGCGCCACGCCCCCATCGGCCAACGTTCCTGTCGTATGGCGAACAATGCAAGGCTCCCGTCATATGCTAAGAGTTCTTCTTTGCTGCATTACCAGTCATCTTTATAGAACTAATGGCTTATTACCATTGTATTATCGTTGTTCTGTGTTTCAAGTCTTACCTTTCCGTCCTTCCTCCTATCAGTTCCTAAATGTAACTCATACGCCCCGCTTTTTTTTATTATTGATACTCTTGAGTTCGTTCTAATGAAGCAGCTGCGAGAAAAAAGGAAGTCGCAAGGTACAATAAGACTCACTGCACGTAAAGACTTCTTTTCTCGCTATTGCTTCATTAGCAGGGGGCTCGTCTTGGTATCCGTCGTAGTTGCTCGTAGTCACCCTCTCTCTTTTGCCTTTGCAGTATGGACGTCTCTGTCGGCTGCGCTCCGCCGCCCTCTATCCTTCCCCAGTCTGTCAGCCGGCACTCATTTCGCGGCGCCCGCTCCGCCTCGCCCCGTCCCGCCCCGCCCCACTTGGTATTGAATCGCGTGCTTTGTTGTGGGACTGAAGAGTAAACGCTGACCTCCGGGCTTCGTCGGGACGTTTTTACTGCGCGCGGTGCGAGGCGTGTTTGTTTGGGACGCGGTCGTTCAAAGCACACACAGCTTCGTCAGCACGAACGCCCGCTTTGTACTTCATACCGTATTCGCTTCGCAGGTCGCTAATTTGATATCTACCTGGCAGTGTGATTCAGAATGTGAAGAGTATACACAATGTGGAGACTGCAGATTAGCCTTCGTTGTTGTCTTTTATCGCAGCTTACTCTGTGAGAACACGAACGTAAGCAAAAAAAAAAAAAAGTGCAAAATTTAAATTTTTTGTTCCAAATATCCAAAAAATGAAACGCGTCCTTTGAGAAACGCATTTCAAATCGTGTTTTAAGTGGGTGTATAAAGTGAAAGGCTCCAGAGCCCGTGCGTCAGAGGTGGAATTGGCTTGGCGTGTGGAGATTGCGGTTGGGAAGTCGCCCGTGAGCGCGAGGCGCCGCGAAGTCCTCCGCAGCTGCGCTGCGCGGGGCGGCGCGCGTGCGCACTCGTCTGTCTCGCGGCCGTTGACAAATAGACGCCCCGCGGTGCCAAGAGGGGCGAGGCGGACCTGGCGTTGGCAGCGACGCTTTATTAGAGCCAGGTGGGCGGGCGGCGGCGGCGAGAACACGCTGAGAGGGGCGCCGGCGGAGGCCTTTTATCTGTGCGCGGTTGTGTCCCTTACCCCTTACCCTTCGACATCCCGTGGAACTCTTATGACTAGTAGCTCGTGTCTCGTGGATGCGGTTATCGCTTTTTCTGGGCAAGTTATGGAGAAAGGAGAGCGATAGAACTGAGGGTTCATCTGTCTTAGACGTTTCAACTTTCACCTCTCTTAATGTTAAAGGCGAAATAGAAAGCGCTATCTCGTTTGGAAACGAGTAGTTCTGCGAATATCAAAACTAAAGAATCCCTGGGATAAGTTCATCCACTATTGAAGAGATACATTGTGTTTAAATGAAACAGTTACGTAGGGTCGGGAGCGTTTCTCTTTGAATACCTTTCCTTGTGTGTCGTGTCTTGACCGCCTTTGCGGATGGTTGTTGGGTGTTCGTCTGGGGCCTTCGCCGTCTCTGTCCCTTGCAGCCTCTCCAACTTCGTTTCCAGGCGGAGCGAGAGCGCGCTCTGCCGTTCGCGCCTCTCGTCTTCACTCTGCGCTCGCCTCCTCGTCCATCGCGCTTCTCCTTTCCGTCCACCCCGACGAAGCACATCAAGCGAAGCCCTCTTTGCCAAGTAGCGGCCGTCGCCCACTCTTGGCCCCGCGCCGGCGGCATTCCTGCCTCTTCCGGCCCCGGCCCCCCGGCCCCGGCGCGGCGTGGAAGCCGACAAAAGCTGCTTTATTGCGTTCCGCGCCTTCTCCTCCTGCCGCTAGTGGGTTGTGACGTCAGGTCGACCGGGCTTTCTCGCCCGCTCTCCCGCCCAGCGTTTGCTGCCCGTCGCGAGCATTGTCTGGTCCCGGGTAATTGAGCTGTCTGCCCGTCCTTCCGTCGCTCCGTCCGTCCTCCCCGGCCACGCGTGCCCGCGGGGGCCCTCCCCTTGGGCGGCGGCGCGTTGCCCGGCAACGCCACTACACCCGCTCCCTCCTCCCCCGGCCCCTACCTTTTCTTTCTCTTTGCCTTCCGCGCCGAGCCGCGCGACGCCTCGCCCCCGCTCGCCGGACTTAATGACTAATGTTGATAGCTCCTTGTCTTGGGCTTCGCGTGGATGTGATAAATCGCCTTCGTGATGGATCGAACGGGCTTTGTGCGGCGACCTCCGATAAGGCGCTGTCGGCGCGGGGCGGGGCGCCGGGCGTTGCCTGCGTTTTTTGTCCACGATCTTGCATCTTAAAATCTCCGGTTTTTTCTTTACGTTTTATTAGTGACAGTGTCGTGCACTGTCACAGTTTCCGTAGGATATCTCATTTTTAAGAAACAAAGAGTTAAGGCAGGTTTATTCACAAGCTGACTTAACCGTATTTTTTAATCTAACAACTTACGAAATTTAATAAGAGTGTAAATTGCAATGCTAGTATAAAGTGCAATTAAATCATAAATATACACTATCTTGTTATAATGTAAACTAGTTAATCGAAGAAGCACAACATAAAAATGGTAAAACAATGAGATGTAACTTTTAATTGCTCTGATATATTTTGTTTTTAAAATTCTATTTTTTTAAAATTCAAGCCGAGATTCTTAATCGCGAACATCTTTTCCCGTGCCATTCTGTGCGGCTTCCTGAACCAGTTCAGTGCTTCTCACTCGGAGCAGCGTGTTGTAGAGCAAACTGGAGTGACAGCGCTCCGACATGTTTGTCTGTTGCTCTTGCGCTTCCCGGCCGCGCCTTGAAAGCGCGCAGATGCTCTTCGCTCGCCAGCGCCGCCTCGAGAGGCAGCTCGAGAGCGTTCGATTTACTGGCTCTTCGCTGGCGAAACAATACCACGTTTCATCGGGGAGCTTACTTGCGGGATACACTCCGCTATTCATGACGTTTATTCGTCGGTGTTTTGGAGCCTTTGTGGCCCGAGTGTTTTAAAAATGGATGACCGCGAGTTATTTTCGAGAAGGTCGTCAGATACGAAGGCCATGAGAGATTCGAACGCAGCCCGCTGTGCAGGTGGCGTTTGCGAATGGACTTCGTACTCCCTCGCAGCCATGTTTTGAAATGTTTTTATGCTTTTACGGGACTACTTTTTTGCTATAATTAAAAGGTAAAGTTAAATAAAACAATAGCTTGTCACGATATGAATATTTGTTTTAATCGTTTCAACTGCCATTCTTTTTTCCCATACCTTTATTTTATGGCATTCCAATTATCTTAATGAATAGCTGAAATATCCTTTTAAAATTATCGACTAACCTTCTCCCGTCCGTCACTCACTTAGAGCACGTCCGTGCGAATCCATCCAGAAAAGTGTAAGAAATTTCGCAGATTTTTAAGTTCAAGGATGGGGTATTTTTAAAAACAAACTGTAGTGAGTGTGTGTTAACACAACATTCGTATGGCACAAACGTCTCTATCCAAAAAGTTTGTGAGAATAATTATGCGATCCAATAAGTTTTTAAGTTAGATTGGATTACAGGATTTCGTGCTATAGTGCTCTACAACATTCACGTCCATATATTAGTAAATATAAAACGTTTCAATTTCATTTTCAGGAAGATGTTTAACGCTATGACCTTAGTGATTGTATTGTTACAGACTTCGTATTCTTCCTTCATTTCATTAGTCTTAGAGAAGTCTTACATAAGTACTGAACGAAGTGAAACAATTCGCATAGTGCGTATATTTTAGGTAGTAACTTTTCTACAGTTCTTCCTTTTGAGCGATGAAACCGCAAGGGTTCAGCTGCTGGACTTAATTTATTTTATTATGTTCTTGAAAAGCACATATAAAAACTTGTTTGTATACTAGCATTATAAACGACCTTTTCCGTTGGAAAAAAAATCGTTTATAATCGGGCATTTTACGCCACAAATGATGACGTATTCGATTTTACAACACGAATGACACATTCAGCCAGTTGACACATTCAGCCGTTATGACACATTCAGCGTTATGACACATTCAGCCAGTTGCAGCTAGAGAATCGTGGGGAAGTAGAGGTAGACGGAACAGCCCGTTTTCTCGCACAGATGTCAAATATCCAAGATATCACAATAAAGTTGTTTCGTAAAATTAAATTTGATTATCTTATAAATTTATAATGCTCTTTTACGAGTAAATAGCGCATGCAACTCGGCTATAATGTAGCTTTATTGCATTCGAACAAATTTGAAAATTCGCTTCTACCGCCGCTCGTTTTCAAAGCGTGTACGCGTGCAATGAGCGTAACATTATAAACTAATTGCATAAACTACTATTAACGTGAAATTATCCGCAGGAGACGTATCGCTAAGTTAGTACATTTGGTTTCAGTTAATAAATTATTTATGGCCCTAGATAAATATATCGTGTGTTTGGTTTCTTATGAGGATCCTTGATGAGGATGCCTTGTCCCCATAGGAACAAGAAGTTTTGGTTTTGAGTCCAAATAACTGACCATTTCAGTCAATTTTCGATGCGTACTATCTTTAACAATTTCAACAATGTAATTTATAAGTATCCAGATAATGTACTGCAATAAACACTATTTTCATATACGTGAGGATTTGTCACGTTAAATAACCTGTTGTGGGGAGGCAAAGAAATATAACGGTTTTGAAGAACTACTCTGTTGTTAATTCAACGAGAACAATAACCGGTTTACGTCAAGTTTCATGTTCGAAGAACTGACGTACGCGGTGAGTCTACTGCAACCCATTCTACGCCTATAATTTCATACACGGAAGAAATTAAAGATGAAGTAAAGAAACAAAAGATGAGTTATTTTGCCAAGCAAAACTGCGCTTAGTGATACATTCAATGTGTGAACACCTTAAGAGTAAGGTCAAGTAGGCACGATAACTAAACATTAACAACAGTTGTACCACACCTTTTTTCGTAATTTATCTCTCATAGTGTGCTTGTCGTTAATCAATTACAGGAAACGCCCAACTTCAAATAACCTGATTTAAAAATAATTTAGTGCAAAAAGCTACAAGTCTTAAACGCGTAGGAGAGTCAATTATTGGTAATTTATTGATTTTCTACCTGCCAATGACTGATGCTGTATAATTTCGTCCCTTGTTAAAATAAATTATTGCGTGCTAACAAAGTTATTTTGAATGCGAAATCCATTTACTAGTTATTGAACGTTTCAGTATACACGACGCCATTGCACTGATTGCTGAAAAAGGTGGAGGTGTAAGAACCGCGCCCATTCATCGGCATTTCGTCCTTTCATTACATCAAAATGATTAACGCAAAAGTACAAATGCATTCGAAGAAATGTGTCTGTTATATGTCATTGATCGTTTCGAGTCGGATATAAATATGTCGAACATTATTTGTTTGAAAGAAGAACGGTATTGATATATCAGTATCGTTAGTGCAATAGGTGTTTTAGAGGTATCATTGAAGATGCGTCTTATCGTGCCAACCTCCTGAAGTGACGTTTTCACATCTTGTACGTCATCCGCTCACCTGGCCTCCAGTGCACCGAAAAGATTCTCGAAATGTGACGGCGGGGATCCTCTCTAGAAGACGTAGTATTGAATACGGAATTATGAAACGCCTTTTTAATTTATTTCAGGCGAGCTCCAATCCAAAAACATGATCGTTCGACAACACAGTTCAGAACACTGCATTTGAAAATGTAAACACTTCAGAAAATTACCTCTATCTCCTTCCATTTTCAGTCGCCTTCTGCACGTCCACGGCCTCTGTGATCACTATTCTACATGCAAGATTGGGCCAAAATGCCACTTCTTTGGTTCTATCCTCCATATATATGGAAGTTAGGTGGCCTATGATATTTACTTTTATTACTTTTCCCTTTGAAACATTAAAACACCGTACGGGTTTTACTATAGTTCGTCGTCTTGATCGCTGGCTTCTCGGCTGACTAGCAGGATGTTGTCCATGGAATCCTCGGTGTACCAATTCTCGCGTCCTTTCCTAAATTAAAAAAAAATGTTCCAGAATGTCCTCAACTATTAATAGGACTTAATATTCCCACAAATTTAATTCACGCTCGCGACTTTCCCTATGTATCGTATGAAACTCCTACTCGCGACTATATCCAGCTACTTATTTTTAAAAAATCCATCTAGAGAGCTACCCTAATATGCATCTCCTCAAAACACGGAGTCTATTTAATTCCAACTTCCAACCATTACGTTAATAAAAATTCCCAATTACAATTCACACAAGACCAATATCTCAGACCTCCCGTAGAAGTTAGAACATAACATAACTGTCGAAAAAAATGATCATATTTCGTGCCTTAAATTTCCGTTTTTTCATGGTCGCGATTGAGATCTTTTGCTTCGACCGAGGCAAAAATATACATTGCCTTTATAGACAACACTAAGGCTTTCGTTTCAGACGAATATGAGTATTAATAAAGGCACTACAACGCCAAGGGGTGGAAAATAAGTACATACGAATACTAACAAAACTCTATATAAATAATTGGAGTGAAGTAAAAACAGAAACAGTGAGAGAAAAATTTAGAATAACAAGAGAGGTGAAACAAGGTGACTTAAACGCGACCAAACTTTTCTGCACTCCTAGAGGAAATGTTTAGAAATGTCAAGTGGAAGAAAAAAGCTGGCATAAAAATAAACGGAAGAAAGCTGTCACATTTAAGATTTTGAGACGACATAATACTGTTTTATTTTTAAATCAGCAAAAGAGCTACAAGAAATGATGATAGAATTGAGCATTATGGCAGGACTTGCTATGAATGCAGAAAAGACTAAAATAATTACTAATCACACAAATAGAAATCGGAATGGAGTGACGAGGAGGAATGCGGAATTATTGTAGAAGTGGTAAAACTCGCTTGCTCACTCCTTCGCGGCTGAGAATAGCACATGCCGCAGGTGAAATCCAGTGGTGACCAGAGAGTGAGGTGTTTGTGAATGATCAGCTCTCCCTGAAAATGGATCGGAGGGGGGGATTGTAATATTCCCAACTACAAATTTCTAACGTGTGTTTCGAAGAGAGGAAACTAATAATATTATATCAACCTGTCGTTACTTTGAACAGATGTTAGGAGAAAATGGAAGAAATTAGCATTGTTTGGGAGGTCTTTTTTGAGTACAAAAACGTTTGAATTTGAGTAACATCGTGAGAGGAGGGTGTTGGAGACGGAAGTGCATTGAACTCGCGATGGGTGTTCCTCGCTTGATTCGGAAGCGAAAGGGGCATTGACTACCAGTCTTGAAGGTGGATGGAAGTAACACATTGGGAACATTGACTGAGCTGTGGCGTCACGCGTCGCTTGGCGACCGCGCGTCCGTTTGCAAGCCCGGCGCGGCGGCGCGGCGCCCTGGAGCCGCCGCCGCCACCGCCACCGCCACCGCCACCGCCACCGCCACCGCCACCGCCGTCCATTGCAACCGGTTTAGGGCCCCCGCTGCACATGCGGGGGGGACCTCCCAGGCGCCGTGCAACCCGTTTAACCCGTTCAGCTGGCGCGGGCCGTGTCGCCTGTCGCCCTGCACAGTGCACAATGCTGGCTTGGTCATGTTCACTTGAGTACATACTGTATGTCACGTAATTGTCTTTACGTTACTTTACAAACCGTGCACTATTGTTAGGCTGGGCTAATGAACGCATGTTGTGTGATTAGTGACGTACGGGTTGTCATAACTCTCCAAAAGATTATTGGATTATTGCCTAAAACAAAAGTGTCACACAGAGGTTTACTTTTGCGCGCTCAGTAAGGCATTACATTTCAGTGTCTTGAAAAGGTTCTTGCCGTTTGTTTTCATGCAACTTCTTCTGGCCGTCTTCCTTTGTACTCGCCCATGCAAATTTTGGAATTGAGGTCGCATAATGGAAGAACCAGACATTCAAGTTCCTTAGTGGAAATACAAGTACGAGACGTCAACATCCAGTACGAACGCAGGGTTGGGGTATCCAATCCCAGTGATAAGTGAGAAGTCGGAAGCCATTGTTTTCTGTCAATCAGCGTTTCCGTCTTTGTGAGTTTTAGTTTCACGTAATGGTTTCGTTTCTGAAGCCTCTCCTGGACAAATTCCATGAGTAGTGGGTCGTTTCTTGCGGCGACATTCCATCTCTCTCGAGGTGTTGCATCAGCCCATCGGTTTGAATAAAGCAGCAGTGCCGGTGACCGCCCTCAGTTGGCGTCGCAGCGCGACGGTGGTGGCCGTGCGTGGGCGCGTTCACCTCCGGAAGAAGCCCTGGCGGCGGCTCGCGCATCGGTGCGTGCCGCTGGCACCTTTGACGAGACCGGCAAACAGTAGCGAGCGGAGGCGGCGGCGGCGGCGGCCGCGCGGAGCACCTGTTGCGTTGTTGCTCGTGCGCTCCCGCACGGCCGCCCCGCCCCCGCCCCCGCCCCCGCCCCTCCCGCGCGCCGCATTCCGCGGACGCCCGGCGATCGAACAGGTCGAGTGGCGCGCGGCGAATGAACCCGAGGAGTCGGCGAAACGACGCCTCCTCCACTCCCATTCTGGATGCGAGATCTTAAAGTACTTAAACATTGGACATTCACACTATTATCAAGTTCTATTATCCATCGATGAAAAAGGAAGCATTACATTATGCTACAATTTATTTATTTATTTTTAAAGAATACAAGCGCACCGAATTAAACTCATTATATGATAAATTGTATTATTATTATTATTATTATTATTATTATTAACTACTAGTCTTTTAACATCGCTTTTTTTAAAAATATATGAAAACTCCTTACGATTATGTCAGAAATGTTGCTCTTGCAGATTGTGGTTTTTGCTTTATGAAACCACTGGTTCTGGCAGAACAAAACCTCATGTCTGGAGCACTTTCATCGGATGTTATATAAACAAGCGCTTGTGATTGAAAACCTTTTATTGTGCATTGGCTTTCTGTTTCAAAGCTCTCAAGACTCGTTTGTCCAGTAAGCGTTTTAAGAATTATGCCACGTCAGTGGCGGTTTCTGGTGGGAGGGAAGGGAGAAACGTTCTCGCATACGCTCTGAATATTTACGAAATAAAGTATTTGCTTTGATGTTTGAGGAGAAATGAACGATTATTGAGTGTGTGGCTCCGAGGGACTTTATTTTTCATCTAGTTTTAAACTTCGCGCGCTGTTAAGCTACGTGAAAACAATCGAAGTCGTTCGGAGGAGGAATTCTCAGCCTCCCCTCCTCTCCCATATCTGTGAGCGCTCCTGCGGTCAAAAGAGGAAATATTTTTAATGGCGCTATGTGGCTGAAGGGAGCGGGAGATTGACTCCTCCATTGAGCTGCCGTTTACCGTCTTCTTTTCGAGCAAGAAAAGCGCGTCGTGAGCGGTGGGCAGAGCAATAGGCCGGTGTAATCTTACAATGTGGGATGGCGGAAGCTAGGGGAAAACCACACTGATATGTCTGTTATCCCATCGCATGTCGACGCATGCTATCTAATTTTTTGTACGTTTTATTTGAGGTAGTTAATACAATTGACCTTTTTCCTCCTTAGAAACAGCACGAGCCGCCATTAAGGCACGTGGAAGCAAGGTCAGCTTTTTCGCAGCTATCTGCGTAATAGCAAAACTCCACGTGGGGAACTAGTCTTTCAAGTTCCGCTATGTGATAGAAACATCGGAAGAAAATTGTCAGGAACTCGGGATGTCTGTGAACAAAATCTAGTGTGAGATAAAAACCAATAGGTAGTTATTAGGATTTGAAAGTGAATATTATTTTTTATTATTATTATTATAGTGAAGATAGTCATATAGCGACCTGCGTTCGATGTGTAATATTTACCTACAATAAGTGTTCCTTGTAGGTTTGCAGGGGAGCTTAATTTTTATTGATTCAGGGACTTCAGCGAGTCGCACGCTGCTGCTGAGGCCTCCAGCGATCCCGATGAAAACTAGAATGGTTTCACGCTGCATGGAAATAACTAATTAATGATCCATCATTTAAATTACATTTATTGTTTGTAATGCTGATATCAGTCGTTCACAAGAATTGACATGAATGCGTCGGCGTATTTCCCCTCCCCAAAGACCTAGAGTTTTCGTTTGTCGTTCGTTTGTTTGTTTCGTTCGTTTGTTCTCCTTTATTTGGCAGAAAGGATTTAAATATTTCTTCGAATTATGTAATTATTTAAAAATAATATAATAACAAATATTTATTATTTAATGATGACCCCTTCCAAAATGATCGGCCGGATCCGCCCTGGGCGAAAGCGTAATGTCGAGGGAGACGCGGGAGAATGTTATGGGAGGGCGCGCCCCCGCCCGCGAGCCGCTGACCAGCCCCGGAAACAATTCGATTGAAGAGGCAGCTGTTCTAGATTAAAATTTCCTTAAACATGTAAATAAAATGCATTTGTATAAAACTATTATACTTAATATGTTTTAGACCATTTTAGTGAGATGCTTATTGTAGTACAATCGTCCTTCAAAACAGGCCTGATGATGATCTCTATTATTTATTTGGGAATTTCATTTTAAAATAACCTTGTGTTGTGGGCATTGCAATCGTGCCACTGAACCGCTGAGCATGGACTACTTTGGACGAAATGCTTATTGAATGGAAATTATTTTTCTCTTGTGAATCTCAGTTGGTTTTCACGCATGAAATTATACTTCCATTATACTTAAAAATTATACTTTGTTCTTTTCATGTATTTGAAAGCATTGTCTCATTGTAATTGCTTCATGTTTTATTGGAAAATTAAAGTAGACCCGTGAAGTCATCCCCTCGTAGTATCCACCAGTACATTTTGTAATTTTGCTTTTTTTATAAACCTGATGCTTTATTGCGTCTTGTATTCTGCCTGTCTGGATTTGTATCCTCCGTTGTACCTGCGTGATGCGTGCGTGTCAGCAAGGGCCTTTCTGTCCGTCGCACCTGCCGCCTGCCCCAGACGGAGGGACAGAGGGGGCGGGCGGCTGGGCGACCGCGGATCAGCGCGACCCCTCGTCCCCTCGGCCCAAGGCGCCTCACCTGGTCCCCCTCCCCCAATTGTCCTCACCCACTCTTCTTTCCGACGGGCAAGATCTTTGTGTTCCTGTTATCTATTTACATCGTTCATTGCAGTTACTCTCCTATTCACCTTTTCTCCTCTCTCTCTCTCTCATGAATCCGTGGTATTATCGTAGAGTAAAGAATTATAGTCTCGTCTTTAGTCTATGGCATTATATCCTTCTCTTCTGGCATTCCTCTGACATCCTGTGAACATTCTTCTGGCAATGCCTCGTGCGAGAATAGACGAACTGTTGGAGGGCTGCGGAGAACAATCGTCTGGAGGTGGCCGAGAAAGCTGAGTCTGTTTTATTACCTTTTCGTCTCGTTCCGAGAAAAGTCGCGCCGTCACTAAACCAAGGATTACTTGTTTTTATTTCCCTGTGGTTGTGGCTCCTTTCGAATCACACATCTTTGCTCGAGGAAGCGACTGAGGTCAACTAGCTGCACTGTCTCGCGGTATGCTAAAAGGTCCTGACTGTGGCGAGATTGCAATGAATATTTAACGAATTATTACCACTGGTGTCCTGTCCTATTAAAATGCGACCGTGCCTTCGTTTCGGTTTAAATGAACTCTTGATGCAGTAAATGTCTTTTTTGTAATAATTGGTTCAAACGAACGTGTATTTTGATTCAGTATTGGTAAATCGTGCTTCTAAATATGTCAAATCTTTCTACTGAGTAATTTGAATAATAACTCAGAGAACTTGCCGTCGATGACTAGACCCGCTGTTATTCTGTAAAACCCGATTTACCTGCCTGCTTTTGACGAACTATTGGGGAAGTTTTAGACGGAGTATTTGGGAAACGTGCGCATGCGCTAAACCTCCCGAAATCGCCGAAAGGTAGCGCACGAATTGGATCTAAATCGCTTTGTACGTAAGACACGGCGCGCGCATCATGTTTGCAAATCAAATAAGTTTGATGTTTCTGTTAGTCGCTGACCATTCTCTCGAGAGGCTGCCCAGTTTTGAGACTTCATAGGGAAATAGTGTGTATTTTAATTGTGCTTCTGATAAGCATTCCATGACTCGTGTGCCTTGCACTAGTGGAAATAACAATCGACCCATCTGCGCGACTAACGACTGTGATTCCTTGCGTGTCGAATGTGACTGATAGTTCGTAGTGTGAGACGCCAGTTAAACGACGCCAGTGACCTTTCTGTATACGTAACGTTGTTCATGTTATTTATGCGACGCATTTGCAGAGCGATGGGTGGCGATTATGCGTGGGGTCCGGGTCGCGGCCTACTGAGAATGCACTGTTCTGTTCAAAACGAGGCGCTTATCGAAGCGTCAAATTGTGATGGATGTTAAGGAAAAAATCCTAGTTACATTTGAGCCTTCTTTGCAACGATTATCTTCAGTACTGACAGTTGGAATTATCTAAAGAATTTCTGCAACTCAGTGGTTTACGAATAGTATTAAGACTGCACTATATACAACACTATAGCTGGGTGTAGTTATATTCCAGAATCTGTTACCGGTGTTTATTATTTGCTATTGGTAAATTTAGTTATTTCGTCATATCTGTGAAATAAAGCGTTTTGCTGTCGTTTCATTTTATCATTTCCTTGGTATTGATAGATGAGTGACTCCGGGTGCATCAACTGCTGTCATTAGTTCCGAAAATGTAGTGCTTGTGTGTACCTCTGGAGGTGGTGATTTCGGCGCCGACCTACCGTCGGCTAGCAAGGTTTCCCCAACCAGGTATCTGCCACCAGACTCAGCACCGACTCACCGCATCTCCCGATATGTGTGGTAGTGTAGTGTATGTACGTGTAAATGTGACCTTACATACACTACACTAATGGAAGTAAGGGGTGAGGATAGCACAAGGAAGGGGAAAGAAAGATCGTGCGCGGTCCGTGACCCTTTTGTTAGGGTACTGCTTCGGCATTCGCCTAGTGTTGATCGGAGAAACCACGGCAGCCAGCAGCTAGAATTCTCCAGACAAGCGACTGAATAAGCTAACTAGATAATGTTGAAAATCCTGCCACGGTCGGGTCTCCAACCCCGGACCTCCCCGTCAGAGGTTCTGCAGTGACAACAGTTGTTTCCTTGAGCCACCTCTCCCGGTTCCTACGATAGGACAGATAGATAGATATACATAGACATATATTTATTAAAGTTCGCTTTGAGTTAATGCTCGGTGGCAAACATGATTACAAATGGAATTAGAATTTGATCCATTACAAAACTTTTACAAACAGTTACAATTAGAATTAAGTGTTGACATTTTTTTAGCAGCTCGAATTAGAAGTTGACATGTTTTTATCCAGAACGAATGTTTGTGGATATTTCGCTGGTGTTGACTGCAGCTCGCAGGGCATTGGGGAGCGAGAAGCCCTGGGCCGTTTGCGTTGAGAATGCGCGGGACGGGGAGGACAGTGTGCCGCTGCCAGCGCGTGATTTATTCATTTATTCGAGAAGTTGGCAGCGCTGGCGTCGTATAAAGATCGTTTGATAGGTCCTGCTGTTGCGGCGCGGTGGCGGTGGGCGAACAAACGCCCGAAGGGGCTGGTCGGGGTGCGGCCGGCGCTCCCTTCAGCTGTCACGCAGCTTCATCGTGGCTCTTGTACCAGACTTTCAAGTTGATTAAATTCCAAGCCTCGCAGATTATATTTTGTCGCCAAATTCGTTGTTTATGTCAAAATTGGCAGAGAAATTTTCCAAATATAGTAGTAGCTAGTATTGTCATTAGAAAATAGTTGTCTAAATATCTGTACATGGTCTAATTTATATTTCTTTGTTTCAGGTGAGCGTGATGAATGAAAAAGTGTAGAAAGAACTTGAAATATTCGTAAGTACAAAAAATTTACGTAGATGATACGGCATTTAGAAAGATCGGAATTGTTTGAAGACGTTAAAGCAAGGCATATGACGTGGGCCCATCCGAGCGCAGCATGTTGCGTGTGGCGCCCGCGTTCCCCGCCTCCCCCTCCCCCTCCCCCTCCCCCTAGCGAGTGGCGCCCCAGTTTCCTGCCTCCGCCCCGCCCCCTGGAATCAGTTGCCGCACGCCGGAGAATAGGCGGAGGGGCGTTTGCCGCCTCCACAACCCAACCCCCTCGCGCTTCCTGCCGAGCGGCCTCTGAGGACGCGGGACACGTTTATTCCTCTGGGGCTCTCATTCCAAGTAGATTATCAAAGAACGTTCATTTTGCATTTGAAGCTCTTAGATATGTGTTTCTTAGAATATGAACAATTGTGTTGCGTTTTTCAGCGGAAATTCCCGTCCTTGTGAATAACTCACCCTTTTGCAATTTGCTACAATGAATTCGGAAATATTTTCCCCTAGAAAGCAGGAATGGTAACGCCTTATCTCTTAAAAGGGAAAGTTGTTGCGCGCCGGGTGGCGCGAGCGCACAGCTCCTTGTGCGCGCGCTGTCGCCGGGGCCGGGCCGCGCCGGGCCGCGCCGCCGGATAAATATGCACGGGGTCAATTGCGGGCTAAGTGGCTGGCAGCGACCCCGCGCCCGCGAGCGATTTGTGGCGACCCGCGCGACCCCGCCCCCGGCCTCGCCGCCGCCCGCTCAGTGTCGCTCCTGCGCCGGCCGCCCACGCGGCTCCGAGAAGGCTCTGGCCCTTCGTTCGCTTGCTGCTTCATTTTGTGCTCCGTAGCAGTGTTCATGCCGCTTTGGGCTCTTCTTAAATGTCACCTAAAGCGTCTTCTGTGCCGTTATCACTCTGTTGTAAAGCTACCGTGTTGAATGAAAATAATTTAAAAAAGAACTAAGGATTTCAGGAATAAACAATTTACTCCTCTTTAAAGTAAATGCTTTTTTAGAGTCCAAAAATTGGGCAAAATTTCTTTTCATTATTATGATTTTATGACTTTTAAAAAACACTTAATTGTACATCTGTTGTTTTAGCAAATTTAGTATTTTTCCTAATTTTGGTTTTTTGCTTTATTATTACCGTTTTCATAATGAAACGCTTTTCCTTTTCTCTTCCGACACCGATCTCCATCAAGCTGAAGACATGCCTGCAAGCCTACACAACACGAAGCTACGGTCCTGTTTTGTCTTTCTGTAGCTCCAGGGCCAGGTAGTGTTAAATATCTAAATGAAAACAGAAGATAATACCAGCCATGATTTTTTTTATTGATAGCGACAGTGTTTGTTCGCTTGCGAGGAACCCTATTTTTGAGTACGACCTCCGATTCCTTTTTTAGAACAAAACCTTTTGTATAAAATATACCCCTCCTAGTGCTGGCGATTACACAAGTAATGCGCTGGCGCAAAACAAAAAAAAAACAACATACTAATTCCGTTTTCACTGATGCCATTTCAAGATTCAAAAGGAAGTCCACAAAAGCGATTCATCGCGAGTAATATAAATTCGTAGTGTCGTGGGGGGATGGGTCTGGCACCACCTGCGAGAAAGTGGAAGGACGGTAAGGGCACAAGGTGCCCTCTGGCCGTATTCTCTTAAAAGTCTAAGGCGGACGAGAGAGAGGAATAAGAACAGGGATGACCCCAGTCATGGCAAACAGCATTCTATTGGGGTACTGTAACTTAAAGGAGGCACCTGACGTAGCCCAACCTCGCCAAGGACTGTTCTCCGGAAGAGAGACTGCAGCGGCCATCGAGCGGGTTAGCCACTCTAAGTGCACAACGGGAAGCTGCTAACAGGACCCCGGAAAGTCGATCTGGACTAGCGTGGTGGAGGAGTGTCGGCAGGGCGAGTTTGGTCTGATCTAAACCGACTAGGGGTGAAGGGGAAGTCAGCAGGGCCAGTTTGACTCGATCTGAACCGACAGAGGAAATGGAAAGTCGTGCACACGGGCGCAGCTCACGAGTAGCATTCGTCCCCCCGCTAAACGAGGTCAAGCTGTTATATAGGCCTTTTTGCTGAGACGCTTTTCCAAGGCGGGGCTACAGTTATGCTTACGCGGGCGCCAGCTGTCTGCGGCCACCCGCCAGTAACCGTCATACTGTAAAACTCATGTGAAATAAAAAATACAAAGATAATAACGTAACTGCTAATGCAGTTTTCAGTTAAAATAAAAATGTGAATGATTTTAATGATATATTTTGTTTTATATAACAAATTTTTATCATATCTTCTATCATATCATAATTTCTTTTAAATGTGATTTTTCATTGTTTACATGCTTTTTTTCACCCCTACTTTAGCCAGTATAAAAACCTGTTTGCATACCCATTTTAGTAAACATAAAAGCCTTTCGCCTGCCTATTTTATTAAAATGAATGCCTGAACTCTCTTGCTCTACTCATTGTGCTTGTAAGGAGATGAGAGATCACGCCATAAACTCGTAATTTTGAAAATTCTACGTAGAGGAAAGTAATCGAACACCCGACAACAGTGGTATTTGAGTACAGTGCTCCGATTCCTTCTTCGAAAATAAGTGTGACCGAATTCATTTCGTGAATGAGTCACTTTCCTCCGATGAGTCCAGTCATCCCGGCGACCGCCATCATTAAATCTGAAAAATGTTCTACGTAGTAAATGTTTTTCATTTTCTATTAATTATTACATCTACGATCTTGTAATATCCATCTCCACCCACATTACGCCATTTTCACAGGTGGCGTTCAGCTGCCAATGAACTTTCTGTGATGAAACCTTTTTGTTTTATTCTTTTCTCTCCCCCCCCATTTGTTTACCTGGTTATGACTTGATGAGTTCTGTTGGATGAACTTATTCTCATGGTGAGAATACTTCTGTCCCTGGGCGGGCGCGATCTGCTCCGCTTACGCGCGGTGCGGCGCGGCGGCGCGCTGTTGTCGTAAATCGTCGGCGCGCACGCGGGTGGTCGGGCGGCGGCCGCGCGATAATCCAGGCTCGGTGCGCGCGCCGCCACCCCGCTCCCCTCCCACTCCCCCACCCCACCCCACTTCGCGCCGCGCCGGACAAAGAGGCACGACGCGGCGTGGCGCGGCGCCGAGCTCCCGCCGATCGATATGGACCTCGAGTCAGCGCGTGATAAAGTGCGCAGCGGGGGCCGCCGCTTCCATGCGCCTGCAGCCCCCCGCGCCCTCTTCCGCTTTTTCCTCGGCGTCGCTCGCCACCGCGGCGCCTGTTGGTCTCGGCGGGCGCCTCGCTCCTGCGCCTCTTGAATGGGCCCTCGAGCGCCCGGCGAGAGCATCAGCGGCGCTGGTTTCGCTTTAAGAATGGCACGGTTGCAAATTGGCCGTGGGCGAAAAATGTTCCTTTATTATCGGGCGTATTAGTCTTTTTAGACCCTCCGGCCACATACCATGTCAAGTTATGTTTGATAAACATATCACTGCTAAAGTGCACGTAGAAAGGGCTTTGAGGGTGTACGTGACAGGCTGCCATGAACGTGGGTCGGAAGGAGATGAAAATAATCCCCGGTGTTGGAAACGTACGTTCTTTCCGCACGCGATATCTCGTTTTGATCTTTCAATAGACATTGGGTAACGTCAGTGCAAATTGGTTCTCGAATTTTTCCGAGTACTCGTAAGTCCACATTTTTTTTTAAAATTCGCAAATTGTTCTGAATGTTTCGTAATGGAAAGTGTCAAATGCTAACAAAATCCACACTTGGTGCAAAGCTTAATTATCATAGGTAATACCACGAGGCTTTCGAAATTAACGATAAATCGCCGACGGCAAACGATGGGGGATTTATCTGAGAATTTCCAACACAAGTGGTATTTAATAGGACTATTCCACGAATAAAATAACGTCCGAGTACCAAAATGCGTCAAATATTGAAAATAACTGAAAGCCTGATAAAATCAAAGAGGTTATGTTATAATACATATGCTGTTTATTACACATCGACAGCGATCAATACATACCGCCTGCTAAGAGAGATAAGTCGCAGCTTGTTATTGGCCATTAGGGAGGGGACGGTAAGAAAAACGGGATAGAAAAAGTGATAGTTTTTTTGAGATACACCTCCCAGATTGGGGCATTTATATGTATAGTTAGATACTATTGGTTTTAATTTCACGAGTGGAATAATCTTGGTTACACTGGGTTTCACCGGGTTACACCGGGTTCATTGTTTCATATTTAGCTTGACAAACAGCACCCACATCTTAAATCCTCGATATATTTGTTTCTTTTCTCGGATGTTATTTCATGGAAATGGGTGCGAATAGGTTAAACACATTCTCAGCATAAGGAGTGTAAATGGGTTCCTTGGCTGGATTAGGTCGTGAGCTACTTGAACAGTGCACGCCCGGTTTAGGGAAGGTCGAATTGAGGTGGCTTGCGGAAGCGAAGCGATGGCCCGAGAGAAGGTATGAATGGAATATCCATTCCATGCAGGAGATTGAGCGACGAGCACTTTCAAGGTGCTCGGGTGCAGAGAGGGCCGCTGATGCGGATGCGGGATCGAAGCCGCAGCGTTGCCAGCTCTGCGCGGAGCCCCGGCCACGGCGCCTACGTGCCTCCTCTTCCCCTCAATGCGCTCGGCTTTGATTCGCCCACGCCCACCCCTTTGACGGACGCCGACCGGCAGCGGCTCCATCTCGCCCCGTTTCGCTCCAACGCACCTCACTTGTCACTCCCTCCTACGCCTCACGCTTTGCTCATCCTCACTTGCCGGCCATTCCCCGTCCCCGCCCACCGCCCCCTGCCCTTCTCTGCTTTCACCTTTCCATCCGCGCAGCCCTTTACTGCATCACAAACCACTTAAACACCCACTGCGTCTCCTCTCTGATCTGAATCCGCTGGGGTGAGCGAATTTCTGGCATCTGCAACGCATAATCGCTTCCCCCTCATCTTGTGGTTTGCAGCCGTGTAGAAACCCGCGTGTGTGTACGTTTTGACTGACACACAGATTATTCGCTCGAGTTAAACTTGCATAACGACCTCTTTGCCGAAGCATTGGTGTATATATCGATGCGTGATAACTGCAACGTAAACGAAATGTGCGTGGGATAATCATGCACGTGTGCCGTATTGCCTCCTTGAACAAGTACTTCCACAGAGTTTTTGTGTAGGTTAATTTTACTTTTCCAGGCTAATTATTTTGATTGGCTACGTGACAATTAATACTTACCAACTTCTAAGTTTTAGAAATAAAGGAAAGTTGGTATCTTGCCTAAACAACAATTTGTCGATAAATTGTTTGCGATGGACGTTAATGTCAGGTAAATGCAAACTTAAATGTAGACAATTGAAAGTGAAATGCTATAAATTTATTATATATGAATTTAAATTCAATGAAACTTTAATTGTGTATCCTAAAAAAAGGATTCAGTTAGTACGAAATAAAGAATAACTGCAGTCGATAAATTGAAAACTTTTCTTTTAAAATTCACTGTTGAACGGTTTAATAATAACTAATTATCTAACGATAATGTTTTTATTAAGTTAAATAAAGTGGGGCTTGGCTCCTGATAATCCTGAAATACATTCCAGTCAAAATTAAGATTCTCTGTAAGCATAGTTTCGATGTCCATTATTGTATTTTGTTTAAGTATTGGGATGCTGGTGTAAGAATGATGCTGGACTTCGCAAACTTGTGTTATTTACTCTGTGATGAGGGACGTTGTATTGGAAGTTTTATTGCCTTATCTCAGAATGAATGTTGTGTAGGACTATATAGCTTCTAAGAACCAAGCATTTCAAGAACTATTTTCAGTATGTAAATGTTATGGAATTGTGTAATAGCTAGAAAAAGTATTACCTTCGAAAATCTTAGACATATCTGATTAAGTGTCTCTTCTTTCGGAATCACATGTATATCGAGGGCTTGGTGCACACATATTCCATGCCCAGAATTTCTAATTCGAGAAAACGACGATTGACCCGTGCCGTTACTTATGGAGCGACGGTGTTAGCTTTCTGAAAGAAAAGGATGATCAATTTTGTAAGGACATTCAATATATTTACTGTGTAGATATGAACGAGAGGTTTCCAAAAACGACATTAACTCAAAAATGATCATGAGTCAACATACAATGTTTGTGCGCCAAGACATTGATGTACATTTAACAGGATGGTTACTTTCTGGAAAATATGGAAAACCAGAAAGAATCATGAAATTTCATTGTTCTGGAAAAGTTAGGGGAAACGGAATTTGTGCAAAATCATTAGAAGACAGGGGGAAAATTGAGACGGTATTATTACTATAGATGTTATTCACTAAAAAAAAAAATGTCCAGCAAAAAATTGTGCTATTTTTATTTGTGGAGATGTTTTAAAAAATGTGTACTATATCACAGAAATCAGAGGTGACTAATTGGTATTAGGCTTATTTTTATATAAATTTTGCAATAGTGTGAAATTACTAATCTTACCAATAAAAACTTTAAAAAATGCGCTGAAAACCGGTAAAATTCAGGGAAAATTGTTGGAGGAAACCGCCCTGATAAAAAAAATTGAATAATAATTGTGGAACACCCCCCCCCATCGCTATCCGTATGTCGTAGAGATGAAATCCAGAGTAAATTAATCTTCGACAAGAAGACCATTGCAGTGTTAAGGTCGCATTATGGAACACGAGCGTAAACAGATACCAAGTATACATTCTATAAACTATTTCAATGCAGTAGTGGGAGGGATCATAGATACTTTTGACAACAATTGTTCTTTTCAAAGAACCTTTTAAATACCAATGACCGATTTTTTCTTGAAATTCTCAGTTTTAAAGTCGCATTTAAAAGAGACTGCGTTTTTTAAAAATATTTTCTCGTTAATATATCTTAAATACTGAGGCGATTTTTTCGCTCCCAGGAGGAATGTCGGAGGCGGCTTCGCCCGATTTGAAAGCCCGCGTCTCGCAAGTGCGGGTGTCGCGCCGGGCACCGCCTGCTCCGCCCTCGCTTGCGCTTCTTTTGCTGGCCGCCGCCAGGTGCGTGCGTGTGCTCCGTTAGGTTTACGGCTGCGGAAAGTTATGGGCACATCGGTGGCGGCTGCTTTAATATCGCTGCGACCGGCGGATGTCCGGTTTATCGGCCCGCTCCGCTCCCCTCCCCTCCCTACCCCTGCTGTCGCGTTTAGCTGTGAGGGCGCCGCCCCGCTTTTCGACTTCTTATCCACGCTCTCTGTGTCTACTCTTCGTTTCTTGTCAAATCTATTTATTCGTGATACTGGAGAGGCAATTGTATACGAAAATGTAGCTCCAGAGTATAACTGTAGGGAATTATCTTATTGAATTAATGTTGTTTTGGGTGCAAATTCTGCGGGAAATTTAAAATGTGGATATATTTGAACAATGTAAAGGGCTTTTCTTGAAATAAACAGTTAACATGATTATTATATAGTTTAGCATGTCTTGACATCTAGGCTCATATTTTATCTTCAATTATTTGATAATCCTGGACAAGTTAATGGATACCGTCAACACATTTTGTTAATAAATAATTAAAACTGTAAATAACTTTTCTTCAATTCAATTTTGCTAAATGGTTACATTTACATTTTACATTTATGATTCTCATATGTTTAGAAAGGGGTTAAATTAGTTAATATAATCAATTAAATGCCATTAAATATGTTTGTTTTATTTACTTGGCCATAAGAAGCCAATTCCACAATTCATTGTTTCCCACGTCTTCGTATATTACTATTTGTCTACTCCATATCCATTCATGAGGATTGGTTCCTCGTCCAGGACAGGATTTGAATTTCATTGAATTTTTTTCTGGAACACTAGCTTAGTCGGTTTCTTTGTATTTCTCTCGCCCTTTTTTCTATTCATAATTAATCTTGTCTCGTCAATTTGAAGTCAGTGGAAAATTCGATTACGCAATGTGAAAGTGTGTGTCCTTTCATCGTTTCAGTATATGGTTTAAAATAAAAATTACTAGCTCCCGAGTGAAAGATAATGCATACATTTAGCTTATTTATCCAATCGTTCATACTATTGTTTCATATTAATAGGAATAAATTGTCTCCATTAAGTCACGCCGATGCACCAGAACGCGCGTGGCTGAGGGTATCTAATGTTCCTGTAGGTTGTCTGGCGTTGAAGGGAAGGTATCGCTTTGACTTCGTCGATCGCAGTTGTTGATTGATTGGAGGTGGAACACCCAAGGTAAGCGCCCCTCGAGGTGCGGTTTCGCCCTCTGCACCTCGTCTCCCGCGGGCTCGCTCGTCGCGGCGGCTGCCCACGTGCTCGGCGTGGCAGCCGGTGGGCGTGTGCTGTTTCGGCTAAACCAAGACAATTTGCAGAAGTCTGCCACAACCTCAGTTTCACACAATGTTAGAAAAAGAAGGTATATTTTTACATCGTATTCTCTGTACTTCACATGTGTTGTGTAAAGATGTGTTACGTTTGTGGAATGGACTCTACGTATCCCAGACCTCCACAACCCTTACAAGAACGTTTGTAGAACAATTGTTTCATTTAGAATCTATCTAATATTAATGTGGCCGTTATTAAAGTTTCAGCGCGACCTTGTGTTAATTAAAATGTCAAGAAATTGTTTGAAAGCTGCACTTCAAGTGCGAATCGACTGCTTACCTGGATCGTTGTAGAACTGTCTCCGTGAGATATCGAGGTCGCAAGTGCACGTGTCCGTGGAGGCCGTTACGAATGAATATGAGTTTCTCTTTACGAGTGGACACTATGGTTAACTCATTTGCTGATGAAAAGGAAGAGCTAACTTTCTAAAACGGTTTAGTGAACAGCAGGCGCTTGGAGGGCGGAGTCTCTTTCTACTGCGCTGCAAGAGTGCGGAGCGAAATCGGCTCGTGCGTTGCGACGGTTTGCGAGTTGTAAAAGTGGAAAGTCGCAAGAAAGTGACGTTCCGTTTTCAAAGGCGTTAAGAGTATGAATGTGTTAGTCGTGTACGAGTATAAAATGTAGAAAGTGTGAAAGGGATAATTATCGGGAATTCTTAAGTTTCTGTGAATTACTTCTTATCGAATAGAAATAAAATGTTAATATAACGCTGTATTATTTACGACTCCAAAAACATATGCTTTCAATCGAACTTATTAATTGCTCCCTCGTTGAACGGTTTATTAACTATCAACTTACTGTTAGTAATATTTTACTTGAAATAAACGTGGTGCATGTTTCCTGTCGTTGAGTCGACGTTCCCGAGTTTCCTCCAGTGCTAGATTTGGGGCGAGTGTCTGGTGTGTTTCTTCCAAGACACAGCCACATGCCGTAGGGCCGTGCGAAGTCTGGGCGGAGTCTTCGGCATCAGCGTGGGCGAGTTTAGACGCGACCAGGCCCAGGGGGAGGGGTGCGCCAGTGCGCGTCTCCTGGCTGGTGTAGCTCAAGGAGCCCGGCGCGGCACATTATCTTCAACTTTATTTAAATAATTTAGTCTTTCTCGTACTTAATGATTTTCAATTTTGCAAGTAAAGATATTTTCAAAGTTAAAAATCTCACATTGTGTAGTTCACTTTCTGAGACACCCCGAATTTGGGAAGCAGTTGTTGACAGTCTAGCCGTGAAAGATATCCTAAGCCCAATGAAGATATATTATCGCAATTGGCCCTTAGAAGCAAATATTCTGCTGAATAAAACCACACATTCTTCCTAGGGCTTTGCACACGAGCTTCAGGGGATGCCGATTTTTCGACTATCCGCGCCGGGTATCCATCATGTCCCTCCTGGGGACTCATCTTAACATTTACATTAACACTGCAATACATTAATATTTTAACAAAAGCAATCTTCACGAATACTGCAATAACCTAGTGCAGTTTATATTCAGTACAATAGTTTTGATATAGCAAGCATCTCAAAAAGTTGACGTTCTATTACGCAACACGTGAGTAACGAATATTTAAAGGCGCGCGTGTCGCATGACGTGAGCCGGAGCAGACTTGACCCAAATATTTCCTTTTTCAGGCAAAATAGAAACTGTCTCATTGGCCTTTAATTTTTCGCGGATGTCTAGCGAAAGTAAAGACCCCTGTCAAAAGGCAGAAGGCTTCATTGGAAGGCATTGGATAATAGATTGCAAGGAGTAATAATATACACGTAGTGTGAGTATTTTTTATAAGGATCCCCCACCGCTGCGTGGGCGGGGCGCGAGCGCTGGAGCGCCCAGACGCCGTTTGTTTGCGCAGCGTCGGCGCCCGCCGAGTGCGCGCGCCTTGTATATTTGTTTGCGGGCGCCGGCAGCGCTGGCTTCGCTGGCGGCGCTGGTCGCCGGCGACGGCCCCGCGGCCTGCCGCCCGCTCTCCACCTCGCGTCAGGCGCCGCCACTGCCACTCGCCACACCAAATCACTCGGGCCAAGGCTTTATTCGTAATCAAATAATCGCTTAGGAAAATGCCTATTTTATTCTATTGAACATATTTAGTGGCTTTTGGGATATGTGTACGAGGTATGACAAGGGAAACATTCTAAGTTTGATTTGGAATTTGCTTGCCTTGTGGAGATTTATCTGTGTAAATACCTTTTTGGTAAGGTATTTATAGAGTATTAAGGTAAGGAATCTGCATGACCTTGTCTGGACTGAAGACGTTATTTGCGTTTGTAAGTCACATTTAATATATTCGATACTTGAAAGCTCACTTTTGTAGCTGTTGACCTTATTCCAGAAAGATAAGGAAAATTGTTAATTCGAAGAATTTAACTTTTAATTCTCTGGCGTAGGGCCTATTCGCCACTCGTCAGCTGTCACTTTAGTAAATGCCAGGAATAAAAGTTTTGTAAGGAAATATTCATATAGAGTCGGCATTGCACAAGAACAAGTATCGAATCGTGATACCAAATAATACTGAAGGAAATTGGGAGAGGATATTAGCTAGCGACAAACATTTCTATATGAAAATGTCAGAATTACTTCCGTATTACTCGTATGTAGTTCATTTAATGGGGGAAAATGAGTTGGTAAATTGTTATCTTTTGTGTTAAAAAGAAACCGAGATATTTATATTGAATGTTTTGTGATTCTAAATATTTCGAGAAATATCTAAGTTTGTTCATTCCGTATTATTGCATTTTAAGTGCCGTTTCCGCTTCTAAAACGTACATTTTAGTGCGTTTACATCCCATGTCTAGACCTCGCGCTGCTTTCTTTCTGAGGGATGGAGCTGGTGAAGGTTCATTTAGAAAAACCGTGCACTGTAGGTGAATTCGTGCTCACTGATTCCAATATGGTTTGCACATTGTTTAATATGTAACTGTTATATACATGCTACTTTATCAGCAGATATTATTTACATGTATGCAGTTTCGTGGTTTTGTTTTAGAATGTCGAAGACGTTAAGAAGAATAAAATTGAAATTGTGTTGTATCATTCATTCAGTTTGCGTTAGTTGCTAAGAATATAAGACTTACGTTTATCAGTTTTCGCATAAGGACAATTCTATATTTTGACTAACATTGCTTAAACTAGCTCAACAAAAACCCCATAGCTCATTATACCATGAATATGTGTTTATCTGGAGTTAATTTATCGTAATTATTTCGTTTATATGGCCAAGCCTGAAGAGAAGCGTTCGCTCCTCTCAAAGCAGCGCCGAGTGCAGAAAACGGAGGAAGCGTGTGTGACGGCGAGTCGTGGCGCTGCTTGCCTGCCGAGGGCGAGGGCGCGGGCACGTGCTGTCTGGGGCGCCCTGCGCGGAGGAGGCGTCCTTGCGGGGGGAGTATTTATAGGACGTCCGCGGCGCCGCAGCCGCACCGCGCTCGATACGGAGGGCAAGCACAGGCGCCCCGCCCCCCTCGCCGGGCCCATCTCCCGCCGCGACCCGCATGCGCCAGATACGCCCAATGTTTATGAACTCTCACATCATCGGTTGTACGCTCTCTTTGTGCATTGGGAGGCAGCGCAAGAGCACGGACTGTGGCTTCAAGGAAGAAATGGTTTATTTGTTGATTTAGTGGCTCGTTTTAGTTTGTTTTTTTGGCTCGTTTTAGTTGATTTTTTTGTTCTAGCATGTTCATCTTTTCATGCTAATTATCTTCATTGTTTCCTCACAGCGCGTAATAAATTAGGATTTTAGTATTTCTTTTTCTGAACTCCTTTCCCTGAATTCTATTGTTCTTTAGTTTATATAAATTGAGGGCACGTGGGGCATTAGAAGGTTAGCAACCCTAAGCGCGGTGATGCTACCCAGAGAAATGACTCGTCATAACTTGCTAGTGGTGACGCAATCTGGACATCTTTTCACTTGAAATCTAGATACTCAAATAAATCAAACCTACTGTGCCTAGGTGAATAAATTAATAGTATTTTGAAATTATTTGGGGGAGTCCATTCTTCCACTGGTGTACAAATAGCGTCGTTGACTGAGACCTCAAAGGCGAAGTGGTGTTCGAAAAAGATTTACAAATCTTTACAATACAGGCTGTAAATGTTGTGGTAGGTGGTTGTAGGTGTTGTAGCCCAACCTTCTCACAACTTTCGAAGCACGCAGTTAAAATCGTGATACGTTGCCGGTCTCGTTCGATACTTCACCTGCATGAAACAGGTGTTACAGTTTTGGCAAACAAATCTGATGACAGCATCGTCTTAACTGTTCACTCGTTACTTCTCACCACAATTCAGAGAATAAGGTTATCGTTTATAAGAGATCCTGAGCGAAATGTCGAAACCTTTCATAAAATTTTCCAAACTTAGTGAATTCAGCCGTTGCCTCCGCTGCGCGCTCTCCGCCCCCTCGGGCGTGCGCGCGCCTGTGGCGGTGGCCGCCGCCGCCCCCGTCAATTAGCGCCAAGTTTAATTGCCGGCTGCCTGGAGCGCGGGCCGCTCGGGGCCTGGTGTAAACCGCCGCCACTGTCGCGTCCGCCTCGGAGGGCCCCTGCGCCGCCCCGCGTGGAGCACCCGGTAATTGGCTCTGCTCCCAGCCCCGAGCGCCGCCCCCGCGCGCACGCACCCCACACAATCGATAGCGCGCGGTGGCCCGCCGCCAAGAGCCGCCAAATGCGGGCGCGGGCGGGGAGGCGCGTGTGTCGGGAAATCTCCACCCGCGTGGTCCGTTTCAGCCCGGCCCCGCCCCCCGCCCCCGCCCCCGGCCTGGCGGCCTCGTCGGCGGCCGCGTTGGGCGCGCGGAGGGGCCTGCTCGCTCGTGTTTCCGCTGTCGTCTCGCGCTGGCACGTACTTCAGATTGGGGCGGCGCAGGTCTTAGGAAGCGTTTCCCTTCCCAGATAGCCCGAGGCGATGTTAAATCCGAGAACGCGAATTGAAGGAAATACTGCATCTCATTTTCATGTCCTTTTGTCACGAAGGGAGGAGCACGTTAAGAGAGCGACTGCATTTTTTGTTCGTCTCAAGTGTAGGATCTTTGCTGAATTTCAACCGTAAATGTAAAATGTGATTATTCTGCGAATGATGATGAATTTGTTACTTTTTTTTGTAGTGTGTTCTCGTGGGTAGTTATCTATATTTGCAAGCGCATACGATTTACTCATCGGAACAAGGCCTTTGTATTTGCTTGGAATTTTTTTCTGTTGCGTTGTTACGTAAGGAGGAATGGGTTTCATGATGCGTTATGGTCTCAAAGTGCGCGACAAATATGGTCTAATGAGGCTTCTTGACATTCAAAATGAAACGTTTTGAGAGTTATGCTCCTGGCGAAACTCCAATGCGTCATCGCCACAAACGAGCTGACTGCCGGTCCGCGGGCGCTGCTGCTGTCGTCGAGAAGAGGGTGTTCGCTGCAACCGCGCAGTCTTGCCGCCTTTGCGGACCCCTCCCTGTATCTTACCCTTTCGTGGCTCCCTCACCTGCTCCCGCTCACTTGCACTTCACACCTCTTACCTGTGCTCTTTTCTTGTGTTGGCCTGCTCCGTTTTTCAAGCCCACGTCCTCTTTCTCCTCTCTCTCTCCCCTGCTCCCCTTCGCCCTTGCCGCTGCTGTCCACCCCTTTTTCTCCGTCGCGGCGCCTTTGACACGCTTCGCTTCGCGCGTCGCAGCTCGGCGCTGGCGTTTTTATCGCCTGCGCCCCGGCCCGCCCCGCCCCGCGTGGGCGAGCTGCCTTTTTGCGCGTGGGCGGCGGGGCCGTCGCATCGCGTCGCCTGTGTGCGCGCGCCAACGCCAACACCCACACCCACACCGACATCCTCGCCGCCTGCACGTCCGCTCTGGCCTTCCGCCTTGGGAAATCGGACAGGTTGCACACTGCTCGGCACGTGCTCTTTTTCTAGGGGTCTGCGAGCGTTTCAAAAACCTAGCTTCTGAAGTTTGTGCTTCGGAGAACCTTGGCTATATCCGTCCTGCGACAGCTTTCGAAAATCCCCGCCTCCCTCTTCCTTTTTCAGTGATCTGCTGCTCTAGTCTGTCTTTCGTGTTAATTGATTATCCATTAGAATATGATAGGGGAATCTCAGTAAAGCTGCCATCTAAAACTCATCCAGTTATAATTTTAAAGTTTAAAACATTCCCTTAGAGTTGTACTGACGAAAATAAACAGATTGTGATAAAATAAAACCGTGCCGATCATTACTCGGGAATTGACATTTCCACATGCCTGGACAACGTAGTAGCATGTGCCGATGCCTCAGGTTGTTAAAAGCGTGTGTTGCGTGATTCTTTAGGTCGTGTCGTCATTTGTTTTCTGTTTATTGCATACAGAAAACGTCACCGCCGAGACATTTTTTATCGTGAGCATATGGTAGGCAGGAAAAATAATGAGTTCTATCAATAGTGTGAATGGATAACATTTATTAAATTCCCCTCACTGCCGGCCCGCCCCGACCATGCCCCTCCCGCATCGCTGCCATTCTCTATCTATTCTCAGAAGATGATCGTACTATTGGAATCTATATGAATCTAATATTCGGGTTATATTGCAACGTCTTCATTTTTCTTGTGGTCCCTCAGAGAGTATTTTGCAAATGGTCTCGGCAACCTCATTAAATGCTGCTTCAGTCTTTTTCCTCTTGTTATTGCCCATGCCTCTGCTCTATCAATAGGACTGGAACCGCCATAGTGCTGTAGCGGGGTTGTCCAATGGGCGGCCTTTGCATGCATGTCGGGCGAGAGCGTTGTGCACCTAGCGCACGCGCTCTGCCGGGGTCAGCACCCTCTTTCTGTGCAAATAGTAGGTTGCTTACACTTCAAGATCTTTTCGGTCAATCCAGACATTCAAAGTCATCCCAATGTGTTTTCCCGCGTTATGAACGATAAGGCCTGATACTATACATGGTTCTACCCCCCCCACACACACACACACCTCCCACCGTTTCAGTGCTAACTGTCGAGATCAACTAGACGGGGTCACGTGTGGTTCGCAGGAGTACTGAAAATATGGGCTGCAACCATATTATTTTTAATATATTATTTAAAGCGATATTATTTATAATATCGCACCCTCCTGCCCGTACTTCGGTTTGTCCAATCCGGATTCTTTTGCAGCCGCCGTCAAATGTTCCCTGGTACGCGCAGTGATTTCAGTGTTGAACAGTGGAGTGGGGATTCAGCAACAACGCGACGTTTGCGCGCGCGTTCAAGTATCATGTTGGAGATTTGAAAGTCAAACATCAATAGACTCAACTCCTTATTGTATGGCCAGTTTCATTTTATTCCTTATTGTTCAATGACGTTTGCCCCTCCCCCCTTTGAAAATGAATTATGACATTTAAAGATATTTTCGAAATTCTCTCAAAATATTTTGAATTTGTATGCAAATTCCACATACGAGAGGAATGCATGCACATTATTCACAATTGACTATAGTACAGTTAGTGTATAAACAAGTGCAGAGTAGTCTAATATTCCTGCAAGTTGTGTTCGTTCCAACGCGAGATGTTTGCCCATTTTCTAAAATGCGAGCTAATGAAGTGGTGGTGGACTGTACAAGCGTTGACGATTTGTTTACAAAACCTCATATTACTGAACGTAAATCATGATGCACATAGTTCTACCAATGGCGTGCTGGCCAATGCCGAGGGTTTGTTACTGTTTCGTCAGACGTGCGTTTCGCTTTTTATATGCGAAGCGTATTCGCGTATCTGAGAAAATCGTGATAAGAGACAAGTTGCTTGGACGGAACGGCGCCAACATTTGCGTAACTCGGCCGCCCGCCGCCGCTGCCCCACTGCAACGCAACTTTCTCACAGCTGCGTCGTTAGCTGCTAAAATCACTTCCAACACGTAAAACGATAGCGTTTGGTGGCGGTTGCCCCAAGCGGTGTGCAAGGTGAGCGTGAGTCACTGAAAATGGCTCACGTACATCACGCTCTCTGGCCACGAGTGTTTGCCCAGGACTTTGTGAAGTGTCGGCGTCCTCTCAAGAAGTGGTTTTCATACGGTGCGTGGTAACGCATATCACAAACGTCGCGCCTAGCGTTGCCAAGTGTGTCCAAGATAATTTAGCGTGCTGAATTTTCTTCACGGATGTAATGAACTTGGGACCTAACGAAAGGTTTAGAAACGCCCGCGAAAATGTTTACCTGTGCTTTAAGCCAAGTGAGTTACAAAGAGAAGTACATTTAAAACGATAGAAGACCGTCGCTTTTCTTTGCTAGTAAGTTTGTGGGAGAATTTGGGGTCTGAATTATTGATTACTATTGGTATTCGTAGTTTAGACACGGATTATTGAAACAACGCTATGAATGAAACTTGCACTTGACTCGCAGACACAGGTAGTAACTCGTAAGTCACAAGGATTTCTCTTTCATCTTCGTACACGTGGAGGACCATTGAATTCAGGATTCAGTGGTACCCGTTCGTGCCGAGAACTACTTTGTAAACGCTACTTCATCAGCAGTTGTGCATTGGCATAGTAGAGAAACTTTGAGCATATTATTGGGTAGTTTTGACATGCTAAATCTTCAGAGAGAAATGAAGTGTTAAACTTTCATCTTTTCCATTACCTCGTTAAACTTGTAACGTTGGGATGTCTCATCACAGCCCTCACAGGAGTTGATCACGCAGGGAAATCGGGAGCGGAGACAATACTACTCTTACCCAGCGGCCTTACAGGCACATTCTAAATGGTGATACCCGTTTTCTATTGAACAATAATTTTATTGCTTGTATTATTATTGTTATTAATATTGGTGTTGTAGTTTTGAGAAAAATTAACGTTGCCTTCGAATTTTAATTTTTTTTAACCTTAAACATACGTTTTTATTGCTTAGAAGCATCATTCATGTCAAAATCGAACTGCGCTTTGACAGTGTAGGGAGAGATGTCTAGGGAGTAACAAGTGTGTAGGGAGAGACGATACGCTGAACAGTCGATTTGAAAAAGGACCTAGCTTCGCTCGGTCTATGATGATGATGATGATGATGATGATAGTTGTGCCATTGGCCGCTCCCTGGCGCGGAAGCGAGTGCGCGTGTGGAGCGGCACTGAATGGGGGGGGGGCGTCGCGTCGCGTGCGCCGACGAAAAACGGAGGTTATTAGCAATTAGAGAGCCGAGGCCAGCTCGGAGCGCGCACCCGCAAGGAACTTTTTCATTCGATGGCTGCGGCGCTCCGCCCTCCTCCCCTCGCCCCAGGCGACGCTGCAGCATTGGACGGCGCGCTGCTCTGGCTGGTTTCTCCGATCAACCAGGCGAAAGCCAGAGGAGTACCTTCACAAACGGGCCAAGAACCGCACACGATAATCTTCGCTTCGTTCTTAACACGTGCGTGTGCATGCACTACACCACGATATAAATCGGGACCAATCTGGAGATCAGAGATTGTCCCGGCTGGGGGGTGGCTCCGCCGGGGTGGGGGGCTGAAGTGGGAAATCCTGCGAAACATCGTATAGGTTGGTGCCGGATATCACGTTGCAGGGGACATAAACTCTTTTGCCGGGATATAACATGCAGTACTCGTACGGGACTAATGACCTAAACACTGATGCTTTTCCCTTGCCCCGGTCAATGAACCCTGCCTTTCGCTAGCTCAATGGTGTGCGTCTCCCGTCCGTTTTCTTCGTCCCCACCCTTGTGCGCTTCCTTCGCGCCCAACTCGCGGCGGCTGTGCCCTTTTCTTCTCGCCCGTTGGCCCCGTCCCGCAAAGCCCGTCGCCCGCACGCGACGCGCCCATTGCGAGGTGGCGAGACGATGCCGCCGTCGGGGCGATTTGCAGTGGACCTTCGATGTGGCGTGGTCGGTCTGTTGGGGCGTGTCGGCTCGTTGGAGCGTGTGTCAAGTCGGAAGTCCTCTTCGGTGACGAAAGTTATCTCATGATTTTGCGAACTTTACTTAGTGAATGAATTAAAGGGAGCGGTAGTCAAGGTTTGGAATAACAAAAGGAAACTACTTGCAATTTTGTAAATGGAATTTCTTTCGTTGTTTAAAAAGAAAGCAAAAATATTCATCCAATCAAGTCTTATGTTGCCATGCAACATTGAGTGTTGATTTCGAAATAGTTTCATCGTTTATTTTTTCTTTTGTATAAGCTTTCTCTTGAATTTAAAAATCCTTACTTATTAGGGTTGCAAACATTTAATCCTAGATGTTGACATATATTTAGGTTAGGTTACTCCCTTTCTATCGCACCAGAATGTTGGTGCTTACAAATATGCGAGTAAAGCTCTCTTTGCCAGCTATTATTCCCACTATTGAAGTAGGAATATTGCAGATTGGCTTTGACTTTTTGCATTATTTCCGGGTTTACATTGTGATTATGATATTTTCTGAATTAACATATTAGCTTGATCTTTCAGCGTATTCCAGACAAAAACGTGGATTAGCGTATTTGTCGTTGCTTGTGAGTGACCGGCGGCACCTGGCGGCCCATCCAGTGCGCGGCGTCCAGCTCCTCCACACGGCCTAGCGTTTGTTAAATTGGGCTCGTCCTTTCTGTCACTGGCATTCACACAGTTTGCCATAATCGGAAAGAGAGAACTAGGCGCACAAATGTGGAGAGATATATACTTTTTTTTAAGCGATGCGCTTTGTTTATTTCATCTCTATCTCACGAATTTAAGTGCAGGGCGTTGTAGTTTTAATAATCATCGTTTGAAGTTATTTATTTCCTTTCATAAATATTCCATTTATCGTTTAAGTTCCTTATACACTTGTGTAGGGACTCTCTTAAACTCTTATAATTGTTTTCAGTGTCTGACGTATAGGGTGGTAATGTTGTTCTCTGTGCCGAAAATAATGAAGCTCCAGAGCGTGTGTTCGGTCGAACAAAGTAAACTTGCAGGAATATCTAATCGTGGGGAAGCCAAGAGGTTAATCGCGTTGCGTGCCCTACGCAGCCGATTAAAATAGCTTTAACGGCGTCGCATGTCGTCAAACGTTTAACAAGATTTGAAATTCAGCAACGTGTCACTCGGCGGCTCGTCCCCTGCAGCTTATGTGCAGCCCTCACTTGCCCCCGGCCCCGCTCTTGTGTGTCACTCGATTCCTCCCCAACTACATCCATCCGCCTTCGCTTGCATCGCGTGGATGTCGCAGCCTTCGTGCACGAGCGTGCGACCACGCTGGCGCAGGTTAGCCGGCGGGCGCCGCTGCAGCCTCTCGCTGCCGTGTCCCGCAGGGCGCATTGCATTACGTGGCAAATGGAGGTAAATTTATTTAATGGAGTTAGCGAGGGAGGGAGGGCCGCGCCGCGCCGGGTGGCGCTGTTTGATCTACGCCCGAGCGATAGCGCACCCATATCACCGGCAGCAACGCTGGCCAACGCCCGTCCCCCGGCCCGCTCGACAGCCGGAGACATGCTTAAAAGAGTATTCATTTCATAAATGACAATTTACAACATGTTAATGATAATTTAATTCAATTACCTGCTGTTGTTTAATGAATATTTGGATACCGAGCGAAATTATTCGGTCGCTTCATTTCATTTATTTCAACTGGTAACGACGGGACGAAGACTGAGCCAAAGATTCAGAAGCGACGACAATATCTTGTTTGTTCCGAAAGAATTCGAAAACAAGCGTGACAGATTCTTGAACTTCTTTCCGCCCGATAAATCCGAATGCATGCTCATTACACAGGTTTGAAGTTTATTGAAATTATATTCTAGCAAAGCCAATTGGTTCTGAATTACTCATTTGTGGAAATTCAAATGAATCCTACAGCAAACATCCTGGTTATATTTGCTTCCGAATATACTAATTTTCAGTGTTATTGAACGGTATTGAAATATTTCCTTTCAAAGCTGTATTACGTTCATTTATTTATGGAAATAAATCATGCAATACAGCTCTAAATGTGTAAATCGCGCAAACCAGTAATTAACTGGAGTGGTCGTCATCCCGCAAAGCTCGTGTAGATCGCGGGTCGCTCGAAATCAGGTGTGCGTAGGTAACGCGGGCGCACACACAGGCCGGAGCGCTTTGCAGGTGAACGCTGCGCTGACCACGACGCTCCGCCCCCTCGGTGCAGCCCTATCGCTCAGCGCGCGCCACCCGCCACTGCTCAGTCCCACGCACCTCCCATTGTGCTGCCCTCTCCCAGCGCTCCCGCCGCGCGGGGCGGCCCGCTCGTTACTGGGCGCTAATGGATATGCGGAAAAGCGTATGCAGCCCATTTATAAGCCTGTCAGCGACGGCGTGTTATCGGCGGCGCGCTGTCCGCGATCGTCCCGGGGATAATCGCCAACGCCCCCACCGCCGCACCGATTGCCGCCCCCCTCGCGCGATCGCGGGGCCGCCATTTTGGCGCAGCTGCACCCGGATTTCCTGAAAGGGGATTGGGAGTATTGAGTTTTGCCTTCCATCAGGCATTAGACTTGCATACGACGTGTGCGAGACGTGGCGATTCCGCGTTGTGAATGACGATTAAACAAGATTTTCGCAGTGGAGTTGCCGGGGCTTGACGGTGTCAAATATTTTTGCAGACAGAAAATTCTCAGCTGGTAGATTGTTTTCCCGTAAAATTTGTTGAGGGCGTATGGCTTGCTGCTACAGTGATATTCAAAAATTTCCATATATTTCAATTAGATAAATGATTAATTGGCAATCTTGCTCAAATAATACATTTTTAGTTCAGTTAATAACCAAAAGTTGTTTTAGCCTCCCCTAACGAATATCTGAAGGTAATGATATTTTTTACCCAATCATAAACAGAACTAAACTCCGGTGCTTAATTTACGTCAGAAATATATCCTCTTTGGCACGAACACCGACTGCGAACTGAAGTGCAAAGTTTCACGAAGAGATCGTACCACGTCAGCGTCTTACGTCTACGTAATTGCACATATTCTTTGCTTAGATTAATCCTCTTCATTTACTCAAACATTCGTGTAGTGATTGCGTACGCACGCGTTTTGTGCACCCCGTGATATGCTATATCTTGCGCAATATCCTTGAAATTCTCATTTTTTTGTACTGCAGATAATTCAAGTAAATTTATTTCATCATTGTTTTCAGGAATCTCATGAGTTCAATTAAAAATAATTAAATGAAATTATTCATAATATTTTATGAATGTGTTAAATGATGCCTAATTTTTCTTGAAATTATGTATTCAAAAGGCACAACTATTTTTCTATGTGCGAGATCAGGTTGGCTGTTAAGGAATCACAATAATAGGAAATGATACAAAGGTTTTGCTAAAAAAACTAAATTGTCAAGAATATTTGGGTATAAACTTTATAGTCGTAGTCGTATTGGCGTCCTGCGTCAAACATGCCGGGAAAATAACTCTGAAAATTCAGATGAAGCTCTCCTCATCGTATTTTAGAATAATTTACGCAAGAGGCCTCCCTGGAGTTTTAAATTGGATAATTTGTTGCTCCTGTTAGTAAGAACGCGAAACTTGTTTCCACCATTTTAGAAAGCCTTGTGCATTCCTGGTCTAAATATATTAGATGTGACATCGCAAATAAAATAAATAATAATCAAATCGGCAGTAGATAGAAAGTAAGTGTCCCAAAAAAGTGGAGGGATTTGAGTGTAAGGCCATGACTTGGCTGAGCGTGAGCGCAGTGACTCAATCGCCGGCACGCGGGGGCCTATCGCGCGGCCATCAGCGTCGCCGGGTGCCGAATCCGCCTGCGGTGCGTGCAAGGAACGACGCCCCCCACCCGCCCCCACCCGCGCCGGTCAATCACGCGTCGCTCGCCGTCAAGGCAAGATTCAGACGCTAGAGCCGCCGCTTATCTTGGACTGCCAATTACTTTACAGTACATTTTAAAAGGCTCTTGTCACTTTTTTAAAATTATGAAGCACATTTTTAATGCTACATTTTGCACAAGATACGGTGTACGATTGGAATACATTTTATAGAGTAACTGTTGTGCGCAGACGATTCGTTTGGAGCTGCCGGAGAAAATGAAATAGAGGCGACGCTACGTGAACAACGTATTATCTCCACCAAGAGTCCAGTCATTGCACAAGTATTGAGTAGCATGCCGGACGCAGCATCACCGACAGTGTTTATGTGAGCAGAAGTATGAAACTCGAGGAGCCTTGTCGTTCGGTAAGGGCGTAGTAGCGAACGGCGTCGCGCCGAAGCTGTAACTGGCGGCGGCGAGCAAGGCGATCGAGCGCTGCTGCGGAAGCGCTTTTTGCGGTCTACGCCCCCGGCAGGCGGCGCGGTTTCACGGCCTGTTGCGCCGCCCACCCCACATCCGCCGGCCAAGCCCCGTGCAGTTGTCGCGGCGCACCTCGCCGTTTCTTCCTTGGCTGTCGGACGCGGCGCGTTCGTTTTCGTAGGGTTGTAAGCACTTTGGTGCTCGCTGAGTTTTGCAGTCAGCAAAGTGGGTCTCTCAATGTCCCGATACGTTTCATATTTTATCAGTTTGACAAATGAAACGCGATCGCTTGCGATTCCCTGGTGGGTCATCGCCTGTCAATGACCGAAACAAGCGGAATACAATGGAAAATCTGAATATCGGTGGCTATGTCTTACAGTCAGGTTTCAACCTCATCTGTATTAATAACCTTCCGCATTTAATTAACTCTGTGCTCGTTAAACCTGTGAGACTTTTCTTATAAAAGAAATTTGCGTAAGTTACCTCCAGTCTTCCGATCTTAGCCAACCTTCCCAACAAGCATGAATGCGAATGATATGACTATTCTGTGCAAAAATGTGTGGAGTCTTGTGAAGTAAACATTTATATTATCACATTCCATGTTTATTACAATTGTCCTCGGCACTTTTGTTGAAAAAATAATCTGAGTTGATTGGTTTTGAGACCCAGTGTGCTAATAAAAAGTGACTTGAAATTTGTAATGGTCAACAAATGAATGGTTAATGAATAGGTAATGTAAGTTCTTGAAAATATTAAAATATTTTAAATAAATGGAAACGGGAAATCGGGTGTGTTGCGTGCTTTCCTTAAATGCATTTCTGGGATATATGGCAAAATGATACGTAGCAGGTACTTGGATTATATTTTTTTGAACGAAGTTGACCCAGAATTTAACCAGTTTTCGGGGGACGGTAATTCAAAATGGGTCGTAATATTCATTATGTTCGTTATGTGAGTTTACCCAGTTTTAATTGTACTATGTCTTTATTTTAATGTGTGCCAAAAATTAAGTCTACGAGAATATTCATCAGTGTTGTTTCTCCTTAAATAATTCTTCTTGCAATACCAAAATTACTTTTAGTGGAAATTTGAATGTGAATCTCGGCACTTGTTCAGCAACCGATTCAGTTCAGCATGTGGCTTCGGTGAGCGAATCGGTGATGCGCGCCATCTGAGCGACCTGTTCGAGGCCCCTTCGCCCCCTCGCCGGCCTCGGCCACTTCTTTATTAGTTTGTAGAAGCCCTCCATCGTTTTTATTTTCGACTTCTCTTATTATGTTTACTTCGTATCGTCGCGAAGAGAGAAAATAGTGGGGTGACGTGTGTGTGGTTTCCTTTCCGCGTGCTGGGCGTGTGCAGTCCGGGCAGCGCGCGGCCCTCGCGCGGCGCGGCCCCGCCCCCGATCAGGAGGATTTGCGCTAAGCCGAGCTATCTGCGCCGAGCGGCTTGTCGCGGCGGCGGTGGCGGCTGCCTGCCTGCGAGCGCGTTGGCGGAGGGGAAGGGCTCGCGCGGAGAGCAGAGGAGCGACAGCCGCAGAGCCGGAGGGGGCGAAGCTCACATCGATCTATGCGGGCCCGACGCGGTCGCCCGTCCGCCGCACGGCCTGCCCCCTCCTGCTGGTTGCCGACGGCCACGAATCGCGCACTCTTTTCAAAAGAGCCTTAATAATTGGACATTAAATTCTAGTTTTGTCACAGCGACTCGAAAGAGCCGCAATAAGAGGCGATTTTGCGAAGTGAATGGCAAAAATGCTTGTCGTGTCTTGTTCAGATATTCGTACTACATTCGTGACTAGTGATGTGACAAATAACCTCTTATATATTTACTAAGTATGCTTGCATTTTGTCTCCTGGGAAGAGAACATGCGCATTTTGGTGTGAGTTACATATTTTCTTTGTAATGTGACTTATTTTGTCCTTAATGAAATTGAAAACGCATTTTAAAGTGTAAGGTTCACTGCGGTATTTCTTCGTGACATGTTGCGTTGAATTGTAGTCAGTAAATAAAATTGGAACACTAGATCCTTAACATATTAGTAGAATGAGAGAAGAGTGCTTCGTGTTCGGAAAATACGCTGCCTAAAGGAAATGCCGAAGTGCGAACGACGGCGTGCGAGGCAAGCGGCGCTGCCGCCCGTTCGCCTTCCGCAGGGTGCCTCTGCGGCGGCGGCGGCGGCGGCGTGGGCACGACAAGCAAATTGCGGGGCCGACCTCTCCGCGCGACCTCGCCAGAGGTCAGCTTTCCCCTTCGCTGGGCGCGACCCAGATGTGACCCCGACGCCCCGCGCTCCCGCACCCGGCCCCGGCCCCCGCCCCCTTCTCCGCCCACCCGCTCTCTCCGTCTCTCTCTGTCTCCCTCGTTGCCGTCGACGCCGCTGTCATAGTTGCGCCGCGCCGCCGCTCCACAGCCTGCTGCTGTTCCGACGCCTCCCACTCCGTTTCGCGCTGTTTTTCTCTCCCACTCGCCTTTCGTATCGTTCTCACGTAGACGATTACTTTTCCGTTTCTCTTTCCTACTTTGCTACCAACCTCAATGCCTCTTCTCTCTTTGCTCTGCACCGCTTTTTCCTTTTCCCGTGTCGTTTTCTCTCTCCTCGTGTCGCTTTCTTCCCGTTATTGAATCCTCTCATCCTTTTGTTTTCCCCGGTCAGTTCTCTTCCAATCGCTGCCCCCTTGCAGGGTGCGCGCTCCGTAAGCCCGCCCACAGAGATCTCTCGATGACGCGGCCGATAAACGGATTTCAGTAGCGGCGCCGTAGCCCCGCGCCGCGCGCCGGCGTCGCTTTCAGTCGCGACGAGACGAGCGCCTCTTGCGCAACCGCTGCTCGCTTCGCTGCGGTGGCGGGGTCTTGGTGGGCCGGTGCTTCGCATCATTTATCCACTTGCTGCAGTGCACCGTGCTGTTTCATTTGCGTTTCCTGCGTGCGCTTTGAGCTACGTTCTTTGGTGGAGCAGAGCTTGACTTTGTTGACGTAATTTAGCGCCTGCGTCGTATTTTTGGTACGTCAACAAAAGTTTTGGGCATATTTGCTGCAATCGACGCGATCACATAAGACGTTCGCTGGGTTTTTTTAAGCGAAAATGACTTCAGTAACTTCCAAAACTGTGGACTTACGTGTGTTACATTATATAGGCCCGAAGTGGGCGCGAATTATAGGGACTTGTACACATCTACATGTACTTAAATACGAAAACACAAAGGAGAGAAAAGCAGGGTTAGAATGCATTTTTCCTGTCAGAATCTGCCGTAAATAAAGTAATTTTAGACTGGTTGTTTCTGTTTTCACATCGTGGAGATCACAGCCCCCCTCTTGAAAGCCACGCGTTGCGAAATGGAACGTGTCAGTGGGACAGTGGAACAAATTCAGATTATAATCAAAATTTAAAATTTCATTTGTACGTAATTATAAATTACAATTATTAACATTTATTTTTGCCTTAAATTTAATTACCTGGGTTCTCTGTAATGGGTAATTGGCTAACCAGTAGAAGCTCAGTGAGTTTTGTCTCAACGGCGACTTGTAAAATAATCCACTCCTCTCAAAAGTGCCATAAACTCCTCGCAATTTGTAGATTACAAGTTAACAATGAGTTACAACAAGTTAACTCATGCCCTTAAGTACAAAAAAAACCTGCTTGGGGGGGGGGGCATAGAATTCGTAGTTTCTGAATTATACGCCATGATAGCGTGTGTGGTAGCATTAAGTGGATTATGGATTAGATTTGTCACTGCCAATTTGTGCGAATGATTGTTACGAAGATTCATATTTTTCATCTTAAAAATCTTTTTGATGCAAGAGCAGTAATTGCTTACCAAATAACAACCATTTAGGGATATTTGTGCGGGTGGCTTATGACTGGTTTATTTATTTATTTAGTCAAAAACTGTATGTGACATAAGGGGAGAAAATCATATCCGCACGCTTTCTTGAGTTTCAGAATCCCTTCCCAATTATTTAACTAATAATAGTTGAAAGATAAAATAATAGTGATAATAAATAATAATAATAATAATAATAATAATAATAATAAATTTAATAAAGCGAGAGATTAACATTTCAAAAACCAGATATTTTGTTTAAAAGTCATCTTTTAAATGTACCAAAATATGGCCTTGTATGGGAGGCTGCATTGTTTCTTAGAGTACGTGCATGTGGTATTTTAAATTTAGAATTGGCTCCTGCGGTTGCGTTTTGCATGTTCGAACGTGCTTTTTCCGACCGCCTTTTTCTTTTCATTTTTTGCCGTTGACATCAAATACCGTACGTCAGGCGTGAAAAGGATTGTGAAAATGTTGCCTTTTGATACACGTGGCGTATTTGACGTATTGAGCCTCCGCTCCTCCCAGATTTCGTCACCTTCGCACGTTGACAGGCTAGGAAGCGTCACCTCGTAGGACGGCGTCCCTCCCGTTTCCGGTCACGTGAGAGGACCTCGCAGGAAGTGACGTGCGCCACATCTGCCGCCCACTCGCCCCCCTCCTCCTTGGGAAGGCGCAGCTGCCGCGCGGCCGCTGCGCCAGGCGCTGCCTCCTGCGCGCGCCCTCCGGCGCGGGGCTCCGGCCGACCGTCCCGGCACCTTTCGGCGGAGCGCCTCCCGCGCGCCCTGTGCCGCCGCGGAGGCGCCGGTGAAAAACGACAGCGCCGGAGGGGCCGGGCCGCCAACGCCCCCGCCTCCGCGCTCGCACGCGCGCCCCGCAGCGAAGCCGACTAATTGAGGATTGATGGTGCGCGGCGCGGCACGCGGAGGAGGGGAGCGACAGGCAACAGCATAGCAGCATAACAGCAGAGATCTACTCTTTGGGCAACAGCAGCGCAAACTATACAAGTCTGTCCTCAAGTACTCGCGAATACTCATGCGCCACGTTCCCATGTCATCACACTACGAAGGGTGAGGGGTGAAGGGTTCAGTTCAAACGGGGATGCAAATGAAACTAAATCCGATTTACCGTCTCAAATCCGCAACTGCATCCTCCATTTCTTAACATCTCGAAATTAATATTATCATGCTACTTTATCGTATCGTCGGAGCAAGGAAAGCACGAATGTTTGTGTATGAAATGCAATACGGGTTGCGTATGATTTTACGAGGCGCGGCTTGATATAGAAACGATTGAAGTTTGAAAGAAATAAACCTTAATGCTCCTTCTTTCAGACATCAAAGCACTAGGGCCGTTGATCTTCGTACTTCACTGTTCGAAATACTTCCAACTAACCCTCGCAGCATACGGATCTTGGAACCGTTGTGACATTTTTTTAATTTTTCGTTTTGTGATGAATACTATTATTATTATTATTATTATTATTATTATTATTATTATTATTATTATCGCTTATGTGATTTTTTATTACACTGATTCCTTTTTTGTTAGCGACAAATCTCGGCGAATGAAGTTATTTAAAATTTAAAGAGCTTTTGTATCTTACACATCAAATATTTCCGTCCTTCTCGTAATTAGAACTAATGGTGAAAAAGATATAACTTGGGAGTTAGTGTATTATGCCTGGTAAATCGTATGCTTCAATGACTTGTCAGCATTACTAAGAGAAAAATTTGTGACGTAGAATGTGAAGCTTCGCCACAGTGGGCGTGATTAGTGCACGGAGCTGAATAGCCTTTCTCCACTGTGGCGTCTGATTTAAGTTTCACTGAAAGAAATTCGAGGAAATATATTTTATATCATTTACGAAAACCGCATGCGAAATTTGTGGGAAATAGCGTATTGACTATCCAAAGCAAACAGCAGGTTTGCTTGCGCTCAAAGTAACACTGGAGCATGTCGTTTCCGAATAATGTGGAAGTCATTGCCATGGCGCTGAAGTTGTTGGAAAGCTATCCTGTTCATCGTTGGCGTGACGGCTGGCCCCTGATATCGGATCCGACTCTCAGAGGTCTTGTGACTCCTCGCCCTCGCCCCTCGCCCGTCGCGTCGCGGGGCTTCTCCATCCCTTCGCCTTCTGATGTGCGACCGCTCAGCGCCTGGCCCGACGCCCCGCGGCAGCGCCCTCCGGGATGCGCTCCGCGGTGCCGGAGGTTCTTCAATCGTTTCCGCTACTTTTGTCATTTCTTGTCTAATGTCACTTTCCTATTATCAGCTAGTTCTATATACCAAGAGGGAAGTTGACCGTTTTGAGAGGTTTGTGACTGTTGCGTGCAATGAAGGCAGGGTAAGCGTGTGTGGGCGCTCGTTGCCCTCCCATTAGTATGCGGGGCGGTGGCAGCGCGCCTCCGGGCCGCCCGCCGCTAGCAGGAATGCCAACGAGGGGCAGGAGCCGCCTGCGCCCGCTCGCCCTTCAATCCCAGCGCATTCCGATCCTTCCGGCCATTACGTACGCAAGATCTGGCAACGTCTCCCTCAAAATGAAAAATATCGTCTTTTTGCGAGATCAAGAAAAGTGTAATTCGCAAATAATCAGTGGACGTATCTGGAAAATTACTTCTTTGGAATTCGAACGCATTTACTTTCCTAGATCTGTAGTCAGAATAACTCTTAATTTTCAGTTAATACTTTATGAGGAGTGTCGCTGCGTTGAGATGCGAGTGGACTTTCGCGACCTAGTCTGAAGCAGACTCGCCAACGGAGTGTTTTGACGCGCTGTGTTGTTGCAGGGCTGCCTCCCGGGGCGAAGCCACCTGGCCCCGGCCCTGGCCCGGCCCCGGCGCGCCGCCCGGCGCGGGCGCCGCCGCCGCTGCCGCCGCCGCGGCCACGGGGGACCACTCGTTCGCCGCCGCGCTGCGCAAGCTGGCCAAGCAGGCCGTCCCCGGCGCCGGTGAGTGGCAACGAAACAAAGGTGCTTTGGAAGCACCGAATCTGTTTAACATCAATTTACCCTCTTGCTCCAAAAACGAATGCGGATATTGTAACGTACTTACTATTGCCCTGATTAAAAGACCACAAACAAATGCACACCGAAATATGGTACTTATCTGGTTCACGCTGCATGTACAAACGACCGTCATTACCTTCCAGATAGAGCGAACTTACGCGCCTTTTCGACCTGTCAATGACTACCTTAAAGATGCTGTGGGAAGCGATTAATTCGGCTACACGGTTATTCTGGAGGCGTCAACAGTTAGGGTTGAAGAATTCTAGTATTTCTAGAATTACTTGCTAACATGTGGTATGGTATATTCAATGTCCTTCCTTGTGCTGCCTTATGTAGAGAGAGTTCTATTCTGCCATGCTATATTCTTTCAGATCAAAGCACATTTAAAACAAAAATGAAAAGCTGACTAATTGTAGAATAGTTTTCCTTTTTCGATTCTTCAGTTCATTAATATGTGGCCTCATTATAACACTAATACCGTTTTCACTAAACACTAATGCAACTAATTGCAATACATACTATACTACCGTCACACTTACGCTTGTTCCGTTTTCACTAAATCACGTTAGCAATGTAACATCCAAGAGCTTCGGTGTAATTTCATCGATCAACACCCCTATTTTCCTACCATTACTTCCAGGCGCGTCAATTGCGTAGGTCAATAGTCACTCAAGTGTAGTGCATGATATATCATTGGAGTAGGTGGTTTTTCCTCCGCTGGCACGTGATATTCGGCGCCCTTGAGGCATCGCTCGGATGGAACAGGCTCTAAGCTCCCGACTAGTCTCCGTACTCGTGTGGTTATGGTGTCTATGTGCGAGCATAAGAGAGAGGATGGAACAATGATGAAGGAAAGATCGCGCGCGGTCCATGTCCCATTTGTACGGCCCCGGCATTCGCATGATATTGATCGGAAAATCCACGCGATAATATAAATCACAGCAGCTGGTCGCTGGTCCTTTTCTAACCTGACAATTGAGGAGTCTGTGCATACTCATTGCCTTGGCGAATGGACTTAGTCAAATTGTGTTGTGCGAACCCCGTAATTCCTGGTGACTGCATGATGGTGTGAACCTCGATGTGCCTCCTTTAGCCTCGGCTCTCCTAGGCGTGCGGCCCGGGTGCCAACCCACACCTGATCAATCAGCTCGTACTAGGTCTTAGAATTCCAGGGTGAGTGGGTGATGTGCTGGTGTTTTTCAATCGATTACAGGATCGTCTTGAAGTTCCTAGCACCTTCAATGTTCCAAAATATACATCTGAATGCATTGAATCAGCAGGAGGAAAAAAATCAACCCCGCTCAGTCCCCCTTAACGTGGAAAACTACTGTTAATGATACATTCAATGATCAACGTTCACAATATTTGTATGAACCTCACAGTCCACAATTCACGCAGCATGCCTCCATTTCTATCGCATATACTAACTCCAGTTCATTCTTTACTCTTCTTCTCTTCAACCAAACGCCAGCTCCGCAAAGGATACTGCTAGTGATGTACATACTTCGGTGGGTCAGGGCATCTACTGATGTCACTGCTGTGCCTCTGTCTGGGAGGTCCTAAGGTTCGAGTCGTGACGGCAGCAGGATTTTCGTCTCTAGCTAAATAGCTAGGTTGAATTCAGCCGGTGTTTGAAGGAGAATTCTAGCGGCCGGCTGCTCTGATCGGTAGTTTTCCGTGGTTTCTCCGATCAACACCAGGTGAATGTCGGAGCAGTACCCTAACCAACGGGCCACTGACCACGCGCAAACTTTTCCTTCCTCTTTCTTGTCCTATTTTCATTCCTTACTTACACACATTTACGCTCACATGCACTACACTACTACATTTGTCGGGAGCTTAGAACTAGTCCCGGCTGGGGCGGTGCCCCGCTGGTAGGCGGTAACTGTTTTGGGGAAAATCCCCGCAAGCCGACGTGCAGGTCGGCGTCGGTTCTCGCTACCCAGCGGGGGAAGATCACCGCTACCTCCCATGATAAAAAGGCATGCACTACACTTACGGGACTAATGCGTATGACCCATCCGGAAACACGAAATCAAAAAAATCAATCAATTGTGATATTGCCTGGTTTGCACTCATCGTTACGGAAGAAAATTAAGTGTGTAATAGCCGACTTACACTGCACAACAAGGTTTCATGGTCTAAGCTGCTGTAACGCCCCTCCCATTGATTTGATGAAAGATTATGAGAACTATTTTCTGTAAGTATTATTGTGTTCAGTAGATGCGAACAGACTTGCACAATGAGGAATCTCAAGGGACAAGTATTGTTTCCGCATTAGACAAGATTCCATATTATGTAATAATGATGATGATGATGATGATGATGTAGAATAAGCATTTGCCAGGATCATGGTTTGTGTTCCCATTGGACAGATTTCCACATTAAGCTAATTTTACTGTAATTTAGTCATATTAAAGCAAGATATATTTATAGTTCAAGATAATTTAATCAATGTGGTGTGTTTCTGAAGATATTGAATTGTTTTATATTAAACAACTGATTTTTTTTTATCATGCAAAAAACTATATGAGATTACAAAAAGGCATTTTGAATTCAAAGACACACTCCAATTTTATTTATGGAGGGTGCCTCAGAATAAATGTAAAAACTTAGCTGGTCATGAAGAGGTGTCAAAAATTATCACTGTTTGACAACAAATATGTGGAGGGAAATTTTGTGTAATAGTTACTCTGAGTCATTTTCTCCTGATTTTTAGTTAACCTCTTGCACACAGATATTGTGATACAGTCAAGGAATTTTTATGTAGCTACTAAACATCTATGCATGCAGGTTGGCTAAAGGTCAGGAGCAATTGGCATTTTTATGAATGCAATTTCCTATAAACTGTTCACTGACAGTGATCATTTTCAAGATCAATTCCAAAAGCATTCCTCAATCAATTGATAAAGTTAATTTAGTTGCGTGTTAGAGAAATGCAATTATGTACTTATTTTCTTCATGAAGCAGACCTTGAATAATATTTATTTTCCTGATATTTAGCGAACATCTCTCATTATCAATTTTTGTGACAAATTCACTTGTGTGTTAAAAGAGTTTAGGTTCATCTTGCTGTCACATGTTCTCAGATCGAGAAGTGGAAGCAGATCCTCCTCCATCACGCTCTCCTAAAACTCGGGGACCACCCCCTCTTGTGCAAGGGACATCTCCAACTGCAGGTTGTGCTCAAGACTCAAGGAAGGTATGCAGAAGCCATCACTTCAAACACAAAAATTAAGTTAAAAATAGGAATGATAGGTTGATTATTTGAAACATAACCCTTACATGTCTTTACTGATATTTTTATCTCCTCACCACTTGATCAATATTTGTATTAATTTTACAAGCTTTTATTAATTTAAAAATTTTAATTAATTTATTTTGTATTAATATTTGATGTACTTTATTTTGTGAAGGTAAAAAAAGAAAGAAAAGAAAAGATTACCTATAATTCAAGTTTTATGTAATGTTTCAGGACCGTGGAAGTTTGAGCCATGATCAACATGGATCTTCCCGCACTTCATCTCGTGCTGATGAGACTCCACTCTATGGTAGCCATGCCAATCGAACAGGCAGTGGTGCCAGTGTGGTGAGTGCAGCTGAACTACCAGCTTCCCAGCTGCAGCCACGAAGCTTTCAGCCCTACCGGCCTGAGGAGGCTCGTCTTGGGCACCCTCCACCTCCAGCCCCAGGCCCTCCACCACCTCCATTTGCTCTGGACCCAGCCACTGCAGCAGCAGCTTATAGCCAGTACCATGGCCTGTATCCTGCCACTCATCTCCAGCACCCTTATGCGTGAGTATGCTGATGACTAGTCAAATAGACATTTTAATGTAATTTATTTGCAATATTTGAAGGTTTTAATATTATTTTCATTGGTTTCTTTTCAGGCTTGAAGGCTTGTGTATGGAACGATGTGGTATGTTACGGCCACCGCTCTTTCCTCCTCTTCCTCCATCGTATCACCATTTGTATGGTTTACCACGATATTCTCCAGAAATGCTGCCCACTCATTTTGGACTTATACCACCAATGCATGAAAGGTATGCACATTGCAGGATTGTTAGATTTTATTTATTGTTTACACATTGATTCATCTGACCGCATTATAGAGGTAATTGAGTATTTCTTATTTAAATTGGGATATTTATTACAAGATTGACATTTGTTTAGAAAGGCAGAAAAATATACCACCCCAACAACTGATGTTATCACCTTCTCTGCCACTAAAAAACTTCAGTAGAAAGCAAGAAATTAATATTTTTGTGACTTCCAAAGTCAGTCAGTAATGTACTTTATAGTTTGGTAACTAGTGATAAAATCTCAACGTAACTATGAATTTGCAGGAGTGTATGCATCAAGAACATTTACTGAAACACAATTCAAGAACTTGAAATTTTTATTTTTATTTTCTTATTAATGTCAGTCCCACTCAGTATGTTCTTGTTGCTCAAGTTTTGTTCTTTTTAACGTTTCTGTGTGACTCTGTTTTCCTTTCACAAATTATATCAATATAGCGTTTTTTCTTGTCTCTAGTATTTAGATGAGTAGATCTGCTGCAGCTCTCGAGTCAACATCAGAATGTCATCTTTTCTTTTCACTGAAATTCTAAAAATAGTAATTCCAGAATTCTGAAACATATCTATGTACATGGGCATTCACAGCTGCAGTGTCACAATGTGTTAGGAAATGTGAATAGGCTATTAGCAGATAACCTTAATGAAACATATTATAATCATCTGCTCAATAGTGTCAACTCAGAATTTAGTAGTGTTACAACACATTTATTGTTACCTGTTTCCTTTTCCTTGTGGCTTCTACTGACTGATTTTGATGAAGGATTCTTGAAACTTTTTCCTCTCTTTCCGTGATTCAGTCATAATGACACCACCATGCGTTCTGCGTCATTGTTATGACTACAATGAAGGGGGTATTCAAATGAAAACCGTTCTTTCATAAATCAACCAAAAGGAATCCTTACTTTTTCTTCAAATTGATCTATACTCATCAAAACACATGAAACACATTTCACATGCAAGTACTAATGGCTGCTGCTTATCTTTATTCTAGAATAATGTAATTACCATTCTAAAAATAAAATATTTGAAATTAAAAAAGTAAACCATTAAAATCTACAGATAAATGAATGAAAAGTCATATATTGTACAAATTTTTATCACATATTTTAAGAATGGTGGTACAGAATACTGTCCCTTGCCATCAAAACGACTGTCTCCACTCTTCAGCATTAATGTTTAATGTATATTAAAATCTCAGTCGTGATTTATAAGTAATAATGAGAGAAATTAATATCTACATTTCAACAAAGTTGTTTTTTTTTAATTTATTTATTTTAATACAGACTCTATATAAAAATAGTTTTCAAATTAATTTCCTGAAGAAAAATGTGTGAGCCTCCCTATTATAATGCTACTTCTATAAAAGTTTTTACATACGTTTTAGAAATTGTTTAGATCAAAGTATGAAAGGTCATCAAAAGTTGATCTTTTATGGAAGGTGGTGTTAAAGTAAGAAAATTATTAAAATTAGCAAAACTTCTGGAAAAGTGCTTGCACTAGTCTCGGTAGAAATTTTTTTAGCATTGTTCATTTCTACTATTTTTGGGGATTTGCAGTTTTGTTGACATCACACAATAAATTAAAACCCTATTTCTGATTTTGCTATTATGCTTGCTATTTTGCTATTATTCTTTTGCAAATTAATTTCATTTCTGATTTTGAATTAGTTTCTTTAGTTTCTTTTGACACTTCTTTTTTTTTAATGAAAAAATTTTTTTTGGGATAAGTAATTATTTGTAAACAAGCCATGGTTGTAAAAGTTTGCAATCAGGAGATTTAACTGGATCATTCAAAACTATTTTCATTATCATTCTCATGATCACTGTTATCAGATGCCAACACAAAGGCATACAAGCTATTGGCTTTCATTTTCGTGTAGGTCATTCAAAAGAAAACTATCCCACTGCAATCAATTAAAAAGGAAGATAAAAACATGTAATTTGATAAAAGATTAATTAATGTGTTAAGTTTCATAATTATCATTGTATTTATGAACCATTAATTGCTGTCAATCTATTAACCCTCTAGTGCCCCTTGTTACATATATGTAACCACATTTCTAGTCAACTCATTTTTACAGCTTTTGCACTAATTTGCAAATTTTAGTCCTTCAATAGACAGAGACATCCTAAATGAAATATATAAGCAAGTTTTTTCATTCCTGAATGCCAGATGTCAATTAGTCATAATCGCTAAAGCATTGTACATTCCTGGTTCCACAGTTCCTGTGCATATACAAACGCGTCAACAATGGGCAAACATTACATGCACAAAATTACTTTGGGATTTAGAGGGTAAATTTGTTCTTATAAGAATGTCATAGTTTACATTCATTTGTCGTAATGAATCTTAGGGTCATTTGAGACTACGATGGTTTACACACTTGTCATGACATAACTGTAGCTGCACAGAAACAAATGAAAATTCACACTTCTTTAGAGCTTTAAAAAGAATAGTACAGTAGTGCTATGCTGAAAGTGATCATTATTGTTTGGTTTGATGAGGCCTAATATGTTGTGTACATAAACATATTGCTATTATTTTCTGTAAATTCCATAGCCTACAGCAATTTTTTTACCTACAAAGGAAGTTCTTCAGGGTTATGTTTTCTTAATTACACATGTAACATTACATATGGTTGGGTTCTCGAGTTTTATTTTGTAAAGCAAGTCCATTTGTTTAGTGCTCCTATGTGATAAAATGATGGTAAATTTTCCAATTTACTTCCGTAATTTCAAAGACATTCCAATTGTGCACCAATTTGTTAAATGACATGTTTTTACATAAATGCATGTTTTGCTGCTTTTTCTGTTTAAGTAAAGGGCCCCTCAGATGAAACTCAAGGTTATTTAATTAAATTGTTTGGTAATTTTTTAAAGTTTTATTAAGCCCTAATTGTGATCTTTCTTGCAAATTTGTAATCATCATGATATTTTTTGAGTTGATTTTTTTTTATGAAATCAAAGGAATCTGTTTTCAGCATTTTCTACTGCATTATTTTTGTAGAGATGTATTTAATTAAATGAAATGATCTCTTGGGTTCAGGCTGAAGTTGGAAGAAGAGCATAGACAACGAGAGACTCAGCGATTGCGAGAAGAAGAAAAGGAACGAGAAAGAGAGCGAGAACGTGAGCGGGAGCGCGAGCGCGAGCGTGAAAGAGAGCGGGAACGAGAACGAGAGAGGGAGCAGGAACGCGAAAGGGAGAAGGAGCGCCGTGACAAGTCTCGGCGCAGCCCTCGTGCCTCCCCCTCTCACCACGAGTCTCCAGGTGAGGGTGGTCGGGACACAGGACGCAGAGACTCAGCCGGACTGTATTAGCCTGATTACAAGGTTCACGGCTACGCTAGGTTGTTGAAGTGCAATGAGAGACTTTTGAATTTCATGTATCGTGCTGTTACGTGTTCTTTTGGGTGTACTTCATGTTAAAATTCTTTGTTGAATCAGTATTGTAATTTGATTGATGTGAACAACAAACACATATTCTTAGGATTTTTTTTCTATAATTCTGTATGTGTCTCTCCTTCAAATAAAGAAAATTTGACCATAGTGTCTGATTATTTAAAATTTTCAACCTATGATTTGGCTAATACAGTAGTCCACTTGAAATTGGGTGGTAAGGCTGCACTGTTCATTGATGTAGTCTGTAGCTTCTATGCCTCAAGCTAAGAAGTTCAGGTCTCATCACAGTGCTGGTCTGTCTTTTGTTCCAGCTAGGAAGGCACCCATAACGGGAGTACGGGATAGGACTGCAGACTCCAGCAGAAAGGATGTGGATTCTTCCCACAGTTCTTCCCGAGCCCCACATCCTCCTCCTTTGATTGCTCCTGGGTCTATTCCTAACCCTACTACTGTTACTCTTCCTCCTCCTTTACATCCTATTCCCAACATACCTCATGAAGCTGAACTGCATCAACACTCAGGGAAAAGTTTGTTGGCGCAGCAGTCTTCATCTTCCCATTTAGGGGCTATCCCCAAATTAACATACCCCTCTGGAGCTTCAGCCCTTCCTCCACACCATCCTCATGCTTCTACCCCACCATCACATGCCTTGCCTCCACATCATCCTCATACTCCCACGCCTCCAAGTCTTACTTCCCACCCCCCATACCCCCGCTTCCAACTCTCCCACCCAACCCACCATCAACATGCACTCACCCCACCAACCCACATGACTCATCATCTCCAGCCACCTGCCCCCCACTTCACATCTAGTCAGCATTCACTACCACATCAACGTACAAACAATTTAAGTTCAGTGCCCACTTCTAAGTGCAGTAAAGATCATATTGTTAGACCATTTGAAGATAACTTTCCACAGCAGCACAGTAGCAACAGGCGATCACCGATCGTGGCTTCTGCCACAGCAACGAATGTAGTGACTTCCTCCCCTGCCAAAGGAGACCGTTTAGCTACAGAGGCATCTCATCCATCAGTTACTGATGCCAGTAGCATTCACAACAGTTCTAAAATATTGCATGGACATCATACATCCTCATCTTCAGTGAACAGTGTACCTCCTCACAACTCCTCCCAGAACTCAGTGAACAGTAGTAAAAACAGTGTACGGGAAGATGCTTCAACTCAACAACGGACATCAGTGTATTCTACGAGTAAAGAAAGTAGCAACATCCCACAGACTGCAAGTGATTGTGTGGTTCAAAAAGTGGTGTTATCATCTAGAGGATCAAACGTAGGAACGCATGACGCACACTCCAACAATCAAGTGAACATGTCTGCTCCTGCCTTGGATTTGCAACATCCAAGTCAGTCATCTCTTCAACAAGTTGCATCCCAGTCATTCCAGACTCTGAGCTCTCAGAGTCAAATTGTAAGTCAGTCATCGGTTTTGCATCCCTATCCACAGCAGCATACAGTACAGTCTACAACAGGGCTGTCTCCACAAATTGGGCCAAGTACTCAACTGTACCACCCTCCACATTTAAGCCAAGATTCTTCAGTGGTGAGGCATCAGCCTTCTCTTCCAGGGCCTCTTCCACAGCCACTGTCGGCACTGCCTCCTGTTGTGACACAGGCTCACCACCCACCTGCCTTGCAGACCATGCCGCCTACGTATCAGCCACCTGTGACATCGTCATTGCCGCCGTTTTCTCTGGGAAGGGACCATCTGGCAAATCCTAACAGTGCACTTCAAATGTCAAGTGTACCCAGCCATGCAGGACTGCAGTCGAGCAACCAACCCCCTGTGGTTCCAGTCATTCCATCAATACCTTCAATACAAACGGTATCATCTGTACCAACTATCCCAAATGTTCCATCTGTTTCAAGTATCTCAACGACAGCGTCCACTCCACCTGTTTCAGCTCCTCCCCCAATTCCAGCTGTTCCTGTTGTCCCAACTGTTCCAACAGTATCTGTTCCTAGTGTCCCTGCAGTCCTACCAGCATCTTCAGTACCAAATATACCTACTATCCCTACAATTCCTTCTGTTCCATCTCTTCCAGTTTCTACTGCCAGCCAACCAACACTACATGTCCCCATTCCTCCTTCCATTAACAGGGAACAAATATCTGTTGCTCAGTCAACTCATCATTCTGTGCTCCAATTAGCATCTAGCACTGGACTTCAGCTGGTCCCTCCTGCTGCACCCCCTCCTCCTGTGCTCAATGTGCCAGACGCAGCCAAAGTCCTGGCTGCTGTGCAATCGAAGGATGGTGGGAGTGCCATGTCAGTTTGGGACTATCATTATTTAAGTAAAAGTATCACTGGGCAAAGGGTAAGTGTATCTTTAACATTAAAGAATTATTTACTGTTGTTGAGTTGTTATTGTCAACTTCTTTGCAGATTATGTGTAGAAGTACAGTAAAATCATTTGGTATTTAATAATTTTTTTTAAAATTTTATTTTGTTTCAGCAAATAGATTCTGAGGCTGTGTCACCACCAGGTGTAATAAGTAAATTAGATTTGGCAGAGAGGCGAAGGAGAGAGAGAAGGAAAATGTGTAGTGTGCCTTCGTCAGCTTCTGATTCAGAAAGTGAAGAGAATGATCAGTTGCCACCTCTGTGGCTTACCAAAGGCCCACCTGCTGAATTGGATGCATCTCCCAAGAAGCTCAAATTTTTAGCAATTTTTGGTCTCATCACTCTCACTAAACGAAATGGTATGAAATATTAATGTTTTTCCTACATTATTTCATTTATTTTATTTCCTAATGTCATTCTAATACAGTTCAGTTTAAAGTAGCCAAGATATGGTTTTCCTCTGTTCTTTGTTGCCAAATGCTAGATTTTGAGATTGAGATATTTGAGGTATTATTCAATTCTTAACCTCTGAGAACTGGAAATCATGGTGTACCTACAGTCTGAACTCCATAGCACACAACAGCAAACTGTGGCTTTCCCAGTCACCTAACACTGCATCAATGACTACGATGAGTGGGTACACAAGGATCCTAAGTAATGTTTATCTATACAAATAAATTGAGACAAAGACTCTTCACTGTCCTGTGCCCAGGCCCTGTGGTTGGGTGGCATTTTCAAGGCCAAATACACTGAGAAAAATAAATTTGGGTGTGCAAAAAATTATGCAATATTTAATTTTTATAATATTAAATCAATATAATAATTTTATAATATTTATATATTAATATTTACATTGTGACCCGTTTCTGCCAAAAGAACCTAGGCAATGTTCCTTAATAACAAAAATTCCCTTGTTTTTATCAGTGACTGAATGAAACTATTTTGTACACAATTTCATCAGTTTCCCTTTGACTAGTTTACATTTTGTTTCATAATTATTCATTAAGGAGAGTGAATTAATAACTGGTACATTGATCTGACACTGATCAAGTAATTTAACTCTCTTAGGAATGAAATTGTAATGATTTTAATAAAACCTAGTTGTAGTGCGAATCTTCGTCTGAAGTAATTAAATTTTGACATTCTTTCAGTCTCGGAAGAATTGTCAGCCGATTCCAAAAATAAATTTTTTAATATAAAATTCTGACTATAAAACAGCATTCATACTGGTTCCCTATCTTGTCAAAACAGGCTATAGGGGTTTTTGTAAATTGGATTGGGTCTCTTTGTATCATTGGAACTGTAGTGGGTCTTTTAAAATATTCTTTTTACACAGAATTTGTTTTTTGGGATAGTAATTTGATTGTTCCCGCAACAAGATTAGCAGCAAGTGCTAAACAAATTATTTGAATTATATTTGGGCAGAATATAATTTTGAGCTGATTTAACCATGCTACTTTCACCATTGCTTACCATTAAAATAATTTTGTCATATGGCACATAATTTGGCAAATAAAACTTCGTTAACTCTTTTGTACAAAACAAGTGACCGTTAATTTGTTGTTGTTGTCTTGTTTTTTTTTATTATTTATTTATTTTATTTGCATTGAAGCAATTAAATATGAATGGTTATTGGTGTCATTGTCATCTTCAATGTCCATGATTATGTGCTATTACCGACTAGAAGATTCAGATGTCTCTTCAACTATGAAATAAACATAATTCTCACTGATATTTCTTGTAGAGACAATAGTTTCACATTAACAAATGTCCACACATTTGTTTGGAAGCATGCTTTCTTCTGGTATATTTTGCTAACAGAACTTTTGCAGAAACTCTTGTAATTTATTGCTACTTAATTTTTTCAGTGGTATATCCATAACTCTTCATTAAACATTTGTTGTTGTTGTTGTTTTTTCCTTTTCTCTCTTTTTTAATTTTTTTTTATTGGACATAGAACACATTTGGGGAAAGAGTTTTGAATTTTGGCTTGGTAATTTACTTCTTGTAATGATTTTTCCTGTTTTCTTTGGTGGGATGCTGTTTTGATATTTTGATCCATTTGAAACTTCCTTGCACATGTTATCTGAGCTAAATGTTGAACATACCTATTAGTGTTGTGTGAAGTTTGATTTCTTCATTTCAAGTTTTATTCACATGATACTTTCTCATTACCAAAAACAGGATCTTTCGTTAACACATTCAGTAATAATAAAATAATATACTGGCATGTATCGCTAGTGTTAAAACAGTTATTAAAAATTTGTATCTACTCAAATAATATACTACAGAGAATAATTTATACTCACAGAAGCAGTAGAAAATCTTATTTTCCAATACCAATACCTATTTCAGGTTGTGGATGAATACCATTACTGATACTTCCCATCTCTAAACAAACATGCATACACAAGAAAACTTGTAAATACACACTTCAATAAAGCTCTTTCAACAAGTACGCTGAAGACGAAATCCAAATGATCTTGGAATAAGCTATGGTTTTATTTTCATACAAGTATGTCTCTTGCATTTGTTTAGTTGCAAGAATCAAACAGGCCTAGCAGAATAAAAATTATTAGAAATTTCCTGGTTTATCTCTCAATAACATTCTCCATGTTCCAAAAATGGAAAAAAACTCAACCGACTTTACTTCTGAGAATGCTCCATAGCAATTAGAAGGTTTGTCTCTTAAACTGGAGACACTATGACGATGTATGACATACTATTAAAAACATGTATTGATCCAAAAAACGTGCAGAATTTTCAAAATATTCAACTTGTATATAATCCGCATGCTTATTATTATGAATATAACACGCGGTAATACATGGAAAGGTACAAATAAAGTAAACTAAACAACCTACAATGTAACATATACAAGTTGTGCTACTAAACAAATAAAAGTAATCAAGTTAAGGTTTTCACAAAATATTATCTCTCTTAAATCGACAATTCTTTAACATTTTTTAACTTTAACTAGTTGTTTTTTTTTGGGGGGGGAAGCATTTCTTTCGTGCTTCATTTAATACTTGTATCTGGATGGTTCCAGTGGTAAGCAATGGTTCATTTTGAAGATTCAATCATAAATGGATCTCAGAATCTTGTGGAGAAATATTCCATTACTGCCTACAAACACACATACACAACAATAAGGCATTTGAAAGTTTATTTCCTTTAAAATGAGGAATTTTCACTTTTTAAAATAATTAAGTCTAGCAGTTGAGTTCTACACGTTAACACATTCAATCCTGAGGAATACGCTATGCAGTTAACTCCTGCTCCTTGGCAATATAGCTCTTATTTAAAACCTAAAACAAAAACTATCATACACATCAGTTTGAAATTAATAATACCTTGTAGTATTGTCTTTCCTCTTTAAGGCTTTATGTATTTTATGGTTATATGATTATGTTAGATAGTAGTGAGAATGGAATTCAAAGCAGCAATTTTATATTTTTGCAAATAGTAATGATGTTACAAAATATCGGGGGAAACGAAGTAAATTTCATATGACAACAGTACTGGTGCTCTATAATTATATTTTGATGAAGTTCAGAAATAGTTCCATTTGCATATTATTTATTTATGACTTCATTTTTCAAAATAGGTATACTGTGGTCAAAAAATAGTCTAGTTCAGTTGAGTCTTCATTTACAGAAAATTTTCTTTTACTGGTTTTCTCAAACACTGGTAATTCAGATTGTTTGTCAATTTCAAAGCATTCTAAAGGAAATAAAAGCTAAGAAAATAACCCGAATTTGAGAAATCTCACCAATGTAATTTTCATTGCTCTTTTAAACACTCTCATCAATATAATCAACAGTCCAGGAATAAAATCATTATCCTCATCAGAAAACTGCAGTTCTGATCCGTTATTCAAAAACTTGAATTTCCAATGTTGAGAATCACTGTGAATTTGACATCTATAAATGTCTTCTAACTAACTAAACTTCAGTATGTTACTAACAGTACAAATACTACATACAAAGAAAGACATTCTGAATGTAATTGACAGTGCCTGCTGGTATGAATATGTAATAGCTTCCTGGAAAAAAAAAATGCAAATACTTGCAGAAAATAAAAGCAAGTGTTTGTCCCATGACCATTTCAGTGATATTAAAAAGCATATTGTAGGGGGCATTCAAACATCTGATAGACATTTATAGCATATTAAAGAAGATAAATGTAGAAGAACATATGACATATGTCCATAGGACCTACAGTGAAATGAAGATGACTTATCAAATACATCCTTAGGATCGAAGGTGTTAATGTATTTTTTGTCAGTATGTCTAATGTGTGTCTTAAACAAGGTTTTCTAAACCATGTTTTTATCTTACTTTATATCAAGATTTTTATCTTTTTGAATACAATCAAAGATGATAAGTGATATTTTTTTTAATTAAAAAAATTGCTTTGCAGAATTGGAGCTTAAAAAATTGGAAAGGCGTTTGGTTTCCAGTGCTACTTTATCCCAAATGGATGATACCACTTCATCAGATTTAAATTCACCTCCTCCACTTAACTTACCTGTACCCCGTGAATCACCTGATAGTCTCAGTCGATTGGCTGACTACAAAAGCAAAACTCGTTTCTTGAAAACTCTTGGACTGGATGCTCTAACTCGCAAGGACAGAGAAGGTAAACTTTTTTTTCACCCCCTTTTTCTTCCCTTGTGTTTGCATTTATTATTGTTGCTGCTATAGGCATCTTTCTTGCTACTATAGGTATGTTCATTGAATAAAGAAAGATATTTGATGTAATTTTTAAAAATGATTAATTGAAATGCCTGTTTTGCTATATTCTCTTAAAGCAAGTAAAATTTTGTTTAGAAATTGTTTCAATTTGTATGTCTGTTTTTGAATTTGTCTGAATAACGTTTAGAATCTCTTAAGTTAATTCAACCCTGCCTATAATCCATAACATAGGCCTCAAAGTTCATTAATATTCTGGTACATAATGAAGTACACACATTTCATAATTCATGATATTTCCTTAGTTTAAAATCACTTACTAATGGGTAAGGGTGGGGATCAACAATGGGCCCCAGCCCAGATTTTTCTTCCTATGTGTGTTGAGGTAAGGCCTTATATTATTGGAACCTTTCTGAACCCTTTGTGGTAGACATGCCTTTAAATGCTTATTGGATGTTTAGAAAAATTTTGAAACCATCACAATTCATAATCACTTTATACATAATTATAGTCCAGCACAATTTTAGTTAGTCCTGCTCATAATTATGTTTAAATCTTATTGTCGTGTTGGTCAATGTAGATAACAGTTGTGGAATTGGAACAACATTCTTGCTAAGTGCATGTATAATTTGTTTTTAAATATATAAAAGTTTCTTTCAGTTACATCACAATTCGCTGTGGGGGCGGTACCCCTCCCTCCCACCCTCTGTCCCTCTCACATTCCCTCCCTCTCACCCTCCCTCCCTCTCTACCACTTCCTCTTCCACCAGTATTCTCTGTGTACCACAATGCGTTGAATTGGCATGCTGCTGTTAATTATGATTCTCATCTAGTAAACATATAATTTACTGTGTATGTTCTGACATGGTTCCTTTTCATATTTCAGAAATAGAACATATTTGGCAAACGGTAATAGCTGAAAGATTGCGACGGAAATGTGTGAATAGTGTAGTGGCGTATTGCAATCGATCCATTGTGAAAGACACACCAACAGTTTCAGCTATCAGTTTGAAAGTGCCAGAACAGCCTTTGGAGAACAGAGTTCTATTCAGAGAGAATGATCGTCTCATAAAAATAATACCGGACATTATGAACAGGCAACGAACATCTGGCTTAAAAAGGCCACTGAGTCCAGCGGCTGATAAGTTTTTGGTGCTACCCAACCCTGGTCAAAATGGCACAAGACCTGGTTTTCATTTTGCCAGTGTGCCTTCCCCAAGTGCTCTGTTGCTGCAGAATGGGGTGAAGAGGTTAGCTACAGACCATGAGGTGGATATAGAGGCTCCTGAAACACCCCCTCTAGAGGATGAAAGACCTCGATGGCCAGGATTGGAAGAGATCATGGATGCTTACCACAGATATGCTCAAGGTAAGTTTGTAAAATTATTGTTTAATTTAGCATTTTTATCATTGTCATCAGCATTTCTATTATTGTAATTATTTTTACCATGTAACAGGTTATGTGTGTGGGTGCAAGCATTCTCACTTATATACACACTTGAATATGTTCACACACACACACACAATGTACAATTTTGCAAATGCTCACACACACATGTGCACACATGCATGCGGTCACACACACACACACACACACACACACACACACAGATAAGTACATCAGGTGTTAGTGTGCACATGTTTGCACACTCGAACACATTTACCACATGAAAATGTATGCATGTCAAGCCAGTTGTTTAACAATTGAAAATGTGTACATATCCATTCAATTTCAGTTTTATTCAGGTTATAATGAATACAATATTCAGTATAAAATACAGAAAATACTGCAGGAGACAATGTCTTGTCACCGACCTGAAGGATCTTGCATTATAGAACTTTATGTTGCATTTTGTAAATGATGTTCTTACCCTCAGTATTTCCATTAGAAAATTAAGAAAAGAAAGAGGAAATAAATAAATAATAAAGTAAAATGAAAGTCAAAACAAAAAAAAAACAAATGAGAAAAAGAAAAGATACTACTCAGTTACAGAAAAAAATTAATACATCATATTATTATTCAAATTTTTCAAGAATCTTGTTATTTTTTAACTTTTTTACATTCAATGTTGTAAATATATCAGACAACGCATTAAATAGTTTAATTTCCAGTACAGTGTCTCTCTGACAAATCTTTGTTGAATAAGGGGAATAAGACCTTAGGTATTCTCTTGGTGTTCCTAATACGTGAATATTTTACACATAATCTCTCTCTCCCCCCCTCTCCCTCTCTCTCCCCCTCTCTCCCTCTTCCTCTCCCTCTTTTTCCCTATCTCCCCCTCTCTCTCCCTCTCTTTCCCTATCTCCCCCTCTCTCCCTCTCTTTCCCTCCCTCCCCCTCTCTTTCCCTCCCTCCCCCTCTCTCTTTTCCTCTCTCCCTCCCCTCTCTCTCTCTCTCTCTCTCTCTCTCTCTCTCCTTTTGAGCTGAGATACCATTCTTATGATATATTTTCATATTGTAGAAAAACAACTTGAACGAACTGTTCTCCAAGAACAGTGTGCCTATCAGTGCAAACTACTTGCTGAACGAAGGCGAGAAGCTGATATATTGGATCGGCGATTAAGAGAACTTGTAGCCACCAAGAGTCTTCAAGATTATGAACGACACCAGACACAGCAAGCTCTAGATCATCTAAACAACTGTTTACGTAAACTAAGGTAGCAACCCATGTCTTGCCTGTGGCACAAACGTGTTTTGAACTCTTTTTCAAGCACAGATGGTTCTGTAACCACAGGTCGTGATGCGAAACAGAGCAGTACAAGTCACAAATATAAGTCTTAAACGTGACATTAGATGTAGTAATGGGCATTTCAGTAAATGACTCTTTAAGTTGCAGATGAACTAGATCTTGCAGAGCAGTCTCACCCAAAATGGAATACCACACCAGGATAAAATATGAATATCTTATTTATTTTGTTGTTTTGACTTGTTGCCTGAAGGTGAGCCTTGAAATGATTTCATTGTTGTAATATTGGGTGGAAAATATCACAGATAAGTGTGGATGCAAACTTTAATATTAAACAAAAGTTGTAGAGGCAGACTTATTTCTCCATTTCTGCATAGTACTTACATTTCTTTAAGTTGTAATTATTTTAAGACTTAATGAACCATAAGAAATGCCTAATGTGGTACACATGCAGAGGAAGAACATCGTGGAGTTTTGCGACATGAAAATTTTTGTTGTTTAATTTAAGATTTTTCAATCAATAAACAATTCACAGCATGGATCTCCAAAAGTCAGGTCATTGTACAGTCCATAGATATAAGTACATGTATCTAAGAGCACATTGTTTTCCAAACAATTTCGAAAATTTGTTTTGTTAGGTTACATCACCATTCACTCTGATAAATCATTCTATTTCAAATGTGTATTGTATTTTTATTATCAGGAAACTTATTTTTAATATGTTGTTAGTTTGTTCTTCTCTACAATGAAAGAAACAATAATACATGTGTAATGTATGTGACCATTAATACCCATTTTGGCCAACTTAATGATGCATTTGTTTGTCAGTATTTGTTCTTATTGTTTTTGTTATAAAATCATTTTACTGTCTCAAATATCACCTTCACGATATCTTTCAAATATATCTTTACAATATGAATGCTGTCTCCTTCAAGGCTGTTTGTTGTATAAGTTTTTGTTGACAGAGTGTCTGGCAGCATTTGTTGCTGTTTGTAAATTGTGTCATTTTTAAGTACAATAGTCATTAATAATTAAGTTAAAAAGTTAGGTTTTTATCCATATGTTATATATTTAAAGTGGCAAGTTACATGTTAATCCAGTCTCACCCCTTGTGTACAAGTCAAAACTCCCTTTCACTATTGATGATCTGTGCAATATATTTTTAAAATCATAGTGGGAATGCTGTAAGGGAGTATGAAAGTGAAGAGGAGATTACATTCACCTTTTATATTCTTTTCAAATGAAACATCTGCAAGCTTACAGACGGACAATGACTCAGTGGTGATATAAAATATTGTTTTCTCCTTGATCAGTTGACCATTTCCTATAACCTGTCCTGCTTTCGGAGAAAGCATGATGTGTGCATTCCATTGATGTTTACAAGCTACTCTGAAGCAGCTTCCACAACTGCATTTGTGTTGCTGATGTGTTGGGAACTGCTTAGGCATAACCAGCAAAATAGTCCACTTCACCTAGTCTTCTTCTCTCTTGTAGTCACTGCATACAAAAACAGTTCTTAAGCTTTTAAGTTCCAAATAATTGTTAAACATCCTGTAGTGGTGTATGTAATCATACATAGTATACTTGTAACAACATATGAGTATTTTGTGGCAGGCACTTCTTTTCAAGTGTTAGCGAGTACCTGTAATTTATTTGATCCTTGACATAATGAGTACCGTTTTTTATTATTACTGACAAAAAATAAATATTAAGTTTTGGAATGTGACTGAAATATTAAAGTTATTTTATTTTTAATTAATATATATTAATTGAAGAGTTTTAAAATAGGGTCTTATCATATTTTCATCGTCATGCTGTTCGTACGTGTTGCAGCTCATACTCATTGTACTATATTGTACAGCGGTATTTTTATGTTTATTCCATCAGTCATAGGCGGATAATGACTTATAACTTAATGAAAGGCAATTAGTTTTAAGGCATCCGTTTTTTATTTATGAACAAAATCAGCATAATGGGCTAGAAGATACTGACATAACATGTAAGGTACATTTTTTTCTTTTATTTCTTTTGTTTTGTATTATGTGCCACAAGAGAACACAATGAAAATTTCTAAGAACAAAGAATGACAAAAGATTTAATAACTTTTTTATCAGTGCCTCCACCGATAAAAATTTAAAAAAATGTTCTTTACCCTTGAGAACTTTTGGATGTATATATTTATGGTTTTTATTTTCTACATTATGAAATGACATTGTAGAATGCATATTTTATCTGGCTGTTGAAATGAATCTTTCCTGTAATATTACTTTATTGGATATGATTAATAGTTTTTCTCTGTCTCATTGTAAATATTAAAGTGATGTATGTATAAATATTTGTAACATGAGAATGAAATAATAATTAATTATCTTTGTAATAATATTTATACTTTTACCTAGTGGATATGACCATAAAATGTGTTCCATGATGGGAGATTCACCCAAATTGCTAAATAAAAACATTCTATAGATATTACCATGATCCTGTCATGAGTTCTTATTGTTCCTTGTTTATATTTCTTTGGTAGTATGTAAGAATATTCTTATACATGGGTCACCAACATGCAGTGAATTTAACTTACATAATTTTGGAGACAATCTGTACACCTGACTTTCAGACACATCCTTGGCAAGTAAATTGTAATACCCATAGAGTAAAACTTTTTTATCCACATTCCCAGTTACATCACATTGGCTCAAAATGTAAGTATGACTTGTACCTAACAATCTATATATTTTGATTAGTGTCACATTTCATGATTGTATGCACGGGTGTGTCTGGAATGCAATGCTTAGGTTGCATGGTTGCAAACCCCCCAGAAAATGGAAAAGATCTCATAATATCTTAGGAATATATATTTTCTTTCTAAAACATTCAATATTCAAGATATTGCAGCAATATCAATGTATGTGAAATTATTTTAAAACCAAAGATAGTCCAACTGGCGCTATAGTCTGACACTGCAACGTAGTTGTATGATTTTCGCTTTTTGAAAGTACATAAGTTCAGTCAATTATTGACGATATTCAATGCATTGTTTCTGATATTTGGAGATTTGTTTTCAATTGATATTAGGTTGTTGATTCAAAACGTACATTTGGTAAGTTGTTTGTGTAAATGTGGCCGTTCTGGTTGGAAGTCCCTTAGTGACTCACGGAACCCAGTGTAGCTGCAGCTGGCCAACGGTTTGCAAACGTTTTTGTGAATACGGATGTGTGTCAAAGCTTTTTCATTATTGCCAAATATACAAGGGTAGTATAGCTTTCGAAATAAAATAGTTTTATTTGTGTGAAACTTGTCGGAGCAATTGTGCATGTTGCAATGTGCTGGAGTCGAATTTAAGTGCCCAGTGGAAATCAAAGCCAGAGCCACGTACGCAGGAGGTGTATAAATATACCTTACGCGGACCCGACGCATAAAATTATGTGTTTCAATATAGACTTTTATTTAACTTCGCTGTCTGGGGGAGAATTCTAGCGGCAGGCTGCTCTGATCGGTAGTTTTCCGTGGTATCTCCGATCAACACCAGGTGAATACCGGAGCAGTACCCTGACAAACGGACCGCACGCGATCTTTCCTTCTTGTCCTATCCTCTCCCCTTATACACACACTAACATGCACTACACTACCACATATTCTGGGAGACCGGTCGGGAGCTTAGAGCTTGTCCCGGCTGGGGCGGTGGTGGGAGTCCTGGTTAAGGGATACCCCACTAGCCGACGGTAGGTCGGCACCGGATCTCGCCATCCAGCGGGAAATCATAGCCATCTCCCGAGAAAAAAATGCTCTATACTTACGGGACTAATGACCAAAGCAGTTTACGCGCCCGGAAACGCGAAAACATTAATCAATTGGAAATAACATTTCCGTCATTCTATGGAGGTGCAACCTCCAGTCTGTTGGGGCACTAGCCGCCTCTGCTGGAACCTAAAGTTTGAGAGAGTTCATTCATTCATTTACTTACGAATTGCTTGCTGTAATATATAGTAAAATCTGTAAACTGAACCTGTACAAGCCAGAAACCTGGCTTTACCGGTAAATTTCTCCGACCCGTGAAGTTAAATGGCATTTTACATAGTTTAAAAAGGAACCCCTCCATTTTACATAGCTTAAAACTGTACCTCTCCAACCTCCTTGCTCATGTCCTGCAAAATCTTTATAAAACGGAATTCCTGTGATTTTAATGCAACTGTCAGACACGAGGTGTTCTTAATGAAATGAATGCATCTGCAAGTCTGTTTTTAAATTATTTTTTCCTTGTGATATGCAATTTAGTCGTGGAAGCAGGACATTGAAAGAGAGGAGCTTCAGATATCAGCGGAGAATTCGACCTTGGGGTCGCTCGTCCCAAGGCGTAGAGCGTAGGGGAATTCCCTCTCTCTCGACTTTCTGGGCATAGGAAGGTGTCCGGGCATGGATTCTATTTATGCATATTTCTTCCCTGCATTGAAAATCATAATCGTTCGACCAGATACGCATTGCTCAAGGCCATGTGAGGGTATCAGTAAGTCATAATACGGGGTGTGACGCATTGTGCCTCGAGTAAGCAAGCAGTCCGAATACAGCCATTAGCCAATAAAGGTGTGTATTTTTCAACTCAGTAGATGTTAATGGATGTTTAATACAAATTTATTGGTGATTTCTTCCATAAATGCGTTGTATGTTAAAGTATTTTGATAATTATAGTTAAGACAGGTAATTTACTGTTTTCAGGGAAATATCAGTATCACAAGTGTCATAAAGTGGACAACCTTGCGTAAAACGGAAACCTCCATAAACCGGATTTTTCTGTGTCCTGATCAATTCCAGCTTAGATTTTTTACTATACACACATATATTAGGGAAGCAAATGCTGTCCTACGCGGGCTACAACTGGCGGCGGCGACGCGCGATTTCCCGGTTCAGTTTCAAGACTGGTGCTATAATCTGCGGGTCAAAGTGCGTTGTGTTCTATATACGTAGGCCAGTGGCGAATCCTGAACATGTATTTTAAGTATACCGCACTTTATGGCAGCTACCTCTATCATCTTTTATTTTCAGCTTTTCTGAAATCTCAATACTATGAAATTCCGTTCTTAGAAATTGTTCTATAGTACAATTACACAAAAAGGAGCATTAACACACTCCATTTTCATAATAACGCGAGAGAAGCGTAACTTACGAACGACCAGAGCAAGTTCACCACAATATTTTGGGGTGCCTACCGACCGTCCAGATGCGCATCCTCCCCTCTCCCCGCCCTTGAAACACGAGGAGCCCTAGGTTATCGCGGTTGGCATGCCGTGCCTTCTTTTACGCTAGCGAATTCTCTGGACAGCATTAAGAACTATTTTTTATTTATTTATTTTACGTAAAAAAACAGTTAAAACTGCGTATGACGTGCTATGAGGAAAAGTGAATTGTGTGCACATTTTCCAAATTCTGTGATCCCTACACTAAGTCATACTACTTAAATTTTGAAAAAAACAAAAAACAAAAAAAACTACCATGTAATCAAATCTATTTTCAAGAACAAATAAGCAATAAATTTTGGCTCTTATCCATGTTGTTCTTAGGAATAATATTTCCTGCCGCGACAACATGGAAACGATAATTTGAATAATTGTATTTCCCACTGAATTCTAGAATACGTGCACAGATAATGAAGTTACATTTATGTCCAGAAGCAAAACAAGGGGCCATCTCAGCATTTGCTCAATGGATCAGGGAAACTGGACGAAAAACCTGATCGAGATGGGGGGGTCATTGACCCGGAGGTTGCAATACAATACTTGTTACAGGTTGTTTATACACATTTATACAGTTCAAATGGTAAATAATGCATTTTGTATCATTGTTAAAATTAATGTTACTTTTCTTGTGATGCTCAGTATAGTCTCTAATTGTATAGAAACAGTTATGCAGCAGAAACGATTTCACTTGATTTTAAACTTTTCTATTGAATTTAATCGTTTAATGTCATGTGGCAAAGTGTTGTAAAATAATGTACATGTATTGTATGTGCATTTTTTGTAATGAGCTGTTGATACTGTCACCTGATGAATATGATTTCTACGTCGAGTGTTATAGTAATAGACATCGGCGTTTTCTGAAAATATAATCCCGCTCTTAAGCAAGTCATTTTTCACAAAATCCTCTGATTAGTAAATCAACAGACAAGGTAATGGTAAAATTCCTAGATTAATGAAGAGAGGCTTACAAGAACAACGTGGTTGTGATCTGGTTACAATTCGTTTTTTTAATCTAAAAGTCTGGGAGCTATAAGATGTATTTCTCCAGAATATTATGCCATATCTCAGGCGGGAATGAACATTCGCGAAATATACACAACGAGCAGTATGGAGGCTGACTGAATTTGCAAGAATTCTGAACGCGTAGAATAATGAACTTAATTTTGTGTTCAATTCATTTAAATGGACGTTCCATTTAAGGTTTGACTGAATTGAGAGGCCTAAAAATGTTGTTGCATTAACATCAGTCAATGGTACACCGTTCATTTTCAGTGGAGTACAGACTGATTTATTTGAAATGGAAAACTGCAATTAAACCGTTTTCTTTTCGTCTACTATTAATTTGTTATTTCGGAACCAATTTGAAACATCTGATATCGTACTATTTACTGGTTCTTTATTGCAAGGATGTTCGTATCATGTGTAAAGAGAACCGTTCTTCCGTTTCGAATCGTCGAGGGCATTTCGTTTACGTAAAGTAGGAACAGAATGGGGTCTAAAATCGATCCTTGAGGACCTCCACGTGAAATGGGCAAAGAGTTGGAAAGGTGTGTACGTAATGTTCCATCATTCCAGTAAGGTATTTCCACTCACTAAATATGTGAGTTAACGGGTGTATAATGGCATACGCACAGGTCTTTAACAAAGAATCCGGAAATTTATCTAAACCGGACGAATGTTTATTTTTTAGTTTACCAATTATTTTGAGAATTTCATAGGAAGAAGTGTCGGAAACGAACATCGTGTCTAAAATTTTGGGTGAACTGCCTGTTTTTGATATTTGTGGCTGAAGACCCTTAGTGAGATCGGCAGCAATTCTCGAAAAGGATTGGTTAAAGAGACTATTCACTGTTGCCGGATCGTTCACATTTATATAGTTATATTTTAAAACGACATTCTCTATAGGGTTTCTAGTTGATTTGGTCGTATTTTTTATTATATTCCACATTGCTTTTGTTTTGTTATTTGAGTTCAAAATATCCTGGAACTCCCTCCTATATATAATTATATAGGATATAAATATATATCCTATATTTGAAACTTCTCACTCTAACGCACTTGCATAGTGCTTACGGTTGCGGAAGACTGGCTCGCGGTAACAAAAGTTTCAAATTCTCAACTAAATTACCAACAATTTCAAAATCTCAATAACGTTTTAGAGGTTTACTAAGCTTATGAAGTATTTCTTATACAGTTTGAATTACTAGGTATCGGCAACAGGTAACATAAAAATTCCAATATCATTGTGTAACAGGCGGATCCAGAAGTATTTCAACAGTAGGTCATTTACACTTCGGAACTTTCCTCCATAATCTTTTTGATCTCTGAATTGATCTGGGCTAATGGTAAGTTCTTCAGAGCTGAGCTTCTAATGCTCTCTTCTTCAGAGCTGAGCTAATGGTTACTTCCGAAAAAAAATGTCAAAATTCAGCTGTTAATTACCACACCGAAACGGTGCGTGTAATGAAAAAAGTTGTAAGGAACCAAAGAGTAGGAAATTTTACGTAGACTATTTTGGTAATGATAACTTTTTGCTTGAATTCGATATACATTGTAGATATAGGCAAAAAATAATATTTTTTTATTACTATTCTTATTATCTATTGCGATTCTCAGCAGCTTGTGCTGGGACCAATTTGCCCAACCCTGCCACGATAAGGAAAGAGCTCGGTCAGTGAGGAGAGATTTTACTCTGACCCCCAAGACCGATATGGAAGCCTCATTTGTGTTAGTTTAAAAACTTGCGAACTATATGACATTTGCAGGATCACTACTTTCTGACGAATTTAGGATTCGTTGTGGTAATCCCTTTTTTTTTTTAGATATTTTTTGATTTTTTTGTTTCGTCACCTTCTGCCAAAATAACTAGTGGATATGTTGTTACACTGTGTAGTTTCTACATTTGTTTTATTTCTAGAGCAAGATCTTCATACTTAGTAATTTTCTTGGTCTCTTGTTTTCTTTAGATTGTGTGAATAGGACAGCAATATCAACAAGCATAACTTCTTTCTTGTTCCTGTCAATCAAAACTATGATATATTGAAAGCCACAGTTTTATCTGTTATTATGGGTCTGTGCCAATAGATGATGGTATTATCTGCTTACATTACAGGTGCTGAGTTGTATTTATAATACAGTGGAACTCCACTATTTAACATTCCATGCTTGAGAGCCAATTGTTGATGAATCATTTTTGCTATTCTTCGTTCGCCCTTAGACAAAAGCTGATGTAAACAAACTGGAGGTATTCATCCGCCTTGCTTCGATTTTCAATCGCCGACTCCGCTCGCACTACTTTCGGCCACGCGCGCTTGGTATACTCAGTGGTCGCTCAAAAAGGGAACTCGACATTTGCAGATCAGCAGGCGAATATTAACACTTCTAATAGCTTCGCAAACACATGTTTACAAACATTAATAGAAACTAGGTTATAGTAAAACTAATTAATTATCCTTAACTCTTATCACTCTTAACTTAAATTAATGTTTTTTAACTACCAGTTTGCAAAGTTATTTTTTTTTTAATCTTTACGAGAATGAAGTGAACAAGTGAATATCAATATCCAATTTACATTATTTCGACTATTAACTAGTATTCACTCTTTAATCTCATGCAAACAATTTACTTACGATCACTCTGCTTCAGAAAGAGGTTAAATTCCTTGTATGTCTAAAGCAGATGATTCTGTGTTGGAAGAGGAACCTTCGGCGATGACAATCTTGTCCACGACAGTCACAGAGGCCATCTACCTCCCACGTCCTCTGTTCCTCTTTAATAGTATGCTCTTCACCAGCGTCACTTTAGAAATATCTTGTTCGAGAAGTTCTGAAAAGCACTAAAATGTATTTAAAATGTTCGATACCACACTTTTTCACCTATCCGTCATAGTTTACCACTGTAGTGTTTTACTACGGAAGGACCTGCACCGCTCTCAGACATCTTGAAGCGAACATTTCGAACTGCTTGACAAAAATCTCTAAACTGATCTCCTTCACTTCGCATGAGCATACCGCCTTCCACCGTGCGTGACCGAACCTGCGTCTGTCATCAGTTCTTACGAAATCAACAGCTCCAGTTACTGCTGCCACGTGCGTGGGGAACAGTTCGCCTCTTGACTCTCTGGATTCATTTTTTTTCCGTTAGAGCTCATTTTTCGTGAGACCAAACAGGAGCTGGACATATTACAGTCACCGACATGGATATCTCCTCTTCCGGAAGGGCAGGCGTGGGAACAATATTCTTATTTTGGGATCTGAGTTATAGATTGTACGTTTCGTCTGGAATTTTAACATTGTGGGAGATATGAGCCACTACATCGGAAACTATTTTATTCTGCACATGAACACACCTGAGGTAACGCGTCAACTAACCAATGGCAAGCATCCCAAAGCACGTACCATTGTTTACATCCATTTTTTTCTTAGGGGGAATGGAGAATAGTTGGTTGTGTCCCCCAAGTACGCGCTGTCGGCAAGTGCGAAATATCCAGCCATTATATGTTCGATTGTTTCACCGCTGGTGCCGCATTTTCTGCATTTGTCAACCACGGGCATGTTCATGCAATGTTTTTCGTAGTTTCTAGTTCGGCATACTATATCTTGGATTGACATTATAAGTCTCAGTTTCTGTGTATAGATAGCCGTCTAATAGCTATTGTAGCGAGGATGGTGTTTCAACGTGAGGTTCATGGATAGCTTTAGGAAATTTGCCGTTCATTGCCTTTTGTTGCCAACCTTCCCTCTCTTTTGATGTCGTTCCTGCTACAGTTGCTTTTGTTCCTGTGTTGAAGGCATTCAAGTTTAGTGGAGTACAACCATCATCTGTTTGTACAGCCATTTTCATTAAGGCATCTTCACACGAGAGTAACTTTGGCTTCATTTTACTTTCTTGGATTCTGCAGAGATGTTCAATGTTTAGCAGCCCCCTTCCTCCTCATCGGGGTAGGTATAGTGTTTTAATAGACGAGTTTGTATGAAGACATCTGAATTTCGTAAGCAGCCTTCTAGTCAATCTATTTAATTCAGCGAGGTCTGCACACGACCACTTGAGAATCCCGAAAGAATAGAAAAGAGTAGGGATTGCCCATGAGTTGATTGCTATGATTTTTTTTTTAACGTTTAATTTAGTGTTCAGAACTTTTGTAACTCTTGATCTATACTTATCGGTCAGATCTTTCTTCATGCTGGAATGATCTATTCGATAACTGGGCCATACCTTCGTTTTGCGTGGTCATTGAGATAAGAGGCTGATACATTCCGTCGTCTGGAGCAGCCCCGTCGCCAGACGAGGCCGAGGCTTGACATCTAGTCTTCACTGCAGCATCCAGGATCTCTGGGAGATGGGCTGCAAACCCAAAGCTCAGGTGCAAGGTTTGGTCCGCCCCGAGTATTTTATTTTCCCGGTTATCTTCATATCTTGCGAGTGTTCCTCTATCCACCAACTTGAGAAGGCATCCGGTAGAGGAGCAGCAACGCCCTGGGTTGTTGTTGTTGTTGTTATTGTTGTTGTTATTATTATTATTATTATTATTATTATTATTATTATTATTATTATTATCATCATCATCATTATCATCATCATCATCATTAGGAACAAGTATTTTAATTCAGTATTGTAAGATCAATGACACCAACTCTATCATGGTTTTTGTCCAGTTTCCCTTGATCCTTTTGAGCAAATGCTGATACGCCCCCCCTTGCTTTGATTTCTGGACTGTTAATCTTCACTCTGCCCAAGTTTTCTTGAGCCCCCTTCAGGTAGACATGAGAAGAGTGGCGGGTTAACTATTGTTAGCACTGTATTCAAAATCAAAATTAAATACGTCTTCCAGTTCTTTCACATAGAGGTGAACATTTCTTGGATTCTTGTATTAAAATACTGCTTTTACCTTTACTCATTATAGTGTGTATTAAGAGAAATCTAAAACTGGAGCCCAGGAAGACATGTTCACCTGCATACATCATATCTGACTCATCATACACGATTCAAATTTATATGTGACTCAATATTATTATTATTATTATTATTATTATTATTATTATTATTATTATTATTATTATTATTATTATTATACATTTGGATAAAAATAATTGATCAGTGGGGCCCCAAAATATTTACTGCTTAGAGCCTCGCAGACTGGTAATTCGGTCCTGCCCAAGGGAATACATTATGATAAATTAAAAATGACGGCACTTTATGCCTATTTATCATTGCCACAAAAACGAAACAATTTGACGTCCCATTTTCCTTAAAAAATGGGAGGGGGACTTGGTCACCTGTGTTTGGACAGCATAGACAAATGTGGGTGTTCTGTGCTGTACAGCGGGCTGCTATTGAAGAAATTTCACTGTAGCATGGGCACTATAATATGAATACCATGGTGGAAATAACATGGTGTTATTTCCACCATGATGAATACTGTTAACAGTATTCATACGCGATACACACTCTCATAGCTCTCTCTGTATTATGGAGTGAGGTACGTTTAATACCTGTATTTTATTTACTCCTCCGACTTCGGTAACCAGAGTAAGATCATAACCTTCGAGCATAGAATACTATGCAGAGAGTATATACTGTGCTCGAAGATCATAACGATAGCAATCCACGGTCCACGTGCAAGGTTGTGGAAAGATTATTCTTGCAATGCGGCTGTCCCTCCTATCAAGATTCTATTACCGCAAAGACGATAGATCACTTGCGACTGCCAACTTTGTCATGAAATTTGTAAGAGAAATACATCACACAAGTAGTAATAAAAAATCATACTTGTATTATCTTACTTTATTGGCTCGTCTTGTGTATTGAAATAAAGGGACATTATTTCTCGAAGAGTTCTTTGTGTGTGTGTGTATTTATGTTAGTTTATATTAAATTAATGTAATAGGCAGTTAGAAAATTTGTCGGGCAAAGTTGGCTAATATTGGCGCGGTGGGGAGTGGGTAAAACGTGTGATACGGGAAAGTTTGCTGGAAGGACACGCCGGCACTAGTAAACGGGGGGGCGTGGTGGCATGTCAGTGTATGTAGTAGTTGACATTATGTAAATAGATGACATTGCTATCTCGTGAGTTGCACCTGCGTTGGTGATGCTGGGGCGAGAAGTGTTATTTCATTATTTGTTCTGGATGATATCGTTTATCATACTGAGCACAATTATTTTGCGATGTATGTTTTCCAGAATTTTCATATCTTTTTCAGTTTGTAACTTGCCATGGCTGTCCCACGCTTTGAACCCTGCATTTCTCTTCCATTGGAACCCTCTGTTTTGGAAGATGTAGTTCCAAAGGCAAAAGACTGGGCTTTAATGCATGGTAATTCACACCTCATTCCAGATATTAAATAAAAAAATTACCAGTGGAAAATTTTATTGTTTCTTTAATTCTTTGCAGGAGCTGCAATGCGATCCAAAACAAATTTCAACCCAGATTCTCTTCAGTTTGCACCATTTGTTCTTATACCATCTGTATTTCCTCGAAAAGAATTTGAAAAAGCTGTAGCCATTCAAGAAGTTCTGAATGAATTGGTTCACAAAGTTGCTCATGATCATGACTTTTTAGTAGAAAATCTGAAAAGGTAATTAATAATATAATTATTATACTTTTATTAATGTGTTCATCCATTACAAATGTGTTGTCAAGAATTTTATTCGTGAAAGCAGTGGTCATATGTTTGGAAAGTTATTGAAATGTGGACTGTGTGTAATTATTGTTGGCTCACCTGTTTATTCTTACAAACACACACATGTAAATTTAGTTACTTTTTTGCTAAAAAAATATGTAGGTATTTGTAAGTAATTTCATGTCTCTTAATTGTCTCTATGAATCAGTACTTGTGACCATCATGCAAGGGCCAACTTCTTTTCAAATAAAATATTCTGATATAATAAAAAAAAATATAATATAATGATTAGATCTCCTTAATATTAAAGGTGGTCATTAGTTTTATTAATGAAGATATATAATACATTCTAAAAAGGAGGCTTTATATTTGATGTTGCCATAATGTTCAATATTCCAACAACCAAATTTTTGTTGTCTTTATAAATTAAGACACCTCGCTTCCTGAATTAGAAATAGCAATTAGATATGTACTCAACAATAGAATTTTTCATTTAACAACAAAAATTATGTTAAAAAACAAGGTATGCTAATAGGAGGTTCCTGTGTTTCTGCATCATTTGAGATTGTAATGAGAGCTTGAGACAACGATCCTCCCCTCTCCAAATACCAGGCTATGATAATATGAAACTTTTTATATGCTACTACAGGTATGTTGATAATAACATTATAGTTTTAGAAGATAAAATAATAGATCCCCCTTTTCAAGATATTTAAATAATTTTTATTCCCTTTAATAGAATGTACCATTCTGAAAGAATCAAAACTTACAAATTTCATAAATATTACCATAGTAAGAACTGAAAGTAGCTTGCACAAAACTATAAATTTGCGTAAGGGGGCAAGAAATCCAGTATTGATTATATAATTGTCAGCGAAAACCTATTCAATAAAGTCAAGAATACAAAAGTGTTTTGGGGAAGTGAAATTGATTCCAATCACCATCTTTTAGAAAGCAAAATTCAACTGAACATGCAAGCTGAAAATAGAAGAAAGGAGAGAAAATCAACCCCCAAACTCAAAATATATCTGCTAGAGGATGAAAGCATTAGAAACTTGTATAAAAGATGATTTAGAAGTAAAATTGCAGACAACAGATAAAGAACATATTGAAACCCTCTGTAATTCCTGGAAAAATGAACATTCAAACATTACATAGAATACAAGAAAGTAAGGGCCAAAGTAAGATAACTTAGCTGAAGGTACAGAAGAGAAAATTGGAGAGTTACATTAAAAGTCTAAAGAGAGATATCATGGGTCCTCAGAGAATAGGGTTCAAAATTCTGAAACATCTTAATATGAACACAAAAGATACAATCTCGTTAAACAAAATCCTAGAGGAAGATTGGAACTCTACCACACACTGGAACAATGAAGAAGGTTGGGTCAACAGGATGGAAAAAGAAACTGCACAGACATACATCGATAATCACACAAATAACCTAATAAGAATGTCAGAATTTGAAACGGTGTTGAGAAAAGCAAAAAACAGAAAAAGCCCAGGAACAGGTATGGTAAATTTAGAACTAATAAGATATGGGGGAATGAAACTAAAAGAAACCCTACTTGAACTTTTCAATAAAATTTGGCCAGAAACAAAAACACCAACAGATTGGCAGGAAGGACTAATCATCAACATTCACAAAAAGGACACTAAGAAAGACAGCAACAACTGCAGAGGAATCTCATTACTATCAATAACTTCAAAGATTTATGCAAATGTCTTAAGGAACAGAATAATTGAATTAAGTGAGAAATTTCTGGTTGAGGAACAGTGTGGTTCCAGAAAGAGAAGGAGCACTGAAGATGCCATCTTCACTTTACAAATGCTCATGGATAAAAGAAAAGAAGTAAACCTACCTACATTTATAACATTTGTGGACTATGAAAAAGCATATGACAGAGTTGATACGAAGAAATTATGATAAATCTTGGAAGATGAGAAAATCCCGCGTCATTTAATTAATGCAGTACAAATCCTCTGTGATAAATCCAGAATAAAAATACAGCTAGGAAAGGGAGGAAACTTGATATAAATAACAACTAGCAGTGGTCTCAGGCAAGGCTGTGGTTAATAACCGGTTCTCTTCAGCGTCTGTATTAACCAATTAATTAGGAATTGGCGGAAGTAGATGAACCAGGGAATCAGAGGAGATAGAAAGATTGACACAATCCTGAATGCAGGTGACCAGCTAATAGTAGCAGAATCTGAAAACAATCTACAGAGGGTCATTTTTGAACTATCAAAAATTACTTAGGAATATTCCATGAGAATATCAATAAGCAAAACAAAATCTATGGCAATGCAAGGAAAGGAACAAAAAGAGTTAAAATGAAATAAATGGGGAAATAGTAAGCAAAGAGAATTCACTTACCTAGGAAACAGAATTGATGTACTAAACCACATTCAAGGAGACAATGAGTGAAAACTACAAAGTTACTACAGAATGTGTGGAACTATTAAAAAGCACTTTGGGAAAGATATGGATTCTACCACAAAATTAAATTTAAATCACAGCTAAACAAATCTTCTGTATGGTTCAGAAAGGAAAAAAAAACAGGCGACAAATGACATCCTAGGCACCTCTTAGGAGTCACAAGAAGAGACAGATTGAGAAACAGGAACATTGAAATCAGAAGAAAACTAAAAACCAAAGATGTTATAGAAGAGATTGAAGAATCACAATTTAGGATGAGAATAACAGACTACCAAAACTCTTCTGGAAATATAAACCAATTGGAAAGGAGACAGAACCTTTAAAGAGATGAAAAATAAGGAACCCCTAGAAGGTTAATCTACTAGGTCTACTGAACCAGCACAAACAGGAACAGGATCATACCTAAACGCCTGCAGTTCATGATAATGATGATGAATAATTTAATAACAATTTTTCAGTTGTTAGTTGACAATGACTACCCTTTCAGTTATGGTCAGAGAGATTTTAATCTATGATTTAAAAAGAGTTTGATTAAATTACAACAAAACAATGACATGAAAGTTCTCAACCAGCCAAGTAAATGATTTTACAGAAACCAAAATAATTTAATTTACCTTATATTCACAATATTATTTAATAATGTAACATACTTAAACAACAATCTTGGAATTGAATTAAGAAATATTATAAACATAAAGGAGAATATAATAAAACACAAAGGATCCAGTTGCATTGGCAGAACAACAAAACTGTGTTTATTTATAATCTTTTAGAGGCCACCAATTACAGTATATGTTCACATTAAATGAACAAATTTACCAACATATGATGTAACTGAACATAAGTATAACATCAGTAAGCTGTCCAAATACAGTTCACTTACCCAACATAATTTACTCAACACTAAATACTCATAATTACACTCAACATTTTATAGACTTTGACAATGCAAAACAACATTATCATGAAGGAATGACTTTAGACACTTAAATTATAAAAATCCATAATGTAAATTTCCTCCTAGATGAAACAAATTTACCAACACTGACATAGTACTATCTAAATTTAAGCAATGATAATTTTGAAGTTCCTTCCTCGAATTCTTCCTTTTCCTTTTATCTTAAAAACTCCTCTTACCCTTCCATTCCATTTCCTCTCCTCGCCTGAATCGTCTTGTCTTTACCACATTGCCCACTTCTCACCTCCACCTCAATTGGAGAGTCTTCAGTCATTCTCTCCACCCAGTCCAGTCAAGTTACACTTTCACCTGGCATTTTCTTCTTTCATCGTATGGATGGCACTTTTACCAAACTTTGCGTTGATAAAACAGCAGCTCTCTCTTCTTGTACTGTGCTACTTTCCTAATTATAAAATATCTTTACCATGTAAATATAGTATTTGCTAAATTTTAAATGTTGTTTTGTTAAATTTTGTCAAGAGTGTTCCACGTGTTAATGACTAAAATTTTAAATTATAATTTTTGTTTTTAGATATTCTTTAAATCACATAAAAACAATGGTTCTCATTACTACAAAGGAGATCTCATTGTTACTAAATTAGACAATTAAAATTAGTAAAATATTTCAGCATTTCTCTTTTTCCTTCCCTTCTCTACAATACTTACTCCTTTCTGTTTGTAATATATTTTTATCTCCAAGTTTTTTTAACTGTTTTGCAATGAAAGTTTTTAGAACATATTTGTTCTAAAACTTGTCTATTACATTTTTGGGAAAATAAATTATTTTAAAGAACATCAGTTATATGTAATTGATAATTTTATACAGCGGCTTAGATATGGGGGAAGAGGGTTGTGGATCATCCGGAGTAACAATTTTAAATTTTTTAATTGAAAGTTTTGTTTAAAAACCTGCATTTGTCACTTTTCATAATAATTTTTAGAATGTAATTTAATTTAAGCATTTTCGAATTTTAAAGTTATTATAAAGATAAAGGGTACAACTCCCTCAATTGAAATCCATTTTTATTATTTACCAAATTACTATTAAATTTCCCCATTTCCTATAATTACCTATTTATTATATATACAAAATAATATTAATAAATTGTGATCATTGTATTTTAATTTTCAATAACAATTTTATGGATATTTTGAAATACAAATTTATACATTGAATTGGGAGTGACATGAACTCCACCTATTCAGTGATACTATAGATGTGAATTATTTTCAGATTAAAATTAAATTTATTCTGAATGAATTAATATCTGCTTTTCCTAACTTTTAACTTTGAGTATTTGCATGTAAAAGAAAAATGACCCATGTCTTTCTGTTTGTTTTTATCTAGTGTAATAGAAGTTGATGAATTTACGAACGAGTTATTTAAGATTTACGAGACAGTGTATTCAGAAGGCATAACTCAGGTGGGTGTTAAAGACTTTTAAGAGTATACTTGCGATTTTTCTTAACCTATATCAATAGTGAAGAAAAATGTTAAGTACAACTTTGAATATTTTATATTCATTGAGCATACTCATACACATATGAAAGACCTAATGCCTTTCCCCTGAGGAAAATGGCAGTGTAACGAGATGAAGACAGGCATTGGGCAAACTAGCTGCCCTGTATATAGTGAAACCTCTATATATCGTTTCTTAAGGGACCATGAATTCTGTACACTGTTTAGAGAAAAACACTATAAAGAGGAAGACTGTGTATTTGGGCTTTTGGTTGGGACTGAAGAAAATTGACATAACGTAGAGGAAAACATTATATGGAGGAATGCTTTATAGAGGTTCCACTGTATTACGTATTTGTGTCTAGAAGTTACCTCAGTTACAGTGTGTATGATTATTGTTTATTTATTACAATTATAAAATGAAAACATTGTAATTGCATTTTTCTAAAATAATTTTGTTAAAATTTCACTTTAACAAATCAGTGACAGTAAATTTTTTTGAAGTGTAACTGATAATAATTGAATAATTTGAAGTTTGAATCTGCAATAATTGAGTACTTCTTGCTCTGAAGTTTTTTTATGGGCTTTGTCATAAATAATTATAGTGCGATTAATTTGTCTTTCTTCATCAAAATAATTCCTAAACTCTTTATTAAAACACACATGTGGCTTCTGAAATTGCACAAATAAAATTGAAGATTTTTAATGTGGAAAATGAGTGTACGTTTTGTTTATCACAAGAAGTAAAATTTTTGGTATGCATAAACCTAATTAATTTATGCCTTGTATGCAATTTAAACAAAAATAGTTTTGAAATAAATACAAACAGTTTTGTAAGTAGTGGCATAACAATTTCAAAAGTGCAGAATTTTAAACTAACATTTTTAAATATTGCTAAGAGGACGTCCATGAATTACGTAATGTTAAAGTGGGGAAGGCAGTTTTACATTTTATTAAATAGTGGTAGGGGTGTTTAGTTTAGTGTTACATATTGCAGTTTAAAAAAAAATAATTTTTTTCAACATTTGCTGAAATAACTCCTTTTTTAATGTTACACCAGGACATTGAAAAAATAAACATTTACAAATAAATTAAAAAGTGATAAGTGTATAAATTGTCAAAATGAATGGAAATATTTTTTCATCAATAGTGTATTGATTAAGTCTGTTAATTTTGAAGAAAATATTCAAAACTGATCTATTCTACTCATATATTCTATACTCCAATTAAATTGGCAGAATAGACTCTCCCCTATACCTCATCCATGATTGCGTGTGAATTGTTTTTTGATTGCGTTTGAACTGGAAATTTTCTCATCTATGCATCCTTCCTTCACTCAAATATTGTTCCCAATCTTCTTACATGCAGTCAGCATCGCTAACTAAATCTGACTTTTAATTTTCATAAATTTGAATATGTAAAAAATAAAATTAATACTAATGGTTTTACTCTTATATAATTCATTTTTACTTCCTATTAATGGAACGGGTGTTCTTGCATGCATTATGTATTTATTTATGGGGTTCAAGCATGTGTGATGGGTGCATTACAGGGAGGGGGGTATTCTAAATATTCCAGGTATGCGTTACGTAATTTACGGATGACCCTAATGTGGTTATTTATTAGAAAAACGAAAGGAATAATAATAGAGGAACGTGCTCAAGTTACAAAAGACAAAAACGGGTAACAAAGGAATAGACGAAAATTAACTCAGAACTAGTTAAAATCATTGGAAGAGAGACTATAGTATGTTTAGAAGAACACTCAACAAAATATAGACAATATATATGATACCAGTAGATGGGCATATAGGTTTGGTAAAATAATATATTTAGTAAATGAGGGAAGTATAACTTCTACCAACCAACCAAAAATTATTTGCCAAGTTTGTGGAGATTAGATTTAAAGAATACAATAAAATTTCACAAACAACAACGTGACTTCAGGAAAGGGAGAAGCACAAAGGGTGTTATTCTTTACAGGTCAAACAATATTAAAAAAGAGAAATGAATAGAACCTTCCAACATTTATGATCTTATGGATTTAAGGCTAATTATGTAATGAAGGCAAAAATGTGGGAAAAAATGAAAGAAGAATATCAGGAGCAATTACAAGAGGAATACAAATGTTTTACACAGGTTCAAAAGTTGACATTAAAAGTGAACATCTGTCAAGAGGACTGAAATAGGGATGTGACTTATGATCCAACCCCTACAATTATATACTATTTATGCTTATCCATATCATATTTATGTTAGCAAAAAGCAGAAGAATTACCCTTTCATAAGCGAGTGGTGCTACAGAATACCATAGACTTTCTAATATTAATTAGTTTCCTTTTCTGATTAGTCTGGGCTAGCTTTTTTCATTTTCCCTCACCCTCTTCCCTGCTACCACCTATCTGTGCCTAAAATAATTTGTTTCAAGTTTTCTTATTTTTTCACTCCCCTAATAGTTGAATACAATACAACTATCATAGGAGAGTGAAACTTGCTTTTAAATGCAAATTTTCATTGAAAAATTTGGAGCTGTTTTTGAAAAGAAGGTTGTGTTTTGGAAAAATGCCTAATTTTAAGTTCATTTTTACAAAAGAAGCTGTAGAGAAACTTCATAAGAAAGCATTTGAAGCACTTGTACTCACAAATGCAATAACATTTTTGAAATGCCTGTAATGTAAATATTAATGTCATGAGTGGTGTATAAAAAAAAAAAATTGTGTAATGTTTGAAAATACATCAAAATGGCATGTATGACATGTTATTTAGTGAATCCATCAAGGAAGTTAAGAAATAATTTGGAGTTGTTGAAAAGATCTGTTTTTAATACTGTTTTTTAGACAGCCACTAGTAAAGGCGGTTCTTTTAGGGCATTCCTGGACGGTGCTAAAAGTTCAATTTTTAGTACTAGTACTAAAAGTGAGACACTACCCAAGTGTTCAGATAAATCTGTGAATACAACAAAGAAAACCAAATATTTCTCATGTGACTGCGTCAGCTACTACTGACCTTAATGTATCATTAAGTGGTTTGTATATTACAATTAAAATAATAGTCAATAAGGCTGTTTAAAAAATAGTGTGTAACACACATGGTAGAAGTGATTTTATTTTCCTTGTAGGATTGCACAACTTGACCTATCAGCTTTGTGCCATCATATTTGCTACTACCAAAATAAAATGTCACTTTTACCACTTGTATCTTAAAAACTTGCTCATACTTCACCTCAAATTGCATGAAAACTCTTAATATTTTCAAAAAAATGTACATGACATTTCTTAAAGAACTACCATCTTCAATTTTGTAGTTGTACGAAGACACCAAGAAAATTAAAACTTTTGCAATTTTAGAAAATTCAGAGTTAACAGTGTAAATCCATCATTATACAAATGAATTTTTAAAATTGCAGAGCTGTGAGTGGAGCCTGCTGGAAATATGGAAAACATTGTACGAATAGTTTAGGTTCTAGTGTTGTTCATTGACGGACAGACGGACATTTTGAAAAAAAGCCTCTTTCTCGGTATCAAGGCCCTACAATTTCTGAAATCTGACTACACAGCGTATTGGAGAGAATAATTTACTACATATTAGAACAGGATTTATCCACTTTTTGTGTATCAGGATCGCATAATTTGAGTTTTTTGTCAAAAATTCGCTTTTTTTTTTTTGGAGCAGCTGTACATAATTTTCTCTGTACTTTGTATATTACTCTGTATATACATACATATAGGAGAAAGTAAAATGTAACTCTTCTTCAGTACCAGGCAACCTTAAAATGTGTATTTCCATTAAAATCTCAAAATTGTCAAAAAATTAACCGAAAATTGTAGCCCTTTAATTTAACAATGTAGCAAAGTTGAAATGATACAAGACATGTCATTGCCTACAATACAATGACAAGGCTTGTATCATTTCAGTTATGTAGAAGTCAATGACATTTCACTGCTAAACCAATGACTTCTATCAGGAAAATCATCTCAAAGAAAACCAAAGCAATGGCCCTCTTAAGAAATGAAGAGATGAGAAAATTAATGAGAATTTGTCATTGAGGAGCAAATAATGGAACCAGTATTAATATTCCTATACCAGAGTAACAGTGTTTGACAAAATTCAGAAGTGATTTTGGAAGAAATGTGACTCACAAAACCAAATCAAGAATTCAGAATGGGTCAGCCAAGTGTTGTATTAAGTGACTCAGAAATGCAGATCCTGAAACAGAGGCATAATCAAAGGCTCGATGGAGCTCAAGTGAGATTCCTTAGTTCCAAACGAGCTTCTCCACGACTGTTCTAGATTAGATCATCAGAAACAAAGAATGTAAGTAAAAGACTCAAGACAGCAAGAATAACTAGAAGAATTTACAAGGAATCTGTAGAAATGGCTGGAGTATATTTAGAGAGTGAAAGGAGGACAATTCCCAATGGCAGCTTTAATGCACTAGGGCAGAAAGTTATAGAAAGACTGACAAAGAAATGAATCATACAGGAACTCTTGGAAGATGAATACTGCTTAATGAGGAACAAGTCTTACATACTGCATATCTGATGATAATTTTGGTGATGTCCAGTGTCTTGTGACTCCTGCTTGTGTAACCTGTAGTAGTTTCACTTCTTTTGGTTATTATGGGTATTTCTTTATGTAAAAGGGACAATGATTGAAAATAAATTGATAAAAAATTATTAGATATATAATTTGAAGAGTATTATCAACATATTAACATTGGTGCTGATGCCAAAAGTTAAAACATTTTCTTTTGGGTATTTTATGTAATACTTAATGATTTTGTGGATAAACCATATTATTTGAGGTATGTCAACCAACAAATGACTTAACAAGGGCTTCTATTGCTGTATGAAATAATTTAACTCTTCAGTTTTATAGAGAAATCAGAATGAGTGAAGAAATTTTACCCTGGGCTCAAGAGACGTTGAACAAATGTGATTGTTCACTATTTGATATTGAGTGACAGTAAGGAAATTCAATGTGTCTCATGATAGAATCTCATTTGAAGTACTTGATGATGGATGTATAAAGTCAAATGAAATAGTTACCTCTTGTGAGTGATGGTCAATTATATACACAGCCTCACTTTGCTATTGTAAATTATATTAACTATTAAAATAACAATTATTATTTTGTTTGTATTGAAATATTTATTTACAATATTTCTACAACAATCTTTTATTACACCAGCTGTCATATATTTATTTTTTTGTTTGTTAGTTGACAACTCTCATTGTCTGGTATATACCATTTACTTTTGGAAATTCTCCCATAAATAATATAGTTGTTGCTTCAACACAGTGGATTTTAGAATTTAGGATTTTCTCTTCAAGTTCATTGACAGCATATTTGTTTTCCCTTCGTTTGACCTTATTTCCAACTTTGTTTCCCCTTTCTCTTTTCTGTAGCATATAGTTGTGATGTGATAAATCCTGCATTTATGTTTCACTTACTTCACAAAATGTCATGCAAGTTTCGAACAAGATATATTTGTAAGTGCTAATAGTATTTTTCATCTCAATGTACTTTTCAAAAACTCACCAGATTTATCTGGAGAAAATTATAAATTGCATAGATATTAGAAAGCACATGAGCCATTTATTGAGCATGATTTTGTGATCTTAAATGCATGGTTGTAGGAATGGCTTATTTTGAATAGGGAAACCAGTAGTTGCTTACCTTATACATACTTCAAAGTTTTTTGTAGTAACAGGCTTCTCAAAAACTGTTCAATTTTGAACTGTTTCTGTACTGTGCATGGTACATTGAGCAACATGCTAGAGCTTGAGTTGTAAAGCGTTAGTGCACTGTACCAACTGTAGTTCAGTACTTATCTTACTTCCCATAGCCAATCGCATTAGGACTACTCAGGTCAGATATAATGCTGGAGACATGTTGCGGCAGTGGCGATTGCAACGAAAAGAATAAAAAGCCGAAATTTCAGCCACACTGTTGCTGGAAACAAGTGGAAGTGAATACCATTGCATCAGGCTTTGGGTGGCTGGGTCCTGCATCAGCTCTCATCCACAGGTTAGGCCACATGATGAATAACCTGGTCAACTTTATTTTAATGAATCACCCTACAGATTATTCTCGAGAATGTGTTATTAGGGTGTGTAATTTTAATAATGAAAGGAACATTCCTTTTAGGTTTTATTTAGAACTATGATAGTTTTGTATTTTAACAGCTTTTTTTCTATAAAGGTAGTGTGTGAATGTCTTTGAAAATGCAACTACACAAATATTTTCTGTAGTACAAGTGTAGAAAAGCAGTAATAACTAGAACATATTAAACTGCAGGTTTTCATTTATTTAGTTCTTATTCTTTTTTATTTCCCCCCATTGCTTTTAGTTTTTAGATGTGGTGCTAAATGAAATTTGCAAGTATTCAAATGCCATCCTAATAGTGAAACCTAGAGTTTCACTATTAGAAATGTATTACTGTAAGTGATTAGATTGAATGAATGAAATGAATGATTGAACGAATTAATGTATGCATACATGCATGCATGCATGTGAAGCAGCTAGTAAATGGCATAGTACATACGTTTCTGTAATTGCTAGTGAATAGTTAGCCTAGGTTATTGCATTTTATTTTGAACTGGTTTTCCTCTAGCAAAATTCCATTGCTTACCAGACCAGACCGACCTGACCTTGGACCCTCTTATATTTGCATTGCCTTGCCTTGCTTTGAAAATAATTGCGCATTAAATTGCTTGTTATTGAATGTCGATGGCCTGAACAACATTGAATGATGAACTTGCATGTCTGCACAAAACATGACGACACTGAATTTTGTTTAGGATTTTTGTAAATTTTCATGGGAGTGTGTGCCATGTCACGATGTCCATAATTAAATGAATTTTCATTATTATGTGACTTACAAATTAATAAGTGAATTAGTACTTATTCAGGAGCAACAAATATCATAAATTATGGAGATTAGTTACATCTTAATTACATGTTATAAAACTACTAGTGAATGACTGCTTTCCATGTTGCCCATCTTTTTTTTATAGATGTACTATTATTACACCACATCATTACAATTATACGGGAATACTCTGTTGCACGAGATGAAAGTTTGTTAGTACTATCGAAAAACTAGAATGCCGATGTAAATCAGTTGATTTAATAATTGATGTAAATTGTGATTTAAATCAAATTAGGTTTTTCTCAATGATTTAAATCTATGAAGACATGAAGGAAAACGTTTGCTTTTATGTGAATTTGTATGGCCCTTTGTTGAGACTTTGCATAATTACTTTATAATTAGACTTATGATTCCTAAATTGTGACTTATTTGTTGCAAGTTGTTCTAATTTCTATATTTATTTGTGCATTTTATATTTACTGTTGCCATTGAGATAATTGAAACTAGTTGGAAATATTTTTTGTTGCAATGCAATAATTTTCTCATCCAACTTAACAAGTCACGCAAATTCTGAATAGTATTGAATTTTACTTTGAACAGTGAGGAGTTCAATAAAATATGGAGGTATGATAAAAATGCAGAGTACAAACAATTTACTTTTATGTACAAGAGGTTATTGAAGTCATGATAATAATGAAGAGCAAAATCAAGTTCTAAATGCTAAATAAGGGGTATCCAGACTGTCTTTTTTTTTCTTGTTTGATGTATTCTCATAATACTTTTCATGATTATAATTTTTTTCATTTGTTTGACTCACATTAGTTCAAATCAGCCTACCCATGATATTTCTGTACGTGACAAATCATTGTGCAAAAACTCATTTACAAAGTTGTGGCAAGCATTGCAGTTGCTTCATTTTCTTGTAATTGAGAAAAAAATGCTTTCATACATTTGTTAGAAGTGTGGCAGATGCTTTCACAATGCTACCATACGGTTTATTCTTGTAGTATATGCAATTTTGGGTTTCAAGCAGCATGAAATTGTCACTAATAATCATAAAATAATTTTATTGCTTATTTTGATCATAAGATTGCTTGCTATGGACATCCATCTACAAGGCCCGACTCCTCTACCTGTAGTAAACAAATGCTGCAGAAATAGAAGGCTGGGAGAAAAGATAAAATGGCCAAAAGCTGAGGATATTTCTTGTTCCAGCAGAATTTGAGCCTGGGCCTGTTGCGTTCAGACTACCTACTCCATTGTGCTGCAGATTGTGCCATAAAACAGGTTGAAATAAACAGCATTGCTTCCAGTTTCGGAGGCATTAGTTCACACTTAGGGACACTGCATAGGTACGATCAATCTCAAGTCAGTGGGTGTTTCTGTGCTAATTCCACTTTTATTTTTTACAGCTAGTATGAAGGTTTGTGTATATATTCCTTGTAAAGTTCAGGTGTATAATTCATTAACATCTTGCACAGTTCTTTAATATTATTTTACATCCTTAATAAGAATTTTTGGTAATTTCTGCTCATTTTTATTTATAAGTTTTAACATCCTTTGCATTAATTCTTTATTAGTTTTTGTGCATTTGACTGACTGTTCATTTTGCATTGGTTTTGAAATAACACATCCCTTTTTTTTTTTGATTTTAGTTCACTATTTTATTTATTGTCTTCAATGTTGGGGGTTTAAATTTATTTTAAATACTTTTGTATTTGAAATGCTATTTTAAGTACATTTTGTATTTGAAAAACTGTATTTTTGAGGTTTTGTTTTGACATGAATTTTAGAGATGCATTTACATTCATAAAATAGGGTATGAAAAATAGGGAAAAAACAAACAAACTTAAAAAACTTTAAATATAAATGAAGACAACAAGAATATTTCTTTTTGTTTGATTCTGCTAGTGAATGGACCTCATTGAAACAAACATAAAAGCTTCTTTCAGCTGTTGAAATTGAATTCTCTTCATTTTTATATGATAAACCTTAAACATTAAAAATGCTGGATAATTAACAATAAAAAATAATTTATTCCTTATAACACTTGTTTATGTTCATCAGCACCATTTCAACAACTGTTTTCCTTTGCGGGGTTTTATACATTCGCCAATTAGAGGTTTATTGTCTGAAGATTTGTTTGAAAAACTAGTTGTTTTAAAAGGAAATTCTGTTTATTTGAAGTTAGACCTATTTTTGATATTTTATATGTGGTGTGAATGAACAAGTGAAAGTGTTTTATATTTGAAAGTTTTTTATTATTGTTCAGAAATTATGACCGTCAATTAGTGATTTACTGTAATTGACAAATACAATATATTATTGCAATAAAAAAGTATAATGTAAATTGTATTGATTTATTGTATTGACTGTATTTTGAGCATTTTAAGTATTTCAAATACATATGTATTTAGTAATTCAAAACCTAATGTATTTTGGTGTGTAATTAAATACTTATTTACAAAGTATTTTGGCAGTATTTAAATACTAATTTTAAGTAATTTGCCCAACCCTGATTGTCTTTATCTGATTTTGTCTTATTTCAAAAGATAGGAAGCCTGTGAAGGGACAGTAATAACAATAATAGTTATTTAGCATACTAATTTTTTTTTTTTAATGTTATTTTCAATGTGCTTGCTTTTATTGTAAAGACAAATTAATTTATGTTGGAAGAAGTGGTGGATATTTTAAAATGAGTTTTTATATATTCCAATGCTTCTAATATCCTAGTGATAGTAGTAATTAGTAAATTTATGAAGGTGTGATTATCTTTTCTTGAATCCTTAAAACTTTTCCTGAATTTGTAATTTATTTTTATAGTTATTAATATCTTTGTTAAAACCTGCAGTTTATAATAGATTTGATATGTAGTCTACTTTTCAATTTTTGTTATTCACAATATTGTTGAATTTAAAGGAATTACTTTGTTTTCTCTTCTTAACAGCTATGTTCTGGCAGAATTAGGAGCAGGAGAGAAATTGAAAAATGTAAGTACAACTTAATATTGTATTTTTGTGTTAACAATTCTTCGTGTTAGGTATAAATTCCTTTTCTGCATTGCAGCTTCCTCCAAATTCAGCTCTTGAAGGTTTGTGTGGAGGAATGTTGGAGGCATGGAGGCTCTATGGCCATGAAAAGTATGTATATGGTTTTTCGTGTCAGTGGTAATTTGCATGTTTTGCCAATGAACAGTGCTTTCCTCCTACTGTTGCAAGCTGTAAATGAACTTAAGTGGAAAAAATTTCTGAAATCAAAATTTAGTTTATTAAATATCTTAACTGACTTTGTTAATTTTATTCTTTATTGATAGTGCATTGAACTTCTTATACAGGTTTTATAAGCAAAGAAGAAGTTGTTGAGTTTGTAATTTGTTGATCATGTTCACTGCAGAAATTAACTTACTCATGAAAGGCACTTTTTGTAGGTTAATTACTTTAATGGTTTCAAGAATATCATAAAATTGTAGTTTTAGGAAGAATTTTCCATGGGTTCAAAATCCATTCATGTGGTGGCATTAAATTTTAGAAAAAATGTTTTCATTAAAACTGCCTTGGAATGTATGTCTGATTTAGAACTGTTTCATTCAATTCAAGTCTTTCCAATAATAATTAGTAGAAAAAATAAAGTTTTAGCATTGCATTTTGTATACTGTAGTACTTTGACAAAGTAGTGAACTTACAGTGAAATTCTTCATTTTTTTAGTAAACTTTTTTAAATTTTTTTAAATTTATTTTTATTTATTTTTATTTTTTAAATTTTTTAAAATGTCAATATCATCAAATTGCCTTATTTGTGACATTTGATACCATTACCATCTCTTTTTTTCTATTATGAGTATTTTCCTTAAGTTGTTCAATTCCCTTTATTTTTCCATTCAGCTTCAGCATTATCCTTTCTCTTCTTTCCCCTTTTACTATACCATAAAACAGGGATTACTTTGGCCCTATGGCATTACGTTGGCTCCAAACCAAAAAAAAAGAAAAGATTGAACAGGTTACAAGCTGATTGTTTCTGGTTTGCTTAGAATCTGGTAGAATCTGGTGATTTTGCAAAGAAGGTAATAAGAAAACCCAAATGAATCAGCTTAAAGCACACACAGTTTAATCTTATTTTGTTTGGTAAGATAGCTCCTGATACATCCAATATTAATAAATTGAAGAAGGAATGAAAGTAATGTTCAAGTTCATTTAAGTGTTTAGCACTCTACATTGTTGGAATAATTTATTTCAATTTTTCTTCTAACTAAAGAAATTGTGACGTACCCACTCTTTTTGGTAGATTTTTTCCCAAGAAACAACAATTTTGTTAAAACATTAGCAGAAAAAATAAAAGTAAATAATTCCAACTAAATGCTAAGTTCAATCCCCTGGGTCAGAGTGAATGTACCATCTAACCAAATACTCTTTTCTCTTTTGGATTGTTTGTTGGTATGTTAAGGGCTCCAATCAAATCTGACACAACATTTTAGGAGATTTGCATGTTTGTTTTGGAGAGATAAGTTTTGAATAAACTATGCCCATGAGTATCAATGCAAGTGTCCACACTTAGTATCATGAATTAACTTCATGCAGGCATCCCATAAGATTTAGAATGATACTTGTTAAGTGCCCTCAAAAGTCAAAAATATTTATTCTTTTGAGCTTCCAAACCAAGTGCTTGTGGCAAAGCTCCACATGTATCAGCCTCATGGCCTGACATGTCACTCACTACCTGTTACAAATTTAAACAAAACAAAAATGAGACAAGTGTTCTGCAGGAGTAAATTCTGTGTTGTGAGCTCACCTTCCCAGAAGTTTGTTGGAAGAAAGATTTTATTTTTTTATGAGAAGTTTTCTTTTGCAATTTCTTTCCATACTTTATTTTTATACTTTATACTTATACTTTATATACTTTATTTTTTGCAGGTGAGCCTTATAAGAGAGTCCATAAGAAATTGTTTTGTGGAAATTAAGCAGAGAGTTGCAAATACAAACGTTACAATAATTAACATGTTTTCCTTTGGTATTGTTCCAGAGCTGTTATTTTGTTTATTGTAGAAGATGTGACTTACAACATTTGTGATCAGAGATTTCACGAATTCAAAATAAGAGAAATGGCTCCTGAGGTGAAAGTAATCCGCAAGACATTAACAGAAATGTCAGCTCAGGCAAAACTTGGTCAGCAAAAAGAATTATTAGTGTTAGTAGAATTACACATTGAAATTTTCTGATTATTTATTGCTTTTAAACACAATGCTTTGAAACCATTTTCTCTTAATTTTTAGTAATGGCACGGAAATTGCAGTAGTGTATTTTCGGTCAGGTTATGAACCTAGTCAGTACAATAGTTCAGCTGATTGGGATGCTCGATTGTTAATTGAACGATCTCAAGCCATCAAATGTCCTACAATATATTATCATCTTGCCGGTACAAAAAAGGTTCAACAAGCTCTGGCCCATCCAGGTGCACTAGAAAGATTTCTGAACGATGCAGATAAAGTGGAAAGTGTCCGTGACATTTTCACTGGCCTCTATGCTCTAGAATTTGTAAGTAGAAATTCTCAAGGTAATGTTCACACAAAATTCTAATTGTTAACATAAATAATTCACATTTTTTTATAATACAATTAGTAGTACTTATACAGTTCATGTATTGTACCATGTCAATATTATTTAACAAGAAATTCATACGTAAACATAACCCTTTAGTAAATGAAATATCTTTTATGAAATAAACTTAAAAATTAAAAAAAGAAATCGCTTAAGCCCCTTTATGTTGACACTCATTTTTGTATATTATATCATGTCGAAACGATAATGAATATTACAAATGTTTTAAAGATTCGTGTGCAAAATTATGTAAAGTTCTCGGTTCTTGTGAATGGGAGATAGATTTTTCCATAATTCTATTCTCTTATTTGTTATCTTTTCTTAAAAGCAAAAGTTTTAATTGTTGTATTTGTTGTTATGAAATGCGATTCAAGAAAGCGTACATTATGTCCTTCATATCTGTATTATGGAATATAAAGTTTGGTAATACTGGAAATTGAGAGTAACAGTTGACATTGAATCTAAAAGAATGATTATGCGCAAAACATAAATCACTATATCTCTTGCTTCTGGGTCTGCAAAACTTCAGTATATTGCTGACTGGGGCAGGCATGATTAGATAATGTGAAGAAAGGTAGTAGGTAAAAAGGTAGAAGTTTATTTATTTATCACTTAGAAGTGTGGAGTTTCTGCAACAACCGGTTTTGAGATAATGATGCTTAACCTTTTTAGAAAATGTGGAATTTTGAGCTCATATTCACGGAACAGTTTTGAGTTTTCGAGAAACTTTGAGACATCATTTGAAAAAACATTTCTCTTAAATGTAATAATGTATACAAATAGCTGGTAATGTAACTATGTACTATTAACAAGTGAGAGTGATGTTAAAAAAATTACAATTCTAAAATTTTGAAGAAACGAATAGAGCAAATTGGCTTTTATGCTAAAATTTTTTTATTTGAAGCAAAAACCTTAATTTTAATTCAAATTTTTTTTCCAAAATTAGAGTTACCTGTGAAAAACAGACCTATGCCATATTTACAAGTGTATTTTTCTCTATTCTTTCAAAAAATTTGGAGCCATTTTGGAGAAAATTTTGAAAATGTTCCTGAGGCTTCAAGTAAAGTACACTCAAAATTTAAAGAATATTTTTCAAAATTGTAGAACTTTTTAGTTCAGCCAGATCAACTGGAGAATGTCCATTTTGGAAAAATCCTACGAATAGTTTAGGCGTTAGTGTTACAACAGATGGACTTTGTGGGAGGGAAAAAAAAAAAAAAATTTCACCAAAAAACGAGTTTTTAAAAAATATAAAATAAATACATTGAATATACATTGTTTAAGAGAAGCACCGCATAGTCAGTGATGGATGGGGCAAGAAAGTGACCATGCTCCTTCCTGTATCCAACTTTGTTTGCATTACCTTTGCAGCATCATTAATTGGGAGGTTCTAGCACTCAAATCATGATGGTGGAGATTTTCAATATTAACTTGATAGAATCAACCCGTCTGGAGTAGAATTCTAGCTGGCTGCTATGATGGTAGTTTTCCATGGTTTCCATGATCAATACCAGGCAAATTCAAGAGCAGTACCTGAGCACCCCTTCCTCTCCCCCTTATGTACATACGTCCATGCACAGGGCACCCTACCATACAATTTGAAAAGATGACTTGGGAGCTTTGAGCTTGTCCTAGTTAGGGGTGGATTCCACTGGGAGAAGAATAAACCCACAAGCCAAAATAGCTTGACGCCAGATTTTACATTCCAACAAGGGGGAAACACAGCTGGCGTCACCACCATTACTCATGATATGCATATTTGATGCACTACTCTTACAGGAGAAATTATCTATATAGTAGTTGACGCATGTGTAGGAAGCAGTATTCAACATTGCTCTCGAAGGAATGTTTATTAGATTCTGATCGTTGAACTCAAAGCTCTTGGTAGCGATTCACATATATCTGATCATGCTTGATTCTGAGAAGCAGGGAGTTAAGTTTGACAATTCATGGCAGTGGTGCAGAAGTCATAGATGAGCAGTATTATTTTGCTTCATTTCTTGGAAAAACAATTCCCGTAACATTTATTTACAAACTTGTATGTGAATTATTTTGACATATAAATAATTGCAATGTAAGAAATGTGTATTAGTGGCCAAAATCTAATTATACCCAAATATGAAAAAGTATTTAAAATAAGAATGATTTTAATTTGTTCAGAATGTCATGGGAAAAGAAAAAAAAAAAAAAACAATGTTGGTATCTTGTACTGATAAAAATATGTATTTACATGAAAATCCGTTCCTTAGTTATGAGTGTCAAAATAGTTTGTTTTTAAAGATTACTTTTAATGAAAACTTTTCATTCAACAGAATGAAAGTGGTGAGAAAGCAGTTGAAATGGCAATAAGCAATCCAGATAATTATGTTTTGAAACCTCAACGTGAGGGTGGTGGAAACAATGTGTATGGACAACAAGTGAAAGAAGTCTTGGAAGGAATGAGAAATTCACAAGAACGAACAGCCTGGATTCTCATGGAAAGGATTAAACCTCCAGTTCAGAAAAGTTACATGATTCGCCCAGGTGCTGTCAATACTGAAGGACAAAAATTGGTACCAGTTGATGTGGTCTCAGAGCTTGGAATCTTTGGAGCTGTTATTGGGTAATAAGTTTTCATAATTTCAGACTGTTGGTCTCTTTAAAGCGGTGCAGTTCTTTTGTTGATCTTCATGTAAGATGTCTTAAAACACTCGGATACATTAGAACTCAATTTTCATGTTTGTGCAAGATTGAAAATTTTGATAGCAAAAAAATAAGAAATTTAAAGATTATCATCAATTCGAAGCACGTCTTTTATAGAAGGGGAAAAAACGTATCTGAGCAAATAAAATTATGTGTTAAGAGTTTATATGATGACAGCATTTAGAGAAAAATATTTTTTGGTAACAAATGTAACTTCAGTGAACTTTCTTTAATTTTATTATAAAAATTGTTTAGTTTTTAAGGAATTCAAAGAAATTGTAAATAACTGACCCAAATCTTTCTTGTGATTTTCAGTGATGCTAATAAAATAATCTCAAACAAGCAAGTGGGACATATGCTTCGTACAAAAATCAGTACTGCTGATGAAGGAGGTGTAGCAGCTGGTCTCGGAGCTCTTGACAGTCCTTACCTCATTGACTGAAAAAGAAAACATATTTTTGATGTTTCTCGCATCATTGTAAAAATTAATTTTTTATATAACAAAAGATTTTTGGTATGGAAAACACAATGTGTATATTTTATATTCATATAGGACACAATAAAGTAATTTCAAAAAAGTTTAAGCATATTTTAGAAAATACATAATGCAGTGAGTGGAAATTTCTCTATTTAAATGCCATGCCCAAGGTCAGTAATTAAAACCCCATTTTCAGAATCTGAACATGTTCTGATCTCAATGTTCACAACATTGCAGTATGTTTAATTGTTTAAGTTCAATCTGACAGCAGGTTCTTGGTGAGATTTTCCCTATATGTTTGGCCAGTTTATCATAGGTAATACCATTTGGAAATTGTCGATAAATCTCCAACTTGCGAAGCAGGAAGGACGGGATTTATCTGAGAATTTTCAAAGTATGAGTGGTATTTAATAGGAGTATTCCATGAATGAAATAATGTTCAACAGATCCAAAATGTTCCAAATATTGGAAATAATCGAAAGCTATGTTAAAATCAGAGAGGTTATATTATATTACATATGCGGCTTATTGGACATCAACATAGCAATCAATGTTTATCGCCACTTGAAATAGATGAGTCGCAGTTTATGATTGGCCAGTAGGGAGAAGTGATAAGAAAAATCTGATAGAAAATCAATAAACTTACATACACCTCCGTGATTACCTGCCGTGATTACCGTGATACACCTCCGTGATTGGGACTTTTTGTGTGTATAGTTAAACACTGTTGGTTTTAATTTCACAAGTGGAATAGCCATTTTAAATTTGTTTACTTAATTAAAATTACATACTTAATCACTAGAATTGTACAATGTTTTGAGTTAAAATTAATATTATCTTTGTACTAAACTGAGTCTGTTATGTGCAAGCATACGAATTGGATAAAATAAAAACAAACTTTTACTGCAAAGCGCAAAATTGAATTTTCACTGACAAGCAGCTGGAGCAGACTGATGAGTGAAATAATGAAAATAGAATACCTAGAAATGGCAGAAGATAAAGGGTACACTACAGGGTAGGGACAGTGTAACAAAATAAACACAAGGGTAGAGGGATTTCAGACTAAATACAAATTAAAAGAAAATATGACATTTTAGGTTTCACAATAAAATTTATATTTGAACCAAAATCTTTTTTTAAAATTTATGTTGAATTCTCTCTTCCTCTTCTTTGTAAGGCTCATCATCATTATTTGCTCATTGTTGTTGCCTGATCAATTACTGCCATCCATTGTTTTCTGTTGTACACTATAGCTATCAAGTTTCTTATCTTCATTGCCTTGAAGATCAATCGTTATATTATCTTTCCATCTTATTTTTAGTCATTCCGTTGCCCAGGTTGCTATAGGGTTCAGTCCTATGAATTTTTGCCAATCCATCTCTTTCATTGTATAAATATGACCAAAGTGCTTAATCTTAATCTCTAGTATAGTTATTAATACATCTTTGTTTAGTTAGATTGTCCAGTTCTGCAATATACTCTATACTATTTTCTAAATACTATTTGGTAGAGTAATTGTGCCAAAGATACTTCTCAAAATTATCCTTTCAAAAATCGTTAGCCTTTTAAATGTCAAACTCCCTTGCTCTTTTGTTTCTATTGCATGTGTGACTGCAGGCTTCATGATAAAATTTCTGTTTGGCCCCAAATTTGTTTTAAAATAACTTTTTATCAAACTGCTTTATTTTTGTCAGCGCACAAGGAAAGTGACACAACTCAAAAATTGTCAATTGAATGGAAACAATTTTATCCCGAACATAGCTGTTTTTCACAACCAAAGAAAGTATGTTCTTGTATATGAGAACTATCTTTTTGAACGATTTACTTGTAATAATGTTGTTGTTGTTGTTGTTGTTGTTGTTGTTTTTTGTTTTTTTCTTGATTATTATTTACAATTTAACTCAGATTTTCGAATTTTTGAGACATGTCACTTTTCTTGAGATCCAGCATTGTAGCAGCTTTTGTAAACAAATTATGTTCAAAATTGAATGAAGTAAAAAATTTGCTACACTTCCCAAGTGGCTTCAGGACACAAGGGCAAGGAATATCTACCTTTGAACAATTGTGCAAAATTTCTGTTGTCTGATTTTCATGGTTAACTCTGAATTTTTGAAAAATGCAAAACTTCAAAATTTTTTGGCGTCTTCCTACAACTATAAAATTAATGATTAATTAATTTTTCCTTCAAATAAATTTGTTGTTCATATAGTTCTTTCATTAAGGTCATGTGGATTTTTTTAAAAATTTTAGTAGTTTTTGTGCAATATTTCAATTTATAAAATTACATAAACAAAATTTTCTCAAAAACGGCTCCATGTTTTCTTTAAATTTTTGGTAGAGGTAGGGCCAAATGCACTCTATTTGATGACATAAAAGCCACATTGCTCTATTTTGTTTTTTCAAAAATTGCAGAAATTTAATTTTTTTGACTTGTCTCTCACATCAATAATATTTTCATTAGAGGCAATTTCTTCACATCATATTTATGAGTACATGTGCTTTAAATGACGTCAAACAAAGTTTCTCAAAAACTCAATAGTTTTCTGTGAAAATGAACTCAAAATTCTGCATTTTCAGAAATGCTCAATGCCATTTTCTTAAAAATGGCTCAAATTTTTCTTCAAACTTTTCCAATGGATAGTGCTAATTGAACTGTTTTATATGATGTCAAGTTCATTGTGGAGTGTTAATTTGTTTTTTCAAAAATTACACAAATGTAATTTTTTTCAATATCTCACACGCCGTTAATGTGCACATTTTCATCGATGTGTATAAATTATTGCCTTTGTGAGTAGACGTACTTCAAATGACTTTAAATTAAGTTTTTCGAAATCTCAATAGATTCCTGTGAAAATGAACTTTAAATTTCGCATTTACAGTAATGCTTAATCACCATTTTCTTAAAAACTACTTCAAATTTTTAAAATGAAAATTTTTATTTAGGACAATGTTTTACTTTCTTTAATATTCTTGAAGTAATATTCCAGTTCCTTCTACTATGAAGAAACCAAAAACCTGAGAAAATGTCAAAAAAATTGTACTTTGGGCAACAATATATGGCAGCAAGTCAGTCTGCAGCAGTTTATGATAGCAATACAAGTCAGTCTGCACCAAGGAAATTAGAACTAGAGAAATTAGTGTATTACACATAAGTATACGAGAAAGTATGTGCCATTCTGTAGCACCTCTAGTTTATTTCTGGGTTAATTTTTCTTTCTGAACAAATATATTTATTTCCTTTGTAAAAATAAACAATTTACACATTTCTGGGGTGTTTCTATGCTTCTGCAATGCAATTTTTTGCCTTGAAATAATTTTTTCACACCAACTTTTGAGCAATTATTACGGTTTCGCCATTCGGAATATCCAAGTAGTTCATTAGACAAAATATGCTTAAAATTGTCTGAAGAGATTATTTTCGTAGTTTCGACGTTTCCTCCCCGGACACTACATTACCCGGCAGGCGTTCTACCCTTCATCTCCCTCTTTCTCCTTTCGTCTCCCTTTCTCTCTCTGTCCCTGTCTCAATCTGCGTGTGTGTGTGTCTCACTCACACTCTGTCTCATATTTAGTTGCAGGTTCTGCACGTCTATGAGGGGTAATATCGAGAAGCGCCGAAACAGCAAAAATATAATAGAATGTTCAAAAAGATCTCCTGTGGATTACGTTGTAAAAAACGTTTCATAAGGGCTTCGGTATCAAAAATTTAATTTTTTATTACCCTGGAACGCTTCGTTTAGGAGTTATTTAACGATACAGATTCAAAAAATCCTGCCGAGTGTGTAGCGAGTTGCATTGGACATGAAAACTTTTGTTTTGTTCTACAGCGCCATCTAGTCAATTTTTCCTATATTTAATAGTTATTCTGCTATTCGGGGAGGAGATGAATCCAACCAACCAGAGATAATTACAATTGGTCCAGACGTTCTTGAGTTATAAAGAATGTAACTAACCCGACTTTCTTTAATATACATAGATTTCAGCTTCGATCATACACAATCCCGAAATTCGCCAATCAGCATCAGCATTTGTTTTGACTAAAGTAAAAATTTCTACCATACTATCTTTTGATGAATGTACTTTATCCCGGTTTATTTTCAATTCCGATAACAATCAGGGATGTTATCTAGACTTCACAACTCAAAATACCGTTGAGATACCCGGTGTATCTCAATACGTAGGTACGTCAAAACTGAGTACAACCCTACGTAAGATTATCACTTATTTTATGCTAATACATAATACTTACAGACAAATAAACCTCTCTTTTTCATAGTTATACTTGAGGTGGATCTCCCATTACATTCAAATTTTATGACATTTTAATCATGGTGGAAATAATCATGGTGTTATTTCCACCACGATTTTAATATTACGTGTCTGAATTTAAATAACCTTGTATCATGTCATATCTTGTATCTTATATGCATATAATTTTATCGTGTATTTTATCGTCAGTAACCTATTATACCGGATAGTATATAGTAGAATGTATTTTCTCCTGAAGAGGGCCATAAATTTGCTGCTGACAATAACGTTGATTGAATTGTAATGAAATGTTGACGTACTTAGATTATGGTTTTTGTCTATTTTGGGCCTTTAGCCTTTACAATGTTAATCTATCGTAATATCATTTTGTTATGAATTTGAATTACTAACGAACTTTTCAATAATATGAAGATATGTTTCTTCCACCCATAGAACTTCGATATTACACGCAACATTGTTTATTCCCTCACACGCAAGACCCACTCAGCCAGGTATCTCCCACCAGTAGGGCACCGCCCCTGCCGGGACAAGCCATCCATCTTTAATATTATAACGAAATAGGTAAAAACTAAACTTTATTTATTTTATGTCATTATTGTACTATGTAGAAATTATTTACATATTTCGTTATATTGAAGATCGAAGGCGTTCGAAGAGTTTTAAGAGTTCGAAGGGTGGTGGTGTGTGTATATAACAAGTTCACAGTTAGTAGTTTAAAATTATATTATGTAGGTAAGTTAGGTTAAAAATATTAAAATGTTCAATTAATAATTTGGTAAAACCGAAGATGTTGGTGTCACGGTTCCTTTGATTCATTAATGCAAATGAATCGATGAACTTATTTTTTTAACTCGTGTTGTTCACGCTAGAAATCTTTTTTTTAGCCAACGCAATTTTACAATCAACAAGTTGATCTGCGACGCACTAACGCACATCGTCGCTGCAGTGATTTCTGTAAGAAGGGACCTCTTTGACAGTCACTCCTTAGCAATTGCTGGCAATATAACTGCAAGTTACGTCCATGCACTCATTTTGTCGGTGCGTTCGTTTAAAGTTAGCTCATTTGTGAATGGCTTCACCACTCACTCTTACAATGTCATCTCCCTGCATGACGTTCATTTGTTTCTCAACCTGTCAAAATGGTCTCTTCTTGGAGTAACCGTTCTACACCCGAGGCGCATCCAGCGTGCTGCGTTCGGAGTCCTTCCGCCCTTGCTCTCGCTGTTTATTAAACCTCCCTCACTTTAAGAGAATTTATTTTAAAGGCAATAAATAGTATTGTACGGACCTGCACTTTCACTACCACACCTACTACGACAAATCTACTCTTGCACCACAAGTCACCATAAACAATCGCAAATAAATATAAACATTTTCGTGACGCATTTCCTCTGACAATTTCGCAACTGTCTTTGATCTTTATTCATGAGCAATAAATAATCAACAAAAGTAAGGTAAACGTGCCAATATCAACTTCTGGTTAACCAATATTTTAAAACAGTTTTATTCACAGTCGAATATATTTTTCAAAATATTGTTTATTTAATTTTACCATTTAAAGATTTACTTTAATTCTCCTTGTGTGTCTTTTATTTGTTATTAAAATGTCCTAAAATAAAATAAAATTAATGGAAGAGGGAATCGAGTTGCCCCTCTTGATTCACATTGCGCCCCTCTTGATCCACATTGCCCTGTGGGTGTCGCCCTGTTGGTCCGTGGCAATCAACGAGCGGTCTAATCTCCAGATCGGTGAAAGCTTTCGAATCATCAGAACGGGAAAAGCTTTCGAATTTAATCTCTCAACTAAATCATTCATCGTCAGAGACTTCAATGCCCACAATACTCTATGGGGCTCCTTTCGAACTTGTCAAAAGGGAACCATTGTGGAAAACGTCATAGAAAACTCCAATCTCATTCTTTTGAATACAGGACTCTACACACACACAATTTTCATTGGGATCTTCTCGTGTACCAAATTAGCCTTGTGCGGCCTCCTGATCTATCTTGATTTATATGGGTATTATCATTATCCAGCGCTGCTGCAAATAGATGATTTTGTCCCAGCTCCCGTTCTACTTCCCTACTAGATATTCCAGCGAGCGGAGAGACCGGAGTTTGAGGTATACCTTTGACTATCTGATGGGTCGTTCGAGAACATCGATACAATGACATCGCATTTCAGCGTTGCCGTAATCACCGCTGCGATACCGTTGCATTCTTAGATCAACGGGCTGAGACGTAGACCAGTACCATGGTGGAACCCAGACTGCGTCAGTGCTGTTAAGATACAGAAGGCGACACTTGAACGGTTGACGCATCATCCAACTATAAAAAAATCCTTTTAGAATATAGAACGGTCACGGGTCCGAGAAAGACGAATCATGTGAGACAGCGAATCTTTCCTCGAGAGCCTACATTTCTTCTCTTACGTGCCCAGCCCCCGAAGGTCATCTGGATAAAAATACGTAAAATCTCAGGAACACTTACTTCTGCAGTGCCCGGGCTTTTAGTGAATGGGCAGTTGCAAAAACCCGTGGAGTTTGCTTCAAGTTAATATGTTGCCCGCTCCTCCATCGTTCCTTTCTACCAAAAGAATGAAAAACTCTGCCCTTGATATCTCGGGTGGGGTGGAAGAAAGCTACAATAATGCGTTTTGTATGGTTGAGCTTTCCTCCGCCAAAATGCTATTGCAAAACACTTTCTCCAGGCCCAGATTCAGATACACAACCTAATATTGAAATATCTGCCAAGAAAAAGGCAGACAATTCCTTCTTTTCCTCTTCAATCAAATCTGAAAACATTTCTAAAATACGGCGGGCCCTTTAAAAACTAGAAGTGCTTCAGAATGGCACAGACTTTCTCGTAGTAAAGTTTTCTAATTTTCTTGGCGTGGACTGGTACTGTACAGTCTTGCCCTTCCTTCTTGGCAGCTACCATCGCCGCCCAAAAAGCTTTTTTTGAAATTTTCTCAACTTTTCGGTTTCTTTCATAGTAGAAACCGAAAGATTATTTTAAGAATATTAAAGAAGGCCTTGTCCTAAATAGCAATTTTCATTGAAAAATTTGGAACCGTTTTTAAGAAAATGGCGTTAAACGTTACTGTAAATGCGAAATTTGAAGCTCTTTTCACACGAATGTATAGAGTTTCGAAAAACTTCATTTGGAGAAATACGAAGAACTTCCACTCACAAATTCAATAATATATACAAATCCATTGAAATGTGCATATTAACGGCGTGAGAGATATTGAAAAAAACAAACATTTGAGTAATTTTTGAAAAAACAAAACAATACCCCAAATGAACTTTACGTCATATAAACATTGCCATTACCATTATCCGTTGGAAAAATTTGAAGAAAAAATTGGAGCCATTTTTGAGAAAAGAAAACAATATTCAATTATTTTACGCATGTACTCATAAATGTAATGTGAAGAATCGCCTCTAATAAAAATATTACTGATTTGTAATTTTTGGAAAAAAAAGGATACAGCGAAATAAACGTAACGTCCCATTAAAAGTTGGATCCGTTTTTGAGAAAATGGTGTTTGATTATTCTGAAAATGCCGAATTTGGCGCTTATTTTCACAGAAAACTTTTGAATTTTCGAGAAACTTTATTTGACATTATTTAAAGCACATGTACTCATAAATATAATACTGTGAGGAAATCGCCTCTAAAGTATTACCGGCGTGAGAGAAAGTCAACAAAATTACATTTTTGTAATTTTCGAAAAAGCAAACGAATAGAGCAATATGGTGTTTATGTCACCGTATAGGGTTTGTTTAGCATTAACTGTACCAAACGTTTAAAGAAAAAAATTGGACCCGTTTTCGAGAAAATCTTATTTTTATAATTTTTTAAAATTGCAAATATTACACGAAAACTACTAAAATTTACAAAAATCTACATGGCCTTAATGAAAGAACTATAGACAACACATTTCATTGAAGGAAAAGTCTCTATTTTCAATATTGTAGTTGTAAGAAAGTGCTGAAGAAATGCATACTTTTACAATTTCCGAAAATTCAGAGTTAATCCTGAAAATCGGACCTATGGGATATATAAGTGTATTTAACTCTATTCATACAAGAAATTTAAAGAAAAAAATTGGAGCCGTTTTTGAGAAAATTTTGAAAATGTTCGTAGGACTTCATATAACGTCCCCCAAATAATTAATGAATGTTTTTCAAAATCGAAGAGTTTCAGCTCATGCAGAGGGTTTTCTTCAATTTGGAAAAAATCCTATGCACGGTTTAGGCGCTAGGTTTGTTCACATACACCAGACGGACGGACGTTTTGCTTTCAATTGGTTTTTCGGCATCACGGACCCACAAACCAGGGATTCTGGCTACACTACGTGTTAGAGGATTTTTTATTAATTTAGCAACTGGATTTATCTACTTTTTCGTTATCAGGGCCCGGCTATGAATTTTTTCTGCCGAAAATCCGCCGGTTTTTCGCGCAGCATTACATAACTTTCTCTGTAATTCTCTGTACGTATATTACTCCGCGTATAGTACGTATACGAGAAAGTGAAACTAATTTTTACACTCCGAAACTTCAAAAACCGTATTTTTAAACCAACTGGCATCTGTTGGGGATTTTCGTCAAAGAAATTTTAGAAATTGATTTCTTACGTCCACCCATAATTGTATTTGTTTATTAAGTAGAGGTATTAAGTCCCCATTCTCGCCATGTTAAATTTAGCAACTTTAAATAAATGTTTCTCATAAACCATTAACATTACAAAAATCAAATATTTTACACATATTATTAGAAGTATTTTACATTTACTGAATTATTTTGAAGTTGATATTTCAGAAACCTTTTTATGTAGAATTTTCTGAAAAATAATGTCTTTAAACTGGGATGGTTTAAAATAACTCAGTAAATAGGTTATCATAAGCTTGAAATGTGGTAAAAATTTCAGATATCTCTTCTTTTTGAGAAAACTTTTCCACAAAAAAGTATATAACTTCGGGAAACGGATTTGAAGTTTCAGAGTAATCCAGCCTCATATTCTGGATTGTCAGGGTCACCATTTGTCTTCGTCGTTTGTCTATTATTTTTTCTTGCTTCTTTTTCAAATTTGTCATCTGTTTCCGAATCAGTTTTTTTCACCTTATTGCCAACTAGAATAACTAATAACCACTACACAGCAAAAATCACTCGAAACCACAAAAATCGCCCAAATCATTCGAAATCATAGGGATATCAGAGCTGCAACTTATAACCTGCGAACAAAAACTCGATCTCAAACGAAAAGAGGAAAATTGAAGAATTAAGAAACCAAATGACAGACGTAAGCGTCGCACTAGGATATCAGATCTTTAAATGGCCATTTAAACCGTTTAAAAGAATTTCAGCGCGAATACCTCTCGGATAAAGTAGACATAAAACATTCAAAAACTGTAAAAACGTTAACTCTCATTTGTCTACCCTTGGGGCCCTAACACTTCCCCTTAAAGGCTGGAGAAAGGTTAATACTCACCGTAAATAGAATTTTTTAAATACAAGTGTGATAAGGTGTTCACAGCAAGCAGGCTATGTTGTGACTTGCAACTTGACAATGATTGTAGCGAGTGTTGGAATATAAAAAGGATTGAGACTGTACACCTGTTTTGTGTTATTGTTCGTACTGTCACATTTGTACGAGTACGTTGAGTTAAAAAACATCTGATATCTTCTCCAAAATTGAAATCAAGTTATTTGATTCATTTCTCTATACTAAGATTGCCACGCACTTTCTCTATTAAAAATAATAACATAGTTGTTGTAGAGAAATAATCATCATTATTTCTACAGTGCATTTCTGAAAGTGCGGAATTTAGAGCTTATTTCCACAGAAAACTGTTGAGTTTTCGAGAAACTTTATATGGCATTATTTAAAGCACGTGTACTCATAAATACAATAATGTAAACAAATCGCCGCTAATGTAAATATTAATGACGTTAGCGACAAGTCAAAAAGTTCACATTTTTGTAGAAAGAAAATAATAGAACAATATGGCGTTTGTAGCGCGCCGTATTGCACGCAATACGGCACGAAAACTACCACAATTTTCAAAAAATTGTACATAACTTTAATGAAATAATTAAAATAGAGAACAAGTTTTATTTGAAGGAAAAATCTATATCTTCAATTTTGTAGTTGTGGGGAGAAACCGGAAAAAATTCAAACTTTTGCAATTTATTGTATTGCTTTTGTATTTTACTCTATTATTTTTAAAAAATTGTAGCCATTTTTTGAGAAAATTTTGGAAATGTCCCTGGGGCTCAGTGCCAGATTACCGAACAGGCTGAGTAGGCTGTAGCCTGGTGCGCGCGCAATTGTGAGGGGGCGGACGAATTTTAGCAGATACAAAATTTCATAAAGCGAACTTGTGAATGTTTTTATAGAAATATTTCTTTACATATTTTTATCAAAAGAAGCGTTAATTAATAAAAAAAGGACATTCTTTGTCAAAACGGCCAAAAAATATAGAAGATTCTGAAATCATGCAAATATTTTCGGATTCGGCATGATATAAAAACAAGAAAAAATATTTTTTGGTTTTTTTGGAACGTTATTTTTTATTTAAAAGTAATTCAATTTTTTAAAGATTTTAATAAATTTTCCGGTTTTGTTGCATTACATAATTTCTAGCTAGGACTATAATATAGAGTTTCGTCTAATATTTTGTTAACACTATCTATTGATATCAAGCAACAGAAAAATTGCAAAAAAATTTTTTTCAAGGTCAATAAAAGGTCATAGAGAGCATAAACGGGTAAACATCTTAATAAATCGATTGTGAAAATACATAATTTTTTTTTCGACTTTTGATAACCACAATAATCCTAGATACTTGTACTTTACGCCTTCATAATTTCATCCTTAGTTATTGAAAGGATTCAGAACCACGAGCATTTTTATTACAAAATTTGTGATAAAAAGTTGATTTTTATGTGACAAAATAACTTTTTATTGGGAAAACGATAGGTCCATTCCAATTTTTTGCTATTTTTTAAACATTCAGCTAACTCTCTGACTTTAACATTTTTACCTTACTGTGATGCTGATCTTTAATATCAGTGATTAAGATATAGGATTATTTATTTAAAAAATCTGTGTCTATGTATAGAAATAACATACAATTATTTTTAAATACAATGTATTTAATATTTATACTGAGCTGCCAAAATAGTGACATATGTTGGGTTCTTTAGGATGTTAAAATATCAAAAGTCCAGTGACAATATCAAATGCACATCTAACACGACTTTCCTAAATTGTATTCAGTGCAAAGACTTTAGTAAACATTTAGGTAATCCAAATTACTAAATGATAAACTGAAATTGACTTTCATGTAATGAATATTGAACATCTATAATTCAGAAACAAATATTCTCGTAAGTTTTTTGAGTTTGCTTGTACTTTCACCTAACCTTGAAATATTATAGTAAATATTTATAGTTTTGTTAATGTATTTACACTCTAGACTAACATTTAGGCTGGTTTCTAATTTGAATCTAATCAATTACATAACAAATGGGCGTGTATTATTTCGACAAAAGAGTTGAACTTATTCGGAACGAAGCATACAAAAGAATCGAGAATCGAATGTAGTTTTCTTTGTTTAGTATAATTTCATATAGTACGTTGATTTTCATAAAAATACGTTCCATTTAATGAAAAACTCCCATAAAATTGTTTGTTCCAAAAATTGTAGTTTTGTATAAGAATTTAATATTTTTCGTGTTCAATTTTTTATAGGAAGAAAATATGAGTGATGATATTGGTACGGTCACAAAGAAAGCGAGTGGTGCAAATAATGGGAACAAAGCAAAAGAAAAAACAGAATAGGAAAATGATGTCATAAAAAAGACACACAAAATTTGCTTATTATTCGCACCAGCAGTCACTCGAAAATCTTTCGCTGATATGAATCTAGCGTCGTCCATTCTTCGAGCACACTATCTCCAGCAGAACCGCCAGATAATACATGCAAACAAATTAGCATCAACAACAGAGATAATAACAGAAACGTATTACAAGTTCCAAACGACCCAGTACAGTGGAATGTTGACGATGGTTTTAGAGAAATGATGGCAAAAGATGCATTTATGCAAAATTATGCTATCGATTTTTCTAACTCTAAAAGGCATTACGCAGATCAAAGTCGATATTTATCAAAATCATATTTCTAAAAAACGATGGTAAATGGGGAAGTTGTTAAAAGGTTATTGTTAATATATTGACCATCTACAGGACATGCCTTTTGTGCTCCTTGCAAGTTATGTGATGGAACTACTTTGCTCGCTACAACAGGGCTTAACGACTGGAATGATAGCAATAGAATTTCTCAACGGGATAACGGTTCCGAACATCAAGAACGTGTAAGAAAATTTGTTTGTAGGTGTGCAGTTTTAGAAAGAGATAATTCAGAAATTGTGAAACAACATAAAAATCAAGTGGAATATTGGAGAAATGTTCTGAAAAAAATTGTAGGAACTGAAATTTTTAGCATAAAGAGGATTGTCTTTTTTTAGTAATAACGAGATTATTGGTTACAAAATAAAAATTTCTTAGGCGGCATTAAGTTGGTATCCAAATTTGATCGGTTTATGGCAGGCCATCTCGTTCGGTATGGAAATAAAGAACCACATTTGCGAAAAACAAGGTTTAGAAGATGGTAATTCGGAGGGTATTCTTTGTTAAAGGAATTGTCGATACAAGATAAAAATGACGAGATTATTTTAAGACTATTTAATGATGTCTGTGAATGATGTAAATGGCGAACGATCTTTCTCGCTTGCTTTGTTGCGCGTGAAAAAATTATCTGAGATCGAGTTCTAAACAAGACACATTGAATGCATCTCTGGTAAGCCTGTTTTACACGGTCATTTTTCATCATTTCCTTCGGTACAGACAAGTTACTGAGCAGAGTGGATGTAATTTGTACGAAAAAATTATGCATGCTTCATTTTTCCGTACAGATTTCGTCCAGTTTGACTACGGCGCCCCTAGTGTCACTTTATGGAACTTTCTTCGATTGCGTGGGTTCTCCGGCCCGTAGTGCGTGTGTGTGTTTATATATATATATATATATATATATATATATATATATATATATATATATATATCTGGTGCGTAGCGTGGATGTGGGCACATGTTTAATTTTGAGTGTTGTTTGTGATATTGAGTCTGTGAAGCGATTTGTGGTTCAGTGAACCCTCTCGCAAATAAAACCACAATACCTCACACGTCTTTCTACTCCTTACTCTGCGAATTCGTAACTATCCGATCATTCTTCCGCTAATTTAATTTGTTTCCGTAAATGCGATGTTGAACTGTTAAACTTCCAGCGCTTTTTGCGGCGTTTAAAGGAAGTATTTTCATCACGATTACGTTCAGACCAGAAATGACCGTGTAAAATGCTAGAATTCCGTTCATCCAGTTTCGGTACGCATGAACCGAACGTCCTTTTTCCATCTAATTTCTGTACAGAAAAATGATGAAAAAAGGATGAAAAAACGACCGTGTAAAACAGGCTTTATACATAGATAATGACATTTTGGTACGTGTACAGTTTAAGGATACTGTTAAGAAATTTGCTGTGACTAAAACGTGAAAACGAGATTCCGTATGACAATGCATATTTTATTTGTAGCCTACATCTAAAGGATATTTTGACTTTAATATCCAAATTTGGCCTCTGGGATGGCTCATATGCAGCGTATTAGCGTCCCCCGCTATGTGGTCCCCGGGTTCGATTCCCGGTTGAGGCAAAAATATAGTTGTAGTTTTCCTTTAAAATTGTCCCTGTTTCTGTAGCTTTGTGACGAAGAAAAGGTCAAGCAGGCGGATCTTCCTAGTTACGGTGAAGAGAATACGTCATATTCGCCTCATGTCGCTCTTACCCTCGAGCATGGGAATTTGGCCCAGGCAAGGTGGACACCGATAGCTTGTAGGCGAAGTCGGACTACTGACCCAAAACATACATACATATCCAATTTTTTGTCAGCCTAGGGCGAACATAAGTCAAAATCAAGCACTGGTGGAACTTCATGTAATGCAATTGATAATAATTTATCTTTCATGATAATTTTTTGAAAAAAAAATTAATCCTCAAATAAATAGCTTCTTTTTAAGTGATTTAAACAAGAAAGAAAGAAAGAAAGAAAGAAAGAAAAGAAAAAAATACATACCTGAATTTCTCAATCTTACTATTATATTTGAATTTGAATTTTCTTCAGTTTTTCATTGAAGCAGATTTTGCAATTCTTCAATGCGTTTGTGTTGTTGCTTGATTTCTAAGACCAACTGATGTATTGCATCACAGAGTTCACTGTGATCATTCTGCAACTGTTGGAGATTGTTCCCAGCTATTAGTTTCATTAAATGACTACTTTGGTGCTCAGCAACTAAGAGCATGCGTAAATCTTCTCCACGTTGTATTTCTCCCTAAACAAAACAATCATCAACCATACAACATTCACATGGAGTAAATATGGTCCAGTCAAGGAACATTTGATTCCTCTTCCACAGTGACGACAGATTTTCTTTGCATTTGGTATATTCAATAATATGAAATAATGATTGTGAATGAAATTTTAATGTTTTAATGGGGGCTGAAATTCAGATACGTAAGTCACCATGAAAAATCAGTTATCAAAATACATTAGTGCTTCCAGGTTCCAATATACGCACAAGGTTTGTAGAAAAGTACGTTTTGGATTTGGCCTCATAAAAACTCCAAATCCTGTGATCTGGTGTAGATAGATCCAAAATGGTTTTTTTGGGTGTCCTTGATAATGATACATTTTTTTCTTTTTTTCAAAACACCCGTCCACCCTTCCGTCTGACTGCCTGTCTGTGAAAATACTCTACCCAGGATTTTCACCAAAAGGGATATTCCCTGATCGACATGACTGTCGCCGCGGCCCCTCCGGTTTGAAAGTAATATGTAGTACAGAAAGTATATAATATTAAAAACAACCCTTTTTCGGTATCATGAACCCCAAAATGTGTATTTCCGTTGAAATCTCGAAATCGATTTTCCGCAGCATTACATAACTTTCTCTATACCACATGTATTACTCCGTATATACGTACGTATACGAGAAAGTTAAAACGGTATAGGTACAAACAATGCATTCAAGCCGAAAGGCACCACTTTCAGCATCATCTTTAAGCGCAGTAATAGTTCCCGTGTGTCAGCACGGGAGTTGAGTCAGCGCTACGCAGCGCCAGCGAGCCTTCGACTCCCCGAGCGACGCGGCCTGATCTTCGGCGAACGTTCAAATGTCCAACCGGCGCTTGTCAAAGAAACAGAGGACAATCTTTCTAGAGCTCAGTCGGATTACACATCTAGTTGCGAGAAGAGTTCGAAAGAAGTGAGTGAAACTGTGAGTCATGTGTCATGAACATGACTGATGAACGCCTTTTTATTATTTGTCAATGTTTTATGTCCGGTAGACATTATATAAACATTTTATAATAAATATTCACCTACATTTATTATACACGAAAACAATGCGGCCGATTAAATTACTAATTGGCCCCCTGATTTATATTTTATGATTTAATGAGTATAGTGCCCTTTGCATATTAAAAAATAGTTATAATTTTTTTAAATACAATTTTGATAACTAAAAATTTTGAAAAGTCGAAGAATTATTTCTTTCCGATCATTCTGAGCTACAGAGGTTTGTCTATCTATTTTCATGGTTCCATGTTCCAGTTTCAGTTATTTATTCAGCAGAAGAATTTTTTTTTTTTTTTTGAATCGGAACTTCCCTGTCTGACTAATACTCTTCTGAGACTGGTTTTACCAAGACAAATTATAAAGTTAATTATATTATTAAATTGATAAGACTAGACGTATTAGAATATTACTTTTTCAAAACTGAATCCGTATAAACAAAAATTATTCGAACAATTTATTTCAACTTTATAGTTTTTACTTGACTCCTTAATTACACCACAACGGATGAAAATATACTTTATATTTCTAAATAATGATAAACATTTCTAAAATGCCTTAAACTCTCAAAGTATTTCACGGTTTTGAAAATAAAACAAAAAAGTTCAGTAAGAAGAAATAATGTTTCGTTCTTTTGCATATTACTCAGTTAATCTATTTTTAAATATCCGATTTCCAAAATTGTATAGTGTAATATGATAAAATCTAATCTTTGCTTATCCTACCTCGTAATGTTCCTGGCTTTCTCTAAGTTGGTCCATTAACTGATTAACAACTTTCCACTGCTCCGTACTTGGGGGTTCTCCAGGTGCTTGCAATGCTGCTCTATGAGCATTTTGCACATTCTCCAACAGGGAACTTATTTCCGCCCAATCTTCACGAGCTATCTTTGAAATGAATTCTCTATTAGTATTGGGTAAAAGTGATTATAATTTATATTAATATTAATTGTGTGAAATTTATTTTCAGAAAGAAATCAACTCACAACATAAGCATTCACTGCATCACTAATTCTGTCCTGTAAATTTTGTTTCATAGAACGCACTGATTTTTCATATTGTTTCTTGAATTTTTCAATTATCTTCCCTTTCTCATTGGCAAGCAATTGTATGAACCTAAGAAACAATATGCTACCCTTAGGTTTAAATGTAGTTGTCATGTTTAAGGTTCATTTTGAGTTATATAAAGTTTTTCTTACTTTTCAACTAGAGCCCCATCATACATGCCTTGCAGTTTAATAAGATTTTGCCGCTTCGGTGTCTGGTTAATGGCTTCATTCCAAAGAACATCACTTAGCGGCGAAGGAATATTTAGTTCTGCTTGTGATACTTCCTCAGGTGGTTTTGTTAAGAATTTCTCAGCATCTGCTAACTTTCTTTCTCTCTCACTAACCTGAAATGTTTGATAATAGAATGTGTATACTTTGTGGTTATTTTACAGTTTATATCAGTGTACATTTTGTCAGCATCTTTTTTTTTTTTTTTAAAGGGGGTAAGACTTTGGCCTTGGTTTTCTTCAAATTTCCTTCCGGAATTGGCCTTCCTTACTTCAATTTCTATTTCCAGTACTTTCTTTCTATCATCTGGTGCCGGGCGTTTGGATAACATTGATCGGAGGTTGTCGAGAACCTATAAAATAAATGACAATGAAGGAGCTTCGTCTGATTGCGACAATGTTAACCACATAATTTTCACTAAGCTTCCTCAGGTTGTGTGTGTGTGTGTATATATATATATATATATATATATATATATATATATATATATATATATATATATATATATATGTTGTATTAAGGTCGAGGCGTCAGCGCGGAGCGCGCAACCGGGAAGGGCAGCGTCTCCAGAGAGCAGCAGCGCCGAGATAATAAGGCGAGAAGGCGCCGCAGCAGTCAGTCGAGTGATGCAGCTAGTGCTGAACGGGTGCGGGCCTTAGCCAAGTGACGTCCCTGACGAGGCGTAGTTACGCCCCCAGACTGCACTGTTGGTGATATAGTGGTTTTGGATTCGACTTGGGACACCCGTCAGTTAACGATAGCTGTGAACTTGGGATAGTCTATTGGTTTTCTGCCAAGTGGCAAAGTTGACTGCACGATTTTGAATACTGGGAATATTTTACTTTCCATAACAATAAAACTATTGTTAATTATATTTGTGGGTACTCGTTATTCTGTATTCTTCAATTGTTTAAAAAATAAGACACATCGTTTATAAATAAACCGGTAAGGATTGTGATGCAATGTGAAATATTAAACGCTCACTCAACATTTCTCATTGAAGCCTCATAATCTGTAATTTTGCACCTATCACTGATCCAATAAGAAAGTCCGTAAATGTCAATAGCAGTTCATGTTCATTATATTGTGACATTACTATTGACACTAACTGCACAGCAAAATTTGAAGTTAGGTCATGTAACTGATATTTAATTTCAAGGACTGCTGATGCATAACATTATTAGATACCAATTGGGAGTATGAATTCATTGATATATATCAGACTGATAACGAAAAAGACTCCAGCTGAGTATTGTAATCCATTTTCGTGACTAGATTAAAGAGTACGGTATGGTAATGTATGTTAAAAAGCGACTGACTGGAATACGCACTATAAATATACACGGCAATATAAAATTCTATATATATAAAACTAAATGTTATATTCCGGTCAGTCGCTTTTTGCTGGTGAATGAGAGTGAAGATGGTGGATGTGCAATGGCAAAGAAAAGTAGGTACTTAAATTAGTGAATATTGTAATGGATCAATTTTAAGAGATCTAAATAGATCGGAGAGAAAATGGTAAAATAATGAAGTGGTAAAAAACATTTTCAAAATATTTGAGAATTTAAAAGGAAAACATCCAAAAACGGAGTCAGTCGTTTGAATAAATTTTGCAGAGTAACAGGCATAAGCAGACATTCCTTCTTTTGATGAAAACGGAAAATGAGAATGAAGAAATACCGACCCTGAGATAAATAAAGTTAACTGGAATGAAGTATAAAATCAGTAGGGAATTGAAGTTGAGACGATTTTGTACATATGGTTCGTGTGAATTTCCATGCGTTTCTACTTTAAAATATTCGTGCAATAGTCGTGTATTGAATGGAAGATATTAATGATATAATAAAACATTTACCAATTTTCAAATATTCTACATTTTATCGCTTATTGATAAAAATGGGATTTGAATGTGAAAAGCGAGAAAAGGACAGAAATTATTGAAAGAAATAGTGAATAGAATGTGCCGATATCCATAACTACGAGAAATGCGACAGTTTAGAAATAAGAAAAGGAAAGAGATAATGGACTATTATGAAAGTTGGATAAATGTTTTTCATAGCGTTTCCGTTATTGTGTAAATTAATTAATCAATATTTGACGTTACAATAAACTTTTTATATAGATTATTATTTAGTGGATGCATATGTTGACAAAAGTAGCCGTGATTTTGACGATTCTGGAGCAAGCGGGCAAGCGAACGTGTCGCGTTGGCAACAACGCGTATATGTATATAAAGTTCCTCAAGCTGGTCTTGCCACCTATCAGAATCAAATTAGAGCAGAGCCACAATTTTATTTTCTCGTATGCTACTTATAATTGACGTATTTGGCGTTAGAATTGAACATTTTGTCGTCATGTCACACTCAATAGACAAAATTAGACAAGCAGCTCCAAGAATTACACAAAACTTAAAACAGTAGGTGAATGGTGAACGACAATTGAAAAAAGCTTTTGAAAAAGTACTTAAAATAACAGCTTGACTTACAAAGCCAAAGGATAACAGGTGCTTGAAGATACAAGAAGGGATCGGTATTGTTACCAATAAAAAATAGCCTTTGGTTTCTTGAATCTAGGAGTTAACGTACTTATTTGTGCTCATTCTGACTCGGGTGAAACTTCTGCGTGGACACATGGCCTACAACTAGATGCCGGCGTTTCCCTGGTAAAACCGAAAACCGAAAACAAGAATAATATTCACATGTTTGACGAAATTGTAAATGGATATGTATTATATAATGGAGATGTCAATGCGGAGGTATCTTTCTGGTAATGAAGAAACGTTGACTATGATTAGGTGCCACTAGCTCAAATGATGTAAAAAAACCCTCCATAATTGGAGCTGATCAGAAAGAACAAAAATGCGTTTTGTAGGGACTCGAGTGACGAAAATGGGCAAAATGGCATAAGAAAAGTTACTGATATTAAATATTTAGCAAGAAATGTGAAACATGAGATTAACATAACCGAAAATAAAAATATTATTCAGAAAGTTGCTACCTCTACCAAGTAACTAATTTCGTAGTCGTTCTACCCTCTCAAACAGATAAATTCTAAACGCTTATTTGAAAAAAAATATTTATATTAATTCATATTGTACAGAGAGTACACATTATATTCAAGGAAAAAATATAATTAGTAATAAAATATTTTATTTAGAAAAAGGTTTAGTCCACAACTTTCAGTGCTTACATGATGAGTTTCACTATAGTAAGCTCGTCGCAACAAAGAGGAATACAAATATCATTCCAAATATACTTAATAAGCAAATTAGTGGAAGTCATTACTACATAAGTCATAAAAAATTCAATTCATTGAATACTGAACTGAAGTGCTGTGATATGACCAAATCATAGTATAGAAAGCGTCCCAGAAGTTGGATTATCCAACTAGATGAAGAAATTGTAAGGTCTTATTATCAACCTAAAGTCTAGGGCTCGAATCCCGACCATGGCGTAATTTCGACATTCGCTTTCGTCTAAGTCGACCTTCAGCTGCTGTCTGGAGGAACTCTACCGGGAGGCTGTTCTGATCTATTGTTTTCCACGGCTTTCCGAACAATTCCAAACTCATGCCGGAACAGTATATTAAAAACGGGCCACGTACCTCGCACGATATTTCCTTTCTCTTCCTTGTCCTATCCTCTCCGCTTACACACGTTAGGAAAGCAGTTGAGAGCTTACAGCCTGTTCGAGTGAGGCGGTGACCGGATGGGCAAGATACCGGATAGTCGATGCTGAACCCCTCATCTGGCAGAGGAAGAGACCGCTACTCCAGGGACAGAAACCTTAACTACACTAGAGGGACTCATAAGCTCAGCAGCTGACCTGATCGGAACCATCTATCCATCAGGGAGGATTAAAAAATAAATGTGTTTAATGTATTATGTGTCAAGCTCATAATTTATTTAGAAAGTGGTGAGAGAAGTTTAGAAAGGGGTGAGATTTGGGGAGTATTTAGAAAATGGTGAAAAGTGGTGATTAAATTTTTTTTAATAATCTGGATGTTTGTGGATATTATGTTGGGCTGGGTGACATTCTGGAATTTACATTTTCACCAAGAAAGTGTGACGGGGCAATGTGTAGGCAACCCGTGGGACGCAAATGTGTATTGACTGTATTGCTTATATGCCCCTGATTATACTTTTGGCTACGGAATTCTTCCCAATACGTTCATTGCAATTGAGATTTGTTAATTTTTTGTTATTACAATTGAGAATAGTTATTCAAAATTTGAAAAAAACTTATGGTGTTATTCTTTAATAAGCGCCATTTGTAGCTAATTGTAAGTTAATAAGAAATATCAATATTAATTACCACTAACTTTTATTCGCCTGCCCCTGGCAGCGTCCTCAATCTATAGAACGATTTTCCTAAGGATGAGCCAAAATGACAGTTCGCGAAAACAAGTGAACATCACATGTATTTCGCAGAAGTATCCCTCCGCCGCGACAGCTGTACAGCCACGGCCTTTCGTAAAGTGCCAATGGCTCCTGTGAAAACATCCCAACAAAGAAGTCTAAGAGTCTCGCTGAGGTATATGCACATATGTGAGTCCGGGAAATATTTAAATTTAATTACGTATGTGGAAAGTCTCTTAACATGCTCTCACAAACAGTGAAAGAAAACTGCCACGGATGTAAATAGAAAAATGGTTTTAAGCCGGAAACACGTGCATTGGTACGCATCTCGCATTCAAGTCTCGGTTTTAAAATAAACAAAATATTTATCACACAAAAAGTAAATTCAATGTAATTATAGAGAAAAAAGAATTTTTACAGATGAGCACATTACACTGCACTTCCTAACATCAATCATCAGCGCACTACATTTTTGTCGGACAAGGATACCACAAAAGGAAGTGTCGAAGCCATTTACACGTTAGCCAACTTCAAACGAACGAATGCGGGAAGGGAGTCTAATGGGCTCAAGGGCACAATGACCACAGAACCTTCAGTTATGTTGCCAGCACTAGCTGTCACTTTGGCTCATCCTTAGGAAAATCTCTCTATACCCCTCCTCTGGGATTCAAAGACCTGCGATTCAATCGCTCCTTCAAAAGACATCGAAAATATCATTTCACCTACTTGTAATGGTTCTCAGTGAAACTTGTGTTGACAAAATAATGAGCTCTGCAAAATATTCAACTATTATAGTGCTAACTTTGCTACTACTAGCAACAGTTAGCACTACAATAGTTGAATATTTTGCAGAGCTCATTATTTTGTACGAGAAAAACGGAGTAATATACGTAATATAAAGAAAGCTATGCAATGCTGCGGAAAATCGATTTCGCGATTTTAACTTAAAAATTTAAGTAGTTTTTGTGCAATAGTGCGTGTAATATTTGCAATTTTAAAAAGTGTCAAAAACAATATTTTCTCAAAAACGGCTCCAAATTTTTTCTTTAAATTTTTGGTAGGATTAATGCTAAATGTACTCTATGAGATGACGTAAATGCCATTTTCTATATTTTTTATTTGTTCCACAATTACAAAAATGTATTTTTTTTACTTGTAACTCACATCGTTAATATTTACATTAGCGGCGATTGGTTCACATGGTTGCATTTATGAGTGCATGTGCTACAAATGTTGTCTTATAAAGTTTCTCGAAAACTCAAAAGTTTTCTGTTAAAACGAGCTTGAAATTCCGCATTTTCAGACACGCTCAAACATTTTCTCAAAATCGACTCAAAACTTTTCGTACGTATAGTGTTAATTGCACTATTTAAGATTACTTAAATTTCATTTTACTGTATTCTTTTCTTTTTTCAAAAATTATATAATTTTTTTAAAATATATTGTACTATCAAATTCAAACTAATCGCATGGTGGCGACAAAAAAATCGGATAATGTTATAAGGGATTTGGAGAAAAAAAACATGCCAACTTTGTTACGTCTACTTTGACGCGTTTCTCCAAGCCCCTTGGGAGGACGTTGAGCGCTTCGCGCTTTTCGGAGTAATCCTCCTTTAATTAGAGCGCTTTTGGAGTAATCCTCCGTTAATATTACTTGCCCTTGTGAAGCAGCCAAACTCCTTTTGTTAGAACAAATTTCACCTGAGATTCGACGGGAATCGAACCCGGATCTCCTTAGTGAGAGGCGAGCAACTTCGCTCTGGGTCACGAGATGGCTGTTGTAGATGTTTGTAGATGATACTTGTAGATGTTTCTGTGCCGTGCGATCGTAACCAAGGAGGCAGAGAGACGTCTTAAATACAAGAGTTTGGAAAATTGAGATCAGCCGAATGTGGGACAAAGAGTTCACCCGATAGTTATCGGTGCTCTGGGATTTGTTCCGCAAAATTTGTATAAAAACTTGGCTCAACTCCCAGGTCTTTCAAAAGACTGTGAAGTAGAAAACATTGCTTTATTTGGAACAGCCCACATTTTCGACAAAGTAGTATAGAGACACCGACATTCCATAGATTTGCTGCTTAGGGAAACTGATCGTAACCCGGAGTAGACTTTGTAATCAACCGACTCACAACATCTTTATTCGTGAATTACAGGTAACGAAAATTACTAATAATAATCCATTAGAAACCTTTAATTATTTCAATTAATTTTTTTCGATGTTAATGAACTTCTGTAACTTCTGAGAGGAGCTGTGATAACGACATATTAGTATGTTTGTATTCGATTTTATTATATAGATGTTAGAACTTTTTTCTCTAAAACTTTCTTTTTATTAGCATCCTGATAATAGCTTAAAATCAGAATCAATACTGTTTTCAAAATATTATATTGGGAACAGGAGTAGTAATTTTCATCATAAGGCAAAAAGTCATCGAGAGTTCATCCGCCGAGGCCGACAGGCCAAGGCAGGAAATTCTGTCTAGTCATGAAAAAGGACTTTTCCGGAAAGATGTACAATATTTTATTTGAGACCGTTTTCATTGCATGTTTTCCTGTAATTAAATAATACCACTGACTTGAAATGTGTGGTTATCCGTCGATCATTTGTTCAGTTAGTATGGTCTCATATTGTCTCTGACTCGCTACTGCTTGCATACGTACTATAGATAAAGTTATGTTAGGCTGCAGAAAAAACGGCTAATTTTCGGCAGAAAATTCTTATTGCCGGACCCCACGAAAAAGTGGATAAATACAATTGGTGGATAAATAAATACAATGAAATATAGAAAAAAATCTCTAACACGTGGTGTAACCAGAATTCATGTTTTATAGGTCAATGATACCGAAAAATAGACGGCAAGTCGTCTCTGTCCTTCCGACTGTCTGTCTGTGAACAACGCTAGAGGCTAAACCGTTCAGTCGATTTTCTCCAAAATTGATATCCCCCAATCGATCTTGCTCATGTCACGATCCTTTGAATTTGAAACCAATATTTTAATTTTGGGGGTACTGTACAAAAAGCCCATGGGATATTTTTTTTAATGGCACCAAACTTTTTGATTATTTCTTGGTTGTATAATGTGAAGGACGTGAAGAGAATGGTACAGGTCTCATTTTCGTAGAAATCTCTGATTTTTCGAAAATTGCGAAATTTCAATTTCTTTTCGACTTCTTCCTACAACTAAAATGTTGAAGATAGAGACTTTTGACTTAATGAAATCTGTTCTGAAATCTTTAATTCCTGAATCTGAAATCTTTGATTTTTTGACAATTGCAAAAAATTAAAAATGTTTCGGCGTTTTCCTACAACTACAATTATAATTTTTTTCCTTAATGAAATGTGTTCATCAAAAGTAGATCTTCAAATAAGGTCATGTTCAAATTTTCGAAAATAAGAGTATTTTAGTAATATAAGAAATTTGGTTTAAAACATAGGCAATTTTTAAATTTTAAAGAACTATTTTGTCAGAAACGACTCTATTTTTTTTTTGAATTTTTTCACGTATGTAAAAAATACCTATAAATAAAGTGGTGATCGTCCTATTTTAGACGCACTCTGTATTTTCGAAAATTCGAAAAAGTAATTTGGAATTTCCCGTGCATCGTTTGAGGCGGTGGCACTCTAATGGCAATGTAATTTGAAAGGCGTTTGGAGGGAGTCATTCGAAACTTGAAAAGAAAGATTACGTTTAATATTATTTAAGTATTCAATTTATCTTAAATTAACTGAGTTAAATGTGAAGACGAATGAATCATTTCGTTTTGCATAATCAGGTGCGGGAGTGACGAGTAATTCGTGTTGTAAAAACGAGTAGTTTTGATGAACATAACAATATTTTATTTAAATTTCATATTTTTCTACCTATTTGCATTTTCTTGCTAGCGGTCTGAAAAATGTGTTTGCCATACGAATCAGTGGCCATTGTTGCCTGTTAAAACGCATTGTTGCAACGCCGCAATGATAACAAAAGGCGATAGTGACGACCGCCATTGGTTAGCGTTAGTATCAAATAATTTCATTTACGGCTAAAATACGCATCGGGCATCGTTCGTACATCTATGTAGAACGTGAATACACTGAATTGAATTGCAGGAAGCTATTTCCGTTTAAAAGTTTTAAATAAAAAATATATGGATTTTTCCCGCTTCGTTTGTTTAAGAATGCTTCAAAGGGATGTAGACAAGTAAGACATAAATTGTCATATTACAATATTACATAACCGTTAACAATATCGCGAGAAAGAATGTGCTGTTGTAGCACCACGTGTGTCATAAAAAACAGATCTTCGAATAAGGCCATGTTAAATATTTCGAAAATATGAGTATTTTTTGTGTAATTTGGCTACAAACGTAGGCATCCGCTCCGAATTTGCTGCGGTTCGTGGACATAAGTTGAGAAGTGTTTCGAAGCTATTGCTACTCTTATAAAAGAATGTAGATTTAAGAAAGGTAATAAATTTAACTTAGAACTAGCGAACTGCTCCTTTACTTCAAGAAATGTTGATCGCTGATTATAGTATGTTTTATTTCTGAAAGTTGGAAATGACTACTGTTCCTGGCTAACGAAATAAACGCATGTATCAACCATAAGCGCTTCCTTTCTATTGTTTGGATTTGGATTATATAAGCATTATTTCTAATACTTTACATGAAAGAAAAATTGGAAAATTGAGTTTTATTAACTTTTAACGAACGTTTTAATTTTATATTACTACATAAGCTTGGGGGAAAATGCGGCGATATTTGAGAAGTTAATTGTTGAACGGCAGCAATATGAACCCATTATTTCGAATTTTTCTCTTTGTCGAACATTGAGATGCACCCATTATGAGGCTTTGTTTTATTTATTTATATTTTTTATTTAACGCCAAAAACAGAAAAACTGAGTGTGACGTACTCTGGGGAGAAGTGTATTCTAGGAACCTTTTCGTAAATTCTGGTATCCTTCCCTAACCCATATATATGTTGAATTCTGAATGCAGATGGAAACGGAACCTATGTTCATCAATTAGTAAAGAGAAGTCGGGAAAATTTTCTTAGGTGTGAAAATGTATAGAGCATTTAGCATTACATGTTCAGACAAGGAGTAAAGTATAATTCATGTTAAAACGAGCATACTTGAAGAATATTACAGTACTTTAATGTTTAATAATTACTATTATATTTTTTCAATCTATTTGCATGTGCTTCCCAACGTTATCTGTATTACTGTGTTGTAAAATGTACATGCCAACCGTCCATGTGCTGGCAACTACACAAATGTGTTTTACAAAAAATGACTGAGATGTGTTAATTCGGAGAGAAATTGTGGTATTTATAGTATTACATAACCGTTACTAATGGCGTGAAAGTACGTGCTGTTTTAGCGCCACAAGTTTCTTAAGTGACAGCTCGCGGCCTCATAAAGAGCGTTATCACTTAGGATACAACGCGACGTTGAATAGGCCAATATTCGTTTGCAGCAACAGCACTCGAGATAATAGCTGCCTTCGACGTGTGTGTGTTTAGAATTTTGTCAACACACCGACAAACAAGATGTTCTTCGCCTATACAAACGACTTCCTCGCATTTTTCATTGCACTGGAGATTGTCTCAGATCTTCGTAAAAGACGGGCCGCGTGAACATGCCGCGTGTCAACTTTGGATCTTTATCTCGGTTAGAACAATTCTCGTCGCCCATATTTTCAGTGATCCAGCTCTCACCGGTTTAGATAGCTCAGGGCATCAACAAATGACACTGCATTGCCTCTAACCGGGAGACCCTAGGGTTCGAGTAACGACTGTGACAGCACGTTCAACCCTAGGTCGAATTCAGATGTCTGGAGAATTCCAGGGGTCGGTTGCTCTGGTCGGTATTTTCCAGTTTTTTCGATCAATACCAGGCGATTGCCGAAGCCCAACAAACGGGCCATAAAACCTCGCACGATATTTCCTTCCTCTTCTTGTCCTATTCTCACGCCTTACTTACACACACTTAAATGCGCTATACTACCGCACATTTCGGGAGATCAGTCGGGAGCTTAGAGCTTTCCCCCGGCCAGAGTGGTGCCCCGCTGGTGGGAGATGCCGTGTTAGGGAAAACCTCTGAAGCCGACGTGAAGGTCGGCGCCGGATATCGTCAACTAGCGGGGAAAGAACATCGCCACCTCCAGCGATAAAAAATATGCACTACACGTATGGAATTAGTGATATTAGCAGTTGACGAGCCCGGAAACACACATCAAGGATTCAGCTCGCTGCTTCGCACTGCACACCGGATGTGTGCAATCGCTTGATTAGAATGTTGCACTGCGACAAGCGTAAGGCCTTGGTTTGCTAATAGTATGCGAGTTGAGAAGAGGTTTATCGGTTTGGAAGTTTGCAGGAAGCTGACGAGCCTCGAGAACGGGGGCAGCTGGGTTAAAGCGCGTCTAAAGAACGATTTTCCTAAGGATGAGCCAAAGTGACAGTTCGCGAAAACAAGTGAACATCACATGTATTTCAGAGAAGTATCCCTCCGCCGCGACAGCTGTTCAGTCACGCCCCTTCGTAAAGTGCTAATGGCTCCAGGGAAAACACCCCTATGCAGAAGTCTAAGAGTTTCGCTGCGGAATATGCATGTACGCGAGTCCGGGAAATATTTAAATTTAATTACATATGTAGAAAATCTATTAACATGCTCTCACAATCTGTAAAAGAATACTACCACGAATGTTAATAGAAATAAAGATGATTTTAAGCCGGAAACCGGTACGCATCTCGCATTCAAGTCTCGGTTTTAGAATAAACATAATATTTATCACACAAAAAGTAAATTCAATGTAATATATAAAGAAAAAAATAATTTTTACAGAAGAACACATTACACTGCACTTCCTAATATCAATTATTTCTCGCAGCGCACTATATTTTTTGTTGGACCCCACAAAAGGAAGAGACGAAGCCATTTACAAGTTAGCCAACTGCAAACGAACGAATGCGGGAAGGGAGTCTAATGGGCTCAAGGGCACAACGACCACAGAAACGTCAGTCATGTTGCCAGAACTAGCTGTTACTTTGGCTCCTGCTTAGGAAAATCGCTCTATACCTGCAGGCGAGGCATGTTGCGGGCGGGGCCGGGCGCGTGGCCGGGCGCGGGGCCGGGCGCAGGGCCGGGTGCGGCGCCCGCGCGCCCGCTGAGCGACCGCCACGTCCCGGGCGAGGGCGACCGCCGCGCCGGCTGCGCCAAAGCAGATGCGATCGCTCGCCCTGGCGCACACGATGTGCTTTCATGTGTGCGAATGACCGACCGAGTTTCATAACGGCGCGTTTTCACGATTTCCAGATGGGAAATACGTATCTAAAGACATATGGACTTGAATTTTAACTAGTGGCGGCACAGAATAGCACAGGCTTTCTCGTACTAGTTTCCTAATTTGTTTGGTCTATGCTTCATATAAAGTACCCCAAGAAATAAATGAATGTTTTTCAAAATCACAGAGCATCGAGTAAGACGAGACCGTTAGAGGTTTTGTCAGTTCGGAAAAACTCCTACGCATAATTTAGGCTCGTGTTGTTTACAGAGACAGACGGACGGACGGACAAACGGACAGTCGGTAAGACGGAAGTAATTATACGCAAGTATACGAGAAAGTAAAAATTTGGAGCCATTTTCGAGAAAATGGCGTTTCAGTGGTGCTAATTCGGTGCAGCACGCTTGCAGAGCTTTCATGCGTGATTGACAAAATGTTCAATGCCTTCTTCTATGTACTCGTAAGTTAAATTTTCCGCAGTCGTAACATCAATACAATTACCTAGTTATGAATATATATTTTCGTCATGTAAGGTACGGTAGGTGAAAACGTGCAACATGTGGTGGTAGTTCGACTTGGGAATTGCGATAATAATTGGAAAACATGTGGAGCCATTTATGAGAAAAAATACATAAATTGCCTTTCTTTCAAGCAAAAATTACACGACAACGACTGTTTAAAAAAAATGCATCAAAACTTATTTAAGGATATATTTTTTAGAACAAATTTCTTTAAGGGAAAAATATATCATCGATATTATAGTATTACAATGTTAATTAGTGAAATATTCGAAGTAACAGAGAGTTCAACGAAAATAGGACCTCCTTTCTATAAACTTACTTTGATCTTTCCGAGGGGAAACTAATGGTACAAAATAGCAAAGACTTTCCTGTTAAAAAGGTTTTGGCTACAAAAATGTTTGATTATAATATAGTGTCTGTTAAAATGAACTGTTGCCAAAACCTGTTTAATAGGTAAGAAGTGACACGTCAGATACTTTTGTGTTTTTTACGTAAAGGTTTCTAATTTCATGTTTGGGTTAGCTTTTCGGTCTTGCCCCCATTTTCTTGCTTGTCGTCTATCACTGCCCTCAGTACGTTTTTTTTTTTTTTTTTGAAATTTTCTCAGTTTTTCGGTTTCCTAATGCGAACCGAAATATTTCTTAAGGAATATGAAGAAGAGTTTAGAGAGATAAATAGAAATTCTCGTTGAAAAACTTGGAGCAGTTTTTAAAGATAATGTTGTTTATACGTTAATGAAAATGCAAAATTTTAAGCTATTTTTCACAGAAAATTTTTGAGTTTTCGAGAAACGTCTTTGAAATTCATTTTAAGCATATCCATTTCCAAATGCAATAACGAATACAAATCGCTGGAAATGTGCATTTGAACGGCGTGAGAGTTATTTTAAAAAAGTACATTTGAGTAATTTTTGAAAAAACAAAACAAAACAAAAAATCACAACATCAATTTTATGTCATATTATACAGTGCCTTTAGCACTATCCATTCAAAATTTTAAAAAAAATTGGAGTCGTTTTTGAGAATTTGCGTTTGAGCTTTTCTGAAAATGAGGAATTTTGAGTTTTTTTTTCACAGGAAACGTTTGCATTTTCCAGAAACTTCATAAGACATCATTTAAAGCATATATATTCATAAATACAATAATATTAACAAATTGCCGCTGATATAAATATTAACGACGCAAAAGAGATGTCAAATAATTAAAATTGTGTAATTTTTTTAAAAAATATAGAGCAAAATTACTTTTATGTTATCTGTTACAGAGCATTTAACACTAACTCCATCAAAATAAAAAATAAAAAAGAATTGGAGCCGTTAAAAAAAATTGTTTTTGATATTTTTAATATTGCATTTAATCACAGTATATTGCGCGAAAACTACTAAAATGTTAAAGAAATGTCCCTGATCTTCAGGAAAGAACTAAATATGGAGAACAAATTTTATTTGAAGTAAAAATCTCTATCTACAATTTTCTAGTTGAAGAAAGACGCCAAAAGATTTTGTAACTCTTGCAATTTCCAAAAATTCAGAATTAACAGTGAAAACCTGACCTATGCCACCATTATAAGTGTATTTCCCTCTATTCTTACTAGAAAGTTTTAAGGAAGCTTTAAGAATTTGGAGCCATTGTTGAGAAAATCTTGAAAATGTCGCAGAGGTTTCATGTAAAATACCTCCAAAAATTATATAATGTTATTCAAAATCGCAGAGCTTTGAGTGAGGCCAGATCGGCACGGGAGTATTGAGTTTGAAAAAAATCCTACTCATTGTTTCGGCGAGAGTCTTATTCACAGAGGACAGACGGACGGTCGGACGGTTTGAAAAAACTCTTTTTCGGTATCAAGGACTCACTATTCATGAAATCTGACTACATGTTTTAGAGGGAGTAATTTAATACGTATTAGAAAAGGATTTATTCGCTTTTTATACATCAGGACTTCACAATACGAGTTTTTCTGTCGAAAAATCGCCGTTTTCTGCCGCAGCATTACATAATTTTCTCGATGCCAGGTATATTATTCCGTATATACGTACGATTACGAGAGTGTAAAAATTGAAGAAAAAGCCTTTTCTTCAATTTTTACACTCTCGTAATCAATTGAAGAAATTGCCTTTTCTTGAAGCAAATTTTCGCGAAATCTATTCATATTTTGGAAAAAAATTACATGATCTTATTTTCAGTTCAGCCTTCAAAGAATACATTTGATTACCAAAATAATCTTAATCTTCAATACTTTAGTTAACGAAAGGCACAGAAAAAAGGTTTAACTTTTGCGATTTCCAAAAATTCAGAGTTCAACCAAAATGACATCTGCGTCTGAGGAACAAGTTTAATCCAAAAATTTGAGTAATTTTTGAGAAAATTTTGACAATGTTGTTAAGGCGTAACAAAATTATCATTTCAAATTCACAAGGCATCGAACTGGGCCAGATCGAATCAATTTTGGAGAAAGTCGTGTGAGCGGCTTTATGTGCAGATCCGGATGGACGACGGACGTTTTGCTTTAAAACAATGGTTTCTGTATCATGGATCCCCAAAAATGTGCATTCTGACTACACAAGGCGTTAGAGTAAGTAATTTACAGCATATAAAAAGATTTAGTTACTTTTTCTATATCATGGCCCCACAACACGTGTTTTCTCTTCAATCGTGTTTCCGTTGCAGCATTACAATACTATCTTTTTAAGTTCATAGTAGACAAGAAAATAAAAATGAACTAGCAGTTTGAACTGGAAAGGAAAATCTCTTCCGACAATTAAATTTTAGAGGCGCATGCGAGCCGAGAAGATTTGAACGATAACGTACCATAAGAAAAGGGGAAGTTTAATACTCGCGAAAGGGTGATTCAAGAACAGGGCTCCTAGGAGGTTCAATCAAATAAGAATCGAAATACAATACTTATTTGTATCCTTGTAGGTGACAAATAAAATCGAACATTTGCGGCAGTCTCCCCAGAAAGCCTTGGGTTGCAGGGAGTGAGAGCTTCTTTTTTCGTGCCCTCACAATAAGAAGCATGAGCAGGAGATAGGAAAAGGAGGAGGAGAAGACAAAGAAAGAGCAGTAGACTTGCGATTGAAGAATTTGTTAATTTTCTAGATTTTTTAGGAAGCGATGGGATCATTTATTTCTTCTTCGACGTCTCGTATGTTTATTGTATTGAGTAACATGCGATAATATTTTGTAACTGCGCGAACAAATGCCGTAGTGATGCGACATAGGAAGCGATGGGATCATTTATTTCTTCTTCGACGTCTCGTATGTTTATTGTATTGAGTAACATGCGATAATATTTTGTAACTTCGCGAACAAATGCCAGTAGTGATGCGACATCGATTACCAAACATCGATGTTCAAAATTAAAAAATCAACGTTAATTCCCCGACCACAAATCATCGATTCCTATCATTTACGTGAGTGTGGGAGAGAAATTAATTTGAGCATGGCGTATTAGTTTAAAAATAGTATTTAATCGAAAGCTGATTTAAAAAATAAAATCAAGGAGAAAACTGAGTGGCAAGGGGTGTTCCACGGGTCAGTCCTTAGTTCACTGAAGAAGGGAGGAGTCCTTGCGCACGCATTCCATGCGCGAAATAGCGGGAGGACATCTGGGCGAAAGAACACCTGCTGGCGACGGTCTGCTCACCGCGTTCTTTTGCACCCAACACATGAAGTAACAGAACAGGAGTTCCATCGGCTTTTCACTTTTACAGAAATGTGATTATGGGGGTTGTAATCATTCACAAAGAAAGCGTCATTTCGTTCAAAATTCCATTCCCAATGAAAGCGCTCCATGGCGAAGACCGTGAGCACGTGGATGATGGAGGTTTGTGTTACAAGAGGAGGGTGTGTGGATGTCCCACCTGCGAGGACTGCATGGGCGTGGCGGGGGCGTCGCGCGCGAAGGGGGGCGGCGGGGGCGGGGGCTCGAGGGCGCCGTGGTCGCCGCGCCCTCCTCCAGCGCCTGGCCCGCGTGCCGCGCCGGCCGCCTGCGCGCTTCGGCCGACTGCGCTCGCTGCGCGCCCCCGCACGCGCCCGCGTCCACACCCTGGCGATGCGAAGCACAGCCCTTTTCACAACGCTTGCTTTTACTTACGGCTTTGTCGTGCTATGTTCCTTTGACATCTACTTTCTACATACGCTTTCTTATGTTTCCTTCATATAGAAAACGATACATACTCACCAGACAAAATACTACACTCAAGTTTAAATGAAAATTGTGGGGAATTGTTCAGAACCGTTAATACCAATTGCCAAAGAATTCGGAACAATTCTAAGGGAACTCGTCTCTTTCTTATCTCATCCAGAACATGCCATAAATAAAATAATAGAATATATAGTAACTTTTCATTTTATCAGCTTTGCTAACGTGAAATTAGTTATTTATGTTTGTCTATTACAGTCGACTCCAGTTATAGTGAACTTCTGGGGACTAACATTTTTAGTTCACTATATCCGAGGTTCACTATATCCGATGATGACAAAATTAAACATAATTTCTCCATAAAGATTAATTTTAGTAACATAGAGATCCAGCAAAATACATTAACAGCACGAACTGAACATTTCAATAGCTTTATTTGTCCTTAAAAACAATATTTTGAATTGTTTGTTTCATACTTTTTCATCTCCAGAATTCGTGTTCTCTCCATAATTGATTCTACATTGACCTCTGTGTCATAATATCGTAATGCAGACTTGATACCCTTCAATACCTCACTGTTAGAATTCAAGCTGCCTAGTGTTGGAATTTGTGGCACTGAGGCGATATATTCTTTTCCAGGAGGGAATTATTTTTAGGGCGTTGTATTTCCTAGGTTCACTATAGCCGAGCTTCAGATTCACTATAACCGAGTTTTTTATATAAGCGAAACGGGACCAGTTCATTATAACCGAGAGTTCACTATATCCGAGTTCACTATAACCGGGGTCGACTGTATTTTTCTGCAGTGGGAGAAAGCCGTTGCTAAAGTTTGTGTGTAGAGCCTAGAAGTCTATTTTTATATTCTCTTTGTTATGAAAGCAAATTTTTGAATAAAAATAACAGAGCTAATAATGGCAGAAAGGAATGGATGTGTAAGTGAATAGGCGTAAAACAATCGCTGCTCAGTCGTACCGCCGCCGGCGCCGGGCGCCGCCGCGCGCTGGTGGCCGTCCTGGGCCGGCGCAGCGCCGCCACCGGGGCGGCGACGGCCAGCGACGCCAGCGCGTCCGGGCTGCGCGGCCGCGCCGCCGACGCCGCCTCCAAGCGCAGCTCCCCGGGCCCCAGCGAGTCGCTGCCGCCCGCCAGGCGCATCGACACGTCCCGCAGGCTGCCGCCGTCCGCCAGCCGCACCTGCCCATCGCAGCCGCTCGCTGTGCCAACTGCTATGCAAGTCAAGTGCTCCTTCTGGTCGACAGATGGCGAAATTCATTGCGGGACGATCCTGAGATCCGGCGCCGACCTACACGTCGGCTTGCAGACATTTCCAAGCTCCCCACATGTGTGGTTATGTCGTGCATGTACGTGTGTGTAAGAGAGAGTGTAAGGAGAAAGGGTGGGACACATATCAGAAAGGAAAGATCGCGCGCGGTTCATGGTGTGTTTGTTACGATACTGCTCCGGCATTCGCCTGGTATTGATAAGAGAAAACATGGAAAATTACTGGTGAGAGCAGCCGGCCACAGGAATTTTCCTTCAAACAGCAGCTGAATTCGACCTGACTGTCTTGCCAGTGTAGAAAATCCGCCACAGTCGGGACTGAAGCCCTAGGATCTCCCGGTCCGAGCCGCTGCAGAAAAAACGGCAGCGCTGCCTCTGCGCCAATTCAGCCGGTATCCTGCCTGAATTTCTTGATGAGCAGGGTTCCAGCAACCCTAGGTCTCGGAGCAAACATTCCACGTGGTGAGATTGCCATTTGAACATTGATGACAGGAAGCGCTGGGTGATTCGCCTCCAGTTAGCCTCTCTGTTAAGGGGCCATCCGTAAATTAAGTAAGGTCTTTCGGGGGGAGGGGGGTCAAGCGAATCCCACCTATTTTACGTGAGGGAGAGGGGGGTCGAGAAAACTGAGACGATTTAAGTAAAATACGTTTCTATACTAAAATATGTCTAAATCTTGCACACTAATTTTTTGTCGCGGTTTGTGATGCTACAATAAGTAGCATATTATACCGAGAAAAAGAATGTAACAAAAATTACCACACTTTTTATCAGTAATGTGATAAATCTCATTGCCTGCATTTTTACAGAATTTTTAAAGAAAAATTACCAGCATTTTTAGAAGTGCAATAATATTAATGTAATTCAGCCACTCTATTTTCTAAATACTATTCATATCTAATCTGAAATAAATATTTTTAAGCAAATATTTAAAAAATCCCAATGCAATCAATCACAAATTAACTATTTACATTAAAAAAATACGCATTTTGAACAATCTTACGTGAGATTAGAAGGGGAAGGGGCTCGGGCCAGATCTCACATCTCACCAAGGGGGGAGGGGGAGCCGAAAAATCGCCAAGTTCGCCTCACGTAATCTATGGACGGCCCCTAACATGCACTGCAAGACCTACAACGATGTTCTTATCCATCCGAACTACATTGGTGCAGCAGCGGAGCTGGGGGGAGGCGAGAGGGGTGCGGGCACAAAAAATTATTCTCATACCCTCTCCCATTAATGAGGAAGGACCCTTGAACCCTAAGGGAACCGAACAATGCTAGCTTTGATCAACGGTGGTTTTCTTCCACTGCCGTTTCTTGTTCCGCCTCCTGGAGTTCTTTGTTGCGACGAAAGAAACCTCCCTCCGAAATGCGTTAGGAGCACCGTTAAATGGTTCATTTACAACATGTATTTTTTGGGGTGTCACGAAAATAAAACAACGCTTGAATAAATTTCTATTATTGAATGTAGAACTTTTGTTATTACAAAATATAGAAAACTATTAATATTTTAATAGACTTGGAAAATGTAATTCCTACACGAGACTGATTTTCTCAAATAAGATTTCATGTGGACATAAGCCCGAGTTCAACAACAGAACTTACTAACTTACTATGACTGAAATAACTCGCGTTTAGTTTCCTGGCTTACGTTTGCTTACTAAAGAAAAGATCATCTCTGAAAGGTTCTTTATCTTCATGAAACGTCACATACTTGAATTTCATGTCTGAACTGTGAGCTGAACAAATGTTTGGTAGCACGGAAAGCAAATCCCACCACCACTACACATTAATAAACACACAATTCTATGGACACCACAAAACCAATCAGTAAAATACCTCGGGATGAATTTCGACACAAGACTCAACTGGAAAACACACATAACACTAAAACAACAACAAGCAAAAATAAAAAGCTCAACTAAAATGCCTTATCAACTCCAAAAGCCGGCTATCCCTAACAAATGCCATTACAATTTATAAAGCAATAGTCAGACATTAATGCTCTACGCATGTCCCATCTGGACCAATGCATCTATTTCTAACATTAATAAACTTCAAATTGTAAAAATAGATTCCTCAGATTAGCAACACAGCCCCATGGTTCATCTCTAACGCCCAACTTCATAAAGAACTGAATATATCACCGATCATCAAATATTGCCCATCTTTCCAATAATTTTTACTCCAACCTAAATACAATTAACGAGCCGTCCACTATAACCTGGCCACTATAATTGACTTCCCTACTAGAATTAAGAATAGATTTCCATCCGAAGCGTTCTTGAACATTTTCTCTACTACGGAAAGCAATAAGCGAGGATAACTTGTTTGCTTGAATCTGCTCCGGCAAACCGATGTGTTGTATGGGTTTGGCGTCGGTCCGCTCACCGCGCAGTACGAGGCGGGGGCGGCGTCGGGGGCGGCGTCGGGAGCGGCGCTGGCGGCGGGGCAGGCGCGCCACTGCGGTTCGGGCTGGCCCGTGTTCACCACCACGCAGCCGAACGCGCCCCGCCGGCCCAGGTTGCGCGTGGCCAGGTAGGCGCGGCCGTCGCGCGACGTGCGGCCCTCGCCGCACGCCCCCCCCCACCTCGCCCAGCCACGCCGGCGCCTGCGCACCCGCCCCGCCCCGCCCCCACACAAAGTCGTGGCGTTTCGTCTCATGTGGCGTCGTTGCCTTTCATTCGGGTTTTTAAATGGAAACTCATCGAACACAATGCAATTTTGTTATTTCGATGGCGTCCGAAACATCGGCCGTCGGACGATGCAGTTGTTACTTTCTCGCCCTACTAAGTAAGAAGAAAATGGGGTATTATAATCCTGTGCCGGAAATAGGCGATTTTTCGACAGAAAAACTTTGGTTGCCGGGCCACGGAAAGGAAAAAGTGGATAAAACGAATTTTGTTTTTGTCATGTTCATTTCACTTCCGATGTTCACGTGATTGCTATTGTAAAATTGCTTTTATTGTAAAATTGCTTTTATTCCAAGAATAACTTTTTAATTGTTGATTTGGGCGCAAAAATGGTTTTGCATAATTCTGAAAACCTCAATTTTCTCTGCTTATTTGGTGAGTAAAACATTTTTCTAAATGAAATCATAACAGACCCTACGGAGTTCAAAATTTAACTTTCCAATTTCTTGTGTTACAAATGGACAGAGTGAAATAGTATTTTGGGGTTTCAGGAACAGTTATAAATAAATAGCTATTGGATACTAATATTTTAATATTCATTAAGGTGAAAACAACATGGGAAAGTGGTAGAGTGGGAGAACCAACCGTCGTTTAAAACGATTTACTCCCATCAATAAAAGCTTTTTTTTTTCAAATTTAAGAAAATGAAGGTATTAAAGTAATGATAATAATAATAATAATAACAACAACAACAACAACAACAATAATAATTATAACCATGCAAATGATCTCAAGCAACCTCATGTAGACTCAAAAGCCTCAAACACTTGGCTAAAATACGGTAATCTGTTTGGCGAAACAGAGGGGTTTATAGTCGCCATACAGGATCAAGTGATCAACACTAAAAGTTACAGGAAGCATATCCTCAAACAAACAATAGATGACAAATGTAGAAAATGCCATACAATAGTTGAGAGCATACAGCACATCACATCAGGATGCAAATTAATGGCCCATACAGATTACACCTATAGGCACAATCAAGTTGCAAATATCATTTTCCAGAACTGGCAGCGAAATCCAACCTACAAGAAATGACCTGCCCATATTACAAATATGTTCCCGTAACTGTACTTGAAAATTCAAACTTAATTGTACTATGACAGAGAAATTATTACAGATAAAACTATTCACCATAACAGACCAGACATAACTTTTGTAGACAAACGGCAAAAGATTGGCTTCCTGATTGACATAACTGTTCCACAAACAGCACATGCAAAAAAATAACTAATGCACTATGGCATCTCCAAAAAGTTCATATTGTTCCTCAGGTCATTTCGTGCACAGGAGTTATACCAAATAACATCCATAAAAATCTGGAACTTATTCAAATACCAAAATATACCTATAACATTATGCAAAAATCGATCATCTTAAACACATGCAGGATTGTTCGAAAATTCCTAAATTGCGACGAAACATGAATTGACCTGTGTCTTGGTTATTAACCCGACACAAAGTCAAATAAAAATCCGGTGAATCCCGAGAAAAACAATGTATTATAATAATAATAATAATAATAATAATAATAATAATAATAATAATAATAATAATAATAATAATAATAATTAATAATAATAATAATATGTACTTCGGTTTTTAAGAGTATGACATGGCATGTGAGGGCCTTGTCTTCACGATGGAATATAGCACGACGTTTTGCGTCTATCTCGGTCGTGCCGCTAGATCTACAGCATTGCTTGATACGGTCGCGACCATGCGACATATAGCGACACGACCGAGAAAGACGCAAAAGTCGTGCCATATTCCATCGTGAAGACAAGGCCCTGACGCGCCATGTTATAAAAACCGAAGTATACAGCAGTCCGCAGTCGAGACTTGGTTGGTTCATCTGTATTCAGGTCCAAGGACCTATCTGGTGAATCTACAGGAAACCAGCAAATCTGAGCAGTAGCACGGTCTTTTTCAGCGTGTACATTTCTTGTGTAGATTTCACTCCATCACTGTTTAACTAAACTCCTTCTTCTTATGTATACCTTTAAGGATTGAAAGAGATGAAAATCGTTTGTGGCAAGATCATGACTATTGTGGCATTCGCTGTCAACCCAGTTCTTCCTGTGTGTTGACGGTGTATTCCAGTGTTTTAGCCATTTTAAGCATTGAACCTATGTATCTGGAGTAAGCAGTCAGCTGATGCCTTTTATACTTCAGGCAGAGGCTAGGTGCCGTTCGTAACCAAGGTTCCCAGACGGTCACCCGCCCAGGAATCCGTGAGGTCTCGAGCTACTTGTCTTCTTGACTTCACACCATCGCTTACGACGCCTAACGATTGAAAAATGTATCTTTGATGAGACCAGGACACTTTCACTAGAACCTTGTGTGTATCTTTTAGAACCTGGTAGTAATATTCGCTGTTCATTTCGGTACCAGACTGTAAACCTACATGAATAAACCTGTCTGTAAAAAAAAATTCAAGAAACTTGCCGAAACTTTACCGGCAGACGTAGAGCTCTGGAACTATTTGGAGCGAAGAATTCGCTTGCTTCCACTGCAACAATGATTACCTTGTTTCAGAGATGAAGTGATGCGCCCAGGTTCATCAATAAGGTTCCCACAATAGGGCTAAACTCCCTGAATTTCTGTAATCAACACTAAAAAGCATATACAAATCTGTTTAATTGTTGAGTCCTAAAAGTCCAGGTTTGCCTCGAACCAAGTGTAGTTTCAAATTCACTGTCCGTCAGATATTACTATTACGACGTCACCTAAGCGCATATATGAGGCTCCGACCTTCGCATTTTCCATAAAACAACATTAAGGTTGCGGAACGCACAATTCCAAACGCGTTTATAACAAAAAACTTGCGAACACTCAAGACGCCGCACAATCGGATCACAACCTTTCCTTTGCTAGCACCTAGTGACTGATGCCAATATTAAGCGGATGAACTTCAAATATAGCCATTTAATATTTTGAAGACATTCTAGCACCATGACATCATGTTCGAGTTGTATGGGAATTACACGGGTCAAAGTACATTAAATGCCGTATGTTTAATCTCATTTCGTGGTGAAGTAAGATTTATGTCGTAGCCTCCGCAAAATTTTGAAAGGGGCCTCACAACCTTATGTAATGAATAGAGCCCCTGAAGATCAGGCATTTATTTTACCTAAAACAGGCAGGCAAAATGGCATTTATTTGTACTAAAATAGGCATGCAAAAAAGACATTTATTCTGGCTAAAGTAGGGGGCAAAAACAGGACACATGAAAAAAATCACCATTTAAAAGTAATTAGTGCAAAAAATTAATAATTTAATGATTCACATTTTTATTCTAACTAAACTTTACGTTAGCACTCACGTGGAAGGAAACTACTTTTCTTTGTAATTTTGATGGCACTTCATCCGGTTGGCACATCACATCCGGATGGCACTTCACTAACTACGAATTTGTTTTACTCACCGCCCTGTCTCTACGAAATGCTATTGTGTAATCCATTTTGCATCTTCAAATGGTAGCAGTGAAAACGGAGTAGATTTCGTTCTTCGCGCTTGCGTAATCGCCGGAAGGGAAGAGAGAACAAGAAGGAACTGAGAAGATTATAATAATGCACACACAGCTCTGTCTTCTAAAGGGATCCAAAGCCATACACAAACATAGGATGAGTATTCTCGTGAGTGAACAAGTCCATAAGCATCAATGAAAATATCAAAAATCTTCACTGGTATCATCATCGTTTCCCTTTTAGATTTTTAACACAATCTGACACTGGAGCCTCCACGTCCACAGAAAGACAATATACGACTTCATGTTGTCCAGGATAGTAAGTATGTTTCCAACTTGATAGAGTTTGGGGTCAGAAGAGAAAAAGGTAAAATAACGAAAAGAGCAGAAAAGGACACAAATAAGGAAGAAAAGGGCACAAAGAGCCAAAATGGCAAAAATCTGCATAACAAAAAAGGCAAATTGAAAATCTGCTAAAACAACGCCAGAAGAACAATTAAGTTATTATTATTATACAATTATACAACTAGTGTTAAAAATCATAAAATCTAACAATTATAACTAGAGATGCTACGAATGGCACAGACTTTCTGGTAGTAACGTTTTCTTATTTTCTTGGCTGCTACCATCTACCGCCGCCCAAAGTACATTTTTTCGAAATTTTCTCAAAGTTTCGGTTTAAAATTGTAGAATCGAAATATTATTTTAAGAATATTAAAGAAGACTAAAACTTCGTCCTAAATAGCAATTTTCATTGAAAAATTTGGAGCAGTTTTTAAGAAAATGGCGCTAAGCTTTACTGTAAATGTGAAATTTGAAGCTCCTTTTCACAGGAATCCATTGAGTTTTCGAAAAACTTCATTTGAACACATGTGTATTTTTTGAAAAAAAACAAAAGAATACACCAACATGAACTTTACGTCATATTAAACAGTGCCATTACCACTATCTGTTGGAAAAGTTTGGAAAAAAAATTGAAACAATTTTTGAGAAAATGGCGTTTGAGTGTGTCTGAATTGTTAGCTTGTTTTAACAGAAAACTGTTGAGTTATCGAAAAACTTTATTGGACATTTTTAAAGCACATGCATTCATAAATATGATGATATAATGTGAAGAAATTGCCTCTAATATAAATAATACCGACGAGAGAAAGTAAAAAAAACAAAAACTTTTTTTGTGATTTTTGAAGAAAAAAGAAAGCGAATAGAACAATATGGTGTTTATGTCATTGTGTATACACGATAACATCGTGTATAAACGATACACACCCTATAGGGTTCGTTTGGCACTAGCCCTACCAAAACTTGAAAGAAAAAATTTGGAATCGTTTTTGAGAATATCTTGTTTGTGTTATATTTTAAAATTGCAAATCTTGCATTGCCCGAAAACTACTAAAATTTCCAAACAAATCTACATGACCTTAATAAAAGAGTTTATTATGGACAACAAATTTCATTCAAAGGAAGAATCTTTCTTCAATTCTGTAGTTGTAGGTAGATGCTGAAAAAATTCAAACTTTTCAATTTTCAAATTTCAGAGTTAACCTAAAAATTGGACCATGCCACATTATAAGTGTATTTTACTTTATTCTTTGAAGAAATTTAAAGAAAAAAATTGGAGCCGTTTTTGAGAAAATGTTGAAAAAGTCCGGGGGTCTTCATGTAAAGTACCCCCAAATTCTAAAGAATGTTTTTCAAAATTCCAAAACTTCAAGTAAAGCCAGATGGAAAATTTCCTTCAATTTGGAAAAAATCCTACGGGCGGTTTAGGCGCTAGTAATGTTCACAGACGGACTGACGTTTTGCTTTCAATTAGTTTTTCGGCATCAGTGACCCTCAAAACAGGGATTATGGCTACAGCACGTGTTAGAGATTTTTTTTTCTTAATTTAGTAACTGGATTTATCCACTTTTCGTTATCAGGGACCGGCAATGAATTTTTATTTGTGCCGAACATTCGCCATTTTTTCGCGCCGCATTACATGCCACATCTATACTAGGCATTTTGCCGAACTTCCGGACTCTAGTAATGAAGTATTTTATTTCCGTAAATATGTTCAATTTCTGTTAATATTTATGTGTGGATATATTTTAAAATGTGCAATGTGACAAACGGATGGTTTTTGTTTGCCATGTTTAATTATTGACGTATTGTCTAAGGATGTAAATATTGGAAAAATTTCTGCATTTTACTTAGTTACAAAAGTCAACACTTTTTTGTTCACGAACGTGTTGACTCGTTGCATAATTTTTTATTTACTTTTTTTTCAAAAAGTGATTGGTACTGGCCAAAAATGAATCGAATTTTAATGTTATTTCTAAATTTTTTATTAAATTTGTTTTAAAATTCAAGAGTTAATGCGTAAATTTCAATATATATATATATATATATATATATATATATATATATATATATATATATATATATATATATATATATATATATGTAAAGACAGACTTGTTTACATTGCGCGCGTTTTGGTCACAATCCTTTTTTAAACTTCTTGAAATTGTATTAAATTAATTTTTCATAAAATATATTTCTTTTAGTTTTTCGAAAAGTAGTATCAAAAATTTGGAAATAGTACATTTCGTATCTGGAGAGTAAGATACCAATTCAGGACAAAAATGTGAAGAAACTTTTGAACCAACCACTCAAACTACCGATTCAGACTCGAAATCCCCAGAGATACTGCTAAAAAGAGTCAAATATCCAAAACCGGCACCCAATTGCTAAAAATATCGAAAATATACGAAATCTCTCATAGGAATGCGGTCAAGTCGGATTCAATTGCTCCTTTAACTATCTAAAAGTACATTTCAAATATTCAGAAACAGACTGGAAATTGCTGAACATGCAAATGAAAAATTGATGAACATGACATAAAAAAGGGGGAAGCCTATAAATGTAGTTGGCCCCTATTGTTTTAGGCTGCGCCTGCCTGTGTTTGTGTATGATGTGTATGTATTGTATTATTCGATGCATTTACCTCTATCACCGGGGATTCTTCTGGACCGAAAACACACTGTGGTGAGGCAAGATGACCGACTGGAGGTAGTTGTTGGAAAGGGCCTCGCAATTTTCCTTCCTGCATGGCAAGAACTAATTGTGAAAGATAAATATTACGGCTTCGTTTTGCTGCTACTCCCGTTGTTTCACTACATAACCTTTTCAGCCAAGCCTACAACAAACAATAAAATTTATTTCTGACATTTTAAAAACAAAAGGCAGTTTTAAATGATGTTTTGTACCTGGCATAATTCGACATCATACTTATCAATCAAATTACGAAAAAACGATTTAGTGAATGTTAAATAAAATAGAAAATCTTGGTCTAATTTTTCTTCCATGCTGTCACCCTGAAAGGAAAAATGTCCATCTAGAATTGGGTTTGAATCGCTTCTATCATATATAGTATTTGGAGTTGTGATTACCATTGCTGTACTGTCTTGTGCCGACTGAAAGCAAAAAGCTCTTTCGTCTCTAAAGAAGATATCATTCTAATACAAATTTCGTTTCTCGAAGACATCGGTGAATTTAGGAAGAGTCCTCATGGTTATTGCTGTGGTGACAACTTTTTCTATTACGTTACTTTACGTCGCGTTTCGTGATTGCATTGTTGTTTTAATAATAGCTTATTCCTGGATGTATTCCTTAAGAATACTAGTAACTCATTCTATGAGAGAAATATAGTACTATAAGGTTTTAAGACCTTTGTTGCACTTGGGTCGGGCACGTCAACATGTCGTTTATTCCTTTCCGTTGGTGCCCCTGAACTCCGAGTTCTGTGGCATATTGGGGATTATTTTCCCGCAGTTTTGATGGCGAAGAAAATGTGCGTCGTTGTTTGACAGGCCTATTCGCTGTTTACATATTTACATCAATCTGTTAATTTGTAGATAAATGTAACTTGTGGTTTTTGCGTTAATTGCGTAAGATGTATAATATTCGATGAACAATGCTTGTTGAGAGAATTGTTTTTTGTTGAACTGGACTTGCTGACAACCAGCGTTTTCGTGTAAAGATTAGTGTTCTGTATGATTTATTCCAGGTAAGATTGTGGTATTGTGCACTTTTGATGTATATGTACACAATATACGTGAAGCTGTGTGAGGTTTCCGAGTTCTTAGTGATTGAAGGATGTGTTGTGTGGTAATGTAAGTCTAGGATATGACCCCAATTGGAAGCAGCTTAGTTCGTGCTTAACCTAGCTGTTTGTTTAGCGGCGAACACTCATTTAATATAAAAAGGAAGTTAAAAATGGGAGATCGATTTGCGAGTGAAGTTTTAATCATATGAATGTATTCAACCTGACTCTAGTGAACCTAGTGAATTGTGATTGGTAGTGATGATTTTCAGAGCATGTAAAAGTGTTGAATATCAAAAAAGTGGATTTATTTTTGTTTTACTAGTTGAGAATACATAAGTAAAAAAGTATGAAGATTTAACTTGGAGTGTGTGTTGTTGTTATTGTCATGTGATTGTTAAATGCATATTTATAATGTGTTTATGTTGTCTATGAATTAATAGTAATCTTTTAAATGAATTTCAGAGTGTGGATGGTTTCATAGCCAATCATAGAAATGCCACTTGACATAGTGTATCCTCAGGGGTGCCGTCCTGTTACAGATGATTTAGGGCCTGATGAACTCATTAGGCGACTTAAGGTAGGCAGTTGGAATAATGGATAATTATGAATGCGTAACAAGTCATTTAAGGTCATATTTTGTCTTGTCATGAAATACCATTAATTAAATAATACTGAGTTTTAATATGCTGGGAGGTTCAATTGGTGTGTATTAATCTATCATTTGCATATTGTAATAATATTAGTGTTCTAAATCATGAAAATATGTGTTTATATATTCAAAACATACTATGTCAAGACACTTGTTACTTCTTTTAAGGCAAATTATTACTTCAGTGCTGGTTTGCTTTGTGAATTTTCAACCTCCTCATATTATTTCACTCTAAATGATTATTTTAAATTTTATATGCAAGAAGTATTAGCTGGATGAAATGAAATATTGTGGTACAGTGAATACAAGCTTATGAATGTTGGAACAGTGAAAGACAATTATAATATTTCAAAAGAACTAATCCTTTTGTTATTCTCGATTGTTAGCAGTTACAAAATTAATAAGAGATTGAAAATTGTGCTGTACTGGACAGGAACAATACTGGCTGGCCTACAATAATTTTACATAATGAAATTGAGCAAATGATGAAGGGTAGTTTTAATGTATTGAATTTCAATCTGCAAGTAAACAGGGTTGCATCAGATGCTTTAACAATGTAGACTGAAATTTCCAGTGTAATAGAAATTTCTCAATTTTGATCATGCTTTAAATGCCGAAACATTGTTAAGCATAATCAAATGAGTACTTTTTTTCATCAAAAATTAATATTGCTTGTTTGACCGGTGCCTGTTCAAATCATGATCTATCTATTCTGTTGGGAATACTCATTTAACAAAGTCATCTTGATAGTGATAGTTGTTTCTTTGGTTAATGTAAAAACTGTTATTTGTAAATGAAAGCGCAGGCAATCGTTTATAGCTTTAAGCTGATTTAGAGTTTTATGTTATTTACAGTTGTAGCCAGTGCTCGAGTTTTAAAATTTTAGGTCCTGGAACGCACCTTAAATTAATTATTCATTTAATAGAAATAGTTATTTATACATATTAAAATAATTTAATAATTATTCCCGAGGTGCCAGAATGCTGTTCTGTCGCATTCCGTCAGGAATCAAGTTCTGGTTTTAGCTAGTACAAGTGATCTGCATTAACCAGATATTCTCTGGGATTGTTGAAGGTAACAGTGGAATCATTGACAGTGTAAAGAAGAAAACATTCCTATTGTATATTTATAGTTTTTACAATTTCTTAAAAGATATAAGAAATTTAGATTGATGTATTTTATTAATTTTTACAGTATTTCAGTCATTTAAAATCAAGCTAAAAAATGAAAAATGCCTACAAAATCGGAAATTTTATTCTGAATTGTTAAATAAAACAGGCATGATCCTAAAAAATTACTTGTAGGTTTGAATTCATCAAAAATAAATAATGACACCCATGGACATTTGTTCTGCAGAAAAAAATTGCTGACCCATTTCATTTTTCACAGATATTTTTTGAATGTCCCACTTAGTTACTGATTGTCTTCAATTTTTTACAGACTCTAGCCCATACCTTGCAGGCTATGGGGCAAGATGAAGGGATGTATCAGCAATACATTCCATTGGCCTTACATCTGGCAGAAGACCACTTTCTTATGCACCAGAGTCGTGATGTGCAATTGCTTATAGCGTGTTGCATAGCTGATGTACTTCGAGTTTATGCACCGGAGGCACCCTATAAAGATCCGGAACAAGTTAAGGTAATGTCATGTCCACTATTTACACATACCAAAGATATTAAAACAAAACTGAAATCATAATGGATAAAAACAAGTTTCAATACTGAAGCTGAAACCAAAATATATTTTTCATTAAATAAAGTGCTGGAAGCTTAACCTAATGACACTGTTTTTGGTTGCAATTTTTGAAAGTTGTGTTTTGTTGAATTATGTTGGCTGTTGTCACTTTCAGATAAATCAATAACAATTTTTTTCTAAATTCCGGTTTGGATAGTGGATGCCTTGAGCAGCCATAATGCTATGCAAGTGAAAGATGGATTAGGTTGCGGTCTTGAATTAGTTGCAACATACTGTTTTTTGGCATGATTTTTTTTAAACCTGACATCATTTTGTTATTTATAATTGCAAATACAAAAAAATAAAGGCACAATTTGAGAAAATAAAAAAGTTTTGTGCATTTAAATCGGTGAATTTTTTTTTTTTTAATTAATCATTTATTTTAGTCATTACTGCCCTAGACGAAAGTCTTTGAGATTATTTGAATTAATTTTTACTGCGATTGGAAAAAAATATTTGTTTAATGGTCTAGGAAATTGGAAAAAGTGAAAAAAGATTAGTTTTCCAAATGTCACTAATCAATTCTTCAGTAATCTGCTGCCTTGCAAACATGGGTTCTTGCCAGAAAGATCTACGACTGCAAATCTACTCCCACTCTTAGATCATTAATCAAAGGAATTGAGTAGTGGAAATCGGATATGATCTACCTTGACTTTGATAAAGCCTTTGATTGTGTGCTACAAGAGCATTTATTTCATAAATGGAATTCTATTGGAGTAAGAGAAAATTTATTGAAATGGATTAAAGAGTTAGTTGATGAAAAAAAAATTAACATCGTTAGGTCGTGAGTTAATATATAGGTTGTAAGTAGATGTGGATATTTATTGTTGTATTTTAAGTAAAAATACCACATAATGTTTGAGGTGGAGTTTGCTACCCCTTTTCAAGTGTTAAAAATCATGTAAAATCGACATATATAGCCACTTAAAAACAAAAAAAATATAACTTAATGAAACCAATAGCAAGTAAAACTTCAGGGACATAGTTCTGGGTACAATAAAAAGAGCAAAATGATAAAACACAGGTATAGAATAAAGTTGGAGAATAAAGAAATATTGCTTTCATTCTTAAAAAATAAGACAAACCCCAAGAACAAAAATTGCAAAAAATCATCACATGTGTAAATATGGCACAATATTGTCAGAACTTTCAGTGTATTGTTTTTTTAAACTCCATAGCATGCAGAAATTACTTACATTACTGATTTTTTGGAAAAAGTTTCATTTCTATTTGAAGTAACGTATTTTTATATCTAGGTATTCTGATTTGTTGCAGACTATTTTCCTGTTTCTTATAAAGCAGCTGTCTGGACTGAAAGACCCAAAAGATCCAGCATTTAAGCGTTACTTCTACTTGTTGGAGAACTTGGCATATGTAAAGTCTTTCAACATGTGTTTTGAGCTGGAAGATTGCCAAGAAATATTTTGTGCTTTGTTTTCACTGATGTTTAAAATTGTGAAGTAAGTTTTAAAGAGTAATTTTAAATTTATGATCTTACAAAGACATATTCCAATTGTAATTACGATGTACTTTTTTCCTTTTTGCAAATAGTGATGAACATTCTGGAAAAGTAAAGAGTTTTATGTTAGATGTACTCTGTCCCCTGATAACAGAATCAGATATTGTCTCTAATGAATTGTTGGATATAATTCTTATGAATGTAGTAGAGCCAAACAAATCTCAACGGAAGAATGCCTATCTATTGGCAAAGGAACTTGTGGTTAAATGTAGTGATACTCTTGAGCCCTATATTCAAACGGTAAGATTTTAATTTAAATTTTAAAGTGTTAGTTTCATAAGTCACTTTCATATTTATTAAATGTAACATGTTATTTTGAGCATTTTTTATTGTAATAGTCTTGATTTTTTTTTAATTTTTTTTACACCAATGCTTTTTGGTTGATATTAATTTGCTTTATGTGGACATTCTGTATGTTACAATTAACTTTAATAGAATCTTTGAATTATCTTCAGTTCAATTACGTGTTCATAACTTTTATGTTGTGCAGCCATTAATTTATTATTTGCTACTATTCTAGTTTTTCAACCATGTACTCATTCTGGGTAAAGAAGAACGGGAACTGGGCATTTGTGGGAAGGTTTATGATCTGATTTATGAATTGAATCATATATGCCCTAGTGTTCTTCTGGCAGTTTTGCCTCAGTTAGAGTGCAAACTGAAAAGTTCCCAGGAAAATGAACGTTTGGGAGCCGTAGCTTTGCTGGCTCGCATGTTCAGTGAACGAGATTCAAATTTGGCCCGGCACCATACACAATTGTGGAAAGCTTTTCTTGGGAGGTAAGGATGAATAGCGTGTGGAAAACCAAGTTGTGTATTTTGGTAATGAATTCCTTTCATACATTATGTCTTCTTTGATTTTTGTGCATTTTAATTTTATTGAGTAAGGCAAGGATTTTTATGAATTACAAAAATTTCCAATGGTGCAAAATAGAACATGTTGATAATCTGAAACGAGGGAAAATGTGCCTTAAGAGATATAAAATATAAAGAGTACAGAGTATGGGAGTCTGGAATATGAAGGTTCTGAAAAGGCCTTAACTTGTGAGAACGTAGCATTATTAATTTTAGTGGCAAATTTTAGAGCATCAATCCCAATTGGTGTGATGTTGCTTTATAGCTGAAGATACAGAAATGGACAGATGAAGATACAGAAATGGCAATGTGCCAATGTGAAAATTCCTCAGGAAGCCAAAACAGTGTATTGGTTCATTACTTGAGGTATCATGAAATGTATGAAATTGCTACAGAAGCTGTGTAAGTTGTTAGTACTTATCTTCCCTTTCATTCTTAAAGGGGCTCGTAGAGCCGAGTTACAAGTGTGCACACTAAGTGCAGTGAAACTGTTTGTACGTTTTTCATGTTTACATGTTTTTTTCGTAAATCCTAGATAAATTCCTATAATTTCCTTGCTAAATTATTTCAGTTATCATTTAAAGTTAATACTTTTTCACACTTGTACGTTCATAATAAAAGTCCCTTTAAGACAGTATGGCATTCAAATGATTCCGGTGAAGCACGGGATGACCTGCTCCGAGAGCCCAGAACTTGTATGTTACTTGAGAGGGCACGCTCCAGAGCACTCCTGTGGAGCGACTTGTGCTCGGCCTCTGAGGCGACTTCCTGTTAATGAAATTTGTGAAATAGAAGCTCTACTCAGCCTAGCTGAGGGGCCAAGACTGTGCGAGCCTGTGGGGTGGGAGCGCAAAATCAGCTTCTGGACCGTCTCTGGCAGCGGAACTTCGAAAAATTTGAGTTGAGTGCATATGGGAGGTCTTGGAGGATCTCAGGAGGCGAAGGCTAGCTCCGAGGGAAGGTTGAAGATGTCTCCAGGAGAGAGTAACAACGTAGACAACCAATAAGGGAGAAGATTGACTGTCCCATTCTCCGAAAGACCTTTTGTTTGCTGCGATATCAAGTGAGATCCTTTCTGTAGGCGCATGGCACAAGCAGGTAAAGAAACTGATCGCTTTTCTTTGCTGCGCAACAGGCGTCGCCAGTTGCCTGTGGGGGCTGTTGCAGTCATGCGCTTCCTGTCGCTTACATATTAGAACACTGTGCTTTGACCTGTGTAATCCCATGTAACATCAAGCTTGAAACTGAAGCAACCAGCTGCGGGTTGCCGCTGCCAGTAGTAGTCCATGCTGGACAAGGCCTATGTTTCTGCAGTTAAACTTGAGTTGCACAAGATCATCGGTAAGGTCTCCATTGCTTGTCTGTTCTAACGAAAAAGAGTGGTAGGAAAAGGCAACATCTTTCAATATCAAATAAAACAAAAATTTTAAATGTTGTTTGGGAGAGTGACAATAAAAAAGGAGTAGATATTGCTCAAGAACTGGGAAAACTTGTAAAATGATAGTGCAAAAGTATTGAGTTTTTATTTTATCAATTTCAGTTAGCGTTTTTCTCACATACATTTTCTCCCTTCAGTCCCCTGAAAAACGTATGTTTTACTGTATTCTTGCGATAACTGATTACTTTCCTTAGTGGTGCATTTGAGCAGTGTTTTGTTTTTTGTACTTGATAAAATGCAGTTTAAACAACTATCTTGTTCTGTAGCTATTAACATTTTGAGGAAAGTGAAATTTCATTAATTACAAAAATCAAGACATGTCCTTCGTATGTTATGCAGAGGTGTTTGTGATTGCAATATTGCTGAGAGAACATGTAAGTGAAATACCAGTGCCTCCCATATTTGTCATCAGGAACAATCGTATAACAATTGCACACTGCTATTCTTGTCCATTTTTACCTCCTGCTCTATCTAGTAACTACCTGGCTTGTGTTCATTATATTGTTAAATATTACACGTAGAATGTCCATATACAAACTTTTTTCAAGTCTTAAAAATAATCAAACTACTTTTGAGGTACACATAGATTCACATGTTAAGTTGAGGGAAATGAAAGCAGCCTACTGGTGGAGATACTTGTTTGCTTTTGGGTTTGGTAATAACACTGTTTTGGCCACATGTAGGTTTCTGGAAGTAAGATACTTTGAGGTGTTAATGGATGATTTACAGTTTTCACTCTGGATGTTCGAAGGATTTTGATTCTTAAGCCAAAGGATTTTTCTTTGAACTCTTTTCGAGGCTTGAATTTTTTAATATACATTTTAATTACCATTAGAACGTCGGCAGGAGTCAAAACAACTTTCACCTCAATTGTTTCTTCAATTATGAATTCAATATTTAATTATTTTTGTTCAAACTTTGTGACTTTTCCTCATTTTTTATTCTCGTTACGATATAATTGTAATCTATAAAATATTATTTTTAATTTTTTATCATGTGATATGCCTAGAACAGCGGGAGGGGTCATTTTGACATTGATATTATTTCATATTGTAAAATTACCTTATTGTGAACTAGATCTGTGTTTATTCAGTCTAATGGTGTCATTGTCATCAAGATATTACTGTTAAAATTGCACAGTGAGTGCCCTTTCCTCCAGGAATGACGCAATCCGTATTGTTGTGTACTTTAGGCGAAACATTGAAGCGATAACTGTTGCCCTTACTTGATTTGACTGTTTTATCCTTCACAAAAGCAAAGAATGAAAGGAGTGCAAGTTTCAATGAGTTACCTTTATTGTAACTTGACATTGTAAGCTAAAATCTTCAGTGAACGTCTTGAAAAGAATGAGATGGTCCCACTATATGAATGTGTCACCGAATGATGATCTGTGATAAGTCTCTTCCATTGACTATTTGATGAACCAGTATTTCACCTCGTGAAAAGACACACTGAATGAGAAACACACAAAAAAACGAAAAACAACTGGACAGTGTCTCTTGAAGAGCTGGAGGCATTGTGTGTGTGCATGAGGGGCTATGTGTGCAAAAGTTATCTCAGTGGATGATCTTTGATCTCATTTATGGAAACCAAAATTCATCAAAGACACAATGCCAAGAGACAGATTTCAGGAGCTTCTCAGATTTCACCATTTTGAAGACTAATCAATTCGAGCTGAATGCATTTGTGCTAATAAGTTTGCTCAAGTGCCAGAAATGTGGGAAGGATTTGTAGAAAACTGCATTCATTCCTATTGCCCAGGTGAAAATGTAACAATGTAACAAAGCAATTACTTCCAAGCAAAACTAGGTGTAGATATACCCAGTTTATGCCAAACAAACCTGACAACTACGTACTGAAGTTCTGGTTTGCTGCTAATATAACAACGTAGTGTGTATGTAATGTTTTTCCATATCGTGGCAAAGATGATGCTCGAACAACCATTGGCTAAATTTGTTGTTCTGTATTTTGGATTCATTTCTAAACCAAGAAATAAATGTTATAACTGACAAATTTTTCACGTCTCTTCATCTTGCCACGAAACTTGAAGAGAAGAAACTGTCTCTAATGGGAACAATCGGTTCGATACATCGTGAAATCCCTGATTAGTTGAAACAAAATGATGAAATTCATTCGTCTGTTGTTTTATGACACACTCCAGGCAACATAAACTGCACATTGAGAGTGTATCAGTCAAAAAAGGAAAAGAATATGATGCTTCTTAGCATACGTCATTGTGAAGTAGCTGTCAGTGAAGAAGGAAAAAAGAAGTCTGAAACTAATGTTCTATAATGCCGCAAAATAGGGGTAGATGTGGTACACCAAATGACTCGGAAATGTAGCACCAATACTGCATACAGGAGATGACAAATGCAGGTTTTCTATAATATATTGGACTGGCTCACATGCAACGGTACTCTTCTTTATGGCCTAAGCAGTTTTCTTCTTTCGAGCTTTATATATCTGAACATTTATTGTCTCTGCATTTTTGTAGTAATTTAAAACCTTATTTTGGGGATCAACTATTTAATTTTACTGCCACCTCAATTTTGTTAAAAATTCCTTATCCTTTTCTCCCTGCACTCTTGTATACCTTGAAAACACAATTGTCTGAAAGCTATATTACACTATTTATTAGTTGTCTGGGAGGGAGAGTGTTAATTAAGAAGAGTAACAAACAAAAATGTTGCTATTCATTGTTTTTGTTTATCTGCTCCAAACCGCTCAACTTGAAGCATTTCTGTAACACTTCACTTAGTGTTTCTTTTAATAAGAGATCCACTATCTTCAGAAATAAAGTGAGAGCTGGAATGGGCAGATGAAAGGACAGGATGTACAGCCACCGTTTCCTTGTGTACTGGAGTTCTCTTGTGAAGTACAAGAGAGTTGGTGGCACAGTGCACCCCTATTTAGGATATTTCTGTAAAATGTAGCAAACTGCAAATGTATGGCATGATCAGAATATGTACTCTCAGCTGCAGAAGTCCAATTGCCAGCAACTTAGGATGATGGTTTTTTAAACATTTTTTGTGTTCTCTGTGTAGAGAAATTTATGTATTGCTGCATGACAATTGTTGATTTTGTGACCGGAAAATAAATTTAGTTGGTCCCTGATATGTAAAAGTGTTTTCATTTCTCACATTTGTAGTATGGAGTAAACTTTCACATTCGTGTGTAGTCAAAATATGCATTTTGGTGGTCCTTAATATCAAAAAAGGAATTTTTACTTTCATGTGTGCTACTTACGTAATGCTGCATAGAAAACTTATTTTGTGACAGAAAAGCTCATATTATGGGTCGTATTATTGAAAATGTGGTTAATTCTGGCTCATATATTTAGCAAATTAGTTTCACTTATATGTTGTGTAGTCAGAATCCGCATTGTGTGCAAAAAATTGTATTTTGGCAAAACCTCTGCCAATGTTCTGCATGAGTCTCTTCCTCAATATTCTTTAAATCATTTCTTGTAAACGTTTTTTAAAAAATATTAGTAGTTTTGTCTTTCATTGTAACATTGTATTAGAATCATTGCAATATTAAGAATCCTTACACCAGTTGAATCACACAGAATATAACTCCAGAATCTGTGATGTAGATAAAGGACTCATGCCTGAGGAACCTCAGTATTGGTTTATCCGTTACTGATAATTAGAGCTTGGATTTTTATCCAGTTAAAATGCCTAAAATATGCTGTATAAAATTCATTAGGAAATAATTGTTTATTACTAAAATGCAATGAAAATATTTGTAGAATAATTTGAATTGTGTTATGATGGTGTTGCCTCTTTGAAACATGAACTGAAGCATCATCGTAGAAAATTGTTTTGAAAATAATTTTATTTTTTAATTGTACCTAATTAATGTGCATTGGAACACTATCATTTATTCTTGTTGTAATATTTGAGAATGGGAAGGAGATTTAAGAAAAAAGTACATAAATTCATTGAACAAAGAACATTTATATTTAGGTAAAAAATTATTAAGATGTATGACAAGATAATTTCTAAATTTGTTTCTGAAAAACTGGATCATCTGTCTATTAAGATATTTTTATACATTGGCCTGTGAGCATGAGATGCTCACATTGAGGTGCCGTTGTATCTCTGTTTCTGGTTGTCTCTCACTCTCTCCTGTCACTGTGATTGATACTCATTGATATGTTCTCTGAGAACTCATTGTAACTTATATAAAAGATATGTAAGGGAACAATAGTTTCTATATTAAAGAAAAAATAAAAGAGCTGTAATAGCTGTACCTGCTAATGTATAACTGACTAATATGGCCAAAAATTTTTAAAATATGCACAATTTAAAAAAAAAGGCAAATATACTCTAGCGAATTACTGTATTTTAATTAATTCATCCTAACATAAATTTCTGAATACTTAATATATATCTGCTAAAGGACATGAAAAATCCTTGCCTTAGTCATGATTATTATTGATGGTATACATTGAACTGGAACTGGTTAGTTGACAAGAAAAATAATTGACCCAGCAGATAGTGGAACTATGTTTATATCAGATTCAGTCTTATTTTATATCCTTGTTATTCCTGTTCATAATTACTTTGCTAGTGCATGAATGGTGAAGTTGAGAAACTAATGTAAGCAATGAACAAACCGATCTTTGTTAAGTCTGCTGAGTAGCACCCTACACTGAAAGTGGACTTTTTTCTTTGGTTGCTGTTTCATTTAGATTTTCTTCTAATTATTTGGTTTCAATTCTTTATTTGTAATATATAGGAAAGAATTAAGAGTTCTGAAATATTCAATCAAACAAGTTTTGTACAAAGGTTGAGGAAAATGAATATCCAACAAGATAATCAGGATTATAAGAAAACTTAGAATAGCAAAATATAATGGAAAATTTATTTAGATCAAGAGGTACAAAAATCTGACCAAATATTATGACAAATAGAACTTTTCGTTCATTTTTAATGTTTTCTAATGAGTACTTACCATATTTACTTTACTACACTGTTTAATTGTTCCAATAAATTCTAGTGATACACAGAGTACTCGCTAATTAGCTTTCTCTTTATTTCCTTTTTGTATCAACATTTCTGTGAAAAAATTATTCTCTGATTTTGAATGATTCTTCAAGAGAATATTTATCCAAATACATACACTTGTACTATCCGCCCATGTTTTCTTCTGCCCATATGTCTGTAGATGCAAGAGAAGTTGGGGCATTAGTTATTTCTACAACAGAACTATTATAAATAATCTGTGGCTCATTTTTGCATGCAAAATAGTTTCTATTATATGGTAGCAAACATTTCTGGTAATTAGATTTTGTCAACATGCTTGTTCCTAACATTTATTCAACTAATTTTTAATTATTTTATCCTAACATTAATTCAACTAATGTTGGCACATGAGTTGGGGGTTGATAGTTTGGGGCTAAAGGAAGCATGCACTGGATATTTACTGTTTGTTTGAGTAACCTCATAGCTCTGGACAAATTTCCAAAACTAATATACCATTACTAGTCACTTACGAAATAATTGTAAGCTGTGACTACCAATGGTTTCTTATATGTCCCTGAAATCATTATCTCAACTACTTAGAAGTGCAAACATCTAATTCAACTTAGAAGGGAATGTCAAGCCTCTACAATTAATGCTTTTGAGATATTGCACTTCTTGAGACATAACATAAATATCAGTAATAAATTCTTACACTTTAATGTGCTGGTCTTGGTTGTTCTCCCAGTTTCAAAAGACATTTAGTTTTAAAATACAAGCTATATCAATAAATGAGGAGAGTACCTTCACTACTTTGTAAAAAAAAGTTTAATATATTATTTATCATTCAGAATTTCAAATACAAGAAAGTCAAAAATTATTTAGTATGAAGAGAACATTCAGAGTTTATTGGTTTGTATTCCATTCTTTAGTTTATACAAAAGGGTATTTGCAAGGTGCGATGGTGCTTAGCTTAAGCTTCTAGCTGAAGAATTTTTGTTCTTAGTAGTTCTGTACAGATAAAATTTAATTTAGTTTTGTGTGAAGAAAGAGCATGTGTATTGCCTCTATTCTGCTGTCAATAATTACAAAACATGGAATTTCTAATATTTTTTCTGGTTAAATTTTTCAGATTTAATGATATAAGCGTTGCAATTCGCATTAAATGTGTCCAATATTCCATGCATTTTTTATTAAATCACCCTGAACTTCGTAAAGATATTACTGAGACACTGAAATTACGCCAGCATGATTCTGAAGAAAATGTGAGGTATGAGGTGGTAATGGCTATTGTTACTACTGCAAAGAGAGATTTTGAAGTAGTGTCTGACAGTGAAGATCTTCTTGAGTTTGTAAAAGAAAGAACGTTAGACAAAAAGGTATGTTGATTTTGGCATAAGTTATTTTTTGCTATTGTGTAAATTTTATGTTATTTTGCAAGCATTATTGGTATTTAAAATTAACGAAAAGTAGATGTATTACTAGCATTTGTTATACTGCTTCAAGAAAATTTAAAAGAACTATAGATTTAATCTTTAGATGCAAGTTTATTTTCACAAGAATACATGGGTCTCTTACACTCCAGTGTGTAATTAATGATGTTTTGGAAAGAAGACAACACTATTTAATTGAATTAACTTATTTTGTATTTAATAGAATGTTTTCTGACTTTTTCTTTTCAAATTTTCACAATATAAAAATTACGATTTTGGTAATTTTTTTTTTATGTTAACAGGGAAGTTGGGCTGTAGATTCTTCGAATGTTTTATCAGATTTGCGAAGTTTTATTGGCATGTCATATTGTAATGAGCATGAAAAACACTTTACAGAAATATTTAACTAGAAATTACATAAAATTAATATTTGCAATTGGAATATATCAAATCACTATCTCCTTACTTTCTTTTGCCAAATATTACTTTTGAGGGTTAATTTGTTGACAGTGAAAATGGCATTTTGTCTTCTTTTGTTTCCAATTACATATCTTATGAGTAAAGAAGCTTATACTGTGCCATGAGTTAGGTTGTTTTGGTTGAGCTCATAATAATACCATTTGAAGTGCAGATTTATGAAGTGTTAACTGATGTGTCAGGTTACAAACAATTCCCTACAAAGAATTCAAAATAATTTCAAGAGTATTTAGAATAGTTTAAATGCGTTGCCCAAAAAATATTCATAATATTTTCGGAAAAAAGGAACAGACTATCTTTTGGTTTGTCTCCTTGTTGTAAGATTTTTAGATATTAAATGTATAATGTGTGCTCCAGATTGTTTTGATGTTGAAATACAGGACTTTTATTTTCATTCTTTATATTTTATTCTGTATATCTTCTTGAACTATGCTGATGAGCACAAGACTTTAGATTTTAGGACTACAATGGTGATATTTTCATGGAAACTGAATTCAATACGATGGCTTTTCCCGTTTTGTTTTTGTGCATGTTGGTTGCTAAAATATCAGCCTGACGTGCATACATGTCCAAAAAGTGTAATAATTTTTTGAGGAAAGCGTTTTCTTAAAGTTGCACCCATAAAATAAATGTCCATAAAATTTTTTTAGCATTTAAAGTTAAAATCATTTTAGCCAGGTCTAATAGGTGTGGTACCTTCAAATATTTTTAAATTTCTCCAAAACTTAGAATTGCTGTTATTAAAGTTCAAAGCTTTAAAAAAAAAATTTTAGGGATATTTAACTTCTGCAAAAAATATTTGAAAAATTCCTCTGAAATTATTGTACTCAAGTGTCTCCTGGATCTTTTAGACCCAAGTAGTGCATCTAAATGTTACTTCTATAGTTCATAAGTAAGTGTTGCCATTTTGGAGATCCATACCTTGTATGTATTTCTTTCATTATGTGATTGGTATTTGTGTATTCTGTACATTAAGAATTAAATGAAAATTATTTACAGTACAAGATTCGAAAAGAAGCTATGTCTGGCCTGGCAATGATTTATAAGAAGCATTTAAATGATGCTGATGTTCCCCAGGCAACAAAAAAAGCTGTCACATGGATAAAGGATAAGATTTTACATGGTTATTACATGAGTGGAATGGAAGACCGGTAATTAGTTAAAAATCTGCAGTTAAAGTTCTTTCATTTTTTAAGGCATAAATAACTTCTAAAAATCTCTTTGGTCAAAATATGTTTTGAAAGTATGTATATGATGTTTTTTTAGTGTGAATTGTGAAATTTGCTTAATGACACCTGTTCCACTCTTTTCTTTTCAAAAGAGCAGTGCTCCTTAGGAAACCTACTTCTGCTTTTTGCTACCACTACTGCTACAAAAGTCAAATTACATTCACCTTTATTACCACACTACAAAGGTTAAACACGCACATTGCACAAGTATCCTCCTTCAACATAAACTAGCCTGGCCTGTACTGAAATACGACCATAACAGATTGCTTCTCTTTTTTCACAATCAAATAGCATACAAAACATCACTGACACCCTTGAACCAATGGCCTTTTTCTTCTTTTTTTCCCTTTCTTATTATTTTTCTTTACTTTACATAACTTTACTTTTACTTTACATTTACTTTACTTTCAATTTACTTTACTTTTACTTTTAATTTACAATACAGCTTCAAAGTCTTAAGAAATGATTAGCTTTGTTTCTCTTTCTAATCAGAATATTGAACTTTATCTTGTTCATGGTGTTTCACTGTAGTGGTCTTCTACTACTTTCTTACATGGTGTTTTAACCTTTATTAGCCCATACCCCCTTTCTCTCCTTGGGATATACAAGTAGAGCCTAATTACATCATTCTTTGGATGATTGATACCATTTACTGGTAGTTTTTTGAACTTTTAATCCATTTGTTGTAGTTCTTGTGTCTTCCATTTAATTGTTTCAAAATTGTATTGAGTTAGAACCAGACTGTAATGATCTGCATTATATTATTTTAATTCTGACCTTAATATAAGCTGCACAGGTAATACTCTCTTCCAATTTTTTCTTTCATTTTACTTTATTGAATTCCATGACTTACATCAATTCTTGTATTTGCAATTCTTACTGTTCTCCAGATTTTTCACATTAGTCATTTTCTACAGGAATGCATTTAAAAAAAAATTTTTTTTATTTTTTAAAATTTCTTTTTTTTATTGTTAGCTAGAAATCAGTTGCGGTTTCTGAATCCTTTATTTAATTCCAAAGGACTTAATTGTATTGCTGTCTTCAGAAAATCTTTGTTTTCGATGGGAATAGAAAATCTTTGTTTTTGATTCATAGAAGAGGAGTAGCAAGTACTGTAAATTCAAAAATAAAGTTGTTCATCATGTACTCATGGTGAATATACTGCATAAACAAAATATAAAACAACCTCTTAAATATGAAGAAGCCTCCTGAAAATTTTAAAAATTTTAAATTAATTTTTACTGATTATTCAAAATAAAATTGTAAATTGTCTAGAAAATTGCCTTGCCGATGAGAATATTAAAACTTATTGCCTAAGCTGTCATAATTTTCTTGTTCCCTAAAATCATCTTAATCATGTTTTTTTTTTTTTGTCTCCACCATCTTGCTCCACCATCTGCGGCGGCGATGGTGTAGCGGTTAGCGTATCGGACTGCTATACCCAAGTTTGCGGGTTCAAACCCGATCGAAGCCGTGGATTTTAAGAGCTGAAAAATCCTTCGTCGCCTTCCTTCGGAGGGAAGTAAAGCCGTCTGTCCATGTTAGTACATTTACTGCATGTAAAAGATCCTCAAGCCTAAATGCGCCTCTGAGCTAAATTCAAATCGCCTGTTTCGTCGCTCAAGTAATACCTTCTTTCTTCCATGATTGGTGAAAGGAGAGTAACGAAATTTGCGTGGTCAGATGGAAGAGCAGGCCTCATGGCCTGAGTCTCGCCACGTAAAATAAGGCAAATTCAATTCAATTCAATTCAATTCAATCTTCATCTTCACCTTCACCTTCATCATTGTCCCTTTCTTTTTGATCATCTTTTGATTCTGTGTTGTCTTCTCAATATTTTAGTCTTCCCTGAGTATTTTGCATGTTGAATTTGTGTTCATCCATCACGTGACATCTCTTAAGAACTGAATCACCAGATTTTCTTCCTGTTGCCCTCATTTGGGGCTTTTGATTTTTTAACAGTTCTTTCACATTCTTTAATACTTGAAGTTTGCATCATTTAATTTTCACAGTATTAAGTTGTGAACTGTGAATTTGTACATCTCCATAACGCAGGAGAGAGTAGCAAGTTTCCAACTTTGGGAAGTTTTGGCTAAGGAATATTTCTTCTATCATTTTGTCTTTGTGTTTGAATGAATAATGCTTAGTGCTGTCAATTTGAAGATTTTAATTTCCTTCTCTTGGAAAATGAAGATTAGCACTCGCTGGGGATCGAACCAAGAAGTCATGCTGCCTCGCTTATCTAGTGATCCATGCAACAGAATTCTGGCAATGATTTTTATTCTTTTCCATGATCCATTCCACTTGCTGCTGTGCCATTTGTATGAGATTCTTTATTTACTGGCCTATTCAAAAATATTGGAACTGATTGTCCTGCAAATTCACAGAGAATACTAAGAATACGTCCTTGAATAATAATTAGGTATTATAGATACAAGTTATTTATTGCCCTTGCAACTTATTACTACATAGCATAGTTTCTTAACATACAAAGGCAGTGAAAACAAATCCAAGTGACTTTTAATCTTAATCTATTAATAATTTATAATGTTTAATCAGCGAATATAAGATGACTCCATATTTTTCAAATGATATGTTTAGGAAAAATCCTCGACTTATATTCGGTTAAATACGTATATTCTTATAATATAATTGATGAGATTTTGGAGTGTGGTTTTTATTTATTTGAATATGTTACTAGGTTACTTGTTGAACGCCTTCTGAATACTTGCTTGGTACCTTTTCAACTACCTGCTGAGGAGAGAATGAAAAAGTTATATCATTTGTTGGGGACAATTGATGACCATGCTACCAAGGCATTTATTGAATTACAAAAACATCAGTTAGCGTGAGTACTCTGTATAAAAGTAATTTCTTTGTGGTTGTGTATTTAAGAAATGATTTTCTTTTAATAAACTCTTTATAATTGTTTTTTGTATTCAGTGTAAGAAGAAGTGTGTCAGAATGGCTTGAGCTACACCGCCGGCCTCATTCTGTGGAGCGAGATCGAGAAATATCAGCTAAAATTATGGTTTTATCTCGATTTTTACCAGAACCTGTTAAAGCCCAAGAGTTCTTAACTAAGTTTTCTGTAGACTTGTTACGTGACCAACAACTATTACTAGGAATGGAAAATATTGTCCGACCAGATATTAGTTGCAAGGAATGTGCTGACACTACGGTATGTGCTATTCTGTTCTTCAAACATTGTTTCAAATTAATTAATTTTTCATGAATAAACGATAACCTGTAAACAATTACAGTAAAATATTAGTGTAACGAAAAGGTGAGGACCTCAATTATTTTGTTATTGTCTTGTATTGTTTATTCAGATTTTCTTGTATTGAAGAAAGTCAATTCTTAATAAAATATATTACATTACATCCATTACAGGATCTAAATTACTTCAACATGAATTTACTAATTAAATTGCTTAATATTAATCGGGTGGGAGATTTATGAAAATATTACAGTAATGTGGATGAGGTTTTTCATAATTTTTAAACAATTTTATACAAGATGCAGCTCAAACTTTTTCTGTAAAATTTTAGTTCAAATGGAGTAAAATTCTGAGAATAAAATGGAACACATCTTATTTGTATTAAAACCTCTGGAATTTCAAATATTGCAAAAGTTTTCTAATTTGAAAGAAACAAAGAAAATATTTTTTCTACACCTTTAATTATTGAAGCTAGGAATGTATTTTTTTAATGCAATCTATTCAACAATATTAGATTTCTAAATCATTTCTGTACATTTTTATGGTGTATTAGTTTTAGAGTAATTTTGAATGAAATTGTGAGAATTTTGTATTTTTTAATACCCATAAAAATTAAATTATAGTTTCCTGTTTTATTCAGCCACTGTAGTCTTAGGGACTGCTGTTCCAGATCAGCTTCCTGCCATTACCAGGTCATTTTTTCCCTTCTAGTAGAAGGATAGTGTGCTTATGAATGTTGTATAAGTTTGAACTGTAAATGTAAGCTTCCATGGCTCGAGTCCATATCTTCTTTACTGTCTCGGTGACACCAGGTTGCTAGGCCGGCGTTTCACCTGTCATGTTGCAGGCAAAATGTTGACCTCTCAACTTGTGTCACATCATCATTTGGACAGCGAAGATGATAGAAACTAATGAAGTCTTAAAAATTACAAGTTCGAATCTCTTGTTCTTTCTGTTGCTAAAGTGTGTTTCACAGGGTGGCAGAAGAAATAGTGGGATATAATTTGATATATAATGTTCCTCTTCAGTATTAATTATCTGAGAAAGTATATGCTGTTGTAGCCCCACTAGTGTCTTGAAACTTCTTGAATGATACACATTCATCATAAAATAAATATTTGAGTTCTGTTCTTTTAATATATTCAAAATATGGTGAATATTTAAGAGCCATTGTATTCTAAAGTTTGTTGTTTTTCTACTTGCAGAGCTTGGTTTTGAAAAAGTTGGGACAACCTGTCATGACAAATTTATATTACAATACAGTGAAGATGTTATTGGAGAGAATTTCATCTGTCATGGTTGATCATCAAGCCATAAAGGTATAACAAAAAACTTACTTAAACTGGTCATAACATAAAAAGCCCAAAATTGAAACTTGTGTTAAATAAGGAATAAATTTCAGCATAGAGGAATATCCTATTTAAGATAAAATTTGTCTCCCATAGATGACAAGATTTTGGGTGTCACTTGCAATACAGAGGTTTATTGTAAGCTACATTTCTTTGTGAACTATGTCCGTTCATTCTTAAAAATCAACTTGGTCATATCCAGAGGATGGTGAGAAATCATTGGCCTAAGAGCTACATTTCTTCTTTGTGGACTATGTCAGTTCATTCTTAAAAATCAACTTGGTCATATCCAGAGGATGGTGAGAAATCATTGGCCTAAGAAAATTTTAAAATGGTTACCGCAAGAAAACAGGAAGTTTAGCAGACCAAGAAAAACCTGAGGAAAGGAGATAGAAAAGACGATGTAGGAATGAGATTTTTAAGAGGAAGATTGAAGGACATGGCGACTGGGATATGAGAAGCGGCGTCAGAAGTAAAGAACCCCTCTAATACTACCACACATTCTGAAAAACTGATTGAAGTGATTTCTTAATATGAGAGTACTTCATCGTAATTATTCAGGATATTTCTTATTACGGGTAATTAGTTAATGCGAACATTCTGCCCTTTGTTAATCTTCGGGTGAAAAAAACTTCGTGTTGGAACCCAATGGGGGGCCCTGAACTTTGCATTATGTCATACATGTCTTGTTCTTATGATTGCCTCATATTTATTACTAAACAGAAACCCTTAGACCCTTGTGATTCCATTGCACAGAATATGAAGTAGACAACGCTTGCCCTATTGGCCTCTGGCAGTCATGAGCTGAGAAAGAAATAACATCCGGAGAGCATTGCTCATGGAGAGAGCGAGTGTGTGGCACGGTGCCAACAGACCAAAGGGTCACACCAAAAACATTCAGAACGGTTTGGTGTATGAAGAGTTCTCTAATGGTTAATAACAAGTTTTCTGAGAGAGGATGTGAGGATTTTCTTTTTAGCAGCTTGTATGTACTGAGAAACCTTTTCTTCTGTCTTGTACAGGTTTCAGGCTCATTTAGGTTTGCAATAAAAACTGTCAATTCAGAAAACACAATCATTCAAAGATGGAATAGGTTGTACAAGTAGTTTAGCTTGTCTAAAAACTACATTTCAAAGAACCAAAGACGTCTCAGAAGGGACTTACCGAAACACAAAGACTAATGGAACAAAGAACTCGATAAAAAGTAAAAGAAATATTATTTTCTTTAATATTTATAGGAATGGACGATTTAGGCTTCAGCTATTCATCTAGGTGCTTTTGAATATAGTGATAACCTTCTATAAAACATTTCTTTTAACCACTCCTTGATTCTGTCTTAGTTTTTAAGGTGTCGTACACTTGAGTTCTCCCAACTTTATATTTCTTTATCAAAACCTTGACAGAAGAGTTGCTTTTTTTGTGTTCTTCAATTAATCTAATTTTCTCACCAATAGTTAATGTTTTTTCTTTGCCAGCTGACATCATAAACACTTGATTAACAAATACCTCCAACTCATTGAAGTGAACAACGCAGAAGAAATGTATTCGAGAGAGCTGATATGTTTGCTTCGTAATGCTTTATAATTTTGTCACATTTCTTTTACAAATCATCCATAATATCCAATAAACAGTGCCCACTATCAAGTTTTGAATATCTGTTTGTTGCTATCTACCATTGAGCGTCCACGGTCTCATTTTTGGGTGATTTGAGTTTTAGGGTGGTGGGCAGATCTGCAAGGAAGAGAGATTAATATGACACAATTCTTGAGCTAGTTAGGTTCCAAACATATTTTCAAGAGAAAAATTATGAGAAATTAAAAATCATAAAAAGAAATTGAAACTGAAATTGAGATTGAGGAAAGAAACCAATGGTGAAGGAAATGGGGAAATGTTGCTGGTTTGTAATATTTTTCCGAGATCTACAAATTTTAGTAACTCATTGTATTCTTGACAATGTTCAACAAGGAAGAGATACTGTGTCATGACCATTTGTGTTTTTTTAAAGCTTCATTTTGATCTGCTTATTTTGATTTTTATTTCTTTCAGATACTTGTTGGTTATATTGAAGACTGTCTCAAAGGTGGAAATCTTATAGAAGAAGTAGGTTTGCATCCAAACACAGCTGGTGAGCGAGGTCTTAAGTTATTAGTGGTGAGTAGGAAGATATGACTTTCCTTTCTGTGTTGCAGTTAATTTTTGCAGTTTCTTCAATTTTCACATTTTATTTTCACAGATGTTGTCATTTGTGTTTCCATCACATTTTCTTCACGAAGATGTTATCAGACACCTTATGTCATTTCTTGAATATGAGGATGAATCTGTTGCTCCTTTGGTGCTATCAGTTCTCACGTTCCTTGGGAAATATAAACCCATTGGTAAGTATTGCAAAGAAAAAATTAATGATGTGCAGGATTTCCAAAATTTGGAGCCATGAACTCAAATGAAAATTTAATTCTGTGATAAGAAGAAATATATAGAAAAGTTATAAAAAAAAGTCTGGCAGGTGTAACGACTGGAGAATACAGCAAAACCCCTTTATAAGAGACACTTGGGGGAATGGAATTTTGTCTCTTATAAGCGGGAACTCTTATAAGTGGGAAATGGGTTTTTGACACATTTAATGCAATGTTACCATATTTTTTATGGATTAGTAAGATTTATATGTTATTTTAAACTTGAAGAAACATTAATAACTTGAAACCAGAGCCCATTTAGCCAGATCTTTTGAGTTTCAATGTACAACAAAACGTTGTTGTACGATAGAAGAGATAATACCTGATTTTACTATTCTTTCTATATAAAATAACTCAATTTTCTGTTGCACACCTCCCATGGCGAGGACGTTGGGTTGGATTTTGGGAGGCAAAAGTATGTACAATATTTACAACTAATACTATTATTTACAAATGCTTAGTAATCTAAAACTTTTTTATTTTTAAAATAGGAAGTTATATCCATCTGCTTCCTATGAGGTCTCATTCTAGTAACTCCTTTCAGCAAAATTAATAGCAGTCAATGTTGACTCTGAAGCACCTTTGTTTAATAAATAATTTCTCACTGACTCCATCATCATAACGGCTTCACTATGTGATGGTAGTGGTGGACTCTCGTGATAGTCTTCCACATCATCACCATCACTCTGGTTGTTGCAAAGGTCTGAAATGCACGAAATGCCAGCAGTTGCCACTTCTTCATCTGCAGTAACGTACTCTTCAAATGTAACCCCTGCTTCTAAATCTCCCCACTCTTCCATGGCAATTTCTTCCTCTGGAACAATTCCTACATTCAGGTTGAATCCAGCCTTCTTAAAACTATTGGAAATGACATCATGATGCACATCATTCCAAGACGAGGAAATCCAATGAATGGCTTGGAGGACGTTCGCTTTGATGTAGGTATTACATGCATCAAGATTGGTGAGAAGTCTTCTAACCACCATCTTCCTGTACTTGGTTTTAAAATTATTAATAACCACCAAGTCAAGTGGTTGCAGCTCACTGCATAAATTGGGGAAAATATCACGTTAATATTCTTAAGGAAGGAAGTATCAGGAGGATGAGCTGGACACTTATCAATAAAGAGGAGAATTTTTCTCCCAGCACTTCCCATTCGTGCATCAAATGCCTTCAGAAAATTAACAAAAATTCCTGAGGTCATCCAGGCATTTTTGTTGTTTTTATACTCACAGGAGAGGTGCTGAATACCTTTGAAACATCGAGGTTTCGCAAACTTCGCTATCACCAGTGGCTTCAGTTTCTCTGTACCAAGAGCATTGGAACAAAGGAGAACTGATAATCGTTTTACTCTTGGTACTCCATGGCATTTTTCTCCTCTAAAAGCAAATGTTCTGCAGGGAAACATCGAAAAGAAAAGACCCGTTTCATCCGCATTAAAAATATCTCTCAGTTCATAATCTTTAATGAGGGAAGGTAAATTGTCCTTCCACTCATCCACTTTTTCCGCACTTACACTGTTGCTTTCCCCACAAATGTTTCTGTACACAATATCATGCCTTTTCTTAAACCTATCAATCCACCCATTCGACGCCGAAAAATCTTCAATGTTCAAGTGCAGAGCAATTTCATGCGCCTTCTCCCGCAAAATGTTCCCATCAACGGGGGCACCTACAGCTCTGCACTGTTGGAACCGCTCTAACAGAATCCTCTCCAATTCGTTGAAGGGAGACAAACTATTTTTTTTTCGCCGAACCCATCTTCCCGGCGGCATTGAGGATTTCCTCTCTCTTTTGCATTATCTTTCCAAGGACAAACTGGAATTTTCAATCTTTCCGCCACAGCTCTCAGAGATTGCCCTTACATTTATCAACTTCATTGATAATGTCCAACTTCTCGCTAGCGATAAAACCTTCCGCTTCGATGCCATAACTCGACAAACTTTTGCCAACTTCGCTGAAGGCAAAAACAAAACAAAAACAGTATAAATTCACTCCAGTAGCACTAACGTCGATGTAATAATGTACACACTACTAATGCACTATTACACACTAATAATTGCACTAACTACACTCGAAATTGTGCACGTGGCAAAAAATAGCTCCACTGTACCAAAAGTAATACAAATGTACGCACTGCAGCGTCTTCCTTGTTGCCAAGAGACACGAAGCTTACAAAATGAGCTTTCCTCGAGAGAAATTTGCAGTCCCCTTACCCTCCAGGTGACGCTGGTGTGCAGACTCCTACTCCAGTCTATTTAAAGCACGTGCCCCAACCCTACGGCTGACGAAATTCCTGAGTGCACCTGGAGGAAAATTTGGGGCTTTGTCTGTTACAAGCGGGTAGGAACGCATGGCGGGGCATAAAATCTTGTCTACAATAGGTGGGAATCTCTTATAAGGGTCTCTATATGCGGGAAATAAATACATTGTTTATATACAACTGACCTCGGGACCGTGAATTTTGCCCCCTATGTGCGGGATTCTCTTATAACGGGGTCTCTTATATCGGGGTTTTGCTGTATGTAGGAAACTCTTGTACAGTTTTGAGTAATAGTACAAGACATTGCGGTGCACACCATTTTGGACACTGGTACAAAGTACAGAATTTGTTGTGACTTGTAGCCAGAAACGGACAGATGCTGGTGGCCACCAGTTTGAAGATGCTGACTCTCACATCTTCCGACACTGCTGATGTCATGCCACAGGAAGTCTCCAAGGAAGGGACCACTTGGCATTAAATATTTGCTATTCATGTGTTAGTTCAGCACTTTTTTTGATATTCTTTGTATGTAAACAATGAGTATACAGTACACATGTAATTGCTGTATTCATGAAGAATGCAAGAGAAGAAACGGTTTTTGTTAAAATATTTAGTTTATTCCAGCATTATGCAAGAGTAACATATAATAGTTGCTTTTCTGCAGTGTACATAAATCTTTTTGAAAAAACTATTTCGGATGTTTTTGTTCAGCAGAATTTTTTCTGCTGCAGGCAGTTAGGAAAAATGATTTCAGTATAGATGCTCCAAAACATTTTTTGCAACAACTTATGGGAAAAGCTCTTGAAAGGTTATTGATGGAGCTACAACCTACAATGTTCATTTATGGATCAAATTCTCTCTACCAGTGATCTGTACAAATTTGATTTTAACGTGTTACCGGAGCGAAATATTTGTTTGTGGATAAAGACAATATTGGTCTCACAGAAACGGACCTATTTGAAGTAATAAATCCATATGAATTCCTGTCGCAAGAAGAAACCATTCATGTATATCATTAGACATCTGACAATTGAGTTTCCAGAGTTTCATTGCCCTCTACATTTTTTGATATGCCAGAATTAAAAAAGGGTATAGGGAATAAAACTTTTTTGAAAACATTTTGACACACAATCAGTAAGGTTTGAACTTTTGTCAGTCAATAATTAAAAATTTGTTTCCTCCCAGAATGAATAATACAAACCAATATTTTTTGGAGTTATTATGTGTGAAATTGATGTTGTTTTTCATTTGCCATTATGACAAGCCATTTGCTTTTTATTTTCTCGCCCTTATGATGGTACTTTGTAAGAAGAGAAAGTTACATAATCATACACCGGGAAACACTGAATTTTTGGCAGAAAAAGTCTTATTGCTGGGCTCTGACAATGAAAATGTGGATAAATCCTGTTGCTTAATATAGAAAACGAAAATCCTCTTAACACATGGTGGAGCCTTGTGTTTTTTGGGACCTTGATACTGCAAAATCTGTCGATTCCAAATCGTGTCTGCCCATTCATCCATCTGTCCAGTGTGAACAACGCTAGCGGCGTAACCGTTCAGCCGATTTTCTCCAAAATTGACATTCCCCTATAGATTTGGCGGGTTTTGCAGCCCCGTGAATTTCCAACTGATATTTTAATTTTGGGGGGAACTTTACATGAAGCCCATGAATCATCTGAACTCCATGACAGAAACTAGGTTGCCAAATAAATACCTGAGAATAAAAACAAGAAAAGTTACTAAAGTCAAATAAAAAATAAAAATAATACAATGAAGCGCAACTCACTAACAACTGGAGTTTGAATGCCTCAATGTTTAACGATTGCCTTGGAAACTACTCCCTCCTTGAATTATTCCATGTTTATTGGTAAGTTTATACCCTTATATCCTGAATATAATTTACACCACTTTTATTAGTGAGGCTGATAGAACTTTGCCATAAGAAAAATATAAATGGAACACAGATTTCAAAAACAAAATTTAACAATTTATCCAGTTGAAGTTTCTATCAACCACATAATCTGTTATCTAATAATTTAATACCTTTAAAATCCCTTGATAACAAATTTTTATTATATTTTATTTATTTATTAACAGGACATGCCCTTAGAATTACGAATAATGAGGCAAAGTAAAATTTTAAAACTGGAATATCATTATTGCACAGGGTTGTCACACACCAATTTATTTTATAGTTCTTTCATCATCCTAATCATCAGCTGAAGCAGTAAGGATTAGGTCTGCTGGGACAATCTCTCATTGTTCTTTGTTTTCAGATTATCATCTGTTTTCTCTACGAACTTGTTTCCTCTATTGCATTTACAATCCACAATACAATTCCAACCTTAAACTCCCTTCTTCTACCCTCTCTCCAATTTATATCTTCTCCCCAAGGCTCTCTATTCCTCTCCCCTTTACCAAGTTCACCAAAAGCCTACCTTTTAAACTTTGTTTTTTAATTCATATTTTGGTTTCACGATTTATGAGACTGCATTTTTGAATTATTTAATTTTATTGCAGGGGAACTTTTCCCAGATATTGTAAGAGAACTTGTTCCTGTTTGTAAGAAATTTGCTGAAGTGGGAACACCGAAACAAGCTAAACAAGCAATTCGATGCTTATATATAAATATGACTCAGGGACCTGATGCTGTTTTTACAGAAATACTGGAGGTAGTATATTATTTATTATGGTTTGCAGATTCACTCATTCAGATATGAAAAGTTTTTTGTTCATTTTTGTTTGATTTGTTCTAGAAAGTAAAAGAAAATCTTACTCCTAATTCAGAGAATTATAGAACTGCAATTGTTGCTCTTGGGCATATTGCTTACAATTTACCAGATAAATATCCTGTACATATAAAGAATATCGTATCGAGAAAAGTAAGTTCTGGAAATCACTGTTATCTGGTACTAAGATAATCACAACCTGTAAAATTGATATGTATGTTAATTGTATGTACAGATTGTGAAAGAACTCCTTGTGAAAGAAAACTCCGTAAATAGTTCGGGATTTGCTGATGACTGTGATTGGTGCAGAGAAGATGAACTTCCTGAAGAAACAAGATGTAAAGTGGAGGGAATGAAAACAATGGCTCGGTGGTTACTAGGATTGAAGGCTGATGTGTTGTCTGCACAGAAGACGTTCCGCATGCTAAATGCCTTTATTGTGAATCGTGGGGATTTGTTGCAGCAAGGAAGACATAGGTAGTGTACTGTTAGCAGAGAACAGTTGCAATTCATTGTGGTAATTTTGTCTCACTCTCTCTTTTAAAAAAATTGTTAATTGGAAGTTGGCAGGGAAAATTTTTTCCCCTTCTATATTTGTAACGAACATTGTATTTTTACCTTTAATTATATATTACACTTCTTTATTTAAGCTCATTTATATTTTCTTTTGTAGAACTATTTGTGGAGGGTGACTGAATGTCTCTTATGATTTACAGTAAAGCGGAAATGGCTTGGTTAAGATTAGCTGCGGGATGTGCAATGTTGAAGATCTGTGAACAGAAGGGGGTTGGTGATCAATTCAATGCTGAACAGTTTTACAATTTATCAACTTTGATGACGGTACGTATTGATTAGGCAGTTATTGTTTAGTTTGTCAATCAGAAATAATGAGCATCTTTGTACTCTCTGTTTAGGATGAAGTAATTCAAGTACGTGAGATATTTGCCACCAAACTTCACAAAGGTCTGGGAAGAGGTATCCCACATAAATGTTTGCCTTTAGATTTCATGGGTTATTACGCCTTGGCTGGTTTAGAAACAGACAAAAGACTAAAAACCATTATCAGACAATATATGGTTACAGATATCAATAAGCGGCGTGAATATGTGAAAAGCATCAGCATGGGAACAAGCTCAGCAGGTGGGTGAAGCTAATATCTTACTCCTGATTTCTGTTTTTATGATATGTGCTAAAGTGGTAGATCCAAAGTTGTTATTTTTAGTCTTGTTTACAGAATGTTTTCATGTTATAAAATAATTTAAAAATAAACTACTTTTAAAAAATATTTGAAACTTCACAAACTCCTAACATGAAAGTAAAAAATTTTCTAACCTAATGATCAATGTTCCATGGTTCATCACGTCAGTTTTGGATGTGACGCGTGTTTTATGTATCCAAATCACACATTCTTTTGTTGAAAAATGCATATTGTATTTTTTTTATACCATTGGTTTAGTTAGTTTGGTTTGGCATCATTTCTCACAAAATGTAATTTTGTGAGAAAGAAAACTAAATTACTTTTATAAATCGCATCCCTAATGTAGAGAAATTTTGAAAAATTGCATTTTATATGCCAGGCAGATTTTTTCCAACTCTCGTTTGATATTTAGTGACAAAGATGTGCTCTCACAATAATTAATTGTGTGAATATAAGAAGTTCTATGGAAGGAGGGTGAAATTCTGAGGTGGATTGATATGAAAAAGAGGAAAGTTAATGTTAAGGAGCTGCCTGAGAGGCAATGGATTGATACCCTTCCCATGCACCCTACTTGCTCCCCTCCTCCACTATATCTCTGTTATTCCTCCATCAATCCTATACCACCTACCCACTTCCTATTAGTCATTGTCAAGGCAATCCCACTCACCCATCTTCTCCGTGTAAGGCCGCTGTGCTATCCGTTTGGCAGCAGTATGCTCTGAGGAAGGCCATACTATTGTTGGCCAAAATATCAGCCACTACAACAGAGATGAGGCTCATCGCAGATTGCCTAGACAATTCAAACTCCAGCCGCAGAAGCCTTCACAATCACATCTAAATTGAATTTTTATTTTAAACATCTACCATTTGAAAATCAACATGGCTTTAGACCCAACTGACGTATATTAAGCAATATTTTACTATTCAAAGAAATTATATTACAACTGCTTTTATAAAGCATGTATGTCAAGTTGATGTTGTTTTCACTGATTTCTGTAAAGCCTTTGACAGAGTTAATGACTAGTAATCCTTGTTGACTAGTCCAGGTTGAGGTGGGCAACCCACTTCACAATATGTCAGTGTCAATGGATTTCTCTCATCCCCTTTTGATGTTAAGCTGGGGGTCCCACGGGGGTCCCCTGCTATTTCATGAATTCATTAACGGCCTGCCCAGTGTAATTAAATGTAGCATAGTTTTGCTATATGCAGATGACACCAAAATCTTCTCCAGGAAGTCTGATGCTGCTAATGCTCTACATCTGCAACTGGATCTATTAAGTTTGCAGTTTGTGCCTCACCAGACAATGGAGCTTCATGTTGACTAGTTTTTTCAAACATCATTTTGTTTGTATTTCTGCCTTGGACTCCCAGAAAATATCACATTTTTCTATTTACATTTTTTTTTATTGTCATGTGTAGCCTTGTTTAATTTACCAACCTCTGCTGTAAATAAGAGTGTAATCCTTCTTCTGATTCTCAGATAGTTTTTTCTAGTTGCTCAAATTTCGAGTTTTGATTGTGATTTCTATGCTATCATTGTAGAGCATTGATGATGACACATTCCATGACTGGATTCAACATTTTGGCTAGTTGTTCTGCTTCACAATTCAGGTTGATGCTGGTCGTAACACCAGATGTCAGAATTCCCTTTCAGGAGATTTTTAAAAATTTTTTTGAAAAATGTATTTACTTTTTACCACATCTCTCTAAGTTTTATTACAGAGTAGTCAATCAACGAAATTTACTGAGTTTTTAAAGTTGCAGCAAAGTGACTTTCATTCATTACTGGTATCACAGTCCTCTTTGAATTTCACTCTATTTGCCGGATTGCAACAATGTCATCCTCCAATACTATGTCCTGTGTAGATCAGTTCTAAACCCTTATGAAGTGAGTTGTTGGTTTGCTGTGTATCATGTTATAGTAATGCACTCTTGAGTTTCTCTGTCAAACCCACCTTGTGTACCCCTATCACTATTGCTAAGTCCCAGAGGAACTTGGATTCCACTTTAAAAGATGCACTTCCAGGTGGTAAGTCCTACTGCACTGCCTTCACAAAAGTACACTAGCAGCACATGCATTGGGTGAATTCTTCTGCATACCCAGTGCTCACTTCTCCAAAGTCCCAAATAGGCAAAGGTGGTAAGCCACCTGATGTCATGCATTGCCTATGACCAGGAGGTCCTGGGGTTCAATCCCGATGGTGGCAGGATAGCCAGATAACGGTTGGATTCAGCCACTGTCTGGAGGATAATTCTAGTTGCTGGCTGCTCTGATTGAAAGTTTCCAATGGTTTCTCGTATCAATACCAGGAGAATGCCAGACCAATACCCTAACAAATGGCTCACAGACTGCGTGCAATCTTTTCTTACTTTTCCTCAGCTCTTACTTACACACACTTAACACTCACATGCACTACACTACCACAAACGTTGCGAGACTAGTCGGGGGCTTAGAGCTTGTTCTGGCTGGGATAATACCACATTGGTGGGAGATACCATATTTGGGAAAATCCCTGCTAGCCGGCCTAGGTTGGTGCTGGATTTCACCATCCATCCAGTGGGGGAAGATCACTGCCACCTCTCGTGATAAAATATTCATTACATTTATGGAACTTATGACCTTAGCAGTTAACATGTGCGGAAAATCACTAATCAATCAGTCTATCAATCCTGTCATTGTACTGCCTTTACTAAAAACAACTCTAGGAGCATGCACATTTGTGTGATTTTCTGCACATGCAGTGCCAGCTTCTCTTAAGTCCCAAGTCACTGCACTACTAAAGTTCTTTCTTGTGGAATCAAATATTTCTCACAATTAGTTTTGGAAATTCTGCATATAAAATCACACAAATCCCTAAACATACAAATAGTCAGACAATTTTACAAAGTTATACGATTCTCTTTTAACAAATTTTTCATAGCAAATGTTCACTTCCATTTACTCTACCCTCATCCCTTGTTCTGTTTCCATTCCTCTTCTGCTGCCCCTCAACACTCTTCTTCGTTTAAATACTAAGCTATTTCCAACCCCAGACTGCCACCTGGAGGTTGCCACCTCTTGTTGACCTTTCAACCATGAAACTTATTTTTTACTATGTATATCTGTTTGTTTTTGTCTGTACATCCTAACGATGGAAATATGGGGAAATTCCTGAAATGCCATTTTTCATTTTGTGATTTACAAAATAATTTTATTTAAGTTCAACAAATATTAGAGTTCTTTTATATCAACAAAATAATTACGTGCCTATTCTGAAATAATAAAGGCAAAATGTTCTCTTTGGTATATACGTTACATTCAAAGGATGAGCAAACAAATCTTACTTCAAATCAAGAATAGTATTTGTTATCCTGTACTGAAACAATTTTAGTTTAATAATGATTAACTGAATATCAATTATGAACAACTTAATTTAATCAATAAAATAATTTAATCAGAAGGAATAGAAAATAACATGATTGACTTCTCAAATACAGTAGTTTTGAGAGTATTTTCTTGTTACTCTTACTTTCTTTTTAAAACAAAATTTTAGAGATTTGCTCTTACTTGGTCAAAACTGAAGACACCGAAGATTGATTAATTTTTTAGCATATCCAAAAGCCTATGAGTTGAAGTTTCATAATTCAGTTTTCCTTCAAACATAAAAACATGATATGAAATTCTAATTTTGTATTTAACCAGTATTATTATGTATGTATGTAACCAGTATTATTATTGAACAGAATCTGCATTGTTCTGACCAGCCCTGAAGTGTTTCGTAATTACATTCATCATTAGTAAAAATGACATTAACATTTTTTATTTATTTATTTTGCAGGTGCAGTTGAAAAGGCAATGCCGCAGTTAACCCACATTTTGCCTGATTATATGTTAGTTTTTGCTGTACCTGTATTAGCCCATGATCCTGAATTTACAACATTTGATGATGTAGATTATTTAAACAAAATTCGGCAATGTTTATGGTTTGTTCTGGAGCCGCTTATCACAAAAAATGATATGTACTGCTTTGGATTTTACAAAAATCTCATTGATAAAATGAAACATCACAAAGATGCAATCAAAGGAGAAGATGATACAGTCAATTATGTAAGTAATATTGATGTTATGGTTGAGTATAATGAACTGTGTGCCACCCCCAATTACTTTGAAAAGACTCGGTGACTTGCAATATCAAATTGTAGTTTTGGCCCAAATGATACTGTATCTTGGGGTAAGTAATATATTGTTTACAATACTTTTATTTGTGGAGAAATCGGATGGTTTTTAATGTTTTAAATGAAACTAGTTTTTCACCTTGAATGTATAATTGAAAAAGAAAAATACAATGTTACATCTTTCGTTAAGGTTCTCAAAGTGATATTGGTTCCAAAAAAAAAGTATGTCTGTGTCCTGTGATTTGAAATTACACTTGGTGTTGGTGGTGTTATTTTAGCAGAGGCCCATAGTAATTGACCACCTTTGAGAAAGGTGAGCTCATATTTCTCTTTTCTTTTGTATGACTTTGAATCATGGTGCTCTGACCTTTAGGCTGGAAAGGGTAGTGGATAGGGATGGAGGAGAAACTACAGCGATCGCCATTTCTGAAAGGAAGCACACTGATAGGACTTGAATACTACAATATTTTTTCTTTGGTAGATTTCATAACAATTTCCAAGCAAAAGCCTTAAAACATCTAGAATCAAAAAGAAACTTTAGAGCAAACCTCTTCAAGAAATTGCGTGTGTGATGTGGATCGTGCTCGTGACCTGGACACAGAGGTGCCCTGAAGTTTGATCCTAGGAATACCGTCCTCCAATACATAATCAGAATTAATTACTGCATGCAACTGAAATAAATTATAGCAGTTAATTTCAAGTTAATACACTTGTACTGGGTTTGAATAAAATAAAAGTTCCTGGGACCCCAATTGTGATGTTGCCTGGGGCAAGATGCGCCACTTCTGGGGGATATGCGACTGGGTACTCACAAAGCAAAGGGTAGGAGGGGCAGTGAGGTGACCAGGTTAGGGATGGAGAGAACCTGAATGCGAAAAAAACTTTTCTCTCTCTCTCTGCCTCCTCCCTCCCTCTCTCTGCCTCCTCCCTCTCTCTGCTCTCCTCCCTCCCTCTCTCTGCCTCCTCCCTCCCTCTCTCTCTGCCTCCTCCCTCCCTCTCTGCCTCTCTCCCCCTCCTTCCCTCTCACTCCTTTCCTCCCCTCCCTCTCTCTATCCCTCCTCCCCTCTCCTCCCCTCCTCCTCTCTCCCTCCCCTCTCCTCCCCCTCTCTCCTCCCTTGTTACCCTCCCCGTCCTCCCTGTTCCCTCCCGTCCCTCCCCTCTCACCCACCCCCTCCCCTTCCTTCCCCTCTCTCCCCTCCCCTTCCCTCTCTCCCCCCTCCCTCTCCCTTCCTCTCACCTCTCTCTCTCTCAACTTGGCGCAATGTGTCTCCAATTACTAACATGTCATGTCACGTCACAGTCAGTTTTCAAGAGGATCGCTAGGTAGCATCTCCACGTACGCGCCTCCTGCTACGCACTCCTGCATCACTACCCAGTGGCAATAATACTGACAATATCTATATCTGATGCCACGTGTTTGATTCTATTGACTCCATGACACAATGAATAATTTTTTGACAACTTTAAGAACTGCTGCCTCACTTCAGTCAACATTCACAACATTGAAATGATTTGTATCTATTAATTACACAGACATAATTTCTGGCTTCAACCATGACTCGACAATAAAAACACAATCGAAGTAGCTACAGTCTTTTATCTTTCTTGCTGGCCTTCTCTGTGTGCTGAATGCCCACCCATGTGTTTGCCACTCACGGTGACCTGTGTCAAAGGGAATGGGTGTTCTGGGGGTTAAGGAATTTTTGCATACTCTTGTGCCGCCTTGACGCTGGAACCTTGGGGGTAGATTTTGTCTCTTTTGCTTTGTGCAAACCCCAGCGAGTCCTAGTGACTGCATGTGTTGGAATGTATTGTGTGTTTCAATACACCACCTTTGGCCTCTGCCTCTTCTAGATGGCTTTTGGGAGCTAACCCACTCCTGATGAATCGACTCGGACCAGTTCTTTGACTGAAGTCCAGGTTGAGCGAGGGGGGAGCCATGGTGGGGCAGCGCTTTGTTATTATACCATTATATCTCTGTGTCAACCTTGTTGGATTCCATGGCGGATGGGGAGCGTGGAGATGAAACATTTTTCATCTCTTGGAACAAAAACCTTGCCCTCTTCAGGAAAGAAGAGATGATGTTTTGAGAGAACAGTAGATTTGAATGTTTTTTTATAGTTTCCAAAACTAATCATGAGTAATATTTGGATTCACAAGAAAGAACTTTGGTAGTACAGTGACTTGGGACTTACGAGAAGACTGACTGCATGTGCAGAAAACTACACACCAATGCACATGCTTGTAGAGTTGTTTTAGTTAAGGCAGTGCAGTGGCTTAGGATTGATTGATTAGTTATTCCAGGCATGTCAACTGCCATCATTAGACCCGTAAGTGCAGGGAATGTTTTATCGCAGAGGTGGCAATGATCTTCCCCCACCGGTTGGTGAGATCTGCCACCCACCTAAGCCAAGTTGCAGGGATTTTCCTCAACAAGGTGTCTCCCACCAGTGTGGTACTGCTCCAGTCTGGACAAGCTCTAAGCTCCCAACAAGGGTGGTAGCGTAGTAGTGCAAGTGAGTGTTAATCTGTGTAAGGGGTGAGGATAGGACAAGGAAAGGAAGGAATGATCGCGTGCCCCATGGCCTGTTTGTTCAGATACTGCTCTGGCATTTGCTTGGTGTTGACTGGAAAAAACACGGAAAACTACTGGCCGCCGCAAGAATTCTCTGGCAGATGGTGACCAATCTGGTATAGGTTTCTGGGTTTGTTTTTGCCAAAATGAAGGACTATGCATTTGTTGCTATTCAATGGAAGCAACCACAAATCAGACCTCTCCTCTATACTTTGCAAATCTTCTTGAAGGTCCACTTGCTAAAATATCAGATTTCCATACAACTTAGTATCATCAGCGTAACTATTCCACTTTGATCTCAAGCCTTTTCTAAGCTCAACCGGAAAGCAACAAAATGAGTCTCCGAACAGAGCCCTGAGGAACACCCTTGTAATAGGTCTTGGCGTAGAGAGGGTGCTTCCAACACGGACTTCAAAAGTTCGGACAGTCAGATTATCTTCAATTCAATGAAGCAATTTTCCACTAATCCTTATAGCCCACAGTGCTGCAATCTCCTCTACAGAATCTTGGTGAAGGCTTTGGCATAGTCTAGGTAGATGACGTCCATAGGGTAACCTTCATCAATCGCCCTAGTCCAGTTAAAGTACTCACCAGGTATAAAACCGTGTTGTCACCACAGTTGTTGATTGTATTATGATTGTTGTATGATAAAGCATTGTTGATTGTTGTATGTTTAAGCAGCTCATGCACAATTAGCTTTTCCATTACCTTACGCACTGTGCTTGTGATGAACTGACAGGGTGATAGTTATTGGGTAGTTGTTTGTTCCCGTTTTTAAAAATTGAGGTTACTACAGCTGACTTTCACTGTTGTGGGGCTTTGCCTGCATCCAGCGACTCTATGAAGATTTTCATCAAAGTAGGAATGACCTGTGTTGCACATCTTTTCAGAAATACCATAGGGATGCCATCAGATCCTGCAGCTGAGCTCGCATCAAGTCCATATACTATTTGAGCAATCGTGAACAGAGAGATATTAGTTTTCAAGAGTGACAATATCCATGTCTTCAACTGTTGGAATGGGACCATCTCATATAAATTTCCTAAAAGTAATCTGCAATCCTCTGCGATTCCTTTCTGCCCAGATATCAATTCAACTCCTACATCCAAACACATCCTGACCTAACCAGCTTTGATCCTGATTGGTATGGTATCTGGATGAGATTGGAATCCTAGATCCATAAGAATTCATGCTCCACTTCATTCCTGCCAAGTACACAATGCTTTAACCATGTAATATTTGGAAAGTTAAAATCTCTGTATATATCCACCAGCTCATATTGATTATGTGGTTTTTCAATAGTTTCAAAAAGTATCTGATCCATATGCTTTATGTTGTAGTCAGAAGCCGATGGTCTATCCCCTAATTATAATTTGAAAACCCCTCACAGAAAGTTTTAACCACAAAGCTTCCACATCTGTGTTTTCAAGTTCAGTCAGCCTGGTTATAATACCTTTAGTTTGCATCTTCTGCTCAACATATACAGCCACTCCTCTTCTGTCTTTTCTATCCTTTCCATAAACGCTATACCCTATAATATTTATCAATGAGTCTGCAATACCCAAATTTAACCATATGTCTGTAAGGACAATGATATTTGGTTTCGTCTGATCAACCTCCAAGACAAAAAGATCTAACTTAGACATTAGAGATGATACATAGGTGTATAGAATCTTATGTGAAAAGTTTCAACAGTTACTGTATGTTCACATTTTCCTTCTTCATATTACGTGGTTGTCCCTTCACAAATTTGATTGTCAGATTTGGATTTTCTTCCTGCTTTTCATCTAGTTCCTTATTAAATCCTTTAACTTCTGTCTCTGCGTTGGGGTGAGGTCATTTTTAATCATGTTCCCTTCCAGAGCATTCTTGCTTTTAGCCAGTATCTCCCTAACTGCTAACAAATTATTCGTCATAATTTTAACAATCGTGACGAGGTTGTTCAGCTTCTTCTTTCTTCCCAATCTGATGACCTTGACTATTTACAGTTGAGTTTGCTCTTACATCTTCATGCTTGACAGAACTCTTTTGAAAACATCTGTATCCTCGGCTATCCGTTTCTTGCAATATTCTTTCTTTGACTCTTCAACGCTGTGTATAATGATGTTGAATTTTCTCAACCTATGCTCTTCCATTTCTTCCAAGATTCATCCAGTAGTGGGTGCCCTCCGATACAGTTCTTCTCAAGTCTTTCAATTGTTCCAGCATTGTTTGCCTGAGTGTCTGCCAGTTTATCAACTTTTGCGTCCACTTCAGCAACCTTCCCTTCAAGTCCATCGAATTGCTGAAAGAAAGTATCAACCTTATGTGATAGGCCCTTTATATAATTTTTTATATCCATCAATTTTCTTGTTCTGAGGTCAGCTTTGTTTCCAGATTGGTGAATTTAGTATCAAAACTTCACTGAATTTTTGCCTGTTTCCTCCCGGATGGGCTTCATTACTGATTTAGTCACCATTTCAACTTGTGTTTCTCGGATCTTTTCAAACACGTCAAGATTCTCACCAGGTTTCGAATCGACTGTACGAACAAGGCGTTCTACGGGTTTTGAAGCACAGCCCACGAATCTCTTCTGGTCATCCTGACCCTGAGTTGTGTCACATGCAACATGATAAACAGATTCATAGTTTGGGCAGATAACAATTCTTTTCACTACGACCCTTTGCAATAACCACAAATTTTGTTCTCTTTTTGTTCCTTGTCGTGACTCATTTAATTAAAAAATTAATTTATAATTCGAAATTTAATTCAAAAATAATTGCATAAACTTAAAAGAGTGCCCAAGAAACAGATATCTGTAATGATGCTGTTGTTGAGATCAGGTTGATGATTGATGCTGATGTTGAGCATCCAGGTACATCATGCCGAAAATCATATCTTATTTCCAATATATACCCTATAATGGCTGATATCCTCACCATGCGGTCTGTACCGCCCGTACTTTTCTTATTGGCCGTGATGCCTTTGCCTTGAATATCTTTTAGCTGAATTCATTTTGATCTCACCCTTGCCCTGTAAAAGTTGCTCTAATTACATTGTTGTCAAACTTCTTGCATAGAAAAATCCCATCATTTTTGCTATCATGCTTTAAATGGTTCCCTGTGGCATCTTTTCATTTCTTTATTACAATTTAATGGACAATCTTATGGAATTCTGCTTGGGCAAAAGAGGTTCCTCATGTAAAGTTCCTCAGCAAGTTTAAACTGGTAAACTAATTGTCTGCAATGTGATAGTAGATAATCCTTCTTTTCATTAGGCAAATTGTCTAGGAATGTTATGAGCAGAGCACTTGCCTCCAAGTATTTCATCATATATTTTATTTCTACCAGATTTTGACTTTTTTCTGATAAACTTTGAAATACCTTCAGCTTCATCAGTGATTTTGGATCCTTGAGGAGTAATGAAGATGCCCAGTATTCCCAATCATTTTCTTCTTTTTCACCCTGACTTGCATCCAACATTTTTAAAACATCATCGACAGTAAGAATGTATTAAAATGTACATATAATAAAAGAACTTTTAAACCCACAAATAAATTTTTAATAAATAAAAACTACATTGCTAAATAAAAATTTAGATTGGTTTCACAGCTATAAGAAAAAGTAGTGCAAAGGACTAGCGTAATGTATATGTCACACACCTAAATACAGATTTTGAAATTAGAGAAAAAATATTTTTTTCAACGATACTCCCCACTACATTGTAAACTATTTTTAATCAATATAACAGAATTTTAGCATAAATGAAAAAGTGCTTGTTCTTATAATTCTACTTACTAAATTTCAGGGTGCAATGGATGGCGTAATCAATTTTGAAACGAGGCTGGTGCTGACAAAACTCACTCACGAATGATACACAGTAGATGAACTGATTCTCGGAAACTCACTGAGACACACATTTTTGCGACAGTCAAAAAATATCTGCATGAGGAGTTGAGACTGAAAATTTCAGACTTGTTTACTGTAACGTTTTCGTTATGCTCGTCCTTGGAGGGTTAAGGATATGGAGCAACAGTAACGGAGATGCTCTCATTGCAACCTTGAAAATCACACCAAAGCAGAGAGAGAAAGAGAAAGTTGCAGCAAAATAGTTAGAGTTCACCAAAGATTCCCTGACAGTGGGTATAAGAGGTAAAATTCTTTCACTCTGATGTCTCAGGGCATGGCACTTCACACTATGCCATTAGAGGGTGCCGGAAATTTAAAAGTAAATTTCTTTCTTAGCGAGGTAATAATCACTTTGTTTTTTCAGAAACCATTCCTTTTCCCCATTAGACAGGTTTCCAACTTATAGAGAACTGTTCACGTATAAAATTGTTCCGTTCTGAGATTTTTTGTCTGGGATGGCAGGTTTCCGATTTAGATAGGTATTTTTGCATTATGTAATTTTTCGAAAATTCTTGAGAATCCTCTGTATGAAATCTTATTTCTGCATTTAACCATGTGTAAATGTATTCATCATGAAGTTTTGGAAGCCAGATCTATGGTCACCAATCTTAAGTCCTTTTCATAGTTTATATCTACTTTTTTGAGCCAATTTGAAATAGTTGATGTTATTTACACAGATTTTACTAAGGCTTTTGACACAATTCATCACGGTCTGATACTGGAGAGACTAAGCTGTCTTGATATACCTGATAATCACTTCAAACTTTTTTGTTTCTCAGTTTTTGTACAATTTTTGTTCAACACGCTGTATATTTTCTGCCACATTCTCTCCGTCATGAGGTGTGCCTCAGAGTTCTAACTTAGACCCTTTACTTTTTGCAGTTGTCATATAACATCGATCTAGGTCAGTCCTGTTTTATCTTGACGTATATTGATGTGATGTTTTACCTTCCAATTAATACTGCAGGAGACTGCAACTATCTTCAAGATAATTTAAATAATTTAAATTTAACGATTACCAAAGTGATTGGTTTTATGATTTCTCGTCTGCTAATTACATAGATTTATCTGTTTTTTTTAGCAAATGTTTATAACACAATTATAGAAAATGATTCCTCTATAACCAAAAGCGTATATATTGGTCTTGGTCTTTTTGTACTGAAGAAAATTCGAAAAATCTTATTATCCTCCTTGGTGTTCAGCTGAACTGAAAATTAGGTTAATTCGCACAAAAATTGCTCGTTATTACTATAAGAGATTCAATTCAATTACATACTATTCTCAATTTGTTTGCCTGAGAAGTAAATGTAAAAATCTTGCTAAGCGAAATTTTGGTAGTTACAATGAGAATCTACAAAAAATTTTATCATCAAGTCTGAAACATTTTTGGCAATATGTAAATTCAAAAAAGAAAGAGAAGGGACTACCAAGTACAATGCGGCTTCAACCGGAAACCATCTGTGATGAACAGTCCATTGTGAATGCATTTGCAACGTACTTTTCAACATTTTACATTCAATGTATCATCAATAATTATGTCGAATTACCAGTTCAAAGTCCTTCCAACTTGAATACTGTTTACATCTCAATCACTGATGTCTGTAAAAAATTTGTGAGTTTAGATGTAGATATATGTCCTGGCCCGGATGGTATTCCTCCCTCTCCTGAAAAACTGTAAATTTATTATGTCACAGATACTAAAATTTTAATTGAGAAATCGCAGAAAGAAGGAATTCTTCCAATCCAGTGGAAATCTTCATTTATAATTTCTATTCATAAGTCAGGTGCATGTTTAAAAGCAATGGTAGGTTTGTTTCAGATTGTCAATATAGTTTTAGCCCTCTCACATTCTGATAATATGTTGCCAGTTTTGAGATTTGCCCGGTTGTCAGTTTTTCCGGTTCGAATTGGTTGCATCATTCCACATATCAGCGATGTGTGGAACCCCATTTTTGTATCTCGATTTCTTCAGTAATGTTCAAATTAAATCCGTCAATATTGTCATAGACCTTGGTGTAATATTTTATTGTCATTTATTGTTTAAGCCACATATTGAGCAACTGGTACGTGGTGTCAATAAAACCTTGGGCTTTTTCATGAGATTGGGTAGAAACAACAACTCTGAGGTATTGAGAATATTAGTCTTCAGTATTGTTAGATCTAAACTTGAATATGCTTAATAATTTGGTCACCAAATCATAAGGGTTGTTGTAAAATTTTAGAACAGGAATTTCCCTTGGTGAATATTTTGCTAAATTTTATATAAAGTTTAGCCAGAAGAAGGCAGTTGTCTTTGATAATTATGTTTCTTAAGATCTTGGCTGATTGCTGCTATTTATGATCAAATTTCACTGCCTGTTCAATGTTACCCTTCTTGTTACTATAGATCTTTCAATATCACCTTTCAACTAACAATGAAAGAATGATTGTCAATGTTAAGGCATTTGTTTCTAATGTTGAACTCAGCATCAATATATTTGCTGATTCTTTAAATTAACTAACTCTGCTGTTAAACAGGTCTAATCACTGCTGTGATGTATTATTGCCATTGCTATAAGTTCTTGTGTTTTATTATAAACCTATTAGTGGGTATATCCCACTGGCTTTGTATGTTAATAAATAAAAAATAAAAGTAATAAAACCTCTGAAAGATACTTTTAACTAAGGCTCTCCTATCCTAGAATTTAAATGGGTTTTTCTCCTGACAGGGCAAACCAAAACTCTTGTTGACCCTTTAGTATTCTATTTACAGGAGATGAATATGCATTTAGTTCCACCGTGCCCCCTACACTTTTGCAGTTTTTATTTTATTTTGACTCTTTTATTTACAGGCAATCACCCAAAATTACATAATTAAACAAAATCAGTCAACAATTTGTCTTTGATTACAAAAGAGGTTACAGGAGTTGCATAAAGATCAAAATCAGAATTATGACTGCAATACCAGATTTATAAAATTTACATTCCAATATATACACACACACCACACGCACACACACACACACAAATATATATGTACATAAAATATGCATCAAGAGCATACAAGTTTCTCAACGGGAGTTTTAATTGCTAAAAGATTGTTTGAAAGATGTATTTATGTAATATATGTAATGTTTGTTATAATAGTTATTGTTAAATTTATGTGTATGGACCAGAGTCTGTAAAAAATTAAATAAATATAAATGGTGACATCTATTTGTCCCATGGTGGATTTTGAACTCTTCAAGAGCGATCAGCACTCATAAAAAGACACAGGCACAATTCAAGCATTATCCAACCATGGATAATGCTTATCAAATATATCCTTATCAAATATAAAAGATGCAGGATGAAGGCAAGAAGAACCATTTTAAAAAGCAGAATTGCGTTGTGGAGAGCATACTCCTCTCAGTTGCCACATGTCATTACTTCTGGTGTGGAGAAAGATTTGCCAAGTAATAGGACACTCATCAACAAATATGCTGCCAGGTCTCCTAAGAATGAAGAGATGATTACTTGTCATTATTCTGATTGTAGAAGTACCCACCACTCAAAACAGAAAAGTGTTGAGCAAACTACTCCCCAGACTTTATTTTGGTTAAAGAGAGAACAGAGAAGCATCCCTGGAATTTTCTAGCAGAACATCTTGCAATTACAACCCCTTCTCTCTGTCGAAAATTCAGATTCTTCTTGCATTAGCTAAAAGATCCTGATGGAATTCACTACCAAATGCTGCATCATCTTCCTGAAGTGGCAATGCAATTTCTTCTCTGCCTCTATAATTGCATCTGGGAAGAGCACACCATCCCTGTTCTGCGATGAAGAGCCAGTGTTGTCCCAGTTCTAAAGGAAGGAAAGGAACGATCATTGCCATCTAGATACCGACTTATTTCTCTTACCGGTTGAATTTGCAAAGAGTTGGGACACATGGAAAATCATTGTTTAGTCTGAACTTTGAAATGTAGAAATCCGCTCAACCCCATCCAGTGCAGGTTCCAAAAACACTGGTCAACTCTGGAACATCTCGTTGCGTTGGAAACAAATTGCTACCACTTTTGTCTTAAGGCAACAATTTCTGCCCATACTATTTGATATAGAAAAGGAATACGACATCTCTTGGAGGTACGGCATTCTGTGAACTTTGAACTCTTAGGGTTTGAGTGGGAAAACATAATTTCAAATAGATCGGTCTAGGTTTGTGTTGGTGATTAGCTGTCTACCAGTCACCCTCTTGAAAACGGCATGCATCAAGGCTCGGTGCTGAGTGTCACTCTGTTCGCCCTTGTCACAAACAGTCTAGTGTCAGTTGAGCAAGAACCGGTAAAGGCATCACTGTATGTGGATGATTTTGCCATTTTTTGTTCATCCTGCAGCATCAGTGTGGAACAATTCCTCAGGCTTCACCATTTCCACTATGAAAACTACTGGTATGCACTTCTGCAAGAAACATCACCTGTGTGGTAATCTAGATTTTTATCCTGGAGGCGATCAGCTCCCATTCACCGTCTCTGCCAGGCTCTTCTGGCTGCCATGTGATAAAATCCTTACATGGCGAGCCCACATCCACAGTCTGCAAACCTGATGTATCACATTTCCTACTTTTACTGAGTGGTACCTCAAGGCGAGCTAACTGCATTTGTCTTCTGTAGCTATACAGACCACTGATGCATTCGGTTCTGGATTATGGGAATATTGTATATGCATATATCAGCAGCTTCCTCCACTCTGAGACCCTTAATAATATCCACCACTCTAGTATCCGTATTTCCACAGTTGCATACCGGACTAGCAGGATTGATTGCCTTCTAGCTGATACCAGTGAGTCATCCCTAAAACAAAGAAGGAAAACCCTATTAGCATCATATGCTTTGAAAGTTTGAGGTATCTCGACCCATTTATCTTGCCAAACTATAATCCAACCTGGATATCCTACTTCATATGCTCTTGAAACCTCGTCCCCCCAGCCTCTTGGTAGTTGATTTTTAAATCTATTGCGAGATCTAAATATCTGCCTACCTACCCCCCATGAAAACCCCAAGCAGACTCCTCCTTCTCCCCCCCTCCTCCTCCTTGGAAACTCCTGCGATCCAATATTGACTTTTGACTCTCCAACCATCCCAAACAGACTCTTTGTCCCCTTGAATATCTGATCATTTTGCAATATGAGAGCAGCATAGTTTGACTATATTCATATATACTGATGACTTGTCTTCCAACAGTGCTGTGGCATACAGTTTTCATTGCTTGAGAGTTACCAATTCATTTTGACTTCATTCTCTGTGCAGTGTATACACTTCTGAGATGAATGCAATTTTTTAAGTGTGTAATACTCTGCTCTGCTCTGCTCTGCTCTGATTCTCTTAGCTCTTTTGAAGTCATTCTCTCTCTCTCCTCTCAGGAAAATATTTTCTAATTTAAATATATGTGTATCCATTTACATTTCTGATACATGCAAAATTAATGTAATGAGGATATTTATGTAATCTAATTCAAACTCTGTTTTCTGAAATACATGAAATTATCACAACTGGCAATTGAACAGTAGTCTCCTGGTTTATGTCTAATTGCTTTTACCACTTAGGTAGCAAGATGACCAATGCTCCATTAATAGTTTTAGACAGCCACTACTACAAGCAGTTCGTTCACAACATATGTAGCCTGCTAAAAGTTCTATTTTCAGCACTTCATTGTCTTACTGTTAGTGCTAACAGAAAGACAGTGCTCAATGTGAATGCAGCAATGGAAACAAAATAATTCCATCTGGCCACATCAGCGATTAACCTTAATGTATCATTAAGTGATTTGTATACTTGAATAAAAATAAAATGAAAGCAAGGCTGTCTAAAAAGTAGTGTATTACACACGTGGTTAAAGTGAAATTATTTGTCCCGTAGGATTGTGCCACTCGACCTATTGGCCTCTTACCACATTTCCTACTCGCAAAATAAAATGTCACTTTTACCATTGTTCATAAGTGACTATTCTTTAACACTTCGTATAATGTGTGTATTTGATACTCAATGTTCCCTGTAATGTCGTAAATTTGTCAGTTATCATTATTAATGCTTTTCTTTTCTTTTGGATAGAAACTTTGGGCAGTGTGTGATCTTGCGATGGCATTGATTCTGTCCAAATCAACAAATTATGATCTGAAAGAATATCCCACTGAGGCCCGCATCCCAACAATGTACTTCCGGCGTCATGAGGATGGGCTTTTTGTGAATACAAAGATGTATATACCTGTGGAACTACAGTTCCAACCTCCTAAGAAGACTGGTTTACCTCTTACCGTACCCACAGAAAACAAGGGAGCAAGGAAAACAAGAGGAAGGACATTAAAGCAAGATAAAGGAGTTGGATTGAATGAAACTGATGTTAAGGTATTCTTAACAATTAAGGTGTTGATTTTAATTTTATTTTTAAGAGATTGTTCAGTTTTGAGATTACTGAATTTTTAATTTTAAAAGAAAATGTCTTAACAATAACAGTGCTAAAAAATGTGTGGTGGGCAGAAAATGAGAGCAGAGTTAAAAATGAACCAAGAAAGAGGTTATGTACTGTGTTGTGTAGAAATTTGTCCTATATTTATTTCCCTGGAACAAGTACAATTAGAGAAAGTCAAATATTTGTCAATTATGCTGGTATAATGGAATGGAAATGTTACACATTTATAAACATGGAGGGGAGTTGAAATTTATCACTTTTAACAAGGATCATATGGCAGAAAAATTCATATAATGGTTACACATAAGACATTTGCCCCTGATTTTCATAATGCAATGGTGTTTGGCAGGTCATGCAATGATGCTGTCAAAGATATTTTGTCCGCTGTTTGGTAAGTTACCTATCAGTCAGAGGCAAATATCTCTTGTGTAACTTCACATGTTTTGCCCATGCAAAAAGTAATAATCTTCGAGCCCCTACATACCTTAGAAGTTAGTAACATTTAATCTGACAAACTCTGTTTAATTTTAACTTTCATTCAGTTCATCCAAGTGATTTCACTCCATTTTTCTGCTGACCACAGAAGTATTTCTCAGAGCTTTCACATTTGTCACAGAAGAGAAAGGTATTACTTGCTTTACTAATATGTCAGATTAAAGTAACTCTGGATTAACTTGGTTGCGTGTATTTATATTGGGGGGTCTATATAATTTTCAAACAATTATAAACTATAAAGCAATGTTAGAGTACAAGGATGAACCTGAAATTGTTAGGAATGGCAGGATGCAAATAATAAAACAAATATTGGAGATACAATTTTTATTGACACAGAATAAGTTTGTAAGCATTCTTAGAATTTGATATCCTGAGTGTTTGCTGTACTTCTATTTACATTCAATTTATATTGTTATAGAGGCATTGGTGGCACTCCGTGACAAATGAGAACGCTCTGTGATGTTTCTAACACTTCTGAACACTGTTAAGCATTAAACTGCAGATGAAGGTTTGAAAGCAAAATGTTTCATTGTTACTAGTGACAATTTTGCTACAGTAATTCATGAGGAGAATTACCAAATTACCATATTTACTTGTTTTTTGATTGTATTATTCTTGTAATTCCTGCAAACTGATTTGTGAAGTTTTGAGTAGTTAAATAATTTTCAACTTAGCACAACTATAGCAACTGGGTCAATCCATTTTAAGTGGTCCATAGTTTAATAAATTGGGGGGTCGACCATCTTGAAAAAAAAATCAGATTTTGTACATAAATTTCCTTATGTTTTGGCTGTTCTAAAACATCTTTAATTTGTTTTTGTTGTGTCTGGTTTACAAGTGGCAGCCATTTTTGGTTTGTGCTGTGCGCCATTTTTTGCATTTGTAGATATTTACTCTATTCTAAATTGTTCAGCTCTGACTTGTGCTAGTATTCTGAAATTAAAGGAATCGGATTCAGTGTATTCTGACCTACAAATCTAAATAATATTTATCTACCTTCTATGTTTTTCTTTGAGAAATATTTGCAACCAAATTTATGGAATGTAAATGAACCAAGTTTCATTTTCAGATAGTAATTTCTCAAAGAAGGAATAGAATCTCAGCCTTAATTTTTGCTGAGCTGTTACACATAACAGTATAGTTACCTTTTGTAAAATATAATTAAGTAATGTACGCCTTGAAAATTACACCCTCTTAAAAATTGTAATTTTGGATTTTTTTCCAAATTACCGTTGAAACTATTTCTGCTGGGGGACCAGATAAAAATCTGAAAATTGCACACATTCTAGATCGCTATGATACTAAATTTCTGTAAAATTTTCAACTTTAAGATTTAACTCAAAGTATTTTTTTAAAAATTGTTAACTTTTGCAAAAAAAAAAAGATTCATTTCCACATGGAGGATACATTGTGACAAGTAGTTATCATAGTAGTTTGAAGCTATTTGAACCCTTTATATGGTAGAAAGGAGGCAATTATTATTTTTTATTTATTTTTGCTTAAGGGTGTTTCTAGGACAGTAAATAACAATGTCCATGTCTAAAATGGACTAAATTGATCCTTTTAACCATTTAAATGGGGTGGTACATATTTGTACACCTATAAAGGCTGCGATAAAACGCTTATAATCATGGTACCGTAAAGAACCACATGTTTCTTTCTTTTTATGTTCTATGACATCTCATTTTCCATTATTTTGTGGTTTTATTTATTTATTTTTTATTTTCTTTTTTTCTAAATTAATTTTTATTCAAGTAATATTCTTTTGACATATATATGAATAAAAAACGAAAATTTATCACAATACTTCAGCAACAGAATATTGTACACAAAATTGAGTCTTCTTGCGAATATTCAAAATAGAATAAAACTTTTTCTGAGGTATACATTCCAAGAAAACTAATTCAAGGAACTATAGCTAAAGTGTTGAGCAAAAAGAAACTCAAATATTTAAAAAATGGCAGCTTAGTTTATGTTTGAGATTTGTGGAATGGCGAGAAACATTCTTTGCCACTCACTGATTGCTTTGATCCACAATATGGTTCTACACAACTGGTAAAAAAACAGAAAAACACAGAACTGGTAAGAAAAATTGAAGTGGGCTCGTATCATTTAGATCTGCCTTACATCCCTAATTTTTATTCATAAAATGGATTTTTAAAGTCATCCGGCAGTTTTCCTGATTTCTTTCACTTGTATTGTTCATATACTGCCATGGCGATATCATTCAATTCTGTTGATTCTGGAGTACTGAATGTATTGAAGGGTTATCTAAATCTGAAGAAAAATTTAACATATTTATTACAGATATTTATAACAGATATATAATTTTTTATTGTATTTTTTTTTTAGAGAAGGCATATCTAAGAAACGACACAATACCGGTTTATTTTCAAGATGTTATCTAATGGCAAATAAGAATATTCATATTTTTTACTGTGAACTTTTGTGAAGAATGTGTATATTGATTTTTCTAGTGAAAAACTCTTATTATAAGAAACATTGTGATTATAACTGTACGTAATATCAAGCAATTCACTTCTTATGAGCCATTGTCAACTCCTTCTCAAACACATGTAGTACAATAATGAACCACTAAGGTTGAAATTACAGCTTCCAAAAATTGTTTTAGTTACCAGTGACTGTCACACGGTAGCAGCACATAATATCTTCTCAAAAGAACGCTTCAGCGATGTGTGCTCATTTGCCCCAAGAAACACAACTGCAAAAGTTAATCGTAAAAAGTTGTTCAAATATGTGCCAAAAACCTATGAAGGGTTAAACTAAAATCTACTTTGATGTAAAATAATTCATTATACTTTATTATTAATAAACATTCAAGTTGCCTAATATATTTTGAATATTACTTTACTATAAAATAAACTTACATCTTGACATCTGCGTTTGTAATTGAAAATATGGTCATTTTGATCCCAATAGGTTAAAAGCTGAACCGGAAATAAAAATAGTTTATAAAAGTTAACAAATAAATAAATTCAGCTCTTTTTTTTTTAATTTTTTTTAATTTCTGAATTTTTTTTTTTTTTAATTTGCCATATTATTTCCATGCCATTTTATTTCTGAAAGTTTTTTCAGAGATAGAGCCAGTTACACAGTACTCCTTAGATTCAAATATCACGAATGAATTCTAGAATAACATGTTAGACGCAATGATTTTTCTAGTAAAAGATTGACCAAAACATTTTTATTTGTATAATAATGAGCCAAAGTTATTTCTCTCAATAATTTTGAAAGAGGCTTTTTATGATTTTTGTAAGGATCTGACCAAGACTGGCCATAGAGATAAAATTTTTGGAAGTATTATATTTCCAAATCTGTACTTGCTGAGAGATGTGATATAAGAGTTATTCCGTAATGAAAATAACACTTTGTCCTCTTCACCAAAGTTTTCAATTGACTTAATGAACTTAGGAAAAACTCCATAAACAGTTTTTCGGCAAGCTTCATTAGTAAAATCACTTATCACACACTAACACTCCATTTTGATAAACAGTCACACAGCTATGCACAAAGACACAGAAACACGTTTTGGTAGAAAGGGAAGACAACAATGAAGCCACAGTCTCATAGATGATTTAAAAGCCTATGTGATCTCTACAACATGTTAAATCCTCGGCCCATTGCATTGGTTCTGTCAAATATACAAACCTTAGGTTGTTGATATTCTAAGAAATGATATGGCGGTACGGTCACATTTGACAGTAGCTTCAACTGTACCTGCTTAAACTGCACTGGCCCAGAGGTGTATCTAGGTATTTAGGCGCCCGTGGCTAGCATAGCATTTGCGTCCCTGTCAGGAGACTTCGAATTAGGGTGGTTATTATTTGTTTTAGCGGATATACTCTAAATATTGCCCCTAGTGAGTGGTGCCCATGGCACATGACATGGCTGCCATACTGTACCATGTGCCATGTTTGCCTCTGCCCTGACACAATATTCGTTGATTCTCTTGCAATGTTTGTTTACTCAATCACGTTATTTCCACCTAAGGAGAACTGTGCAACTGTCTGTATCTCTGAAGAAACGTACAGAAATAATAAAGAGAGTAGCAAATTTAAGCACAAAAAATTAAACAAAACTCTCAATTTATTTATTTGTTATCTTTTATAAACTATTTTTTTTTATATTATCCAGTTCAATTTTTTTAAATCAAAATGACCATCTTTTCAATTACAAACAGATGTCAAGATGTATGTTTGTTTTAAAGTAAAGTAATATTGAAAATATATTAAGCAACTTTTATGTTTATTAATAAATAATATTTTAATAATAATAATAATAATAATAATAATAATAATAATAATAATAATAATAATAATAATAATAATAATAAATTAAAAAAATAATTTAAAAAAAAAGTACTTTGAGTTAAATCTGAAAGTTGAAATTTTTACTGAAGGTATCATAGCAATCTAGTATGTGTGCAATTTTCAGATTTTTATCTGGTCCCCCAACAGAGATATTACCGTTGAAAATTAGGAAAACCTCCAAAATTCCAATTTTTAAGAGGGTGTAATTTTCAAGGGGTACGTTACTTAATTATATTTTACAAAAAGGAAGTTAATTATATTTTACAAAAAGTAACTATACTGTTATGTGTAAAAGCTCAGAAATAATTAAGGCTGAGATTCTATTCCTTCTTTGAAAAATTACTCCGAAAATCAAACTTGGTCCATTCGCAGTCCATAGATTTGGTTGCAAATATTTCTCAAATAAAAACATAGAATGTAGATAAATATTATTGGATGTGTAGGCCAGAGTTCATGGAATACAATTCCTTTTATTCTAGAATGCTAGCACAATCCACAGCTGAATAATTTAGAAAAGAGTAATATCTACAAACGGGGAAAAATGGCACTCAGCGGGGGGGGGGACGGCCATCATTTGTAAATCACATACAATAAATATAAATCAAAATGTTTTTGAACAACCAAAATATAAGGAAATTTATGTACAAATTATGAATTTTTTTCAAGATAGTTGTGCAACCAGTGCCGGGCCACTGAAAATGGATTCACCTAACTGGAAGGTACAATACAGCAGAAATTTTATAATTTGCACATTTAGTCATATTGCTGAAACTGCAGCGCATACAGCAAACACTTTTTGATATGATGAACAAAACTAGACAACTTATTTCACATTAATTACCTTTAATAAATGAGCAGATCACTTTCAAAATACAACTTCCACCTCTCAATGTTTAACCATGCAGAGAATTGTACAAGTGCTTACCCATATGAATAAGGACACATTTTCCACAATATTCTTCTGACAAAAGATAGAATAAAAATCTGTTTATTTCCACTCCATTATTCTTATTTCATCCACAACTTGCCTTGACTGTATCATCTTTATGTATAAAGTAATGCTGTGACATTGTCTCTGTACCTGCAAGTCAGTTTGTCAGTGTATATTCACATGTACTTTTTATGGAGATTGAAAAGTTGTAAATATGAGAAATTACAATGATAAAATACGTTTAAAATTTTAAAAACTATTTCTTTGAAAGAAAATACTTTTGTATATAAAAAGAAACCGATGATGAAGATCTAATTTGGATTTTTTTTAAACATTTTCTTGGTGAATAATAAAATGAGATCATTCACCTGTAATTCACTTCTTCCATTCTACCCATTTGCATTTGACAAAATTATGAATCTGCTATTTCCACAAGTAAATATGGTATTTTTTTTTCATATGCACCGCGGATATTCTTTTTATGTTCAATATCAGAGCTTTCCTCAGTATTTAGCTGCAAAATTAATTTGTAGCATTTGCTACAAAGCACTACTGTTTCTTTATGAATTTGAATGCCATCACTCTTATTAAAAATATTTGATGTATTCCATTAAAAGAACATTACGAAGACATTGATAGTTTTTAACAGTTCTTGTTGAAAAATTGAAATTTTAAATAACGTACTTGTAAAGAATGCATTCTTCTAATGTTTGTAGTTCATCAGACAAGCATTTCCTCCAGCTTTCTAATGATATCTTCCTAATTTGATGCACTAAAATGACATGAATTTGAACTGCATATGCGATTGGTGTGAGTAGAGTGCTGCATGACAATTTGCTTAAGTCTTACTTCAAATGCATGATATTAAAAATGCATGGTTTGAAATACATTTTAAACTGGTTATGTAATAATGCCTCTGTCTTAGTCAAACCATGTGAAAATTCCTTTTACTAACAAAATATAGATAACATAACACATCATGCTTATTTAAATCTCTACAGAAATTTAAAATGTATGTTTTCTAACATGAAACCTAAAATATGTATTACTGCACATGCTAGTTTGTCTTTATTAAGTGATTAGACCTTTTTCAGGATTAAAGTGTCACGACTGCCAAATATTGACTAATGAAATTTGAAACATTTTCTACCTTAGGTGATGGCTTTTTTCCAATTCTTTGCTCCCCCCTCCCTCCATATACTTACATTTTAGATTTAACAATTTTTTTTTCTTTCTCAATTTATTAAAACTATTAATTCTTTCAAATATTATTTTTCTTGACACTTCTGCTAACTATTCCTCAAACAAACGATAATATATTAATATATTACATACATATGAATTCCAAAATATGACACACAATTTAATTGTTGTATTTTGAATGACTTCTGTTTGTGACTAACTGGAGTTATCTGGAGATGCAACTAACAAGAAAGCTTGTAATGAAGTAAATGATAAGTTTTCTTATTATTAGTAGTATATCACATATTTCTGAAGGGATCACCTTTTTTCTGTTCTGTGCAGCAAGAGGATGGAGCTGATTGCATTGATGCAGAGGTAATTTCTAGTAAATAAAATCCATGGTTATACCACATTCTGTTAAATTCTGATTTATAATTTTGAATAATTTTCAAAACCCTGTAATTAAATTTTAAAAAAATCTTTACCTTTGTTTATAATTACATTGGATATTCCAAAGAAAACAGCAGAATGTGACATAGCTGACTATAATACATTACTTTCTTTAAAAAAATTATATCTTTTCTCAACTTTTCTTATTCAGTGAGAATATTTATTTTTATTTCCCTTTTATATACAATTAATATATATTGAATAATTGAAATATATATTTTCCTTCATTCTTGTAGACATTCTTGATTATTTACTTCCTTCAATATTGTTTGAAAATGTCCTTTCAAAGATTGGAAATTAGTGATTTTCAAAAACTGGTGCTGTCAACATAGGTGCAAAATTTTTTTTGTGAAGTTCATCATTTCATATTGGTGAAAGTTAACCTGAAACATGTTGCTTCCAGAAAGGGGCGGGGGAGAAGCTGCAATATTGCATGCTCTCGAGTCTTATATCATGAATGGATTTCTGTGATTTAAAGATGAGTTGTAAATGCTTTTAGTTTTGTTATACAACCTTCAATTTTCATTTTACAATTTTTACATCAATTACAAATTGATGAGATTCTCATTATTTTCTCGGTTTCTCTTGAAGGTGATGAAATAATAATAAAAAAAATAGGTAATTTTGAAGAAAATTTTAGGTAATTACATGTTTTGTCATTTTATGTAGATTTCTGGAATAGACATACATACTTAAAAATTCATGTGTGATTGCGTAGATTCAATATAAATAGTTTTGAAGTTTGAACACCTCCAAATTCCAATCAGATTGCAGTGAATTACTTGACACCTTGAATGTTGTATTATAAAATTATCTTATATTTAGTTTTGTTTGAAATTGTTTGTGTACACTTCAGAGTAATAATTGCTTGCTTTTTAATGCAACTTGGAATAAATTATTGTAATATAAACACATTTTACGTTGCAGCCATCTGAAGCATCAGAAACAAAAATACAACTCCCTGGTATGGAGGAAGAGGTGGGTGTTGATAAATTTGTTAGTTAACAATTTTCAAGTAATTCTTTTTAATTGTTCAATGTTTGTTTTTTGCAGTCAGAAACTGAATGCGGGGAACCTCCAGCGAAACGACCAGCGCTGGATATGAGAGCAAAAGTGGAATCTGTGTGACTTCTTCAGAACAACATTTCTTCCAAGAAAACAATGGAATGTAGTTCCACAATGATTCTGATCCCTTCAAGTGACTCTTGCTTGGGTTGTCCAGTTTCAGTTGTACTGATTTGAATGGTGAGCATTGTGTGCAGTACAGCAGGATCTCTAGTCAGGCTGCTATTGCTACAATGACTGTTGAGTGTGTGTGTGTGAACAAGAATCAGTTGATTTGCAAATGAACTTCAAAAACCACATTGTGTTTGGAGTGGCTGACGTCTGAGAAAAAAGCATTTTAAAAGTGTGGAATGAGCTTAGTGAACGTATGTGTTATAGATATAGGAACACATCTAGGAGGGATTCCTTGCTCTGTGTTGCAGTTTTTTCAGAGAAATGAACTCTGTTGAGAAGGTAATTGCTGTTGTATTTGTTACAAGCATTATATTGTTAAGAAGGGGGTTTTCCAGATTATTGTGTTTGTTATCTTTTTATTTTTTAATTTTTTTTTTTTTTTACCTTTGTTTCTTCTCTACTCTCTTGTAATTATAGGCTCAAAGCTACTGCCAGTACACCTGCTGTGTCTCTATTGGTAGTAAATTAGCTATTTTGTATCTTTATACAAATATAATTTGTACACATCTGGCAATGTGCAAATTTGTGAAGGGCAATTCACGTCTCAGTGATTAATTGAAAGCTACTGCAATCTTTTATCTTCAGTTTTGATGCAGTTCTTCTAATGGCAATTAACTTGATGCACTGGTATGCAAGTGTTATCGTGAATGAATTTGTCAATCTCTGATTTTCTTTTTTAAAATGAAGGTTTTATTTTTAAATATAATTTTTCTTGTGATAATTTTGATATCTGTTTCTCTTTACTTGTATTATTTCTCAGTGATATAATCTAGAATGCCAATGAGGTGACAGTTGTTGCCATGCGTATTATAGTGATAACAAGTTTTGCTGTACTTCTTTCTTTATATTTTAATTCTGTTCCCAAAACACATTTTGTATATTTACTTTTCATGAGAAGGCTTGTATTTACTAAAATAGCCATGTATTGTTTCTTAAAAGCAGTTTGAACTGTATGAAATGTATAAAGACTGTGTGAATATGTGTCAGTTTCATTACCCTCAAAAACAAGAGTTACTTGAAGGCGAGTGGAAGACCTTACAGGGCAAATGAAATGCTGGCAGCAGTAACAAATTCACGATCGAGTATTTTTTAGATACTTTATGACTAAGGACATTATACTATATTTTTAAAATATGCATTTGTACTGTTTGTGGCTCCAAGTGATGTAAAATGAATTTTTTTAGTATGTTGTGCATGGGATTCTTATTTATATTCAATTAGAATATGCAAATAAAATCTAGTTATTTTTTGAAGAGCTTATTGCTGCCAAGCATTCTTGGTTCTATTGGATTTTTTCTTGTTAACGTGTGGTCTAGAAACAGTTGCAATTGTGCATACAACTTGGCACCTTGCAGGAACTTTTCAAAAAAGAGAAAATAGGGGAAAAAAAGGAGGTATGGTTTGCAGCACGGAGTTAGCATGTAGTATTATTTCATTATTTCTGAAATTTATTAATAAATATAAAATTTTTGTCCAAATTTGTGTAGTATTTTCATTCAATATGCATTTATCACCTTATCAATTATTTCTCTGGACTATCATCTGGTTGAATTTTATAAACCAAAATGAAAATGCAACTGTGTATAAACTTATTAACATTTTGCTTGAGAAACTTCTGCACATGTTGTACAATAAGAATACCAACAAGATGAAATATCATTCTCTTGTTAATAAGGAAAGGTTCACGAAGATGAATTTCATTGATTGCATTTTTATGACCCATTTTTATAATGTCATGAGTATGAACATAACAATATCTTATCTATGACGTACACTGCCTCAACGTAAAAGAAAAAAAATTATACCAAACTTCAATTGGACATCATTGAACTTCTTTTTGGATCTGAGCAGATTGGAATGGATCAGAAATTTGGACTGTCTAATACAAACCAGACAATAGAAGATGATTGTGTCAACACAGTGAATGAAGAGATACTTCTGAAAGCAGTTTTAAAGTAAGAACCCACAGAACAAAGATAATCATGAATTGGATAGTTCATCCCATGGTACATCTGTTAGTATATTCCCAAGAGTCCTCTTCTGATTGAAAAAATTGTAAACCAAAGTATGTTTTTCCTCTAGTTAGCAGGACATTTTGTAAGAGAGGAAATAGCATTCCAAATTGAGGGTGTAAAATTTTGATTTCATGTAAAAGAAAGGCGCATCTTCTTAAATGGAACAAGTTTGTAAGTATATGCAAATTGGAGGGATATAATTAATTATGTTTGTTTTCAAATTTTCCATGAAAATTATTAATTCAGTTTCATTATATTTTTTACACGGTGGTCCATATACTACACATTTTACTAAGTTCATTTCACAAGTTGATCTTCACTATGGAAATAAAAAGAAAACAACAAAAACAATGTTCATTTTAAAATTTTAAAAAACAATTGCTTCATGGTGTGAAATGCTTAAATAGTAACTGATGTAAAAGCAGCATATTTTTAGAATATAATTAAATGGATGATTAGTAAAGAATTTTTAACCCCCAAATTTTGATGATGTGTTAAAATATACATCAGGCACTTAACTATAAATTACAAATTTTTATTGGAATTGTGAAAATTACTGAGGAGTTTCACACTTTTGACCATATCTTTTAAGATTAATTTTTCCTTTTTAGTTTTGTTCTAAACTATTGAAACGATAAAATTAATGCTTTATCTCCTATTTCAGGAATACTATATCCCTTGGAAATGTTACTTTATTAAATTTTTGCCAACTGTATACATATTTTAAGTTACTAAAACATAAAGCACAACCATTAAAATCGAAGAGAATATAAGACATATCAAGCCAAAAGTCAATAAATAGAAGAGGTCTGGAGAACATTGTAAATTTTTATATTTATACACACATATACATCCATTTGATGAGGTTGCGTTTTTTATGTAGTATTGATTGAGTGTAATTTTGATTTTAAGAATTATTTCTTACATATACATATTTGTAATGCAGTAAAAGAATTAAAAATTGTAGTCTAATCCTCTGTATTGATAAAGTTTTCTGCAAACTTTTTACAATTGCAATTTCTTTTTAGAGTAAGTTTGTTACTTAATGAGTGACAGAAAATTGTTCTAAGAGTATCTAGATGTATCATGTGTAAATCACGAAAATACTGCATTAAGAACAAAGAAAAATGCTTGGAAAAAACAAAGAACAGAATAGGGAAAGAAATTAGGGAGGAATATTAGTATGAATGGATGATAACTTGGCATATACATAAGTAATGAGAGCAAGTGAATGCATGAATGTAGACAAGAATTTAAGTAAGAAAAATACCTATGGGAAATTGAGCATTTCACCCCCATGCATTCCATTTTGAACACTCCCCCCTCCTTTCAGAGTTAAATATAAGACTTTTATTAAGAAATGGGTAAAACTGTATATATACTTTAATACATTTTTTTAAATAAAAGAGTTTAATACATTTGTGATTAATTTTAATATTCATTGATAGTTTGATAATGTAATAGAGGGCGGATTTTAATGAAATGTCATTTGTTTCTTTTCACATTAGAACAATGCTTTTTTGTATAGACATTCATTTTATGTCATGATAATAGGAAATACTCATTTTTAGGTGACATTTTTAAGCATCCCTTCAATTTTGAAGAAAAAGTAATTTCTTGCCTTTTCCCATAATTTTTTAAGCTTTTCTTTTTTCTTTCTTATCCTTTTCCTTATTTCATTGATTTTAATATTGTTTTTTAATAGTACTTTCAAATAATATTTGCGAGATCCAACAAATGTTCTCTACAGAATTCCTGAGTGGCCTATTCAATTCTTTTGTTCAGAAATTGTGAAGTCAGCCATTTAGGCATGTAATTATGCTTCTGTAATGCCTATCGGTGCCATTGTCGGTTGAGGTGATTTCGTAATAAGAAGACAGATATCTTGATGAAGAACAATTCGTCACAAAAGTTTGCTAGCTACTTTTTGTTTCCATCGATAAAACTATAGATGTCATGGGTCGGAGTGCTGTTATTGTTGGGACTCTGGAACCAGATGCATCAGGCAATTTCTTCCTTTTAACTAAAGACTTTTTGGAAAATTATAGAAACTTGTTTGTGTTTTTAATGTTGAATTATAATTTTTCAGTGTTAAATTCATCTTGTCTTCTAAGACTGGAAATTTGTATATCTGGATGTAAATAAAATTTAATATTTGCCCAAATACAATAAAGTTTATTAGAAATTGAGGTAATTTTCTACCCGAGAAAAAATATTCTTGAATTTTGGATCTATTTTGTTTTTCCCTTGTATCTTTGATTTCTTTATGCTTTTAGAGATTCATATTTGTTTATAAATAATTAACAAAAATGCAGCTTTTTACTTCAAACATCATAACCACAACAAATTGATATATTTTGATAATTCTTTTTTTAAATTAATCACAATTGAATATTTTAATGAATGAATTAGGTAAAGGTACTGTGAAAACTAAAGATTCAGAATTTGATTATTTGAGAAAAAATAATTGTTTATTAATTTATTCTGAACATTTCAGTTCATAAAACTGAAACTTTTATTGATTTTTTGGGTTTCCAAAAAAATTTATTATTATCTTTAATATTTATGATTTTTTAAAAGGAAATGATCTGAAGAACAGTAGGGCTTGACAGTTGACACTCACAAAAAAAAAAAATCAAAATCTAAGCAACGCAGTAAGAAACCTTTAGAAGAGAATAAAACAGAGCTTACGACCCAATACAAATTTTAAATGTGAAATTTCACGATATCTCATCACTCTCAGGTAGACAGCTATCTTAATTTAGTAAAATGAACAAAGGAACAATAAAATAATAAAATATAATTCCCCAAAAATTAGTGTAATTTAATAATTTGAACTGGTTTTGATCAACATTTTTATGTTGTTTTTCTTTGCTTTTATAGCAATTTTAAAAGATTTTAGGAGCATTTTATTGATAATTTTTTGGATTGTTTTAGGTCATCAAAATCTGCCCCCTAGTAATACAGTAAAATCTGTCTAAACCAAAACCTGTGCAAGCTGGAAACCTGCTTTTACTAGAAAATTTATCCATCCCATGAAGTTAAATGGCATTTTACACAGCATAAAACGGAATCTCTCCAACGTGGAAACGGAAGGGATTTTCAGGACCTGCAGGGGAAAAAATCTGTATAAAACGGAATTCCTAGGAATTTAATGCAATAGGTAGAGAGACGCCAGATGTTCTTAATGAAATGAATGCATCTGCAAAACTTGTTTTAAATTCTCTATCCCTGTGACATTCGACTTAGTCATGGCAGCCGGACATTGAAGGAGAGGGTCTTCTGCTGTCAGCATAGAATTTGACCTTGGGGTCGCTTGTCTCTTAAGGCATATGCCAAAGGGGAATTCCCTCTCTCCCAACTCTGAGCGTGGGAAGGTGTATGTGCCTGGTTTCGATTCACGTGTCTTCCTGACCTTCCTGAAAATCATAACTCCTCAACCAGATTCTCATTGCTCAAACCCATGTGAGGGTATCATGAGGTCATAGTCCTGGGTTGTGAGTGAAATATAGCAACTACACAGTATGATGTTACACCTACACAGTAAGGTGTTCTCAACAGAAGCTGTCAATGAAGACTGTTTAATATTCGTTTATTGGTGATTTCTTCCATAAAAATGTAATTGTATTTTGATAATTATAAGAGAGGGCTCAGAAGATATAAACATTGATGTGTTGTAATAGGTTGAACTACTTCAATTCACCTAATACTTACTATGATAATCCAAATCATTTCAGATTCTTGCAACCTTGGACTGATTCAGCAAGTAATTTTACATCGCTTACATTAGCAGGCAAAGTTTTGCCAAAAGGTAATAATTATCAATAATGAACTAAATAAACCAAAAAATGTTATGGGATCATCCATAAATTATGTATTGTTTAAAGGGCTAACAGGGTGAGGCAATGCTGTGTTACATGAGTAGGGGCTGTTAATTTGTTTTACATAATAGTATTAATAATGATTTCGTTTTATAATTTTTATAGTAATAATCCCTTTTGTTCAGTCTTAAATTAAGACCAACTAAAATAAAATACATGGTTTGTGTGCATAATAAAAAGTTATACATCATAGATAGTTAACGATAAGCAAAAAAAAATATATATTTTTTTCATCAATTGAATGTGGTAATTATGAAGAAAATATTCAAAGTGATCTATAGTATATTCAAGAAACCAATTAAATTAATTCTATTCTCTCCTACCTAAATGTCATCCAAAGTGGCATTTGCTCAGCTTGTTGGCAGAAATTTTTTTGCTTACATGTCCTTCCTTTCATCAAAAATTCTTTCAGTTTTTATTGTAAAGAGCAGAAAGCAACATCAACTAATTTTGTCAGTAAATGTCATGTTTTATTTATTCGATGTAATTGAATGAGATAAAATTCTGTTTTCATTGTGTGAAATTTCACACAAACTGTATTTACAATAACAGGTAATTAACCCCCCCCCCCTTGCTTGCACCGCATTATATACATCATCTATTGTGGTGCTTTTTGTGCCAGAACATTTCAGCATGAGATAACTGAAGCCTGGACCGTTATTTAAATAAATATCTCATCAGTTTTTCAGAATATTTTTTTAAACTTTTGCAGCATAAAAGAAATTATTTTGATCCTTTTGGTAGAGAGGTTTTTTAGATCCTAGCAAAACCCAAAAAAGCATATTATTATGTCTCAAAATTCCATTGTAAACAGCATGTGAATACCCATTGGCCATTGGTACTTCTTGGTAGTCTTAAATCCTTTCCATCTTTTTTTCATTCAATCAGTGTCAACTGAAGGAAATTCAGTAATAATATCAAAAGTGAAGTTGTCGACTGGCGAGAAGGATCCCGAATACACTAGTTTATAGTGCAGAAACAAATGTATGTTTCTAATGTAACTGTCAAATACTGAATTTCTTTGATTACTAAAAATTTTAATATATAACACAAAATGAACGCAAACTGTTTTTACTATTATATAATTTATTTTTACTTTTTGTAGGTGGTTGTAGGCAGAAGAGTAATAATTTAAAAATTGGGGGGGGGGGGTGTTAAATCATAGATTAACATTTATCCATGGTTAAATCTCACATTACCAGTTTGTTAGAGGGGGCAGGGCCTTATAACTTCATTTGAAATATTGTATTATTTTACAATTCAACAGAATATAAGTTGGGGCAAGTTTGTCATAACTGACATTCAAGACACTAAGCATGGAGGAATATATATTCTGTATTCCTTCATGCACTAAAATTTTGGTGTCATGTATTTTTTTAATGTTTTAAGCCATCCTAGAAGCTGTGATTCTAGGCCACAAGGTCTATATTCATCCATGCCACAAGCGTATGCAACATATAACCCTCAGTTTCTCAATCTTGAATGTGATTGTGCAGGCTATGACATCACGTAGAAAACGTTTATCCTCTTTTTTTTATTATTATTATTATTTTTTTTTTAACATAAACAGTTTAGATGTGTATACAGACTTTGTCCTGTCAAAAAATAAATCACATTCCTTGAAATATTACAGATGGCTAAAATACTGTGATGTTCTTGAACATATTTGACTTTATTTGCACAAAATCTCCAACCTTTCCTCTGTCAAAACCACCTCAGACCATGACATGACCCGTCGAGGTGGGTTGGTCCACGTCCTGACGGGGGAATGCAGAGAGGGCTCTCAAGTATTCTTTCCTTTCACCAGACATTTTTCTTCTCCCCATATATCATTCTCGTTCCTTTATTACATCCTTTCTCTTTCTTCTCCTCTTCTATTTCACTGGCCCTCTGTATGCTGAACGCCCACCCATGTGTTTGCGTGCATGGCGACCGTGTCGGAGGGAATGTATGTCCTGGCGGTTGAGGTCCTGTCTGTTTCCCAATTACTCTCCTCGTGCTATTCTTTCTTGGTATCTAGGGATACGTGCTCTTACGTATTTTGGGAACATTCCTGTAGGTCTCAATACACTTGCTTTGGCTATGGACTCTTCCAGACGGGCGGTCGGGAGCTAACCCACTCCTGATCAACCGGCTTGACTAGGTCTTGTACTGAACTCCAGGGTGAGCGGGGATCACGGCAGGGCAGCGCTGTGACATCTCCCTACTATATCTCTGTGCAACCCTGGCACCCCATGAAGTGTCCCTTGTTGACTCCATGGTGGGTGGGAGCACGGAGATGAACCGCCTTCTACTCTATGGAGCAGAAAATAAACCCCGCCCTCCTCCGCAAGGAAGAGAGATATTTTGATAGAACTATCGATTTGAATAGTTTTTCGCAAAGATTATCAACCGAAGAAGCCCTGTTTCTCCTCATGGCATGCGCGAGAAGGAAACTTTAAAAGCATAAGTGCTGTCCGTCTGGCGCGAGCCATTGAAGACGAGTTTGGTAGTCAAGCGGTCTGCGACAAAGAAATGGTACCATTCTATTTGAAGCACGCACCGACGAACAAATTGAAAAATTCAAAAACCAAGCAGATTGCCGGCATCCAGGTGGTAGTCACGAATCACCTGACTTGAACTTGTGAAAGGCGTGGTAACCACGAGGACTTTGCTTCTGAAAGTGATGAAGATCTGTCGAACTTCTTTGAGAGTTTTGGAGTCACTAAGTGTATAGGATCAGACGGAAGGAGCAGGGAAATTAATCCCACTTCGACCCTGATCTACATTTGACCGTCCGTCCCTTCCGGAAAAAATAAGTACTGGTTTTACAACCTCGTGTGCGACAATATGTTCCGAACCTTGCGCTGTTTCAACTGCCAAAGGTTTGGTCATCTCAGCAACGCTGCATGTCGGTTAGCGCAGTATGCGGGAAGTGCGGAACACCAGCGCACGACCCACAACCCTGCGACAGACCACCGCACTGTCTTAACTGTGAAGACAACCATGCAGCCAATTTCAACCAGTGTCCAATCTATCTCCGTGAAAGGGAAATCCAAAGATACGAGTGACAGAAAGTTTCTTTCCCTGAGGCGAAGCGTCGATTCCAAGCAAGAATCCAGTAGACATGTCACGATCCTTTCCAGCACTTTAAAGCTAGGCCCCGGTGGTAACCGTGAGCTGCCAAACCCAATGCACTCCAGCCCCAGCAGCGCATTTCTCCTGCCAGGTTGCTCCTATAGACTTCCTGAAGATACGGCAGTGTCCAAGGGGAAAAGTTATTATACCAACCAAATACAAAATAAACAGCAAAAAACTCCAGCCACCGAAAAATTCTACTGAGCTCCCTATAGAAACTGATTCCAATCAGAAATCGACACCAACTCAAAATCCGTCGCCGAAGTCTCGTCCTCCTCCCACTGCCGAGACTCACACTGAAAGATCTTCCAACCTTCTAGATCTCGGTCACCTGTGTCAAAACACTGGACACCCCTGACACAGGCGACTTATCCAGCAGCAGTCAGGGCGACTCTGCTGTGGATGAGGAGCACCTCAAGAGCTCTTCTTTTTCGAAGGTGAGACAGAAGAAGAAGGCACCAAAGAAATAATAATTTCCTTGAATGGCTTCTCATGGAACTTGAACGGCTTTCGCATACATTTAGAAGAATTGAAGCTCATACTCTCCGCCACAGACCATTTATAGTATGTCTCCAGGAAACTCATCTTCTTCCTAACCACCCCTCTGCCTGCAGTGGATTCCAAACCTATCGGTTTGACCAAGATGCCGGACTTCGTGCTCACGGAGGTGTCGGTTCTATCCGAGACCATCTGTTTTCTGAGGAACATATCGTTCGAACCGACCTTCAAACTGTATGCGTCCGTATATATCTGCCGTCCTTTTCATTGACGGTGTGCAATATATACATTCCTCCTGGCCAAGCCGTGTCACAAGAGGAACTTGAAGTTGTTTCTCAGCTGCCCGCCCCTTTTCTTATTGTGGGTGACTTTAATGCCCACAATCCCGCCTGGGGTAGCAGAGGTCATGCCCCAGAGGTACTATTATCGAAAATATTATTGACCAGCAGAACCTAATTCTTCTGAACTCTGGGAAAATACACATTTTCCACAGCGTCAAACACTTTCTCGTCAATAGATCTGGCACTCTGCAGTCCATCTCTATCTACCATCTTAGAGTGGACTGTTCTTGATGACTTACATGGGTGACCACTTTCCTACCATGGTACGCTTAATATTCCTAGTTTAGACGCACCCGTTCACCTCGCTGGTAATCCATCGAGCTGACTGGAATACATTCAGCGAGGAAATAAACATTCCAGAGAATCGTTCAAGTAACGTTGATGCCTTAGTCGCCCAATTCACTGACGCCGTTCTTCGCGCAGCCACCATTGCAATCCCGAAGTCTGCGTGCTGTCCACGACACATCCCTGTGCCTTGGTGGAATAAGGACTGCTCTAGAGCGGTCAGCGCCCGAAAAAAGGCACATGCACGTCTTAGACATTATCCAACTGTGGACAACCTTATCGAATACAAAAGATGTAGGCGAGGCAGGAGAATAATTGTAGAGAGAAAAAAGGAATCGTGGAGAGCATACGTCTCCTCCCTGAACTGCCACACGCCACCACGCCTGGTATGGAGAAGAATCCGCCAGATAAAAGGACACTCTTCTCCAAACACGGTGCCATGTCTTCTCAAAAATGGTGGATGATCACTTCAGATGAGATTGTAGAGGAACTTGCCACGTACTATGAAAGATGTCAAGCTCGGCGAACTACGCTCCTGATTTTCTTGATCAAAGAGAGGATGGAGTGTCGTCCGTTGGAATTCTCCTCCAGAGAGACTGCCGATTACAACATCCCTTTTTCCAATTGCGCTGCGCTCTTGCATTAGCGAAAAGAACTGCCCCAGGTCCTGATGGGATACATAATCTAATGCTACAACATCTTCCTGATGAGGCAATGCAATTCCTTCTCCTCTTGTTTAATCGTATCTGGGAAGAGCACACCATTCCTGTTCAATGGCGAGAAGCCATAGTCATTCCAGCTTTGAAGGACGGAAAAGATCGGTCGTTGCCATCGAGCTACCGACCCCTCGCTCTCACCAGCTGCCTGTGCAAAGTATTGGAACGGATGGTAAGCCAGCGCTTGGTCTGACCCTGGAGCGCAGAAACCTGCTCACACCAATCCAGTGCGGCTTCAGGAAACACCGGTCAACCTTGGACCATCTTGTCACTTTGGCAACCGAAATATCAACCTCTTTCGTCCTGAGACAACACCTTGTGGCCGTACTATTTGACATTTGACACCACCTGGAGGTATGGCATTTTGCGAACCCTGCACTCGTGGGGATTAAGGGGGAAGCTCCCCTTATTCCTCCAAAATTTTTTATCGAACAGATCATTCCGAGTTCGCATTGGTGACAAACTGTCTAGCAGCCACCCTCTCGAAAACGGCATTCCCCAAGGGTCGGTGCTAAGTGTCACTCTGTTTGCCATTGCCATAAACAGTATGGCGTCGGTCGTGCGAGAACCAGTAAAGGCATCGCTGTTTGTGGACGATTTTGCCATCTATTGTTCGTCCAGTAGCATCAGTGTGATCCAGAGGCAACTCCAACTGGTGCTCAACAAGCTCCATGAATGGCACTTGTCAACATGTTTTAAATTCTCGCCTAGTAAATCTACTGGTGTACACTTCTGCCGAATATATCACTTGCACAGCGATCCAGCCTCTACCTGGGAGGAATCCGCTTTCATTCGCCGACTCTGCCAGGTTCTTGGGACTTACGTTTGACAAGTCCCTAACGTGGCGTGCTACATCCGCACACTAAAATCGAGATGCGTCTCCCCCCTCAATCTTCTTCGATTGCTGAGTGGTACGTCTTGGGGGGCCGACCGCACTACCCTGTTGCGGTTATATAAATCACTCATCCGCTCAGTTTTGGATTACGGTAGTGAAGTGTATGGTTCAGCAGCCCTTCCACTCTTCGGCCCATTAACACCATTCACCACGCTGGTATCCGCCTTGCAACAGGTGCATACCGCACCAGCCGAATTGAGTGCATTCTAACTGACGCTGGGAGCCATCCTGGAAAGAAGGCGAGCTATTCTATTATCGTCCTGTGGAGCTTAAGTGTCGGGTCTCCATGCCATCCGTGTCGCCGAATTATTATCCACCCAAAATATGAATCATCTACATACTTCGAACATCACTACCCCAGCCCCAGGCATACGATTAAGAAATCTTTGCGGGACTTAATCTCGAACTTCCACTCCTGTAAAGCCCCAAGCGACCTGATCCCCTCTTGAAGCTTCTGCTCCAATATTGACCTCAGACTCTCCAATCTTTCCAAACATATCGCTAGTCCTATGGTTTACCAGATGCAGTTTCAGGCTATGAGGAAAGCTCTATCCCGACCATCGATTCTTATATACAGATGGTTCATCGTGCAACGATGCAGTGGCATGTAGTTTTTATTGTATCAAGACCACCAAATCATATCGACTACATTCCCAGTGCAGTGTATTTACTGCTGAGATGTATGCAATTCTGGAGGCCCTTAAATACATCGAGTCAGCGAGGCTGCGGCGTGTTGTTCTCTGTTCTGACTCTCTCAGCTCCTTCAAGCAGTCTCACGCCGTCGTCAGACTACCTGATAAAATCAGTTCAGAACCTCATTCATCGTCTTCGGTCTTGCCACTATGACCTGGTCCTTAGTTGGGTTCCAGGCCATGTGAACATCACAGGAACGAGCTGGCTGACCGAGCGGCGAACAGCGACCGTAGGATACACATTGACATCCCTGCTGTACCATTGTCGGATGTTAAGGCTTCGTTGAAACGATCCGTACTTAGAGCGTGGCAACAGAGTGGTACAATACTACTTTAAACTTAGCGTGATTAAGAATTCCGTAAATCCTTGGCGCTCCTCATCCCGCTTCTGTAGGCGCGAGGAAGTAATTTAACCCGCCTTCGTATTGACACTGCCACTTTTCCCATAGTTTCCTCCTTCGAGGGAAAGTCCTCCCATCTGTGAACATGCCGGATGGTTCTTTCTGTGGAACATGTCCTGCTGCATTGCACAAAATCTGATGACAGCCGACGAAGGCATAGCCTGGGCAACTCGCTACGGAAGTGCTTGGGACGACGATTCTGCACTCAAAACTCTTTTGTTTTTTGAGAGAAAGTGGAATACGTAATTTTATTTGAGTGGCATGGACAATATCTTATGTAGTTTGTTTTGTGGCCCCTTTACAGCCAATTTTACATTTTATGATAAATTTTACGAGTCTGTTATATTTTCCTTCTGCCTTATTTAGTCGTACACTATTGCGGATTCATGCCCTTTTAAGTAATGTTCATGCTTTTAATTAGCGGGTAAGTTGCTTTTGCAAACTTACTCAATCTACCCTTTTAAATACTTTGACATGGGCGCCAATGACCTTGGCAGTTGAAGCGCCCTCTAAACACTAAATAATCAATCAATCAAACCATGACATGACCTCCTCCAAGTTACATAGTGCAACTTATAATCAAATGTCAGTTGTTGTCCAACCTTCCTTTGATTGTAAAATCATCCTTTTGTTCCAAACAATTTTAACTTCGCTACCCAATCAAAAACCCTTGTTCCACTTCCTTAACATCCATGTTTTGATGTGTCTTAGCTTGATGTTGATTCACTTGATATTGCAAACTTTTATTGCATTCTGTAATAAAACCCATAGGAAAAAGCATTTGAATACCTCAATATTAACTGTTATAAATTTTTTGAGATATTGTTCTACTGCCTAATTTAAAATGTAAATAGAGGAATGACAGCCCCCCTATGGAATATTCTCCTCGAGATGAATTGGTAGATGGCCACAGAGTACCCACACCTGATTAGTCCTCACCACGGTGTAAGAAATATATCTTACACTGTGGTCTGCACACAGCTTCTCAGCATTTTTGTGCCTACATCCAAAAATTGTCCCCAATCTTTTTGTAGGTGTAGCCCGCATCGCCATCAATTCTGACTTTACTTACCCGTATCATACATTTTTAAATACATATAACAAATAAAATTAAAAGTTTATTGTTTATTTTCGAAAACATTACACGTGTTGTGGAAAATCTGTTTTGAGATTTCAACAGTTTTGCACGTTTTGGGGCTCCTAATTTTCAAAATGTGCATCCGTGTGTGAACAACACTAGCGGCTGACCTATTCATTAATAATTATTTCCAAAATGAATATTTCTCAGTCGATTTGGCCCAACTCAAAGCTCTGCAACTTTGGAAAACATTCTTGAAAATGTGGGAGTACATTACACGAATTCCCTGGGACATTTTCAAAAATTGTTCAAAATTTTTTGTTTAATTTTCTTCTAAGAATAGATTGGAATACACTTAAAAGATGGCATAGGTCCAATTTTCTCCCTAAACTCTAAACTTTCGAAATTTACAAAAGTTTGGATTTTTCAATGAAATTTATCCTTCACAATTAGTTATTTAATTGTTGTCTTGTTCATTGCTTCCTCTTTTTAAGATGACATAATCGCCATTTTGCTGTTTTTAAAATATTTCTCATGTCATTAATATTTACATTAGTGGCAATTTACATACCTTATTGACTGTGAGTACAAGTGCTTCAGTGATTTCTTTAAAGTTTCTCAAAAACTCCGAACTTTTCTCTAAAAATGAGCTCAAAATTTCGCGTTTTCCGAATCGCTCGAACGACATTTTCTGAAAATGACTCCATTGTTTCCTCTTACAGTTAGTGCTAAATTCCCGGAATAAGATACATAAACGCAATTGTATTGTTGTTCGTTTGTTTGTTTTTTTCAAAATTACGCAAATATTTTTTTTATATCTCTCATGTCGTTAGTATTGACAATACCGGCGATTTGTGCATTGTTGCAAATGTGAATAAAAGTGCTTACAATGATTTCTTATGGAGTTAATCGAAAACTTAAAATTTTTCTGAAAAAAATAGGATCAAACTCACGCATTTTTATAGACACTCAAACAACATAAAACGGTTCCAAATTTTCCAACAAAAATTTCCATATAGGACCAGGCTTTATTATTAGTCGTGCCTTTTTTAGTTCTATCTTCAAAGCGCTGAAAAATTGAGAAAATGTGAAAAAAATGTTTGTTAGGTGGCAGTAGATGACAGCTGGGAAGGGGGAGGGGAAAAATCAAAAAAGCTAGCCCACACAGAAGAAATTAGAAAATCTAATCTATTAACTACTACGAGAAAGTCTGACCCATTCTGTAACACCGTTAGTTTACTTTCTCACGTACTCCGGAAGTGTAGAGAAGTATTGAAATGCGAAGGAAAACTTGTGGTGCTACTAGGAATGCGTTTTCGATTTTTTTTAACATCGATGTTTTCTCTTGATATTTTATTTTTGAATTTGAAAAATATAATAATAAACTACAATAATTTGTACATATCCATATTTTTGAATGTTCTTCAGATGAAAGTGTGACAAATAAATTAGTCGAATTTTGTTAATATATGTAGTGTATTTTTTTATCCCATAATATAATAACACAGGCAAAAAAAAGTTGTCAGACCCAATTACTGTACACACTGTACGCCATCACCCTCCATTTTTTAGATCGAAAAAAAAGAAAGTAATATTGCATATTTTGTTTTCAGGAGTTTCTTCTTCTTCTTTCCTTTTCTTCGTGGTTTGCTGTATTTAAAAACAATCAACTTTCAATTGAAAGCTCCATATCTAGTTTATTCAAGTTCGACAATGCCGTCACGAGCGGCTCCGATGCTTCGGAGAGGGTTCTCAGCACTGCATTAGGTAGAGTGTTACGGCACGATAAGCGGGTAATCTCAGCAGCACTACGTGGGCGTCGGGTACGCAATTTCCAAACGGCCTGTGGGGGGCACTCGACCTGTCATGTCTCAACCCATGAACTGCGAGATCAATTTTTGGGGGTTAAACTTCGTCTTCGAATAGCGTGAAGAACTCTTAAAATGGTACAAATCTTATTTTCGTTGAAATCTGATTTTTCAAAAATTGCAAAGGTTTATTTTTTTCGACATCTTTCTGCAACTATAATATTGAAGATATAGTTTTTTAATCAAACGTGTTGTTCAACGGCAGATCTAGAAAGAAGCTCATGTACATTTTTTTCGAAAATATGAGTAGCATAGGTTTCCGGAGCCAGATGTTAATGAGTTTTCGAAAATTGCAAAACATCAAACATTTTTTTTCGGCGTCTTCCTACAAATAGAATATTGAAAATAGATTGTATTGTATTTGTGGGTTAATAAATAACATCACTAGCTCGTAACAATAGCACTTTATTCATCTATAGGATACATTTGATACACTGGCGCGGCACACGCGGTCACAACACCACTCGAAAACATAAACAGACTCCTGCGCTACCGTTGTGCCGGCCGGCGGGAGGAGGGGGAGAAGCCGGAGTCAGTGTTACCAACTGACCTAATACATAACATTTCTTCCCTCTTTTAAATGATCCTGGTTACAACTATGGTGAATAACGTAAGGGTGCACGACATATGCGTGTGGATCTGCGGGGTAATATTGGTGTATGCAGTAAATGAGAAGCTCGGTCTGGATTTCGCGTGGACTGGTGTAGCTGGGTGTAGCTGGTTTGGAAAAGGGGGGTTCGGTTGTCTGGGCTGGCTGCTGCCGCCTTCCTGAAATTTCCGAAGTTGGTCGAAATGTCGCTTGACCCGTTTTCCCTGGTAGTAGACCTCCGATGCGGGCTGCGATGGTACCAGGAAGCCATCTGTCCATGTTCGGGTTGCCGGGTAGAAAGTAGACGAACTGGCCCACTTCAAGAGTGCGAAACGTAGAGTCTATTTCTGCCCTTTGTTTTTGACAGATCTTTGTGCGAACATTTCGGGTCTTGTCAGGTTTAGACGTGTTCGAAGCTCTCTTCCCAGAAACAGCCGAGATGGGGACTGTCCAGCCGAGATGGGGTAGAATGAAGCGCCTTCCTAAATTGTCGGAGAAACTCGTTCAGGTTGGTCCGCAGCGTTCCTTTGGTGGTCTTCATGGCGTGGAGGGCGTCCTTCACCGTTTGGACATACCGTTCTGCTTGGCCATTTGTCGATGGGTGATAGGGCGCTATGAGCTTATGATATTTCACACTACTGTTCTTCAGAAAGGCCTTGAACTCTTCCGCGATGAACTGTCGGCCGTTGTCTGAGACGACTGTGACAGGAGTCCCGTACGCCGTGAATAAATCGTCCAACAGAGCAATTGTTGCTGCTGCTGTTGTGGAGGTTGTTGGCCTGACCTCGAGCCACTTGCTGTAGGCGTCTACAACGATGAGTAGCATAGTATCAGCTACTGGCCCCGCGTAATCGATATGGATGCGCTCCCATGGTGCCCTCGGATACTCCCAGTGGTGGTCGCGGAACTTGGGTGGAGCATGAGCCTGGGCAGCGCATGTGGTACAGGATTTCGCCAACTTTTCGATGTCAGCGTCAATTCCTGGCCAGAAAACGAAGGAACGTGCCATTCCCTTCATCTTGACGATACCCAGGTGAGCTGCGTGCAGATCGTTGAGGATGGCCTCTCGCAGTGCAGGTGGAATCACTACTCTGTGTTCAAACATCAGGCAATTGGCAGCAAGTGTGTACTTTGCCTCGGGTGCCTTGAAGTTATGGCGAGCGAGGTCTTGGCCTTCTTCCAATAACTTTACAATTCTGCCAAGATGCAGGTCTTTCCTTGTTTCTCGTGCGATGGTTTCAGCTCTGACGGGAAGCTGTTGAGCCTGGTGAACTGTAAACAAATCTAAGTCATCATGTTCCATTGTCTCTTCCCCACTGTGCGGACCTGCATTCCGAACCTTATTGACTGTCAGTATCGGCATTCTGGAACAGTAGTCTGCGCTGGCGATTTTGGCGTCGATCTCTTTCGCATAAGCATCTCTCAGGGCTACAGGCACGTCTCGTGCTCGAACGAACGTAGGCGTGGCTCCAGGTCTCAGGTGCATCTTCGCTGGAGGGCCTGATAGCTTCCCAGGAATATCACTGAAGACGTCCTGGTATCGGTGGATGATAACGTCAAGTTTTTGTTGGTCCGAGGTTGATAGCTTGGGCGGCGTCAGCGGCTTGTCGGTGGAAATGTGGTGCGCAAGGTTCTGCTCCCTGCACGATGGCTCCCGAACATTTCCATGAAGTCGATTTCGTGCTTGAACTCTTTGATCCATTCCCGGCCCAGGAGCGTGTCGAATTCGCCGTCCACCAAGTAGAGGTCGAGCATCTTCGTCGTAGCTCCCATAGTAGCTGAACTCGGGTGAAACCGATGCAACGAATAGGATGATGTGAGTAACTCACGAAACGTCGGCCTGTCTTACGCAACTTGAAATTGGGGATGATGGTGCCAAACTTCTCTTGACTCATGATCGCGCAAGGAGAACCCGTATCGAATTCCATGTCGACTGTAGTGCCCTCTATCTGTACAGCCAGCATTTCTCGCCTGGATGATGGTACCGATCCGATGACCTCGACTTTTAACACGTCGATCTGATCAACTGGGTCGTCGGATTCGTAGACCTGGTTAGCAAGCGAACGCGACCTGTATTACTCTGCTGATATGCCCCTTTTTCCGCACGTATAGCACTTGGCGTCCCGGACTCTGCACTGACCACGGGCGTGAGCTCCCCCACACCCCGCGCATCCTTGTTGGTTCTCGCGGTGTGACTGGCCGTCATGCTGCGGTGGGTCGCTAGTAGCTTGGCGGGGTCGTTGCTGGTTGCCTGGCCTTTGATTGCTGTTCTTCCGTGCTGGTGGTTTCTCGTAGCCAATCCGGATTGTGGGTTCACTTCTCGAGGATACTCCGGATTTTTAACCTCGTCGGCAGTGTTTCGTGTAGCTTCGAGTGCGCACGCTATCTCGTACGCGGCGGCAAAACTCTGTTTCTTAGCAATAATCTCGTCGCACATGTCCCTTGATTCTACGCCTTTAAGCAGTTGTTCGATTAACATGCGATCTAAAAATGTTCCATACTCACAGTGCGCGGCTTTGTCTCAGCCGGAGGGTGAAACTGGCAATCGATTCTCCTGTCTGCTGCGACATGCTCCGAAATCTTATGCTTTCAGCATATTTGTTACGGCTGATATCATAATGACTAATCGGTTTGGACTAGATGTCGTTGTAGAAGAGGGTTTCCGGGTCGATGGGACTTACGAGTATTTTCAACGCGACGTTCAGTTCGGCGCCCATGTAAACACGTACGTACGACGCGTGTTCATTTTCGGGAACCTTACTCAAATTGAGCGCTCAGGTGAATCGTGTAAAATAGTCACCTACGGTGGTCCCATCGGCGGCGCGGTATGCTGGCATCGCGTGGTGGCCGAGGCGATGCTGACGACGCTGGCTCATTGCCGGCTACGTCTCGAGCAGTGGACTGTCTGAGAGCGTTAGCAACCATCTCCGACAGAGTTTGGAGAAGTTCCGTGGAAACTGCGTTTGACATAGTGGCGAAACTTTGTGCACTGATGAATAAACCCGCGAGGCGATACACTTTTCTTCGTCACGGCGCGGTCGCGTTGAGGTTAGATACCGCACGAGTTCACTTTTGCTTGCTTAACGCGGCGTTATTTATGTATCCCACTCCTGACACCACTGTTGTATTTGTGGGTTAATAAATAACATCACTAGCTCGTAACAATGGCACTTTATTCATCTATAGGATACATTTGATATACTGGCGCGGCACACGCGGCCACACCACCACTCGAGAACATAAACAGACTCCTGCGCTACTGTTGTGCCGGCCGGCGGGAGGAGGGGGTGAAGCCGGAGTCAAGTTAACATTCAATTACTTAGGAAATTAGTAAATTAAATGAATAAAATTGGGTAAAAAATAAAATTATGTGTGTATCTCGGACATCAAGCGGTTCTAATGATCTCAGGCGACAAAAAAAGCTTGGCCCAAAGACCCTTGGGCATTTTGTCGCCGTTGGATCATTATTACACAATCCGTATACCCTTGGTGCATAATTATTATCCACTTTTCTGGTATCAGGGCATTATACATTTTGTAACAAAAGAGGAAAGAAAACGGCGCTTCTTGCCGCAGCATTTCAATACTTTCTCTATACGACGTAAGTAATAAGCGAGAAAGTAAAATAAATAAATAAAATTAAAAAAAATTGCGGTGACAGGAACCCCAAAACGTGCAGGCCAATTCAAACACGAAATCTATTTTCCGTAGCATAATACTACTTTCTCTATAATCGGTATATTACTTTGTATATACGTACGTATATGAGACTAAGAAAAGTTTTCGTGCTGGTTGTAGTTAGAGGTGCTAACAGCACGTACTTTCTCGCTTTATTTTTAAATTCGCAAATGAAAGAAAAAAATTGGAGCGGATTTGGAGAATTTTTCTTTACATTTTCATTAACTTCAAGTAGAAATTACGCGGTCACTCTTTTTCAAAAAAAAATATGTGACCTTTTTTAAGATCTGATTTTTTTTAGAACAGTTCATTTTAAGACAACCAGTAGTGCTAAAACAGCATGTACTTTCTCGCAAAATTAAGCGTAAAGTACGCAAATTTTCGAAAAATTGTACACGGCCTTATTTAAAAATCTAGTTTTAAGGAACGTATTTCATTTGGGGGAAAAAATCTATCTTCAAAATTATAGTTGTAGGAAGACGCCGAAAAAATGTTGAATTTTTGCAATTTTCGACAAATCAGGGATTTCAACGAAAGTGAGACCTGCAGCATTCTCTTAAAAGTCATTTGCACTATTCAATAGCAAAATGTAATAAAAAAATTGGGGCCTGTTTTGAAAATATCCGAGGGACTCATGTGAAGTCCCTCGGATACTCGGATTACACCACGTGTTAGAGGATTTTTTTCTATATTTACTGACTGGATTTATCCACTTTTTCATTACCAGAGCCCGGCAATAAGTTTTTGTGTCGAAAATTCGCCTTTTTCCGGAGCACGATTTCAATACTTTCTTTTCTTACGTTAGTAAGAGCGGAAAAGAAAAATAGTGGTGCTGCAGAATGGCACATACTTTCTCGAAGTACTGTTTTCTAATTTCCTTGGTGTGGACTGTCTTTATGGTTTTCCCCCATCCTCTTGCTAGCTGCCATCTATAGCTGACCAAATTCCTTTTCTTTTTTTTTTTTTTTGACATTTTCTCAATTTTTTGGATTTTCTAACAGTAGAACCGAAATATTTTTTTAAAATGATTAAAGAAGAGTAAAATCTCGTCCTATAAGGAAACTTTCGTTGAAAAATTTGGTACCGTTTTTAAGAATTTGGCGTTTAAGTGTTACTGTAAATGTGAAATTTGTTGCTCAATTTGAATCTATTGTTGTTGTTTTTTTAGAAAACTTCATTTAAAGTATTTTGAATCACTTTCACTCACAAATGCAATAATGTATACAAATCGATGGAAATGTGCATATTAACATGAGAGATATTTTAAAGAAATTATATTTTTGTAAAATTTGAATAAAAAACAAAAGAATGTAACAATATAGTGTTTATGTCATTTTATAAAGTGCATTTAACAATATCCCTACTAAAAGTTTAAAGAAAAAATTTGAAACCGTTGAGAAAATCTTATTATTGTTACTTTTTAAAATTGCACATATTGCATGAATTATTGCTCGAAAACTTCTATAGTTTTTAAAATAATCTATATGAAAGAACTAATTATGGACAACAAATTTCATAGCAACAGAAAACTATGATTATTTACATCTATTATTATTATTATTTGATCTATAGCAGTGCCATTATTTTTGGATGATTTGAAATGTCTTTAAATAGATTTTCCTTACAGGATTGTGAGAGGCAATTTATGTTCAATTTAAAACATTGAGATTTTTTAAAAATATTTTCAAATTCCCAGTAGGGCTGCGATATGTGCATAAGACCCATGTTTTAATTGCAGTTAAGTCAGTGATGGATGTTTCTAAGTCTTCTTAAGAGAAAGTCTGTGCTACTGTCTAGCATCACTAGTAGGTTTTTTTATAGCTGAAATTGACTCAAGTCTGTTCTCTCAAATTACAAATATATAGTTACAATTTCAAGTGTCACTTTTTCCAAAGGAACATAACTAAATGAAATTAGAAAGTACATTCAAAGTTAACTAGCAAATTATGACATTCATAGACTATTCTTTTGTAAAAATTTAAAAAGTCCTAAATAAACAAAAACCAATTGATTATGGTATTAAGAAAACGTGTGTGAACTGAGTGTGTGCGCATGGGGGGGCATGGTCCACCTGTGCACAAGCTCAAAAAAATAGAAATTCTTGTTTTCAGTAATGAAGTGTTTCTTCTGGTAAACATTTCAGATCAAAAAAGCAGCTGGAATACAGAGTGAAATAATTTGTTTTTCATCATGAAATCCATGGTTCTGCTCAAATTAGAACCATTCACCTGCAAAATAGGATTATTTATTTTCACTTTCCTAGTGCATTGAAGACATGTGGATGATCCCAGACAAGACTAACCAATAAAATTGACAATACAGTTATCAGTACCAGAGCACAAATATTACGAAAACAAACTGGAGGGTGCTCAGCTGTAAATTGTTTTTTTCCATCTGAGTTTTATACTTAATTCTCTTACAAAAAACCACTTTTGATAAGGCAATGGGCCAAAGAAATCATTGTGCACATTCATTTATAAGAATCACAAGGCCCTCAAATTTGTAATTTAACTCTACTTGAAATTCTGTAGGAATCATAAATGTTTTTTGAGAAATGTACATTGAAAAAAATGTTTTGTATACAACCTTTAATAAAGTCAATTTCAAATTTTGTTTTCATAAAAACAAACTATGTTCAACAAGAAATTATAACATAGTGCTTAATATATCAAGTCAGTCTCTTGACATGTGAAAGCTTAATTAATATTTGGTACAAAAATAATAAAATTATTATTTTTGTGCAAATATTCCTGTGGAGTACATTTCACATCCAACACTAAATGGTCAATATGTGGTGCATAGGATTTAACATGATGTAGGTTACAGATCTTCAATTTCCAAACTTGTTCATGAACTGAACAAAAAATATCACTCAATTTATGACATACATGCAATGACCATAGTTTCCATTCAATTTGTTTCCATTTTATCGACACATCTGGTGCAAGAATTATAGTTTTAGAATGAAAAATAAAGGATGGTTGAATTCCTACATCAGAACAAAATTTATTATTGTTCAAATCTTTCTCATTCGGATCATAATTGCAAACAATGTCCTCGCAATCTTCACAATCAAATTTATTGTTTATTCTTTTCTTATTCTTGATAGATGAGGTAACATTTTCATGAATATGTAAGACACCACCAGATGTTGGATTTAATGCCTCACAGGCGGCTCGCCACCCCGATTCTGAAGATGGTAGCAAACCTAAATTAACTCTATCAGCAATGCCTTTTGGACAGACCAATCTACTATCTCCTTCATACACAACACATTTACTTGCAACCTTATTTTTACTCAAATTAAGTTTCAATGCTTTAACTGCCCTTGGATTCCACTCGCAAGCATACACTATCTTAGCTTTGGCTTTAACTAAATAAGGAAGGGTAAAGTAGCCAATCCCAGCATACATGTCTACAACTGTTTCTCCTTCACACTGAAAAGTCGCAATCCTATGACGTTCTGGTGCATTTCCTGCACAAAACATATTGAACTGTACATCCCAAGTAAAAATAACACCATTATCTTTAAATTCAACCCAAGAATTGACGCCATATACCAATTTCACGTTGGGAGTACGAAATGAATCTTCTGATATAAAATGCTTAAAAGCAATACGTTTTGCTTTTAATGCCTTACAAATACACTGCCATAAATTGGGAGTATGTTTCCAAATATCATCACGAAAATATTTTTCACCGTTAAACAACAGTAAATCTCCATACTTTTCCCAAGATGTTGGGATGTCCGAGATAAGTGTTTCTTCCCATAACCCTTCTTCTTCCATCATTTGTCTCACCATAAACTGCAAAATACCAGCAGGGGATTTTTTTGAAATTACACGCTTGGTATCACTTGACATTTTCATACGAGAAAGAATGATTTAGGCACGTTAATTTCAATTCATTGCACTCGGAACTGATGTTGTGAATTCACCGAACACCAAAACAATCGCGCACGTTCCCTTCCTAAAGCCGTAAATATAGTAGTCAAGAATTCTCGCCAACGCGATCAAGCTATTCCAAGCCAGTACGTCCTTTAGTGTTCTACAAGTCCATGTCTCTACCTAGAAGTTTATTGTGGCCATATACAGGCACACTCGTACTCTTTGTATCCATTCCAGAACAAAAATTACTGCATGCAGCAATTCCCGATGATCCCGATCCTTCATTTATGGGCAAGAAACTAGTGATAAAATTTCGCTATTCTGGTGCTGTACTCTGCCGTAGTGCTGCCCTCACAAGGTTGGCTTGCAAAACAACGATACGGTGGGGGAATACCAAGCATCCCGTGATCCAAGTAGAATCTTTCAATAGACTTCCGACAATAGATCTCCGACAAACCACAGCCGACTTAAAGTTTTGACTTTGTAAAGTCAACCGTGTCTGTAGGCACACGAAAAATTGCCGCCAATTTTGTTCAAATAACACAGGGAAAAAAGATACATTCGGTTCGTAAGTTTTCTGCAAATTCATTTTTATAAATACGATAATACAAATAAAAATGAAATGATATCTGCCAAGCGATTCTTTTATTTCACTTAGAAATGTTGCCATCCTTGTGAAAGAATATTACGGCGTTGTGGAGTGACCAAATTGTCACTGGCTAGAGAGACCTCCATATATCTATTTAGGCAGCATCGATTTAATTCCCTATCTATGCATAAAGTTCGCGATGCAAAACGCTCAAAAACGCTTAATTTTTAAGGGGGCACGGAATTGAATTTCACTAACAAAATTGTTTTTTTTGGCACTTGATTTTTTATAAATCTAAATGATTTTAACTTTAAATTGGAGTTTGAATTATGTTTATATCATTCTTACAAGTATTTTTTTTATTATTTATATGTGAAGATATTCTCTCATTGGGCTTAGAAGCTGGGTCCATTACCTATCTATCTATCTATCTATCTAGCTAGCTAGCTAGCTGCCTCCGTCCGTCCGCGAGCTCGTACAATCTTCTTCGGTCGCTGTGTAGAACGGCCGCGCCCCCACGCCCGTTTTCTAGTCCCAACACACTCGCTTCTCTGGCCGTGTTGTAGAAGGGATGTCGCCTCGGCCTTCCATCTCAGCTATGCGCCGTAGTGGCGGCGTAACGATTATACGAGGGGCGCCGTGTCCGGATCCGTCGTCCTCACTGGACTTCGTGGCTCCCTTCCGCTCGTGCGTTTTACTCCACCGTCGGTGAATCTCGACCCATTGATTAGATCTTCCTTTCGTGAATGTAGCGCAGTGCCTTCTCTCGCGTACAGTTCTTGAGAAAAATGGCTCGGGAGCAGTTTCTTCCCCGCCTCCGTCGCTTCCGCACGTCGAGATTTTACTGCTAGCGCGTCCTCTCTTCAAATCTGTATTTCTCGGAGATTTACAAGCAACTCTCCGATCTACATCACTCGGAAGTTTCTAGATGACTCTGTTATCTGCAGCTCTCGGAATTTTCAAGATGAAACCTTTAGAAAACTGTGTCTCCGGTTAACGGAAAAACTTTCCCCCAGAGACTTTTCCCTAGATTTTTAGAAGTTGGCCAATCGCAAGATTCGGTTTCCAATCCTTATCTTCTCACTATCCCATTGGCGACCACTCGTTCCACTCGCCGTGGAAGCAGCTGACGTCGGGCGATGACGTGATTACCGCGCCACGTTTAAAATGGCGGACACCCGCGATAGTTTTCGGGCGTTCGTGCATGGGGTTCCAGTTCGTTGCCGGGGCGCATATTAGAGCTCGTCTCAATATATATAGTTATATACTATATATATTGTGACGTCACGGGATTAGACAACTCCAAAACCCCACCATCAGCTACGAAAAGAAGCCCACTAACAGAGAGGAGTATGATATACGGCGGAGCGATGGCTTGTAAACGCGCCATCTACCCACAGCTTTTCGAACTCTGACGCCCGAACTAGCGAATAATGTTTTTTCCGGGAGGTCACGAAAAGAGAAGAATATTCACCCCTCCAAAATTTCCCCAGGCGCGGGTACCATAAGTATCGCGGCGCGCCTCGGAGGACCTCTCTATGACTGCAGCAGCGACGGCGACTAGACTAAGCTCTCTTTGATTCCAGCAGCGACGGCGACTAGACTGAGCTCTCTATGATTGCAGCCGCGACGGCGATTGTAACTTGATAGCATAGGAGTTTATTTTTATTTGGTAGTTAAAAGTTAGCTTGAGAAGCGTATCTTCGAAAGTGAGGTAATTAAGAAGTGGAGTGCACAAACATTCTTAACATTCACAATATTTGAGAGAGCAAGTGAAGTGACTGTTTGACTCCGAAATAATTTCAAATTTGTGAAATTCGCGCAGAAGGACATTAACTAAATCCAGCATCTCATATTGCACGCTGAGACCAAACACGCACAAAGTGTGGTAGGTAGGCCGAGCGTTAAAAGCATAACTTCAGCAACATTAATTATTCGAGGCTGGAAGCGCGAACAAACTTGTGCGAGGCGCGGCAGAAGAAGAAGGACGACCCCAGGAAGAGCGAAGCGTAGGCGAGAAAGATTTGGACTGGAACGAGAATCGTACGAGTTGTACATGTTGTACAGTTGATATTATCTGAAAAAGTCAGTTTATTGTATTGTGTTAAAAGTAATTGCTTTCTGTGATATGTAAAGGGGTCAGTATTTAAGTAACGTGTATGTTGCGTTTTATTGTTTTTGTGTCTCTAAAGTTCAGTGTTATAGTGAATGCGAAGCCCAAGGCTAGCACCTGTGAACGGGATTCCTTAAAACAAGTGTAAAATTAATTTTAAAAGCCGTGCACGGAAAAACTAGAGGCTAAAAAGAGTAAAATAATTTGGTAGATGAAAATTCAGAAAAAGGAATGAGCAAATTGAAAATGGTAATTGGTGAAAGTGTGTTCAGGCAGTCGAGGTGACGCCTAATTTTTTGTTTTGGTTTTCAGTGACCAACTACTTAAAATGCATTATCCTGTTATAAAATTGCGTCACTGTAATTTTTTTCGTTGAATATATGCTCATTTCGTATTTTATCTGATTCATCGTGTCAGGGGTTCAGACCTTCTCATACCCAAAGGATCCTGCTTCCTGAGAATTTTAAGCTCGCTTAACGAGAATTCATTCTATCACGCCCACACCACGTGTGGAAGGTAGTGTGATATACCAAAATGACGAACCTTTTTTTATGAAAATGTCATTTTATTTGACATAGAATATACGGATGTCAATAGACGATCGCGAGGGGGTCGCTATGCGACAAATAAACAACCGACGTTAAGGATAATTTTCGTTAGGTTGAAATGACAGGCAAAAGGCGGGATAAGCATTGTTTTGAGAGACAAAAGAAATATAAAATTCGGATGCTTCCGAGTTTTTAGAAGAACATTCATTCGCTAGAGCAACGCGGTGATGAGCGGGTCGGCTCTTGATAGATTTTACTAGATCGAGGAAAGACTGTAATTGACAGTTGTATAAAGTTAACTATCGTTTCTTATATTAGGGTAGAGCGTTCTTGTAAGAAGAAAAATACGTATCTAGGCGCTCACCCGAGACGTTAGTGAGCGTAGTCACGGATTATAATTGTATCGCCGGGAGAATTTGGAACCAGACACGGACATTAGGCGATGATTTTATCTGTTATGTCCACAAAACACTGTGTTTGTAAAACATTATTTTATTCTCATTTATGTACAAGGCAAATTCTCTTGTTAACAAATTCTCTTTGGTACGCCTTTCCTGCTGGTGTCCCGTCTCGGGACGCTGAGTCGATCTACGTGCCAGGCTCCGGGCCCGCGCCTTCCCTAAGGCGGCGTCACGCCGTCTCCCTGCGGCGTAGATAACAGAGGGGCGGTCGGTCCACCGCCACTGCCTCTGCTGCTCCGTGTGCGCTCCTCCGCCACGGTTCCCACTCCTGACTGGATCCGGACTCTCGACTCTCTGCGAGGGGGCTCGCTTTATACCCCCTTGGGGGCCCCGGCTCGCCGGCTGGGCCCGCCGCCCAGGGTGGCGGCGAGTCTCCGCACGCTCATCTTGGCGTGACGGCCCGTGCGCTTCCCGCCTTTAGGAGGCTCGGTGGCGGGACTTACAAAACCGCGCGGGCGGTCACAACATTATCCAGAAGCAAGATTCTGTTGCGTCGACGGAGAAGGTTCTACGGGGCGCCATCGATGAAGTGAGGGACGCGCGAAGACCCACAAATGAATAACAAGGATTTTTAACTATTGTAATGTAGAGAAAACTGATCATGACCAAAGACGAATTCATTTTGATTATCAATATAATAAATTACGATTTGTTAAGTTGAAAGAAAGCTAATTATCATTGTTCGTTACGTGCAATCCAGCAGATTCCTCGCCACTCTGTATGGATGGCAATTTGAATAATTGGTTGCAGAGTAAATAGCAAAATTATGAACTTCGAACCCCAATTAACTGAGCTAGCACTATATAATTTTGGAAGGAGAGATATTTAAATTACATACGAATTATTAGGTTTCAAGGGTAACCTTTTCCCTTTTCCTGGCGCCCAAATTACATTTATCAGTAATAATTATGTACCAAAACGTCCCTCCAAGTGGGGCTTGATTTTAAATAGAAAGGCGGAGCTTGTTTCAAATTGGCACCAGTCAACGTCGGGCATGTTTCAATATATATTGCCAGAATTGATAAGCACCGATCCGGCAAAAAGTTAATAGAATGTTCAAGAATATTTCATCCTCTAGATTACGGTGCAAAGAAGGTTTCTTTGAGCCCTTCGACCTCAAAATTGTAGTTTTATAGATCCTAAATATCTCCTAAATGCTTCGTTTAGGAGTTATTTAACGATATAACTGAGTGATGCGTGTTACATTTGACATGAATATTTAGATGTGTTTTTTAAACAAATCCATATACTATAAACTCAAAGTGCAATTCGTGACGTCTCCGTAAAAATATCTTTCTTCAGATACCTCATTTATAAAGATTGATTGCATGTGAGAGCCGCAAAAGGTTTGTAAACTACTGAAATAATATAGGAGACTATTATAATGCTGGAGGAAAACGGCGAATTTGGTAGGGTAAAGAAAAAAGTGGATTAATCAGTCCCTCTACACATAAAATAAATTATTTCCTCTAACACGTGATGTAACCAGAATTCATATTTTGTGGGACCTTGATTACGAAAATTCGACTGACGGTAAAACGCCCGTCCGTGAACAACACGTGGCTAAACCGTTCTGCCATTTTTTCCAAAATTTGATATTCCCCAATCGATCTGGCTGATGTCGCATCGGTTTGATTTTCAAACCGATGTTTTAATTTTGGATGGGTACTTTACATGTAACCGATGGGACATTTTCAAAACTTAAAAAGAATGGCTCCAACGTTTTTGATTAAACTTTGTTATCGGATAATGTGAAGGAGGTTTAAGAGAATGGCGCAGGTCTCATGTTCGTTGAAAGACCTGATTTTTCGAAAATTGAAAAAATAAAATAAAATTGACATCTTCCTACAACTACAATTATGAAGATACATTTAGAAAAATGAAATGTGTTTATCAAAAACAGATCTTCAAATAAGGTCACGTAGAATTTTTTCGAAAATGAGTATTTGTTTTAGCCGGAGGCGCTAGCCGAATTCGTTTACTACGCTCTGTGAAGTCACGAAGGTTAAGCGAATTCGAGACTCGCGGGTTTCTGGTTGGGTGACCGGCCAGGAACCCCGGGATCTAACGGCGTCGAGCCCCTGGCCGAAGGGATAAAAGGCACTGACTGACTGCGACGTGACGAAACTTGACAAATATAGTAATTGTTCAGTGTAATAATTACACAATAACGGAGGATTACTCCAGAAAAAAGCGTTCAACGCCCGACAAGGGTTAAGAGACGCGTTGCATCAACAATGACGCAACACGTGATGTGGCGTCAAACATAGACGCCCGATCCGAATTTACTGAACTTCGTTAACGTAATATGAATGGTTATGCCAGGCAGTTGGATGCAACGTAAATTATAATTTTTTCATATTTCTTTGTTCGTTTCTTACATTCGAGTATTTGTTATAAGTTTTAAAATTAATCTTTAATAAATTATTTAAAACTGTTTTAAATTACGTCCTTTAATTGAATTAAATGTGAAAACGAAGGATGATTTCGCTCTGGTGAATAAGATGTGGGAATGAAGAGTAATGCATGTAAAAACCGATAAATATAAAAATATTATATTTAATTATTCTAATTTTTTATCCATTTTCATTTTCTTGCTAGCGGTATCAAAAATGCTAATTAGAAAAATGTGTATCCCATGCGAATTAGCAGTCATTGTCGCTTGTTGTAACCCATTGTTGTAACGCCGCATTGATAATGACGACTGCCTTTTATTCGCTTTAATATAAACCAGTACTTTTTATTTATGGCTAAAATACGCATCGCGCATTGTCAGAATCATGGAGCTATGAATATAAGGAAATAGCATGACGTCACAAACTTTAAGCCACCTTCGCCATGTTGGTGAGTCTAGAAAGCTTGTAGCATAGACGAATTGCGTTTATGGGGTTTGATCACGAGCACAGCTACAAGCCCGGCTTGCTGGGGCTTGTAGCTGTGCTCGTGTTCAGTTGTGTTGTTCGGCATCGTTTTTAATGTTTAGAAGCCTTGTTCAGAATAGCTTTTCGTAACAGTTCGTTATGGTTACTTGTGTGGTCGACGGCTGTTCAAACCGAACGGGAAAACTGGAAATTACTTTCCACAAGTAAGTAGCTACTCCATCTAATGTGGATCATTTAGTAACTTTGTAAGTTATTCCTTAATTTTTTCTAAAAGATTTACTGCAGATCCAAGCGCAGAGCATTGTCGATTAGAGCTTTACGAAGAGATAATTAGCAGCCTAGCAATTACAGCAGGCTATTTTGGGCACATTTCCAAGAAGACGATTTTGATAGAACTTCTATATATAAATAAACTTCTATATAAACTAAAGAAAATGGCTGTCATACATGGTCATAGTCGGCCAACATATTCCTCCGTCACACGCAGCTAATGACGTATTGTTAAGCTTGTAGTAACAAAAGGTGTATTGATGTCATGGAACTATGAATATCGGGAAATGGCATGACGTCACAAACTTGAAGTCACCTCCGCCATATTGATGAGTCTAGAAAGCTTGTAGCATAGACAAACTGCATGTGAGTACTCTGTGGCTTGAAGCCGTGATCGTATTCAGTTGTGTTATTTGGCAGTGTTTTTAATATTTAAAAGCCTCTTCAGAATAGCTAGCTCTTCGTAACAGTTCGTTGTGGTTACTTATGTGGCTAACGGCTGTCCAAATCGTACGAGAAAACCAGAAGTTACTTTCCACAAGTAATTAGCTACCATGTAATTTGGAATATTTAATAACTCTGAATGTTATTCGTTAATTTTCGTGAATTTTTTTCTTAAAGATTTCCTGCAGATCCAAATCGGAGAGCATTGTGGATTAGAGATGTACTAAGAGACAATTGGCAGCCTTGCAATTACAGCAGGTTATGTTCGGCTCATTTCCAATAACACGATTTTGATAGAATTTCTTTATTCTGTTCACGTTTGCGGGAATAAGCAGTTCCATCACATTTTCAAGGTTTTTCACCACATCTAATAGCACAAGCAGCTAATGACGTATTGTCAGGCCAGTAGTAACATAAGATATTGGCTAGACAAGCGTGTTTTGGACCCACCAATACGGCGGACTGGCTTCACTTACTGAACACGGAAGAGGTTGGTAACGGCCCCTCCATACATTCTTACCACTATAATTGGAACATTTATGTGGATTGTGAATACACTGAATTTAATGGCAAACAGCTGTTTTCGCTTAAACATTTGAATTTAAAAAATATATGTATTTTTCACTCTTCGTTTGTTTAAGAATTTTTGGTAGTTGAATGGTAGTTGAAGTAAGTGGAAGATAGAAATTGTCATATTATGTCAAATAGCAATTAACAATATCGCGAGAAAGTACGTGCTGTTGTGGCTCCACTAGTTTAAATTAAATATTTGAATACAATTATTTGAAAGTATGTTATATTTGTTTAATTAATTTTTAATAAAAATGTTAAAATCTTCAATTTCAAATAGTTGACAGTAAAAAGGGAGGCCTCAAAAATATTTTTGCTTATACTTCTCGAACGAATATATCCATAAACTTGTCTAACACAGTACTACTAAATTTAATGTCCAATGCTAAATGGAACCGACCCTTTTATTTTCATAAGGAAATATCAAGTCATTTTAAATAACTTTAATTTGCGTGGCAAGTAGTTTGAATTTGGAGGGCAAATGTTGGCCAGAGCTTTATTGGTCCATGTCTGTGGTACGCAGGGCGATACTCTTCTTGTTAGTGGATAGAGATTCCAAGTGGCCGTGAATGAAAACCATTCTCAGAGTTGTTATATCGTTATTCTTAGCGTTGAGGTCCACCTTTCTTGTGCGAACAAGTGAAAGAAAGAAGGTGCATGTGGTGTTCAGCTTGACTACAAAGGAGAGTTTTAGAAAACGGCAAGTACATTTTCTTGAGGAGGGGCTTATAAAGAATTAAATAATGGCTTCCATGCCTGGAACTCTAGCTTTCGACGAATATGGTCGTCCATTCATTATTATTCGAGATCAAGAAAAGCAGAAACGACTGACGGGCGTAGATGCTTTGAAATCTCATATTATGGCAGCTCGTTCAATTGCCAACACTCTGAAGACTTCTTTAGGGCCGAAAGGTCTCGATAAAATGATGGTTTCATCTGATGGTGACGTTACTGTTACAAACGATGGAGCTACAATTTTGAAACAAATGGATGTTGATCATGAAATTGCTAAATTAATGGTTCAGTTGTCCCAATCTCAAGATGATGAAATTGGAGATGGAACAACTGGCGTTGTGGTACTTGCTGGTGCCCTTTTGGAACAAGCTGAACAACTTTTGGATAAAGGTATTCATCCAATCCGAATTGCTGATGGATTTGAACTAGCCGCTGCTTGTGCAGTTCGCCACCTTGAGAAGATTTCAGATAGCTTTCCAGTGGATGTCAATAATCTGGAGCCATTAATTCAAACTGCAATGACAACTCTTGGTTCAAAAATAGTTAACAAATGTCATAGACAAATGGCTGAAATAGCTGTCAATGCTGTGATGACTGTAGCGGACATGGAGAAGCGTGATGTCAACTTTGAGCTTATTAAAGTGGAAGGAAAGGTGGGGGGAAGGTTGGAAGATACCGTACTTGTAAAAGGTGTTGTTGTGGATAAAGATTTTTCACATCCTCAGATGCCTAAAGTTTTACGTGATGTAAAAATTGCCATCTTGACTTGCCCGTTTGAACCACCAAAGCCGAAGACGAAGCACAAGTTGGACGTAACTTCAGTGGAGGATTACCGTGCTTTGAGAGAGTATGAGCAAGAAAAATTCGATGAAATGGTGAAGCAAGTTAAAGATGCTGGAGCCACCTTAGCAATTTGTCAATGGGGATTTGATGATGAGGCCAATCATTTGTTGTTACAAAGGCAACTTCCAGCTGTGCGTTGGGTTGGAGGCCCAGAAATTGAACTTATTGCTATTGCTACAGGTGGACGCATTGTTCCTCGTTTTGAAGAATTGTCACCTGATAAATTAGGCTTTGCTGGGTTAGTACGTGAACTTTCATTTGGTACAACTAAAGATCACATGCTAGTTATGAGGAATGTAAGAATTCACGTGCTGTGACTATTTTCATTCGTGGAGGCAACAAAATGATAATTGAAGAGGCAAAACGGAGTATACATGATGCATTGTGTGTTGTACGAAATCTGGTTGTGGACAATCGAATTGTGTATGGAGGTGCTGCTGCAGAAATCTCATGTGCTATTGCTATATCTGAAGAGGCTGACAAGATTTCTTCTCTGGAACAATATGCATTCCGAGCCTTTTCTGATGCTTTGGAGAGTATCCCATTGGCTCTCGCAGAGAATTCAGGCCTCTCACCTATTCACACACTTACAGAAGTAAAAGCTCGACAAGTAAAGGAAGGAAATCCAGCTCTTGGCATTGACTGTATGCTGAAGGGAACTTGTGATATGAAAGAACAGCATGTTATTGAAACATTACATAGCAAGAAGCAGCAAATCGTACTGGCCACCCAGTTGGTCAAAATGATCCTCAAAATTGATGACATTCGATCTCCAAATGATAGCATGGGATTCTAATAACTTCAGCTTGAATTTTGCTGTGAAGTCGTTTCCAAGAAAGACAGCTTGATTACACATAATGCTTCTTTTCACTCATCCTCAAATGTAACACAATTCTTTTTAATTGCAAAGTTCTTTTGAAAGCATGGTTGTAACAAGTATATGCTATCTCAAAAAGAATATAATAATTTAATATTTTGTTCTGAATAAAACAATGTTGACAACTTTATTTAATTTGTTTTTGATCATTGTGATGCTAAGTTTATTACTGATTTTATACCAAATAATAATGTGTGAAGGAACTTGCTAAATAAAATAATTTAATTTCAAAAGTTTTGCTTGTAATTTCTCTTTCGCCTTTCACATAGTGAAGATTTTAGTTTTACTAAAACTTTAACTGTACAGAAATATTTCATTTTCGTTTACCCATTCACGATAGATTTTTTGTGAAGTGGTACACCTTTGGGTACGCTTTGTTTCATAGGTGTAGGGGTTTTCAAATTAGATGCACGCAGTATATGCAAATCAAAATTGACACTTAATTGTAGTCGATTATTGTATTCTAGTTCAGGCAGTGAATGTGCCATTAAACGTTAAACCACTGTTTGGAACAGCAGTTCTTATTCTATATTCTTCAATAGCAGAAATTCTTTGTGTTCTCAATATATGTACTTGTTGGAAAGTCAAAAAGTTTTTCTTTCCACAAACCTGATATGTGAGCAAATTATATTTTGGGTGAGTATTTATTGTTATATGAAATCTCAGACAAAACAAAAAATATCTATCCCAACCCATTTTTAAAAATTTACATCTTGATTGTTTAAGTTATACTAATGATAATTTTATTGCTTATAGATTTACAGAATTTAAAATAACAGTTAATTACATTGTTTTTACATTCTCTTACAGTAATTTTTTATATTAAAATTAGTAGTAGTCATAGTCATTGGTAATTAGTATATTCAAATTGTGTAAAAATATTTAATGTAAAGTTTGTTATGAATGCGTTAGGATTATGAGTGCTTACCAGGGCATGTTAATTTATTAGTGTGTATATATCATTTGAAAAAGTAAAAAGAATTTGACTGTTTAAAAGACTGATAACACTACTTTTTTTGATTGATTTTAAGTAATTGTTTTACTATCTCAAAATTATATCCTAAAAAATGGGGCAAAGAAAATAATTCATTCCTAATAATATGTTAGTGGAAGCCCTTACCAAATAAGTTTTGTTAACTACCTTACTTGATCAAGCTTAAACATTTCCAGTAAAAGTTTCAATTGAAACATAATGGATGAAACTTCTATCATTACTATTGGGATTTTTTCTTCTTAAGAAGGATATTGAAATTTATATTTTCTGACCTACATAATTCCATCAAAATACGGTCTCTAAATAACTAATTAGAACCCAAGGAAATATTTTTGTTGGCAATGAGCTTATTATTATTATTATTATTATTATTATTTATTTTTTTTTTTTTACAGAGATACGTAGCTATTTGGACTAAGAATGTAAGGGAAACCTGTTAAACGCTTAAGACCATTAATGAAAAATGTCAAGAATCTTATTGCAATTTTATTCCAAAATCATTGAGAAAATCCCCATGCAAAAATGTTTTTACATTAACTCAAAACGTGTGAGCTGTTTTTGAAGTTTGTTCACATGGGACCAAACAATGTAATTTATTTCAAAAGCAATTTAACAAACACTTTTTTAAAATGCAACTTTGTTTACCAGGACGGCAGTAAGGGGGACAAAGAGGCAACATGCCAAATGCAAATGTCTAAAACCTCTATTTCATCAAATTACAATTGCCTTCAAATGATGTGTGAACAAATTTAATATTTCACAAATCTTTCTAAATAATTTAGTTGTCTTTTATGCATTGCAAAGCAATTACAATTAAAATGAAAAAATTAAAAAAATTTTAAAATTTGCTATGTTTACAATTTGTAATTAGTGGATGATGATGATTAAGGCGACTAGGGTATCCAATCAAAATTATTGTGGAGCCTAAATAGGCACTACACATCAACTACAAAAACAAAAGGTTTGATTTTGCTGAACCCACAATACACCGATTCTCATAATATTACTGTTGGTCAACAAGTCGGTATCAGATGAAAAATGATTCAAAATATTCTTGAAGGAAACTGTCCAACTCTGACCCTTCGGTAAACCATAAGAATAGAATATTGTGTCAGGAAATTAAAATTAAACTTTTAACTTTAGGCGTGGATCTCTACATTATTAACATGTTATATTCTTAAATACATTAAAATATGAAAAGAACCCAACTCAAACATAATTAAAAATTCTAAAATTTTCTCTCCAATCGGTGGACAAGTTTCAAACAAAGGTAATCATATCTTAGATTATGGTAATTACGTTTATTATACAACTACATTAACGTATTTTATGAATTAGTTTTTTGACAAGGAAATGTGCAGTAGTTGTTAAGTTTGTGCGTTGAGGTCATTACACAGTTAAAACAGAGAGTAATAAAGGTGTATCATCAGCATATAATATTAGGGAATTATTTGGGAAGTTTGGAAGATCATTTACATGTAATAAAGAAAAAAGGGTTCTAGGACTGATCCTTGTGGTACACCTACACAGTGCTGTAATTGGATTGTACTTTGATAGTGCTATTTGCGTTTTCCTATAAAATTTCCATACTTCTGGGGGGAAAGTAGTTTGATAGTGTCTCAATTTTGAAAGTAATTTTTGAAGATATCACATTTGAGGATAGAATTTTCTATAGTATGTTTTGTTTTTGAATGTTGCTACGTTTCGTGGGTTGTTGTTTTTTTTTTTTTTTTTCTCCCTCTTTCTTCTGTAGTTGATGACAGTCTCAGAAGGAATGAGGCTGATAATAAACCTGGAAGAGGTAGTATACATATTTTCTCTTCAATGTTTTTACAGATAATAGATTTACAGAATATAAGAATTCTTAGAATTTTAATTCTTAAACAATTATTGTCAGAATTTTCATCAGTAACTTCAGCTATCAAGAACAGATCCAACCCAATTTTGAGTGAAGCACCGAAGAGTGACACACACTTTAAAACTATCTGTAGTTGGTAGGTATATTAAAATTAATAATTGTTCAATAGCTGAGATTAAAAAAAATGTACCTGTTAAATACACAAACAAATCATAAATAAGCCTTGATTTTTAAATTTGAATCTATTCTGATTCCACGCTCATACTTGCAAAATGTCAATTCATATTGTGTATTTTTTATTCTTCTATCATGCTTTAATATAAAAATACATAAAATAAACTAGTGTAGATAAAGTATCCAGAGGTAATGTATGCACCAGATGTTAAATATCTGTTTTCAGGTCAGATTAGTGAAGTTCATGACCAATTAAATGATGACAATCACACTACTATCAAAATTCATACAAAGCAATTGAAATCTTATTTGACAATTAAGTATGAACACATGAAAACACCCGACAATATCAAATAAGAACATTTGGCAAAAACAACAGATTAAGAAATGCTAACTACAGAAAATGTTGCTCTAAAAAGACCTAGTATGTACAAGACCTAAGTATACTTATATTGACTGTTAGAAACTTACAGAATTCATATTGAAAACTGAATGTTTTGTTAATGTTGGAGGAGCTGTGCCAATGAAGTGCTGAGGCACCTAGAAAGGAGGCAGGTAGCTGGAGCAACTTGTTTCAAACCCTTATTGATTGGCCCTGAATTCGTTTTTTGTTCAAAAGAAATTAAAAAATGTATTTACTTCTAATTCACATTAACTGCTATTGATTTATGTTGCTTTGGAGAAATAATTTTGTTTATGTAGGAGGGGGGCACTTTTGTTTGAAACAAGGGGACCTTATGAATCTAATGTCCTACACCTCTTGTTTTCTCTGGGAATCTCTCAGAGAAACAAATTATTATAGTTTATTATAACTGGCTATCTTTGACCTTGGGATGAGGAAGACTCCCCAATACATTGCAGCCACTAAAAAGAACTCCTCTCAACAGAAACAAAGAATTGGAAGATAAGTTATTTAAAACTGTTTATTCCTAAAATCTATTTCATTGTTCAGTGTAATTAAAATGATTCATGAACATAGTATAATAGACATGTATGTAGCATGATTTAATTTTTACTATAATGTTTTGTTTTCTATGTGAAAATCTTTTAATAAAAACCTATAACACTGTTTAAATCATTATTCATTTTTTTTTATCCTAAAACTGAGGGCTTAGAAATAAAAAACATTTGGCCTAGAAGTAGTATTCTTGAATCTATTTTTATAAAGACCACAAATAATTTATAAAATGTCTTCTGTAAGGTGAAAATCTTTGGAAATTAAAAACTTAATGAGTAATGAAAAGTAACTTTATGTTTAAATTACTTACTTTGAACCATTTGTGCCTACAGCTTAATAACAAGCAATCAGTATTTGGTGGAAATAAAAAAAAAAAAAAACAATTCAAACTAGTTTTTCACAAGAAATAGCATACTCATTAAGTGAGCCAATTTTTGAGAAGTCTTTTGTACAAATTCTAAGTGTCGGAGCAGCATTTTTGTATTTTGAACATTTGGAAGAATATTATGAGTTTTTCTGGAGAAAATCTGTCGTTTCCCGGTGCACGATTACATAACTTTCTCTTCGTACGAAGAAATTTGTAAGACAAGAAAGCAGAAAAATGTTTTTCCTTGTTTGTTATTTCTCTGTTGTTGGTTTTTTAAGTTAATGGTATGATATCTTTGAAGATGAAATGAAACGGTGATAAGGTGGTGAAAGGACAAACACAAATACACAATGCCCGAGGCGGGACTGGAACTCATGACCCTTCGGTCCGAGATCACTACGACTCTACAGCCTGAGTGATCTTGGCCACCGGGCTGATGAGCTGCCATTGTTGTAATGAATAAAAAGATATTTATTTGCAACAATATAATATACATTTTATACATATATAATTATATTAATGTTACAGATTAATTTGGAAAGCAAGTAGTAGACATCAAGAGAGAAGAAAGGTAATAAAAAATTGCACACAACATAACTGCTAAAAGATAAAAAAGTTGTAAACATTTAAACATGTAAAAATATAAAAAATAAAGATAAAATCTTGCAATGCACTTCTTTGTACAGCAACATTTTTTAAACAATGCCATAACTATTTACATTTTGAATAACACTTGTGCATAAATAATACATACAATACATACACTATGAATTAAATAAATTCAAACTAAAAAAATTAAAATAGTTTTTAATCAAGAAAAGTTTCTGATTTCACCTTGATGATTTCAAACTGCTATCCTAAAGGTCTAAAATCATTTTAGGCAGCTTTAGTTCTTAGCCTTTGATGGTTTTGAGGTGTACCCACAGCAGTGAACATATGAGGAGCAAACATTCAAAAGGTGACAAGTCCGTTTAGCAAAAATTGAGTTCTGTTGATTTTACCTAGAATTTTCTTTCTAGAAAAGAAAAAAACTTGAGATGGCTTATGATATATTAAGTAGTACTCTATTTGTTTGATTTAAAGACTGTTGAAAAGGGTAAAATTTGTGCCACATTTTTAATTTTTATAGGAAAAGAATGAAGTGAACACATCACATTTTGTTTGCTCCTCATATGTATTATCTGCTTCAGTCACAACAGAATGAACAAAAGAAGTTACGATGGAAAGAAAATTTTTAATAATTTCTGAAAGGAAAGTAGTATTGTGGTTGGAAGTATTCCTTTACATTGTAGTACTCCTGACAAGCTGGAAAGCTTTCAATTGATTTTTAAATGTTTAAATTATGTTTCATATCAAGAGCCAGTTTGTTGTAGTGCAATGCCCTCTATTTGGATGCCTTCTTTACCAAGTGTAGTTTCTAAATAGGGAACTTATAATTATCATTTGATGAGCTATTAATTATGTAGTTCAAAATTTCTGGGTGTCTTCGTTTTCCCCGAAAATCTTTTTGAAGAACACTACCTATTTCACATATACATGCATGGTGAACGTACGGTCGGATTTTGAACCAAGATTTGCGAGGTTCGTTTCATAATGCAGCTGGTTGAGTAAAAGAGAAGGAATCTCTGGAATTCCGTGAATTCCAGAGATTCAAGAAATCATGCGCAATAGTACGCTTCTCCTGCGTGGAATTTTGGTGTTGTTATTGCATGCCAATAATGATTTACATATCTACAGTGGGGCACTGTGTTCCTCAGAACGCACTTTTCAAACACAATTCACTTATCAGCTTTGCGTTTTTAAATTGAGATCCATTGCCACAATTGCATAGCTGAAGCTTATGAGCCATAACCCGGCCAGAAACGGTCCCAACCAACCCATTCCTTTAGCCCATGACCATCCCCGTTTTTACACCCATTAGTCCACCCGCTTGCCCGATTGTCCACAGGGGATCTAGTCTTCCCGCCATTAAAAGACAACGTCAGAACACATGGAACAATTACCATTGTATCAATTCCAGCAACAAAATTTATAAAAGATTCAAAGCCATACAATATATTAAGATACTTCAGTACTTTAGATAATCTTTGTAAATTCATAACATCTTTTTTTGTTTAAAAAGTTATTTTCAAAAGCCTGCAAATTACACGAGTTCGTAAATGTTGGTTTTCGGAGTTTCCTACAGAGGGCGGCAAAGAAGGTTGGCCGCGATGGCGGCGGTGAAGTCAAAAGTTGAGGCTAATATTACAAAGAAAGATGATAATACGAGTTGCGATAAAAAATCCAAACAATTAGGTCTACAGATGTTTGAGCTTTGTCTGTCTGCAATTTCTCTGTGTACTTTTATTGCAGATTTCAGCACTGGTGAGTGTTCATTCAAGAATAGCACTTCCAACTGCAACTCCTAAGCAGTACTCTTATTATAAAATAAAAAAGAATAATTCGCTACTGTGTTCGAAAATAATAGCTCTTTATGTTGAGTTATAACGAATCTCTACAGGATGTGCTTTTATGGCACATCTTTCCTCTTATTAGGGCTATCATAGAACTACAGTACACTGACAAATGTTACACTATTGTATTTTTTTTCTTTTATTGCAGATGTTATTGTGGTGATCAGCTATTTTCAGTATGGCAAAATGTATTGGGCAATTATTACCCTTTTGTTTATAATAGTGCCAGCCATCGTAGTACAACTTTTCAGATGCGATGGTACATTACTGATGACAAAGCTCATTGGTATCATTGGCTAACACATGCATTTCTTCTTGGTATTCTTCACAGGTAATTGGAAACACTGTTAATTTTTACCTTTGTGACACATTAAATCATTCATTATGCCAAAGAATATATAATCCCAGTGAAACATTGGGAAAGTAAGTAATAAAACAATTATGTGGAGGAACAATGAAACGTGAATTTAAAGATTGTAAAATGTTATTGTATGACAGTTGATTCAATATTTTTTCTAATCAAAAGACAAATAGCCAGAATTTCACAGTCTATTTGTTTATTTTAGTGTATAAAGGCATCATTAGTTTTCTTTTGACACTGGTCAGAGAAGAGAAACTGTAAATATATAAGAATCTATAATTTGTATTCTAAATCATTTGAATTAATGTGTAGGTATGTTGAAGTTTTGAAGACTGGTCTGGAATCTTGGTCTGGTGCAGATTTCAATGATGTACAACGTTTGTACCATCAGTGGAATGATGTTTGCTTGTTGCACCTTTTTGAATCTTTCATGGAATCAGCTCCTCAATTATTAATACAAATTTATATTATGATAAATCTTGAAGATTGGTGGAGTTGGACTGGTAAGTAATGTTCATTTACTGTAAACAAAATATTTCTTTTAATTAAAACATTGGGGATATCTGTCACAATTTGTGTATTAACATTTACGTTCAAATTTTGTGAGATCTTGTCCTTCCACCCCCTCTCCCACCAATTATGTTTGTCTTCTCCAGTTTTTTGTTTATTTTATGTTTCATTCACTGCATGATCTTTAGCGACAGGCAGTACCAACTGAGGCATGTAAAATACAGTTAAATTTATATTTTACTTATTACTCATTTCCATTATTAAACTTTTATATTTTAATTTAAAAAATTATGTTAACCATTTATTTTTTTCCCAATTGATTATGCTTTATGAATTTTTTGTTAAATTTAGTCTTACTCTTTACAGTCTTGTGTAAGAGACAAAGTGTTAAACTGTAATGACAAGTTAAATTTCATTAAACCTTCTGAAAAACCGCATACTTAATTCTTGATCATAAAATAGGAATCCACATGTCAAGATAATTGAGTTGGTTGTTGAGACTGGGGTGTGGAAATTGTGGAAATTTGAGAGGTAATTGAGAATGTTGAGGTAGTTGAGATGAAGGACTTAATGAATATCTATAAGTGTCTGTAGCTAGTGACAGTTCATGTGAAATTGTGTGGGGGAATCTCCACTTTGAAACAAGGTAGAGTAATAGACTTAATTTGTTTATTATTATCTGTTCTTTAAATATCATAAAGGAAATGAATTTACCACTCTGTTGTGGAAAAGATATTGAGCTATCGCACGCAGTGTACCAGCAAAACAAGTGAAAAGTGGCCATTCTGTGATGCTTCAGCTGGGACTGATTTCAGATCTATGGGTAGGGGGCAAATTCAAGCTCTTTTTTTTTGTTTTTCTTTTTCCCCCTTCATTCTGTCACTTTATTTCTGTGACATTTCTCTAAGCCAAGAACTTAGCGTAGGCCGTGTTTTATGGAGTAATCCTCTGTTAAACTATACTTTACATTATAGTATTAGTCTGTGGTCCGTAAGTCATGTCAGTAGTCTTAAAGAGGTCCGACATGTAGCATCTCCGCATATACGCCTCTCACACACGCTCCTGTGTCACTACCCAGTGGTCAGAATTAGGAAAGAATTAGGTCAGAGGTAGGGTTTAGGACACTGCACAGGGGTTGGACTAGCCCCTGTGAAGCAGGCAAACTTGTTTGTTGTACAAATTTCACACGGAGCTTGTCCAGGAATCAATGGAATTGAATCTGGACCTCATTGGTGAAAGGCAAGCGACTTCACTCTGAGCCAAGAGCTCTCTCTACAAGCTCCAAAGCACTTTAAATATAATGCTGATACGTAGTAAACTTGTCATTCCCATATCATGCTACTGCGTGTGGTCTGCCTTCTGCTATCTGTGACGGACCTAAAAAGTAAGTCTTCTGCTGTGACTGATATCTTTTCTAAAAGGATAGGGTCTGACCTGCCTGCCATTTCAGCATAAGAACATGCTCCATTAGTGAATCATCATGAATTTGACATGTTCTGTATGTGTAGGCGTTAGGTGTGTTCACTGGTGCTTAACAGTACTATTTCATTTGTATTATATCATCTACGGAATAATAATGTTTTTTAGTACATCTTCGTGGAGATAAAAATTTTTTACAGAAAAGTACTGGGATATGAGGGAGATTTCTCCACATATGTTGTTATTGTTCTTTCTATCATTGACTATAGAATCTGTTAAAATATCTATGACCTTATAAGCCTGACCTGTATCTAAAAGGTTTGTTTTATGGATATTCCAAGTCCATAAATTAGCATCATTTGCTTGTAATGTAAGGAAACAGCATAAGTAATAGATATTTGGGAGCAGAAACAAATATAAAAGAGATTAGTGCACAATCTTATTATAGAATTATGTTGTGTTAAGCCGCAAATTAATAATTTAATAATATAAGCATCTAAGCAAGCCAGCATTTTATGTAATGGTGTCATGTCAAATTCCATGCTATGAATTTCTCCAGGAGAGACAGATCGTGATGATCGCAGGTGATAAAGTAACAGATGGAAAACATATTGTTGAGGTTGTAGATACTTCTAATACATTCACAATCTGGAGGGTCCATAATGTTGAGCTTGTGTTGGTTCTCTCTTTTTCCTCCCATATCCAGATATCTTTCTTGAGATCATTTTGTTTGTATTTCAGTTGATCTGAATTCCATTTTTCATGATTTCTCTTGATAGTGGCATTGATAAAACCAACAAAGGTTTTCTCTATCTTAAATGGGGTTATCTAGTACATTGTCACCTACGTATCTGCAATTTCTTTGCCTTTAATACCTTTATGGCTAGGAAATCAAATAATGTTTAAATCAAGATTTTTATTTTTTGGTAAGAATTTTTTAATTGGGTTACCAGTTTCTGGAAAAAGGGGAAAACGAGGTAAACACAGAAAGAAAAATGGAGTAATTAAACAGGCAAACATCTGGTCATGTCAAAAAATGTGCATTTGTCTTGAGCCAGAATCCTGGCAGAAAAAAAGAATTGTGTAGTGTCAGGGCAAATATTAATAAGATAAAGTAATGTCCTTTAAAATGCCATGTGTAATTATGGGCACATTATATGTCTCGTAAACAGAGCAGCAATAATTATCTTTTGTGAGGAGAAAGTAATGCAGAATGAATTATTTTACATAGTTCTTCTCTGATTGGTTTGTATTATCTGAATTCTTGGATTATTGGCAGAAATTTCCAGAGGGGAATAGGGTTTTGTGGGTAGTAATGAAAAATGTAAAACTGTTGGTAAAGACATCTTTCATTTCCATTTTCGAATTCTAATCGTTACATCATTTTATCAATTATCCCTTCAATGGACTTGGCTCACATGTGAATAACAACCACACAACTATTCTTGACCAATGGTTTCGGAAATTGGGATAGAGTGAGAGTATTAGTTAAAAAATCGGTCTCTCGAGTTTGTGAAACAATACCAATCTCTGGAAAATCATATTCAAATCTATTTTTCACTGCAATGCATGAAGTATATTTCTTCCCTTGAAAAGCGTGCTGAATTTGTTTGCCGGAAGGGTGGAATCTTGTTTTATTAAAATGGATTCTTCTTCTTAACCGCATCAGTCTAACTAACGAGACAAACTTTTTTAAAGATGCAAAATAGTTTAAATCAACCTTTAACTCAATGATCTGTGGAGAGTTGATGAAAATATGTAAAAAAGCAATGTAATTACATAGAGTGTGATAAATTGGTCTTCTTGAATGTTTATTTTTCTTACTATGCGTTTCTGGGGAATTTAAATGAATAATTGTTTTTTTTTTTTTTTTCTCTTTATTCTTAGTATCATCAAAATAGTTGTTTCAGTGTAACTAGAAGTCTGATCTAAAACATTACTTAGAGAATCTTGTTCCCTTTTTCCAACTTGCATGCATTTGGAACGTACTCAATAATTTTGCATTTGCTGATTTGTAATTTTGCTAACTTTCTCAGGAGTTTGAGATGTCTCCTATGATAAATCTGAACTTACTTTGTCGTTTCTCTAGATCTTTTAGCATTTTAGCTTCTATTTTGCACCAATGAAGATGTGTTTGGTATGTTGTCGTCAGTGTTCACTGCATGCTTTTACCTTCTCGTGTTTGTTGTTCTAGGCCCAAGAAAAGGTGCAAGAGTAATACTATTATGGATTGCTTGTAATGATTAGGAACTCGCTTTTTGTAGCATAATGCTCAAAGATAAAAGTATTATGGTTACTCATGTAATATTAATTGTACATTTTCAAGCGTTATTCAAGTACCACATACGGACGACTGACTGACTGACTGACTGACTGACTCTGACTGACTCTGACTGACTCTGACTGACTCTGACTGACTCTGACTGACTCTGACTGACTCTGACTGACTCTGACTGACTGACCGACTCTGACCGACTCTGACCGACTCTGACCGACTCTGACCGACTCTGACCGACTCTGACCGACTCTGACCGACTCTGACCGACTCTGACTGACTCTGACTGACTCTGACTGACTCTGACGGACGGACGGACGGACCGACCGACCGACCGACCGACCGACCGACCGACCGACCGACCGACCGACCGACCGACCGCCGACCGACCGACCGACCGACCGACCGACCGACCGACCGACCGACCGACCGACCGACCGACCGACCGACCGACCGACCGACCGACCGACCGACCGACCGACCGACCGACCGACCGACCGACCGACCGACCGTCCGACCGACCGACCGACCGACCGACCGACCGACCGTCCGACCGTCAGTCAGTCAGTCAGTCAGTCGTCAGCGTCAGTCAGCCCAGTCAGTCAGTCGAGTCAGTCAGTCGATCCAGTCAGTCAGTCAGTCAGTCAACACTACTAGCGCCTAAACCATGCGTACGATATTTTCCTAATTAAGGAATCCCCTGTCGATCTGTCTGTAGTTGAAGCTTTGAAATTTGAAAAACATTCTTTAAAATTTTGGGGTATTGTACATGAAACCCCTCAGACAATTTCAAAATTTTCTCAAAAACGGCTCCCAATTTTTATGTAAATTTCTTGAAAGAATAGAGTAAAATACACTTTTAAAGGTCGCATAAGCTCATTTTAACGGTTAACTGAATTTTTGAAAATTGTCAATTTTTTTTCGGCGTCTTCCTACAACTAGAAAATTGAAGACAGATTTTTCCTTCAAATGAAATTTGTTGTCCTTAAATACTTCTTTCATTAAGGTCATGTAGATTTTTTTGAAAATTTTAGCGGGTTTTCGTACAATTGAGCGTTAAATATTTGCAATTTTAAACTAGAGGTACCACAGAATAGCACAGATTTTCTCGTAGTAAAGTTTCCTAATTTCCTTGATGTGGTGTACTGTACTGTCGTGCCCTTTCTATTGCAAGAAAACTACTAATAGTTTCGGAAACGTGTACATGACCTTATTGAAAGAACTATTAATGGACAACAAATTTCATTTGAAGGAAAAATCTGTGTCTTCAATTTTATAGTTATAGGAAAACGCCGAAAACTGAAACTTGAAACTTTTGAAAATTTCGAAAATTCGAAGTTTTCCGTAAAAATTGGACCTATGTCACCTTTATATATGTATTACACTGTATTCTTACAAGAAATTTAAAGAAAAAATTGAAGACGTTTTTGAGAAAAGTTTGAAAATGTTCGGGGGGCTTCATGTAAAGTCGCCCAAAATTTAAAGAGTAGTTTTCAAAATCTCAATGCTTCAACAAGAGCCAGATGGACAGGGGTTTCTTCGATTTGGAAAGGATCGTACGTGTGGTTTAGGTCTAGTAGTGTTCACGGACGAACGGGCGGCGGGCGGACTTCTTGCTTTCAATTGGTATTTCGGCATCAAGGACCCACAAATGATCAAGGACCCAAAAATGAATTTTTTCTGTCGAAAATTCGCCGTTTTTCGCGCAGCATTTCATAACTTTCTTTATATATATATATATATATATATATATATATATATAGAGAGAGAGAGAGAGAGAGAGAGAGAGAGAGAGAGAGAGATCAAAATTTTCTCTACATTAATATCTGCCAAAGATCTTAGCGTCCGGCTTGCTGGGTCAATGGATCACGATATATTATAATCCTTATTACCTTTATAATGGATTATAGGATCCGCTGACTATACAGCGCAGCTGTGAATCTGAAATAAAATGATTCTATTCCTAGTTCATTTCTGTTTGGATTGACTAAATGAAAGATCACTTTCTTTTCTAAAGAACAAAATTTAACAAAGTTTTTTTATAGGATCCGCTGACTATACAGCGTAACTTCTGATTCTTCGTTGATGTCCCTCTAGACTCTCAGTCGAAATATCTTGAGAGCTTGCCGTAGTCAAAGTCCAGAAATCCTCTTCTGCCCCTATCAAGCTGGTTTCAAACTATCAAAATTATCAGTCCCGATTACGTCCTATGACATAGTCCCGAACTCGATTACCACTCCCGACAAAGTCCCAATTTATGCATCAATATTACTTCCACATGCAATATCTGCAATATCATTTATTGTCCTTAAAATTTCACGATCTGATAACCCGATTCTGACTATCTGTATTATACTCGTTCCCTCTCACGAACCTACGATCAGTTCAGAAACGCGATGCCGGTCAGAATGAAATCTTCCTGCATGATTCACCCTCGAAGACTTCGTATTAAACTACCTTCCTCTTTTTCATAACATTTGACCATCCTTCTCTCACCCAGCCAATCCATACGTTCGTTATATTTTGGTGTAGCTGACCTTTCGATCGTCTAAACTTCTTCGCCCAATTCCAAATTTTCTACTTTCGGCATCCAGACACCTCTTAATGCATTTACAAAAACAAAAACTACATTGTTTATTCACGGTCGTTGCTTAAGTCCTTGCTCTCGTGATATTTGCTAATGCATGTTCCACCATATAGTCTACAAATAAATGTTAGTTTATTTTCATGTGACATATCGGTATGACACAATATATATATATATATATATATATATATATATATTGTATATATATTGTATATATATATATATATATATATATATATATTAATTACTCCGTATATACGTACGTATACGAGAAAGCAAACATGACAAAAACAAAATTTTCTCTAAAACGACTCCGAATTTTTTATTTACATTTTTTGTAGGTGTAGGGACAAATGCACCCTATCCGACGACATAAACGTCATATAGCTGTATTCTTTTGTTTTTTCGAAACTTACAAAAATGTAATTTTTTGTCATGTTTCTCACATCGGTAATATTTACTATAGAGGCGATTTCTTCACATTATTATATTTATGAGTACATGTGCTTTGAATGTCATAAGGATTTTCAAAAACTCAACAGTTTTTGGCTCAAACATCAACAACATAATTGGCTCAAAATTCCTCATTTTCAGAAACGCTCAAATGGCAATTTTAAAAAAAATGGCTCCTAATTTTTTTCTTCCAATTTTTCCAATGGATAGTGCTAATGTCACTGTTTAACATGACGTAAAGTTCAATTTGACGTATTCTATTGTTTTTTCAAAAATTACAGAAATATAATTTTTCTAAAAAGAATATCTCTCACTCCGTTAATACGCACATTTGTATCGATTTGTATACATTATTATATTTGTGAGTGGAAGTGCTTCTGAAGACTTTGACGCAAACGAAGTTTTTCGAATACTTGATAGTTTCCTGTTGAAAAGAGCTTCTAATTTTGCATTTACAGTAATGTTTAATCGCTATTTTCTTTTAAAGGTTATTTTTTTTAAAATTTAGGTTTTATTCTTCTTTAATATTCTTCAAGTAATATTTCAGTTCTACTATTAGGAAAACAAAAAAAGGATAGAAAATGTCAAAAAATTTCTCTATGCGACGATAGATGGCAGCTAGAATGACGATGGGGCAAGACCGTAAAGCCAGAGCAAAGCAAAGAAATTAGAAAACTTTACTACGAGAAAGTCTGTGCCATCCTGTTGCATCTCTAGTTTCAAAACGTCCGTCCGTCTGTGAACACGACTTGCATATATACCATACGTACAATCATTTCCAAATTGAAGAAACGCCAGTCGATATGGCTCTAGTTCAAGCTTTGAGATTTTGAAAAAAACTTGGGGGTTACATGAAGCCCCGCGGACGTTTATAAATTTTCTCCAAAACGGCTTCAAATTTTTTCTTTAAATTTCTTGTAAGAATAGAGTAAAATACACTTGTAAAGGTGGCATAGGTTCTATTTTCACGGTTAACTCTGAATTTTCGAAAATTGCAAAAGTTTTAAATTTTTTGGCATCTTCCTACAGCTATAAAATTGAAGACACAGATTTTTTCCTTCAAATTAAATTTGTTGCCCATGAATAGTTCTTTTATTAAGCTCATGTAGACTTTTTTGAAAATTTTAGTATAGATCGTGCAATATTTGCAAATTAAAAAAAATTACAAAAACATGATTTTCTCAAAAACAGCTCCAAATTTTTTTTATATAAATTTTTGATAGGGTTAGTGCCCAACCAAACCTATCCTATGATATAAACGCCATATAGCTCTATACTTTTGTTTTTTCAAAACTTACAAAAGGTAATTTTTTGTCTTGTCGCTCACATCGGTAATATTTACAATATAGTTTTTTACGCGATTGTAATTATGAGTACATATGCTTTAAATAATGTCAAATAAAGTTTCTCGAAAACTTACCAGGTTTGTGTTAAATTTTGCTCAAATTTCCGCATTTTCAGTAGGAGTTCATCAATAAATGCATACATCTCTGTATACACCAATAAATGCATAAATTCATACGTCCCGTCAATATTTATTTTTCCGGCTACATTTGAATGTGCCACAATCATCCGAACTATTGACTGGGAGAAAAAAAACTTTTTGAATGCTTCTTGCAAAATATGAGTTTTATCTTCAGAAGTAACCCCAGAAGGAAATCGAACATTGGCAATGTGTCTTCTGGAGTGCCTCGACGGAACTGACGAATTTTTCTTTCAGATTTACAAATCATCTCTACAGAAGAACCACTTACTGTACTGTTCGCCATAACCTCGTCATCCTCAATATCCTCTTCATCTGCAAATACTTCTAAAATATTTTCATCTTTACTTTCTTCATCTGATGCCAAATCACTAATTCTTGTATTTCGCTATCTCCCAACCTTTCTGACATCTTGAATCACTAAACTAAATATCAAGTAGCCTCGTTGTTACAGCCAATTCGGTTCAAGGGCGTTTACAGAAGTACAAATGTTGACAGCATTACCAACACAAAGAATACAAATTTCTCATAAAGACGAGAAGTGAAAAATAACTGGATAACTAAAACCGTAATAGAGAGTGTATGTTTTCTACCAAGGAGGGGCTCGTCGAACCCGCACTAGAAAAACGGTGATTAAAACAAAGAAAAGCACAAATCATTGGGCGCTGTTATGGAAAACTAAGAATTAAACTGTCTCAACAATTACATTAATTTTCAACAATACAGAGCAGATTAATCAAGTAATTTAAAAGCAATACCAAGGTCGCGGGCTCATCGAGCCCCCCCCCCCCGCCGCGGTATTACTAGGATTAATATTGTGTTATGCTTGTTTTAATTTTAATATTAGTAATATTTACGTGGAATATTATTTAAAATAAATTGGATCGTAATTTCACCTTGATCCTATTTGACTAGCGTAGTGGTAAACCAAAGCCACTTGCTGTAGGATAGGATAGGGAGCTGTTCACCAGGAGGCCTGCTGAATCCTGCATGTCAACTGGACAAATAAAATAGGTACTGTATGAAACTCGATGTAATTGGTATTAATACACTCATGTGAAGTTCACGATACTCGCTTTTATCGTAATATCACACTCGTGTGTTAATACCCATCAATACATCATCGTTTCATAATGTACTATTCGTTAATGTCACTCCCTTCGCATCCATCCTCCTGGAGGGGGGGGTCCTATTCCCACAGTATGTTTTCTCATTGTAATTCTTCATTAATAATGTATATCAAGTTTTGTTGAAATGACATTGTTCCTGCGTTGAAGAGTCAAGTGGGAACACCAACACGTATACATCCATCATTTTTATTAATATTTATCATAATATTTTCGACAATAGATACATTTGTGAGGCATTGTTTACACCGACGGTGAGATAAATCTAATTGTATGACGTGTAATAATGATAATCGTGTTTATTTACACGTTGATTATATTACAAACGTGTATTTTTGCACATATTTTGAAGAAATGAAAAATTACAGGTTTTTTTGAAAAGCGGTAACTCGCTTGGTAAATGATTTGAAAAAAATGTTTCATATAAAAGTTGTAGGAAATTTTTTCTTGAAAATTGAATTGAATAATTTTTCTACAGGACTTAAGATTAAAGAGTTACAAGGAAAAAACGAAAAAAACTACAGAAAATACCGTTTTTTCGAACCCTCTGGAGTTAGCACAGGGCCTGCAAGGTCAAAAAAACTTGAGTTTTTAACTGAGTGCTGGCTATAGTATAAAGCTTACCCAAAGAAAAAGCTTTTTTAACCCTTTTCTAGATAAAATGTATATACCAACTGAACTATAACTTACCATCTCTTCTTTTTTGCAGTCTTGAGTGACCTACCATTCTGTGTGATTGAAAGAGAATTTGAAAGAACGTTAAAAGAATAGAATAATACAAAAGAAAATGAGAGATGGCGGGTGATCATATTATGATGAATGAAATGACCTCAGGCGCATGTATGAATTATCTTAAATCTACTTTAGAAGTTTGTAAGCGGCATTATTCTGGGCTCCGTGCGCGATGACCTCGGGCATCTGGAATTATTCATGTGTCCGTGCCCCCCGAAATATGTTGTTAATAGATAATTTAAAAAAAAAACATTTTTGTGGGATATATTATATTTTGCTTAACACCATTTGGTGAATACATATTTATTATAATTTAATGGTTTAGTTAAGTTGAATGAATAAATTAAATAATTTAATTTGCAATGAACAAAAATCTGAAGATAGGTTTCTGTTCAAGTTAGTTTGTCATTTTGTTATTAATTGCTTTACTGAGTTGCTGTTAAAGCTGAGCTTGTACACACAGGTCAGATTACCTCTTTCTGGCATTAGTGTATCATATCCATGTTTTCTGGGGTTTTAATAAAAATATGGAATTCACATTCAGGCTTCGTGGCAGCCAAGAGCTCTTTGATCTACTTCTTTGCACTTCAATCCATTTTGTGAGATTCTCAGAACCCAAGCTCTGTATACCTTATTAGTTTGTCGAAGTTGCACCAAAGTAGCATGAATGAGGTAGAAAAATTCTAGTCATGAAATGAACTCAGTATGTTGTTGTTGTTCGTAGTACGTACTATTGTTACGGTCAAAGACGTTCATCAGCGATTATGGACTTGTCGATAGTAAATTATATTTACCTTATCATACAATCAAATTGATTAATTAAACACTGACCAGACGTTATTCGCTGCTAGTGTGATATGACTGAGGTGATATTTCCCTTAAAAATTATCATCTTGCTACCATTACGTGTAATGGAAAGTTTTAATTGGTCAAAGAAATAATTCTTTTTGTGGATATTTACTTCGCACTTGGCGCTAACAGTTCGTTTGTACTACCATAGCCCGTTGTGTGCATACTAGCGGGGTATGGTACTACATGCGCTTAATCTTTATTGTGCCAGAAAATGTTTTACCTATTGCTACAAAATCTCCCAAAGGGGATTTTAAGAAAATGTTCTCACATTTTCAAATAACCGTGGTATCTACATTTTAGAAGATTCAATTTTCACATTCTCGCTCCGCTACCGCAGTAGAATCAGCAAACAGTTATGTCCGAAAAAGCCGATTTTCTCCAAAATTGATTTTCCTCAATCTATCTGTCGCAGCCCCTTGAATTTGAAACCGATAGTTCAATATTAGGGGTACTTTACAGCCCCTGGGACATTTTCAAAATAAAAAAAGGCTCCATCATTTTTGATTAAATTTTGTTGTTGGGTAACGTAAAGGGCGCTTAAAAGAATGGTGTAGGTCTGATTTTCGTTGAAAACCTTGATTTTTCGAAAATTGCAAAAATTCAACGTTTTTTCGGAGTCTTCCTACAACTACAATTACGAACTACAATATATTATATATATATATATATATATATATATATATATATATATATATATATATGTGAACAAAATTGTATCTTTCAATCGATGAATATATAAAATTATTATTATTATTATTATTATTATTATTATTATTATTATATACATTTATTATATTTAATTATTTTCTATCCGATTTCATTTTCTTTGCTAGCGGTATCAACAATGCTAATTGGCAAAATGTGTATCCCATACGAATTCGCGGTCATTGTTGCTTGTTGTAACACAGCACTGATAACAAAAGTTGATAATGACGGCTGCCTTATGTTCGCGTTAATATAATGTAATAATTTTCTTTACGAACAATATATGCATCGTGCATCGTTGGTACATTTAAGTAGAATCATGAATACACTGAATTAATATGGAAAATATGGGCGAGAAAAAGTACGTGCCATTTTGGCACCTTCAGTTTTTTATGTAGGGCGAGAAATATAATGTACTCTTAATCTCCTTAGTATTAAATTTAGAATTATTTGTTTATCAATTCGGAAAAAAATCATTCTAAAAATAATACAAAATATATTTTCATTTTATTATGTTTCACCACCTAGTCACATAGAAACGTACATAATGAAACGTGAAACGTATGCAATTATCACAGGGCTCTTATTCCTAAAAGGTCGTACAAAGACATCTCAGTAGGTCAGTAGGTTAAGTGGTTATCACAACTGGGAGTATAGCGGTTTCGATTCATGACGGAGCAGTTGATTGTTTCATTGCATTCTGATTATATTTTGTAGACAGGAATCGATTACTTTTTGCCCAAACTTTGTAATAGAATAGGTAGTGACAAGCTAAAGTAGAGTAATGAAATAAAATTTAATTTATCTTTGAAGACGTACAAAACTGGAGGCAAAAATCCCCTATTTCATTTTCATAAGAATGCTAATATTTCTCAACACTCAAGATCTAGTCATAAGAAAATAAGTTCTGCGGTTTGTGCTGTATGTCCATAATATTAATGCAATAAATTATGCTGAGACTCGAGCGCACAATTTGGACGAGTGGCAAGCGATACGTCAAGTAAAGGTGAATTATAGTACTCAGTGAAGGCTCAATTATCAGATTGTCGCAGGCTGTCAAGAAAACGAAAAGACTCGCAGTTCCTTCTATAGCTTTTACTTCAAAAAGCTTGTTAAAATATGTTTTAAATCAGGCTGGTTGAGTGTTTCTGGATAAGGGGCCGTATAACTGTTGGGTTTCGAAATTGGAAACCAAATGTGAGGGTCATATACCGTGTGGCCCACCTAAGATGTTCCCTTCAATTTTCTCCTAAACCGTTGCAGATACTGATAAGCGGTTTTCACTAAAACTACTATATGCAAGGGGCACATATGGTCATGCATAATATTATTCTATTGCATTTTTTATTGCAGAGATATTGACCCAGCTTTGATTTTTTAAATGGAACCCTATAGATTTTTTAGCTCATCATAACAAGCGTGAAGAGACGCGTTCATAAATATGCATATCGCCATATGTTACATAACAAAAATTTCGAGAAATTACGAGTTTTAAAGACGCACGCCGACTGCTAGTTTCCGTAATCTAACGAGAAATTCCGGGTGATATGCGGCGAGGCCATTCCCTTCCGTTGCGTCGACCCTGCGGTAAATGTAGTGATGCAATGTGCAAAGGAGCTCACGAAAACCCGCGATTTGCTCTTTAAGACTACACCCTATCAATCCTGGAGATAATGTATTCACCCTTAGCCATGTTCTGAGCAAATCTGTACGCCAGAAGGTACTATTTTTTAATTAATGAAATACTACAAGATTTGAGAAAATATTTGCATTATTAACCGTAGAGAAAGCAAGGGAAGATTGGAGAGTGAACATGTTCTGAATTAATAAATGCGTGTGCTGTCAGAAACAAAACGTTTACCGCAGGGTCGACGCAACGGAAAGGAATGGCCTCGCCGCATATCACCGGAATTTCTCGTTCAGATTAGGGAAACTAGCAGTGGGCGTGCGTCTTTAAAACTCGTAATTTCTCAAAATTTTTGTTATGTAACATATGGCGATATGCACATTTATGAACGCGTCTCTTCACGCTTGTTATGATGAGCTAAAAAAATCTATAGGGTTCCATTTAAAAAATCAAAGTTGGGTCCATATCTCTACAATAAAAAATGCAATAGAATAATATTATGCAAGAACATATGTGCCCCTTGCATATAGAAGTTTTAGTGAAAACCGCATCTCAGTATCTGCAACGGTTCAGGAGAAAATTGAAGGGAACATCTTATGTGGGCCACACGGTATAATAATTGTGTTGTATCTACGATGTTATTAACCATAATTATTGTTTTCATTAGTCCAAAAAACATTTTTAAACAATCTTTAAAGCTATCATATTGTATGACTTTGTCAGCTATAAGTAATATAAATATTTCTCAGACCTTCAAAAACAGCTAAAATTACTTCTACCAATTTCTGTAGTTTCGAAATAGAAATGTGTGAATATTGCATATTAATAGCAATTGAAAAAATATATTGTTGAAAATGTTGCTATGATGGTAATGTCTTAAGTTTTTTCCAATTTTTCAAAATCTTGTCATATTGAAATATTGATGAGGGGAGTATTTAAATAATTCAAAATCCAACTGATAGACTTTATAAACTTCTCTTAAAAGTTCTAATGGCACACTGGAATAGTATTTCTCAATTATTCGATAGTCTGTAGTTCCATTGGTGTTCATATTCACAGCTTTGGGGTAATGATCTGCAAGGTGAAGGGAAGTAAGCACTTGTTCGAGTTCGTCACTAAGGAATTCAGTTTTTAGAATGAAATTATAATCTAATAGACATGGTGCACATTGTATAAAATAGGGACGCCAGTGCTCATCAGAAGGATATCTTTTGACAATAGCTTTTAAGAAGTCCACAAAAGAAGGTTCTACTTGTTTTTCTGGATGTCCAAGAGATTGCACGATATGTTTCCCAAACTTTTGATAGTAATATTCCCGATTCTCTCTGTGTTCCAATTTGTCTCTGTAGGCTGACAAGAGTCTTGCAAAAGGATGTCTCACCACCAGCAATCTGTTGCTCCTTCGAACAATCTACCGAGAGAAAAAAACAATATTTGTATAAAAATGGATAGTTTCAGTCCAATATTTGTCTTCTGTACAATTGTGAAAGTACATCTGATTGTCTTGATTTTCTTCTACCAATCTACTTGTGATTGTAAGAAGAAACATTCATATTAAGAAGACCCACGATCTTTGCATGTGCTCCCCAATTGTAGATAAAAGATAGTGATAATTTAGCTTAGTTTACTATTGTATTAGGACACAACCTGCCTGGTGGGTTTTTCCCCGTTTCATTTTCAAGACTAGAACCTTGGACTTCCCGGTCAGAGGCGCTGAAGTGACATAAGCGATGCACTGAGCTACCGCTCCCGGTAACTTATGTTCGATAATTATATTCGGTTAAAATACTCTGAAAACTTGAAGAGCATACCATTGTTTAAACCGGGAGCGGTAGCTCAATGCATCAGTTGATGTCACTGTCAGCGCCTCTGACCGGGAGGTCCTAGATTCGAGTCCTGACACTAGCTTTTCAGTTAGGTCGAGTTCATTCGCTGTCTAGAAGAGAATTCTAGTGGCCGGCTGCTCTGATCTGTTCCAGGTTTCTAAGACAGTAGCTTTTTACCATCTTATCCGGGGTTACCCTTTGTTATCAACTATGAATTCTTTAATTAATATCATGCTCTTTGTTTTGAAAGTATTAATCTTTTCCGCGCAATTTTGAATGAAAAAGTGTGTGTGTGTGTGTGTGTGTGTGTGTGTCTACGGATTGTATTAAATGGACTGTACAAGACACAAATGCAATTTTAATGTATTACTTTGCAAACATTTGCGCTGCCAGAGACATGAGGCTCTTAGCTGTCCGGGTGACGCCCTCGATTCGCATCACTGCCCTCGGCGAGGCGTCACCAGGACGGCCGAGAGCCACAGATGTATTTGTTTTCCCAAAACTTACACGTGTATTATTATTATTATTATTATTATTATTATTATTATTATTATTATTATTATTACAAATGTTGTTATTATTATTATTATTATTATTATTATTGAAAGGTCTCTCACATTGTTAAAATTTACAATATGGCCGTTTTTGTACTTAATTGTATTTGTGGGTAAAAGGGCTTCAACTGTTTGTTGTTTTTTTTTTATCGAATTTCTTGAAAGCTTAAGGGTTTTCTGTGAAAATGAGCTCCAAATTACACATTTTAAGAAACGCTCAAACGCCATTTTCCTGTAAACGGCTCTACGTTTTTGTAAATGTTTGGTACAGTTGGTGCGAAAATACTGAATAACATGATATAAATACCATTTTGACTATTCCTTTGTTGTTGTTTTTTAAAAATAACACAAATGTACTTTTTTAATTGCATTTTAAATTTCCTTAAAAATGTTTTTATACGTTATCGTGTATCAAACAAAATTGTTGAAATTATTTCTTATGATGTTTCTTGAAAAAAACGGAATGTTGGATGAATTGAATGATTATTTAGTTTTTCTGGGCGTCCCGTTGAAATTGGACTCTATGTAATGCACTATCAAATAATGAAATATATTTAATTATTTATGTGCGTTGTATATTTTAACTGTTTTAAAATATCTTACCTTGCTAGCATTTTTTCTTTCCAATTGTTTGAATTCTTTCCTTGTAATTTTATCAATTTGTATTTGCTGCTTTTGCAACTGTAATTCTACTTCCTTAGTCAGAAGTCCTCCCAGAGATGCAAATAGTCTCATAATAGTCGATGATGCAGCTTTGAATGTTGGACACCACGCAACTTTATGCCTTCTGAAAAGAAAGAAAAAAAAAAAAGAAATATTATAGTTAAAAGTTGACCATAGTCCAGCTCCCTTAACAAGTACCATCATCTAGTCAAGAGTGATAATCTTGTCAATAGCTAGATTTTCCAAACGTTCTCATGTATTACTCGGATGACAAGAGCTATTAAAATCGACCTCCCCATTGAAAGAATATTCGGCTTGTCTCTGTCAAAGGGATATGAAATTTCACTCGACACATTTCATTGATAACTCCTGTCACGCATACTACGCACGCACTATAGAGAAAGTGTTGTAATGCGGCAAACAAAACGACGATTTTTAGATAGAAAACCTTTTTGTGGAGCTCTAATACCCAAACTGTGGGTGCTACAACAGCGCCTATTTTCTGGCCTTAGTAACGGTTACGCAAAATTATAATACCACAATTTATGTCCATGCTCACACATTTTAGCAATCGCGTATTATCAATTGTAGCAAATTAGCCGCGAAAACTTAATTCATTTAAAACTAATATAACAAAATTCGACAGTCCAAATCGCTTTCCCAGAAATATCGATCAACAATGAGAAGTTATTCTGAGGATTTAAATACAGATAAATTTATTTAAACTGCAATTGGCTGTAAACCGGTGGCAGTTAATTACATAATTAAGATAATAAATGTCATGCAAATAATATAATAATGGTAATAATAATGCTAGAATGATAATAATAACCATAACAGTAATAATAATATAAAAAAATAATATAAAAATATTCTTAAAACATTAAACTTCATGAAAAAGTAAAACGTCTGTCACCTAAATCCGCACTGAGTGTTTATACACAAAGAACGCACTGCACTATCCTTCACTTCACTTCACTATAGCACTAAAAACATTTGCTTCATTATTTCACTGCACGACACCTCATTTCACTGTATAACTTAATATTCTTAGTTAACTACCCCATAAACTTAAAAATACCCTAAATTAATTTCCTAAATTGTTGAACACTTCGAGGAAAGGGTTCAAAGGTTTTTGCAGACAATCTATTCCAGTCCCTTATTGTTCGATTTGTGAAAGAAAGTTTCGCGACATCCGTTCTCTGCGATCTTAAATTTATTTTCTGCCTGTGATCCCCTCTACTGATGTACGTAGGAATATTTAGCCGCCGTTTAATTTCTTTCCAAACCGGATGCCCGCTATAAGCTTTATACTCGTACAACGCGCAAAGTCAGGACAGGAAGCACAGGAAGAGAACTCTTGCCCAATTCGTCTCGTCATACGCAGTTTCAACTGTTTTTTGACGTAAAATAAAAATAAATAAATTCGTACTTTCTGTTTCCTATCTCGCAGAAACTCGCTAATCCACGTCACCACCCTGGGATCGATGCCTGAATTCATTAATTTCTGAACTAGTCGATCGTGTGAAACAACATCGAACGCTTTGTCAAAATCTATAACTACTGCGTCTATTCTCTCGCCCGCAATTTTCGGAATTTTCGAAAAATCAGAGATTTCAACTCAAACGAGACCTGCACTGTTCTCTTAAGCGTTCTTTATGCTATCCAGGGTCAAAATGTTATAAAATAATTTGGTGGCTTTTATTGAGAAAAGAAAAGTTTTTAAAAAACTTCGTATATCTTACGAGCAAGGCGACAAACGAAACTAATTTTACATACTACATTATACAGCACTGTATTTGACACATATTTATAGCACTCACTTCTACGTAATCATTACATGATAATAACATTAACCTCGAGAGGTTTGATGTAACACATTGAAAATCAACAAGCTACATGACTCCTGTGGAGCGACTCCGACATCATAGAATTTTGACATAATTTGACATTGTTTTTTGAAGTAGGGCGTGCGAAATACGTAATATGTCCCTTAATCCACGGCACTGCTAACGCCATGGAGCGCCCAACTATGCGAGGAATTAATTGAGTTAAAATTATAATATTTCTTCAATATATTAGAATGTTTTTGGCCTTTGATTTTAAAGACATTTTTCATTGTAATTGCTTTATATTAATATATGATACATACAGCGCAACGATTCGGAAAGTTGCGCTGTATGTATCATGCAATATATTAATATAAAGCAATTGCAATGAAAAATGTGCTGTCTTTAAAATCAAAGACCAAAAATATAATCCAATAATTAATTGAATTCTATAGCCGGCACCGGAAAAAATGTATCAACACTGTCCTTAAAGAACAGATTTCTTTAAAGAAAAATCTCGATCTTCAATATTTTAGTTGTAGGAAGACGGCGAAAATAATTGAACTCTTAAGCGGCCTTTACCCTATCCGACAACATTTAATAAAACAATTTGGACGTCCCAGGAGCTTCATGTAAAGTATCCCCCAAAATTAAACTTATCTTTGTAAATGATTTATGGCGAAATATAACGTCAAAAATTCGACTCTTCGCCGACGACTGTATATTATATAGGGAAATTGCAGATCAGCACGATATGTTTCAACTACAGGATGATTTAAATAAAATTTACGATTGGGCAATAGCTAATCAAATGACTATAAATGGAAAGAAAAGTAAAGCGATCACATTTTGTAGGGCCAGAGCATTTCATACAATACCTTATCAGCTAGGTAATGACGTAGTTCCGAGAGTCTCGAGCTGTAAATACCTTGGCATTCTCCTGGATTGTAAATTGGGATGGGAGAAACAAACGAACTATGTAGTGGGTAAAGCTTGGAGGTCTTTGCATTTCGTCATGAGAAATCTTAAAAAATGTAATACGAAAGCAAAGGAAATCGCGTATACCTCGCTTGTTAGGCCGGTAATAGAATACAGAGCTAGTTGTTGGGATCCGTACAGAATAGGACTTAAAAAGAGCTTAGAGAGGATACAAAACAGAGCGGCAAAATATACATTTCGGAAGAACACACCTGCGCATTGGGAATCATTAGAACGCCGGAGGAAGAGGGCACGACTTTGCGCGCTGTATAAATCTTATGTTGGTTGCTCCGCATGGCAGGAAATACGGGAAGGCTAGATAAACCAGATTATTTAAATAGATTTGATCACAAATATAAAATTAGAACAAGAATACAAAGAACGGACGTAGGAAATTCGCCTTTGTAAACAGAACTATAGTAGATTGGAACGATTTGCCTGCGGCAGTTTTTGAGCCCTTTCCTTGCTCAGCGCGAGGTTTTAGAAAAAAAATATAGGAAATTAGTCAATAGGGTGAAAACGTATAGTGAAGTGAAGTGAAAGGTGCGATTATGCGTAGTCTACAGTAAAAAGTAATGAACAATTAATATTTAGATAAAGTTATATGCAGTGCAGTGAAGTGAAGTGATTTCATTTGAAGTGATGTGAGGGTTCCTTCGTCTATGTATACATGCGTATATGTTTGTATGTATGTATATTTGTGTAATATGTAAGTTTATTCATTTATATGTTAGTGTATATGCATTTTAATGTTTAGTATAGTAATATGTAGGTTTATTCATTTATATGTTAGTGTATATGCATTTTAATGTTTAGTATAGGAATTTAAATGCCATCTGCATATATAGGAAATGACAAAGTCAATTTGTTTGTTTATATTTATTTTTTATATATTATTATGTTATTTGTAATTGTTATTTTGCATTCTGCCACCGGGCATCATCTGCCCAATTGTAGAATAAATTTCTATCTATCGTAGCGTCATAGACTTGACTCCCTGCTCCAGAGAGACAAGTTGCAAGGTATGGGAATGAGGGAGCCAAAAATAGGCTCCCGAACGAAGGCCAACCCTTCAGGGAAAGTCCAAAAGGGGAGAGGGCTTGGAGGTGCCGGGTGCAAATTGCAACGGAAAAAGCAGGCGCCTCAAGACGAGTGCGTGGGGGAAAGATGACGCAGGAAGTCATGTGACTCGAGCATATATAAGGGTGGTGGCAAAAAGCCTGGGTTGGGTAACGTTCTGGTTTCCTCGCGGCACAACACCGCAAAACTTGTCGCAAAACTGGCGCGGAAGTGCTGTAGGCACGTGTAGGTGTTCGAGTCTCGAGCACTGTGAAGTATGCTTGATACTTCGGGGCAGATTGTCTGCCGAGGCACACCAGGTGCCATTTGCGATTGCCGAGTTGGCTAAACGCAGGCGCGGCCGCAAGGCGCGTGTTGGGAGAGGGGGGCTGCTGCAGGTAGCTCCGACAAACACCTTAGAGTGAGGTCTGTGAATAGTGTACATAATTTATTGTAAATAAATTGTAAATACCCACTCGTGTCTGTTCCTTTGTGGTGTAGATCCCTACTCACGACGTTACACTATCTATCTATCTATCTGTCTATCGGTTTCAAATTCATGGGCCCTCGACATCAGCCAGATCGATTGGGGAATATCAATTTTGGAGAAAAACGTCTGAACAGTTTAGGCGCTAGGGTTGACCACAGACGGACGGACAGACAAACAGTCGTTTTGGCGCCAATCGATTTTTTGTTATCAAGGACCCGCAAAACATGGATTCTGACTACACAATGTATTAGAGGAAGCAATTTACTAATTAGGAACAAGATTTATCCACTTTTTCGTTACTAGGACCGAACAATAAGAGTTTTTCTGTCGGAAATTCGCCATTTACCCCGCAGCATTATAATTATTTCTGTACAAGCCAGGGGGGTCCAACTTGCAAGGCCTCAAAGGCCACAACTAAAACCTTTAGTTTGGTTGTGGGACATATTTTCATTACTCGAGTGATCCACACGTGACTGCCCGTATTGTTGTTCACTTCGCTCGGCTGCTCTGAAACGGGAGGGGGGGAGGAACCATGCGTGATACTCCTATCAGTCCGTACTACGGCGGTGGTCCCAGAAGTACCCGACCCAACAAAGAAAAAACAAACATTTTGGAAAAAAATATGTTTATTTTTCAACATAATCTCCTTTTAGCTCTATACACTTTTCCCAGCGATGTTCAATAAGTTCGATACCCTTTTTTAAAAAATAAGAACTGTCTTGCTCCTCAAAATAGCCATTAACTACTGACATCACTTCATTGTTGGAAAATCTTTGACCACTGAGCCATTTTTTCAAGTTTGGGAACAGAAAATAATCAGAGGGGGCTAAATCTGGCGAATAGGGTGCATGAGGTAGCAATTCAAATTTTAATTCATTAATTTTGGCCATTGCAATAACGGATTTGTGAGCTGGTGCATTGTCCTGATGAAACAACACTTTCTTCTTAGCCAAGTGTGGTCGTTTTTGCTTGATTTATTCGCTCAAACGTTGCAATAAGTTCGCATAATACTCGCCGTTGATAGTTTTTCCTTTTTCAAGATAGTCAATGAAAATTATCCCACGCGCATCCCAAAAAACCGACGCCATGACCTTGCCTGCAGATGGAACGGTCTTCGCCTTCTTTGGTGCGCGTTCTCCCTTTTCAGTCCATTGTTTTGATTGTTGTTTTCTCTGGGGTGAAGTGGTGGACCCATGTTTCATCCATGGTTATGAAACGGCGCGAAAATTCTGCTTTGTCGCGGTGAAACTTCGCTAAACACTCAATTGAAACATCTTCACGACACTTCATTTCATTCACGACATTTTTGCTCGAGTGTGAGCAAACGCGGCACCCATCTTGCACACAGCTTTCTCGTGTCTAAATTTTCAGATAATATGCGATGTACCGCACTTTTCGAAATGCCTACTATGTCTGCTAGCTCGCGCCCGCTTTGTGGTTTTCTTTACCATTTCTGGAGAAGTCACCTCATTTGGTCGACCACTGCGATGCTCGTCGTGGCAGCTCGTACGGCCTCGTTTCAACTCTGCAACCCAATATTTTACTGTAGTAAACGAAGGCGCAGACTCACCCAGAGTAGAATCTAATTCAGTTTTTATACTGGTTGGGCTGAGGCCTTTCAAATTAAAGTATTGGATCACATAACGATGACCAATTTTCTCCATTTTTACAAATTCACTCACAACTTTCACTATTGATTGTTGCCAAACAAATACTAAACAACGTAGCGTCTTCAAACTTGAAACATATGCTTCATAGATGGTATACTTTCTAATACAGTGATATTTTTCGAAAAACTACCGCGATTTCTAGGTCAGGCAGGGTACTTCTGGGACCACCCTCGTATGCACAACGCAGTAAAACACGTTGAGATGATTTTGAATTTATGAATTTACTACAAAAAATCATTCTTTAAATCTAAACGCATCCTATTTTCGCATTAAAGGGGATATTTACTCCGGGAGGGCGAATGCGACAGGCGCCCAATGTTCTTGCCCGGCAGGATGAAAGGGACCTTCAATTTCGACTGTTAACCTTTTGCGGGCCACAATAAATGGTACTGTGGGTCGCCAGTTGGACAACCTTGGTATTATATGAAAAAGTAAATATTGAGCCGGTTTGAAATTTAAAAAAAAAAAAATTCAAAAAATGGACATGATTTCACTAACCAAACTTTTCCTATTTTCAAAAACATTATATTTTATGTAACATAATTTAAAGGTCTAATTTTAGAAAATTCTTCATTTCAATAATGAGTTATAAAAGTAGGTCAAAAAATTTGGAACTTTTCAATTTTTCGAAAATTTGGTAAAATCGGACCATTGTCATTGCTAACACTACAAGCACTTGTATTTCTGTGAAAATCGTGGCATCGATTTGATTACAATACTTTCTCTGTAATCGTACTACGTATATGGGAAAGAAACAAGGATACATATTCTTCTATTTTCCATGGTGTAACTAACATGCATATGCATTTTATTAACATATGTATGTCGTTTTATCATTTGTTATTTTTTCACTTTACCTGTCTATGTAAAGCCTGAGGAGAACTTTGTTGTACTCTGAATGTTGTACATACTTAGGAGTATTTAATGGTTTTCTGGCACAAATATTTTGTATTACAGCTCTTCTTATCTTCAATTCTTCTTTGAAATCAGAGTATTTTGTTGGAGGTTTAGGTAGAGTGTGATTGTCTGTTGTGATTTCGAACTGCACGTTAGAAGTCACCTGCAAGTTGTGACAAATTATCACTGTAAAAAACGTTTAGAAACGTTTAGAACCTTCGATACCTGAAGCTCATACATTGTTGAGGGAAGGGAATGATTTTACTTTTCCAGAGCTACAATTTTTTTATGTGTCGGCAATAACTTCGAAAGTTTTGTTTGTAGAACTTCGTTTTATTTTCTTGTTTCTCAAGATTAAAGCATTACTTATTGGGCATTGGCCACCATTTGTAAGTTCAAGGCATTTGTAAAGGATTTGTGTCTCCATGCTCTCATATTGTGCCTTCCTTCAAACCTCCCCTGCTCCCATGGTGCAAAGTATGCCGTAGCCGCAGATATCGAAGACGAAGTAAGTTAGAAGAGGCACCCCCCAGATGAAGGTACTATGGTTTAATCAAAACTTCATTGAATCCATAGAGTTCTTTAATTTCAGATTAATAATATTAACTTAAGTGGATCAAAAAGAAGAACTGGTCGTATTCTGGTCGTATAACTAATGGGTCCCAAGGTGCTGGAGGATTATTTGCCCAGCGTCTTTAGGACTAAAGTTCTCAATAAGTCCTATAAACTTACCATTTACTAACAATGAATCTTTGTCACCAATTACACCAATCTCAGTACACAAAGAGCTAAGCGTCTAACATTTGGTTCCGAATTTAAGCCAACAAACCACGTATTCCGGAGGTTATGACCTCATTTGAAAACTGAGAGGGAGTTATTCAATTTAGGTCCCAATCCTCTGCTACCTGCCGATTTCACCAAGCTAGGTAAGGTACGTATTCATTGAAGAGGATTCCAAACCTTTATCTGACAACTGATTTCTGCATGTTTTCCTTCTTTTCACGAGAGAAAAGAAAAGAGTTACACTGTGTGTGTGTGTGTGTGTAGTGTGTGTGTGTAGTGTGTGTAGTGTTGATCCACACACATTTATTTAAATGAAAGTATTTAATGCTGCGGCTAAAAGTACACTTCGACAGAGAAAAAAAGACGTTTTGTGACTCTTTGATACAGTAAAAGGGGAATTTTCTGCTCCTATATGTAGTAAATTACATTCTCTAATCCGTAGTGTAGTCAGAATCCGCGTTTTGTAATTAATAATACCGAAATACCTAAATACTGAAGAAGCGTGCGTGTTTTCTAAAAACGTCCGCCCGCCCGCGAACAACGCCAGCGCCCATAGTATTCCTAAGGTTTTTCCAAAATAAATATTTCCCGGCTGATGTGGCCCGCTTTTGAATTTCCACTGTTACCCCTCAATTTTCGAAAAAATGCAAAAGTTTGACATTTTTTGAACCCCCTCGTGCAACTGCATTAAAGATAGAATTTAACCTACTGTATTTGTCATATTGTAACTTATTGAAACATACTTTGTAAAGACTTACCATACAGAAATACTTTGTAAATATATGTGACTCTGTATTACAACCTGGTCCTCAAGACCTAGTTGTTTATGCGACCTTTATAAATAAATTATATTAAAAAAATTTTTTTAAATTTCTTTCTTGAAATTTGTTCTCCATAATTAGTTGTTTATTCAATTACATGTACATTTTTTGAAAATATTAGTAGTTTCTGCGAAAGTTTGAGCGAAATAAGGGCAGTATTTTAAGAGCAGATTTTCTAAGAAATGGCACCAATTTTTACCTTTAAATATTTGTACAGATGTTTATAAACGCACTAAATAGCATGATGTAAACATCATTTTGATGTATTTTGATTTTTCAAAAATTTCACGAATGTTTTTTTTTAATATATCTCATGTAAAAATTTACGTTAGAGCTGTATTTCATTGTTTAATCATTGATTAACACTGATGCATAAAAATATCTCTAATGATGGTTTTTCAAAAATCCAGAGGTTTTTGAGTATATGGGAATTGAAAATTGCATATTTTCGAAAACGTTCGAACCAAATCTTGTTCGTGTGAATAGTAATTTACTTACTCTAATACGTTGTGTGGTTAGAATCCATGTTTTGTGGGTCCTTGATACTGAAAAATCGCAAAACGTGTCTCTCCATGCCTCAGTCAGTCCGTTTTTCCATCTGTCTGTTACTACCGCCAAAACCGTTGAAATGTTCTCTATATTTGATTTTCCTCGATCGATTTAAAGGGACTCGAGGCCCACTGAGTTTTGAAACAGATATTTTGATTTTTTTTCGGTGGGGAGGTACTTTACATTAAGCTTCAACATCTTCAAAATTTTCTTAAAATGGATCCAAAAATGGATTCTTTCAAAAAGCTACATCCTCAGATAATGTAAAGGGCGCTTATATGAATGGTGCAATTTCATTGAAATCCTTGATTTATCGAAAATTTGTAAAAGTTCAGTTCTTTTGCGTCTTCCTACAACTACAATATGGAAGATATAGATTTCTTTCCTTAATGAAACCTGTTCTTTAAAGACAGGTCTTGAAATAAAGTTTCGAAAATTAGTGGTCACGCAATTTTTTAAATTTTAGTTTTATTTATTTATTTTCAGAAACTGCTTCACAATTTTTCTGTATTTTTTCTTGTTATATGTATCAAATGACCGTATAACCTGTTGTTGGCGAAAACCCTATTTTCGAAAGTTGCAAAAAGTTACAATTACAAATATTCAGTATTGAAGAGCGGGATTTTTGCCATAAATGAAATCTGCTCTACAAATTCAGATCTTTAAAAATGATATAAAAATCAGATTCAATATTTTTGAAAAAAACAACAACAACAAAAAACAAAAAGAGTTTTTCACATAATTTTTCTTGAAGTTGGGCGTAACCATAAAGATAGTCCCAATTCAAGTGAACAGCAAACAATGGCGATTTTTTTTTCATAGAAAACGCGTATTGTGAAGCCTTAAACAGAAAAGTGGATAAATCTTGTTCCAATTTATAGTACTCGAAATTTATTTCCTGTAATACGTTGGGTGGTCAGAATCGACATTTTGTAGGTCCTTGATACCCGAAAATTGAATTACGGCAAAACGTCTAGCAGCCCGTCTTATTCGTTAACAATACTTGTGGCTCAACGGTAAGTAGAATTTTCACCAAAAACTAACATTCCTCTATCGATCTGACTGATATTGCGGCCCCTTCAATTTGAAACATATTTTGATTTTGGGGGTACAACCTGCGAAACTCGCCCTTCTGCAAGTGCAAGTTTGAAACTGAAATGCATATGTTGGATTGTGATGTGACGGAATTAATCTTACAAGTTGGCCCATGAACTAACGTTTTTTATGAATTCGTTTTCCAGAACGTAAGTTCCGGATTACTTCACAGTAAATGAGATTTTAGATTTAGTCAGTACTTTAGTAAACATTATGTAAAATCATTACGTGCTACCTAAATCTACCTTCAGATTCGTAATGAGGAGACAAAAATATATTAAAATCGCCTCTGAACTAAATACTTTGACAAACAATTATAACTGTAATGCATTATAACAATTGTAACACTGTAAATTAAGATGGACGATGTCGTTTATAAAAATGGTTCGTTAAGTAAATGTTAAATGGAGGTTTACGGTTCATTTAAGAATATTTCATTCGTTGACCGTCACTCAGATTTTCATTAGTATCTCAGCATGAATACTATTTTTTCTTGCAGGGATCTCTCGCCTACAGTTGCATCTTGCTTCTGCAACGCCTATCTCCTGTGGGAAACTTTCTCGATCAACTGGAGGGGGTCTCGGTATAATAGCTAGCGCAAATGCCTTCCACTGCTGGGCTCGGGTTCGTATCCCGGCCCATCCTTTTGGGAGGACAAAACGAGTTCGCGGCATGATTTCTCGGCGTTCTCCAGTGTCTCCTGCCTCCCATTCTACCTTTGCTCCATCAATCCTGCCATCTTTATCGCTAACGTTTCATTAGAACACTGGTGCCGCGAAGACTGCTGTAGTTTGAAGGCTCGCAAACGCCAATGAATGAATAAATCGTTAAAGGGAATGGGCCTTGGAACAATGCGTCGAAAATGAGGACGAGGTAGGAAATGAAAGTACGGGACTCGTTGCCCATAATTTAAAGAGCACTAAAAATATGCAAAGAAAACCAACATTTGAGTGTTTTTCCCCTCGAAAATCCGTTCTAGTACGCTCTGAAGTAATTTTGGATATTGGTTTCGCAACCTAAAGCGTGAGGTACTAACTCGTTTCCGAGGGTAAAACGATCACGTTGGACACGGTATTGTGAATTAAATTTGGTGTTGTTGTGAGATTGACAATTGGAACATCGTGTGATGAAATGATTTAGTCCGCCTGTATCGGCGAGGCAAATGGACTTGAAAAATTAGGGAAGGTTGAGTTGATTTCTTAAATTATAAGAAGTGTTCGTGGGGGATATCTTCCTGAAGGGCGATCACTTCTCTAAAAGTAAAACACAACCCCACTTACTTATGTTGTGAGGGCAATGGCCTGACGATGACTTGAGAGGAGTGCACTCAAGTATAGTGATCGCATAACCAGAGATGTATTCAAATTTGGTTTTGAGACGTGAGTGGGCATTAGAGTACGTTTGGGTAGCAGAGGCACGAAACGGCTGCGATTCAACAGACATCCAGACTCCGGGATGAAATGGGGAGGGGGCATTGATTCCCGTCATGATATTTTATGGAATAATTCACAATAGACTTGAGCGTAAACTCGTGGGAAATAATTCAGTTTCCAACCTCTAAGCTTTCGTGTTTATTAACTGCATTCTTTGTCATACTAACGAGGCATGAAGCCCAGCAAGTGTTTAAGGGTTTAAAAATTACTTTTCTTGCAATTCACACACAACCAACATTCTTAAACACTTTGAGAACAAAATTTGCACTTTATTACTGGCATCGTTCATGATACGCTCCACACGACTTTCCTACTCATCCATCACGAACTGTTTACTCAGCTGTCCGCTAATGTAAATTACCAACATCGCATAGTACTCTATCGTGATTCTCACGTAATGAATTCTTGTCATTCCGCCATGTCAATGGTGTATCCTCTCATATCGACAGATGGCTGTCTTCATATTTATTATGAATAATGTGATCTACATTACAATTACATTGTTATGGCATCGTGTCAATAATAACGTTTTCATTGTGGATTAATATGAATATTGGGCAAAGGTAAAAATATAATTTCCTATAATCTAATCTCTGGAGAGTGCCTGCATCTTTCTATAGGTACTTAAAATGTTAAATGCAAATGTACTTACATTCTTTTGCGAAGTCATCGAATCCAGAAATAAAATTGTGAATAAACATGAAATAATACAACATAATTTGACGAATTTCTTGTTGTTCTGATGAATCATTTTCTCCGCTGAAAAAGTACAAATTCATTTGAATTAATATAGATATATTTGCATTTGTGGCAGCAATAAAATAAATACCGTGAGCACTCTATTGTTTATTCCTCTGGTGCTTTGCGAAGTAAGATTCACTTAAATACTTGCGACAAGAATGTGCGATTCGGAGTCGATTCTAACACTAAGAAGATCAATTTTTTCATTCCACCATGGATTTTTTAAACCAAAAAGGTACAATTTTGAATCGATTCTGTAAGCTTTGTATCGAATTGTTCATAATGACTCCTTACATAATATACTTTGGTATTTTCAAATGCGTAAACGGGACACTCTTAACGTTTAAATACCAGCGTTAACGGGTTGTATGTGCGTAACGGAGGGCAAGCAACTGCGTGTAACAGACTGCTACACTAATCGTATCATTCCTCATGAAGTTTCTGCATATATGTAAACTCCCAAAATCGCTTAAAATTTAACCAAAAATGTTTTTATGTATTCGTTATTGTAAAAAAACAAAATATTTATTTCTAAAAAATGTTTTGTTTAACTTCTTTCTAAATTTTGATGAATCAATTCTTGAAGAATCGATTTTTTCGTAAGCGATCCAAGATCAATTCAGGAATCGCTTTTTTAATGAAGCTTCTGTTTGTAAGTAGTGTCTAATTTTCACTGTTGTGCAATAGTTACGAAATGTTGAGCGTTTTGAACTTGCCATAACTTTTCTCCATTGCGCATCACAGGGAGTTTTCTTTTACGATATGTCATTGTGAATAAATAGTTATAATTTTGGAATCTGAAAAACATCCTACGCAGTTTCCTACCTGCTCGGTGCAGAAACTCGAATTGTGAAGCAAAGCAATGCCCTTGACATTATACATTACATATTACACATGGGGAGACATTCTACTAGACATGCTCTTTGGAATCTCAACCAAAGCAGCAATTAACGGTGTGTAGTGTACCCTTTTGAAACGCACCCGCGTCGATAGAAAGTGTTTCCTGAGCCGACTGATGCACCAATTACCCAGGGAACACAATTGTACTCGCAGTGAATGCATGCCGCATCTCAAGTTAAACTAGTAGTACTACATCAGCACGAACTTTCTTGCATTCTTTTTAACTTTTGCTATTCTCAAAAAGTCAGTTAGACGAAAATGAGAACGAAGCATTCTAGGGTCTTAAAAATGAAAATTTTGAGGCTGAAGGCCTCAAAGAAACGTTCCTCACATCATAATCTACAGGATGAGATCTTCTTGAACATTCCATTACGTTTGTGCAGGTCCGGCGCTCCTCGATATTACCCCACCTGCTCAGACACGCTGAATCTGTAACTGAATGTGAAATTAAAATAATTACTTTGTATTCTCCGCGATTGAATTACACAGGCGTACCTCTCTGCTCGGTAATAAAGTTAAATAAGAATTGTTTTCATTGACAAGGGTATGTTGTATTGTTATCAATTATACGGAGTCATGTAGAACAAGTGACGGAGGATAAGAGGGTCTTGAAGAAAAAGTTATGTTACAGGATTAATATAGGAATGGAAAATAGGGAAGAGGGTGGGTACATGCGAGCGTTCTGGCACGGGTACGCTAGTTTTCATTTAATACAAATGTCAATGAACGAGCATATTGTAAGAGATGACATGAACCGGGAAATTAAACACTTAAATTTAATAATGGTAACAATATCATTCCTACGAAATAAATATCAGTATATGATTGCTGTGATTGCAATAGCGGTCTTAAAAGAGAAAGAGCGTGCACTTGTTTATGGAATTACATTCTCAGTCCCATTGTATCGCGATTCCTGAACCGGATAAAACCAGTGTGGTACGGGTCAACGGCAGACCCCAAAATAAATTGCAAAATAATTGAAGGACAAAATTTTGTATTTAGGAAAAAATGGTTCAAATATTCCACAATTTACTTCATACACCGTCTTCAAGTTAGTGTTAAAATATTTTTAGTTTTGGAGGTGTGGCGTATACGTATACGTGTACGTTTGTGCTTGCAGTCGGGGTACAGATGGCAATAACCTTTTCTGAAGACCTGCTTTAATATTCCGTTTGTTGCTCCGACTGCACAATGCCACGTGTTTGTAGGCAGAGGCCTCACTCTAAGAGAACAATGCGATTACGCTTGGCGACGGTTCGAATTGTTTTGTAAAACATTCTATGTGCGTTGAAAGATGAAACACTCGGGGTTAAGAAAGATTCTAAAAATAAAAATCATAAACGATGAAACAGCAACTCCTTAAACAAAGGTACAGAAACAAATACTGAAGGGTCCATCGTTGACTTTTTCCTGGATTTTTGTAAGCGAATGTTAATCTTATTGTTGCATTCAAATATGTAAAATGTCGCTTGATAATTGAGAAATTTCATCTGCTCCAGGGCGCAGTATTATTAAAATCCAAAAGAAGCAAGATCAGCGCTGTATTTTACATGTAGTTCGGCTAGCAATGGCACAAAAATATTATTGTTAAATTGGATGTGTTTTTGTGAAAAGGAAACTCGCGAATCGTCTCCTCACCATGAAACGCACTAGTGACGATACAGCAATTGGTGGAGACCTGCCCCAATCCAAAATAGCGCGCGCTGTCTTACCTCGATGCCCCTGTGGCTGCGCGGCCGTGTGGCTCGGCTCGTGGGCGCGGAGGCACTGCGCTGCTGCGCCCCTGCTGCTATCTGCGCTGCGCCCCTGCCCGCCCGCCGGCCCCGCGCAGCGCGCATAGCAAAAAACAGGCGTTTCAAAACAGCTATTTGTTCATGAACGTCAATTCTAGGTATTTTAAATTTCTAAAAGCTAAAAGAAATAATATTGTTTCAAAAAAGCAGCCATAAGATCACATCAACGTTAGATGTTTCGTCAGAGGAAATTATTCATTCTCTCTAGAAGTGAAAATACGTCTGTAATTGTTTATAACATTTTCCTAATAAAGTTTATACTTCCATGATTAATATGTGATTTTGTTTACCCTCCTGAATATACACTTCTGTCGATCATAATCCGCTAAAACAATGCGTTCTAGGCCCTTAAAATTAGTTTTTCCTGTTCCTTACTGGACCCGAGTTATGTTTATGCCGTAATTTACAAAATGAGACCATTTTTGACATTCTGTTTCATTTTCTGTAGGATACAGCATTCCGTGTTGCGGGTGGTCAGAAATGTTCGAAGTTAGGTTCCGCAATGAAGCTATTTTAACTTTTAAATGAAAATTGTTGCAGTTCGGCTCTTCGGGTTACTATAGCTATTCAAGCCAATCAGAATGTCGAGTTTCATCCGCCACGAGAGCCACCGCACTGTCCGTAGCCGTGAGGTTTTGGTACTTAGCTATTTAAAAAAAAAAATTAGAATTCATTTCTGAATTTCAATTATGGTATCCATTTCAATTTATGAAGGAACTCGGGGTGAATGTACGAAGAAACTTGCGAGAAATATGCGGGACAGAAGATGCCCGAGTTATGTTTCTTAAACATTCTTCAAAAATATATCTTTTTGAACTTTGTGTTCATTTGATCTTCCTATTTTGGGGTTTAGTTCTTCTAGGTACCGCCACTACACAGCATGAGGTCAGAAACGCGTAGCATCTGGAAATTTAGCTAAATTAAATGAACTATTTGAAATCCAATATAATTTTATTTCAACACTTAGCAATATTGAAAATGCCCGCCCACGCACAATAATGGTCGTATAATGTTGTAACGCACCGTTCAAGAGCTGGGGCCATTTAACATTTATTGCAGTATGCTGCTATTTTCAGGTTTGAAACAACGATTTACAAAATTCACTATGGTCGCACGGGTTCTAATAGTTGTCTTAATAAACTGTAATAAACCTTTTGTCTATAATAAACTTTTTTCTTCCTAGGACTTTTTCCAGCTTTAGGGAAATGGCGATATCCGCGCCCGGTCCCTCGTGTGGACACATCTTAACCTTTACTCTACACACACACACACACACACACACACATACACACACTCACGCACACGCACGTGCGCGCACACACACACACACACAGAGGCGGGCTGATAAGGCCTTCCGTGACAACACACATACACGAAAGACAAGGGACAAACAACCGTGCCCACTCGAACCCTCACCCTTCGGACCGAGGCGCTGAGTCGGCGCCCGCTCTAGCCACCTCGGCCATCCAGGGCGGCTCTATAATAAATTGTGTATTAAAACAAAAGATCCCGTTCGTACGAATGAGGTTATTGCTCATAAGCACAAGCTAAACGAAAGCTTGTTATTTCTTGTCATTTTTGTGTGAAAAGGTAAGTGGCCAAAAAGTGACTTAAATCTTTATGACCATGCACCAAAGATACCATACATTAAGATTTCATCTTTTCAAGATGAAATATTGACTTTATATTTCGATGATTCCCATACAAATACATTTCTAAATTAAAATAACATTTAAGTATTAACATGATATGTTTTAAAAAGTGTAAAAGAGTTACAGAAATGCCCCAATTAGCTTTTGCATGCTGCTTGCTTTCGGTTACGGAATTGATGGTTTGTAAGTTAATGCTCAGTCTATCGATTTTCGTTCGAAACTTTGTCACACTTACTGAATAGTAGTGGAACATGGCTGAGGAGATTCTTCGTTCCACGAAGGCTGTTAAAAGGGAATGAATGAAACTATGTGTATATTAATTCCCTGGGTTAAGTACGAGGCCAGCGGGCGGGAGTGTCGTGTGGTTATGGAGGGGGAAGGTCAAGAGAACGCGATCTCAGAAACCCGTCTGTGGGATGCTCTGGAACAGTGCCGGAAGACGAGGCCCTAGTAGATAAGGGAGTAGCGCGACCTGTACGTCTGCCGCCATTTATTATCCTCTGGCCCGACAGCCCCGTCAGGCAGCACACATTATTCGAGGAGAAATGATGACAATTCAAGGGGTCATGAAGAGTTTGGAGTAGTTTGATCTTGCGTTTGGTTCTCGACGAGCAGTGGGGAGGGGAGCCACCTGGCGGTTGGATGAAAAGGGCAGAAGCGAAGGCACTGTGCCGGACCTTAACAATCAAAGGATTTGTCAAGCGAAGAACAAGGTGGAAAATAAATTAGGTAATTTCCGTAGGTAAATGATTCTTTAAAATATAAATATCTTTTACGAGTATATATGTAATATATAAATTTTATTAAGAAGTATCTTCATATTTAATGTATTAAGTTGATAAGATACAGGCACATGCAGTGTTTGGAAATATTAATCGCTGATAATAATTATTTGAAAATATAAACTTTATTTACTTTCCTAAGTATACAAATACTGATTTTCAAATGAATGTGCCCCACAACTTATTCTTTTTAAACTTAACTAATACCGTATTCAAATAAACTTACAAAACAGTTGCCTTTTAATGTTTATATAGTACATATATTATATATTTATATGCATACAAAACGATTAATAGAGCAATTGCACAAGTGGAAGTGATCACAAATTAGACTGAGTTTGTGGAGTTTAAATCTCTTCAAAAATGATGGGAGAAAAATATGGAAGTGTTTAGCAAATTCGGGGAAGGATCAAATGGAATTGTAGAAGATTTTGCGGCAAGTTTTTCGGAACTAATTGACAATGAACTTATATTAGGATTACAGAATAACCCACAGGTAATCTTTGTGCATATTAGCAAAAGTAAAAATGTAGCTGTAATAAACCCTATACGCATCATCAATGCCTTCCAAATATTTTTTTACGGTGATTATAATTTTAAAATTGAAATATTACCAGTTCATATCCGTATATGGAGGTAACAAACAAGGCCATTAAATGTTGGGAATTTTTGAAGGGGATATAACATTATCAGCTTCTACGATTCATTGGTAAGCCCAATACCAGATACATAGTTGAACGAAGCTACGCATGAAAGACAATTTTCAACACAAGAAAATACTTTTTAAAACAGTGTACAACGTCGTCGACGCCACATTCAACTAGTGGATATTAATTGCGTGAGGGATTTACGTGTCCTGTGTGTGCCGTCTGAGGTTGGCAAAGAGGAAGGAGTTGTTAGATAGTTTTGATTGGAAGTGTAGTAAGAAAGAGGCCATTTATTCGCATGTTCTGTCCCGAAAGGGCACGTGGTTCGCGAGAAGAAAAATAAATATGAAAAGTTCTTGCCTTCCATTTGAGGCGTCTTCCAATTATTCGAAACCCGAAGAAATTGAACTTTATATATTTAATTCATTTGTTTTAGAGCGGTTTCACAATTTTATTTGGAGGACCTAAGAGATTCTCCTACTTCCTCGCATTCCCTCTCCCTCCTACTCTGCTCTCACTCGTCCCTACCTCCTCACCCTTCCTCCACTCGCTTCTCTAGGGTGTAACGTGCTCTTTGACCTATTGTTGAATGGATGTTCATATTTTATCGCAGAGTTTGTTTTCTCTTTCTCGTCATTCTACATACTTACGGAGTAAAGAGAATACAATTTTCAGTAGAAACAGAATGAAGAAACAGTATAAATGAATCTACCATATTATCCAGTAATCTTTTTTTTTTTTTTTTAAATGAAATGTTCTAAAAAAATCAGTTCTTTAAATTAAGTCATGAATATTTTAAAAAAATATGCGTGAGTAGTTTAGTGATATTTTGCATTTTCTAATTTGTAAATTCAAATTTCCCGCACTCCTTTTGCTAGAATCGTTCAGAAGTTATCGCGTTGCAAGGCTTCAATGTAACGCTGCGCCCAAAGCAGGTTGAAATTCTCAGAGTAAGTTCTCATTGTTGAGTGGTATTTGTGGATTTATTATTTTATTTTATTTTTTAATTTGTTGCGTCGTTGACACAACGCGTCTCTTTACCCCTTGTTGGGCGTTTAGCGCTTTCTCCGGAGTAATCCTCCGTTACTGAGTAATTACTAGGGAACGGATTTCCATGTAATTACGTGTTTTTACAGGAACTAGATACCTGCATTCAGTAATATTTTTTAGACTTTACAAGACATTCTGGATGAATTTGAACTATTTTTATTTTACATATTAATTATAATTAAAAGAACAAATAGTGTAGGGCTCAACGAATCACCTTGTAGTATGCCTTGTGTTACTTCTATCGAATTGGTCGTAGAATGAGTGAACTTACTTTCATTGATGCTCTTCCATAAAGATTCTGAAGAATCTTTATAATATTGCTTCTTACCCCGGATTCGGAAACCTTCTGAAATCTATAAATGCTGCGTACAGTTTTCCTTTAAGATTTAACTAGCTGTAGTCCTATTTTACCTTGTAATAAGTTATTTTCACAAGATCTGCCTGGTCAGAAACCGGATTGACATTCAGGCAAAATGTTAAAATTCTCACTCCACATTATCAATCGATTCGCAGTCAGAGATGCGAATATTTTAGTTATCGAGTTTGCAAGCGCCTGTGTATATTATACAATATGCAGATGTATTATAGTGAGCGTAGAACAGAATCATTCTGTGTCCATGCTTGATACATGCGCGTTGTAAGTAGGCCAGTGAATTCTCTTTTTACCTGCCCGCCTGGAAGACTCCGATTTCCTCTCACGTGTGCATGTGTTTACTGTTTTGCGGACGAGTTATCAAGCGGAGAAAGTGATTATTATCTAGGAAGTATTTATTATTTCATTTTGAATTAGTAACTGCGGATTATTGTTTCTTGTTTTTATATTTAAATGTGGTTTTACGTTAATATTATGACAGATACAATGAATGAACTACTTCGTTCACAGTTTTCTGGTCTAAACGTAGAAAACAGAAAAATTGTGGACAATGGTAGACCTTCTTTACGTTTTTTTATGGTACGGTTGTACATAGTGCTGGCAAGAAAAATCCAAGAAAGTTCAATCTTTCGTGGTATAATTCACACAAATGTCTAACGAGTCGTGAAGTTAAAGCTAAGTTTTATTGTTAGCCTTGGTTTTTTATTGTCAATTAAGGAGAGTACTTCGACTAGATATACTAGATCTTTTGATGTGAAAAATGTATCAAAAGCTATATAAAGGCATGAAATGTCAGATCACATATGTAATTCAGTATATCATAAACACTTGGGAAAATATTTAAACCGATTTCAGAACTATATCAGAACAACACAAACTCGCAACACTCTTTTAGAATCTGAATATCTCAAAATCACGTCAGCGTTTGCTTCATGGAAATAGTGCTTTGGAATGTAATGATGTCAGTGAGACAATTGTTGTGAATAAATGGAATAAAATTTCAAAAATATTGGATTGAGTTTGGGTGTGGCACCTGTGCCCCTTCCAGGGATCCGCCGCTGTTCATTAATCTTAATCTTTTTCGCCTACCTTGAACATTTGTACACGAGCCGCCACTGGTTGGGTGCTATAGACATTACACTGAATAATTCGGAAGATTAAATAAAATTTTTAAAAAAATCAGCAAACACGGATGCGTACGAAACCATTTCACTTTTCAACACCGTCGCTGTTTAAAGTTAAAGGTAGTTTTTGAATAATACGTTTCAAATGAAGCTTTCGATGGCGAATATTCCCTTGTTGTAAAATACGGGCTTTAAATCTTTGAGGAATATCACAAAAGAGTGATGAAGTGTCGGTCTTTTGTTTCGAACGCAGGCCGGCATGGCGGCCGCGGAGGCGAAGTGCGATGTTCCTTGTGGCGGCGCGCCCGCCTGCGGCTCGCCTCTGCTCCCGGACCCCCTTCGATAGCGCCGACCGGAAGCGCCTATCCCGCGCCACCCCCGCACCGGAAGCGAACGGAGACGCCCGCGCTCAGATACTGCACGAAAACCTCAGAGATTGAACCACGAGTGAGAAGACAGCCGCGTTCTGCTGAATCCCAAGTTCGAGCGTTGTTGGTGTCGCGAGGACTTTCTCTACATTTTGCAGGCTCTTCGTTTCACAGTGGAAACGAAACTTCGTTTCTCTCCCTAATGCTATCGTAAATGATGCTTTGGGTTTCTCTCAGTGGCATGTTCGTGATTTTGTCGAGGACATTTTCTGAAAATGCATCGTGACCCGTGAGTTTTTTCTTTCTTTCTTGATTAATTTTAATAATTATTCTCGTTACTTTTGCGATACATATTTACTACTGTGCTCTTCAAGTCCTCCGCTCCTCCAAAACCACATTTATATTGCCTGTATTATTGTTGTGTCCCCTCTCCCGCAGTACATGTCTCAGAAATGTTTGTAAATTCAATTTATAAAAGAATTAAGAGGAACATTTTCCACTTAGACGACTTTTCTTAGGAAGGCACGCTTTACGAGTTCATTTTTAATCTCTAGTTTCTAGAGATTTAACGATATTTTTACAATCCAAGAGCGAATTGACTGAATATCCTCAGCATTCCTTCTGACGGTTCTTGGATTCCGATTTCCATTATCAACAAGGTGTAAATGATCGATCATAGTCTTGCCACGTCCATAGAGATCGTGGGTGGAGTGGTTTCTCCGTGCCTCTTCCGTCATGCCGCAGGTCATTTCTGTCTTCCGCCTTAAGGAAACGTTTCCTTAATTGTTGACGGACGTTGTGGCCTGCGTGCTATTTCTGACAACCAAGAAAGGAGGGCGCCCCCCTCCTTGGGGCGAATTAATGCGAAATGCTGAAGTTCGGTTCCAGCAAAAACCAAAATATATAATTATATATTCAAATCTCGGTATTGGTTGGTGGCAGGAAACACGATTCTTGGGTATACGCACCGTTGTACGTATTTTGGATAATCGTACAATTACCGTTCACACAGTCCTTTCGTTCCTTATGTTGAAATGCTTGCATGTGCGAAGGGTTACACTAGGTCATGCTGTTTACGAAGGATGAAAGGAGGTCCCGGACGCGTCGTGCAGGGCCATGAAGGTGCATGACCTTGCGAAGAGCTGGGGTGTCGAAGTGAATATAATTTGGTGTGTTGCAGGGGCGTCGGCGGCGGCGTCGGCGGGCGGGGTCGGTGGCGAGGGCGGCGCTGGCGCTGGCGCTGCGGGCGCTGTGGCGCGCGGGGCTGCTGGCGGCGCGCGTGGCCGCGCTGCTGCTCTGCGCCGTCGCGTGCGGCGCCTGGCTCTTCCTGCTGCTCGGTGAGCCTCCACCCCAAGCCGCCTCCCATCTTCTTAATTTCGAATTCGACCATGAACCCGAGAAATAAACATTCCCTTGTTCATAAGTGCCTTGAATGTTGCATTTACATGAAATCATTAAAATGGTTCATGTGGTAGTAGCTAAACCTTAGGCAGAATTTTCACCAAAGGTGTTACTCCCCGATTGATCTGGCTGATGTTGTGGCCCCTTGAATTCGAAACAGACATTAGGATCGGGCGGGGTGGGGGTACTTGACATGAAGTCCCAACAACATTTTCAAAAGTGTTTAAAAATGGCTCCATTTTTTTAATTTCTTTCAGTTAGAGCAAAGTACTTATAAAAAAGATGCATACTCCATTTTGTTTCTTTTTTCTAAATTTTCAACAATTGCAAAAGTTTAATTTTTTGGCATCTTTCTATAATTACAAAATTGAAGATACAGGTTATTTTTTCTTGATTTCAAAATTAGATCTTAAATGAAGAATATGTACAATACTTTTAAATTATGAGTTGTTTTCATCTAATTTTCCATTAAATAAATGCAATTTTAAAAAGGTTTCCCCAAAATTGTATCATACGTTTTTCTTTAAACTTTATTAAAGGACACCTAATGCACTGAATAATATTAATATATAAATGCTATTTTGATGTAACAAACCTGTTACAAATAATGCAAAAATGTACATGCATCACTAGTTTTTGTAACGCAATCTATTCTTCACCATTAAATATTTAAATTTTTTTTCTTTCAATTTTAAATACATTTTTTTATACCAATAGTATTCATATAATTTTCAGAGAATTTTTTGGCAATTTTCCACAAAAACATACAACAAGATTATCTCAAAAATGGTGTCCAATTGGCTTCAAAGGTTTTGTAAGGATTAATCATAATACAATGAATTGAATAGTGCAAATGTCGATTAATTAAAACTGCATTTTTCAAAAATTCAAATGTTTTTCAAAAGATGGTTGGAATGTTGCATTTGTATAATATTTTTTAACTGTTACAAATAATGTGAGGTAATATCTGCAGTTGTAGGACATCCATAATTTTTATTATTGTGTATTTACAAAGTCATTCTCACCCATTTCAGATGTTAAAAATGTTAACAGTATTTACAAAAAACTAAATATAAAAATCCTCCACTATTTTAGGAAAACAAACCAGAATTAATTTGATTTTAGGATAGCATTCCAAATGCCCTGTTCTACCCCTTGATTGCAATCTCCCAGGGAATGCCCTGTGTCAGCACTTTTTGGACCATACCATTCATATTAAATACGGAGAGAATGAAAATGTATTTCAGAAAATATCATTGAGAGTTTTAGGGCATGATTCTTCTTTGGAAATGGCTTCTAGTTAAAGGCAATAAATTTATTTGCCTTAGTAATTTTATGTAGGTAAATATTTTTCATTGTTAATGATAGGGGGAGGAAGTCTCTTGGAAGGTAAGTAACAATCTCTTTGGCTCTCCGAGAGGGACTTGTAACATTAAATCCATTTTGGAATAAAATTATCACATTTCATTAGTTGTGAGGGTTGTTAATATATTAGTTTTGGATGTTTTAAATATATTTTTTAAATAGTTTTCATCTTGGTATTATTTTCAGGAAAAGTCTGTCTTTATGGAGTTAATATTATTACCACTTATAAGTGGTTAATATTATGTATATTTAGAGAATACTACCTAATTGCAGGAATTAATAAATTTATATTTTGTTCTCTTTTCATATTCAGGTATCCATTGGATTGCAATGACTACCTGGATACTTCTACAAAAGACAGACTTCTGTACATCAGTGTGGGAAGAACGAATTTACAATTGTGTAGTGGGTGTCATTTACTGCTTCTGCTTCTTCAACCTCAAAAATGGACCATCGCGAAGAAAAGCACTTATATTCTACTGCATCACTATTGCCCAGAACTTGGGCTGTCTGGGATTGTTCATTACACTGGCTGGCTACACACGCCCTGTTCTTGCACAAGCAGGTGCTGGAACTATTCTTGGAGGCACTGTGTTAGGTAATGTAAAAAATCTAAGAACAAGAATCATTATAATATTAAACTGATCTTAATGTACAAAACTCTGAGTATGGGGATGTGGGGACAGGTGTAGGAACAAGTGTTTTTGTGTAAGTGTTCATAATCTAGAATTGTTTCAAGTTTTGCCACCCACAAAGGTTTTGTTAGTGGAAATGGTGCAACTTGCAATGCATCTAGGTAGCATTGTTGTCATGCAGAGCAGTAAAGAAATTCCCGCACAACGCCAGGTAATCAGATAGAACAGACTATCCCAGACTTTTCTTGTTACGCATCCCGTGTTGTTGTCAAAAAGTTTTATTTGTGCTTTGCAAGTTCAAAATAAAAATAAATTTTAACCATATTATAGTTTGCCTGGCTCATCCATTTTCTGGAAGGTACTGAGAAAGTATCCATTAAAATACTGTTTAATCTTTTGTTTTACGACAAAATAAGGTTTAATTATGGTCGATAAATTAAGTCATAACTACTCCTATAAATGTAGTAATTCACAGCATTTCACCAATCTGTTTGTAGGTGCATTGAAACCATCAAAAACACTTGTTTCCTAGACTTCTTTCAGAATTTTCTAGATGGAACTGATTAAAAAATATGCCTATTGATTTATCCTGTTGAGAGGAATCAAATGAACTATTGATCACCTCTGTGTGTGCCATAAGTGACCCAAAATGGTTGCGTAAAAAGCGTAAATAAAACACTTTTTTAGAGCAATTTTGTAGAATATTGTGGATAGATCTTAAAAAAAATTATTACTTTCCCATCAGGAGACCAAGACACTTTGAATGACACTTCATTTGTGTCAATTGGTGGACCAGAAGTGGTGTAACCATGAGTGCTGGAAAGATGGATAGTTTAATTGATTACTGGATCAAATATTTCACAAGATATGAAAAATTTAGTTTTATTCACTTTTTAATAAATAATTGAAAAATATAAAAGTGGGTATCAAATGGCGTTGTCATTTACCGCATTTAATACAGAAACCTGCACTAGCAAAAATTAAAACTATCATTCATCCACTTTCCCTTTCATCAATTCACCATCATTATGTGGAGTTGGATTGCTATGAAGATTGTTCCTAGATATTAGGGTTTGTTGGTTTTTGTCCACTGATATTGATCAACTAGTATAGATATTCTCAATTGGTATTGGAGGTATATCTTGTATGTTGTTTGTTTTAAATTGATATGTCCAGCAAACACTTAGAAACCAATATTGCTGTTTCTTTTGTTGTTGCTGAAGGCGTTGAATGAAGTGTAATATTGTGGTGCATGACTACTCATTTTTGGAATCGGAACGAAAGACAGTGACTTGCATTACATTGAACCTCGCTCACAAATCACGACATGTATGAGATAAATATTGAAAATTTTGGCTGAACAGGCTATATTAACCACCAGGTATTTTTACACAAGACAGAACTAATTATCAAATTAGAATTATTGTTATAAAGAATAATTAAAACTGGTATAAATTTAAGCAAAAAATGAATAGTCCAAACAATTCTCTATGCAGACGTTATGATCCTAACATTGGAATCAGAAGGTGACTTACAGAGGGCAGCAAATGAACCCTAACGTACAACATTAAAATCTCGACAAATAAAAATAAAGCTATGGCATTCCTAGGCAAAGAAATGAGATTGGTTATAATTGCTATAGATGGAAAAATAATAGAACAAGTAGCAAAATTTATGTATCTAGGAAACATCATTGAACAAAATTGAGAAGATCAAGAAAGAAAAATAAAATATAATCAGGTAAATGGAATAATTAAGAAAAACTTTGGAAGAGATATGACAGCAGAGACAAAACTAAGAATACACAACATAACATCTAAGCCAATGTTAATGTATGGCTCAGAAATATGGACTCTAAAACAAAGAGATTAGAAGCCACACAAATGAGATTTTTCGAGAACTGGTAGGAATTACATGTTTTGATCGACAAAGAAAAAATGAAATCAGAAAAAAATCAAAACAAAAAATTGATGGGATGGCATTAAAGAGAACCAAAGGAGATGGCTTTCACATGTATAAAGAATACAAGCGGAAAGATTTCCTAAAACAGTTTTAAAGTGTAAACCCATAGGACAATGTAATATGGGAAAACCCAACAAAAGATGGATGGCTCAGGAACATCTGGAGGAATAATCACCGGATCTACTGTCTTTTAACGGGAACAGGCACCAGTCTGATTTTTCTGCTGTTCATGATGATGATGAAAGAATAATTAATACCTTTGATGAGAAGGATTATTGGTAATATTGTACACCTCTTTAAATGTTGGGCCATGTTCTTTTGTCTCTTGAAAGTGCGTTTTATTTGATAATGAATGGAGTGCACTGTGACTGCTTGTAAGATAAATTCTTATAGATCCAGTTTCATTGGATCTATATCATCATTGTGTCCTGTGAGACCTGCATGTTGGAATTTGTTAACTACTTCAGACAAATGAAGATAAGTTGAGAATGTATTTCTCATCTAACTTTGGTAGTTATTCCAAACAAATGAACTATAAAATTTCCCCAAAAATATTACCTAAATTCTATTTGATTCAATGTGGCATTTTGTATTCATGAAATTTTGTGGATGTGATGCATTACTGACAAAGATTTTTTTCCACAATATCAATTCTGTAAGTTAACATAAACATTTGGAAAAAAATTAATATTCCAATATCATGTTATCAGTAAAAGTTTTGTAGGTGGTTATGGGGGACTGCGTCTGCATGTGTGAGTTTAATATTAATTTTAATGTATGTTTATCTAAAGTCATACCTGTAAATGACACATTCAGTGGTGTTTGACAATCAGAATTGATCATTTATTTATAATTATGATTTGACATCATCTTCACTTTAATTGCATGTATCAGTTGGATGTGCTGAAGTTTTGAGTTTTAGTGCTTTATGTAGTTCTTTTTCACTGAAGTTTTGTTTTTGAAATTGAATGTGTTGGAATTTTCAGGTCTGGCCAGTATGCTACTTTATTATCGATACTTTCATCCTATTGTGCCTGTGGCTCTTTGCCGACAGCAAGTAGGTGGAACTTCTGTTGGTGAAACTTGTACCACAGGTTTGCCAGGGGAAGATCCTGGATACAGATCCCTTAAAGGACGTGGAACTTTGGATCATGGGGATGCACCACAAAGGTAAATATATGAACTGTGAGAGTTACTTAGTAAATGTCAGATGTGAAAGTATCATTTATAATGACTTTTAAACAACGTTAAATGTATTTATTTTTGTGAATTTTCAGGCTTAATAATGCCCCTCATGAAGATTCAACTAATGTTGATGATTCATGCACTGACAAGAAACTTCTGTTGAATCATTGGGTATCTTGCCCAACTACTACTCCCAGTGAAAGTGTAAAAACTGAAATAGAAATACCGAGCATTAAAGAAGATTTTAATGTCAATAGTGAAAACTCTTCTACACTTCCCAATAGTGATGACATACGAAAGCAGAAGAGAAGGGGGATATGTTCCTCGGAAGCGTTGGAATTGGAACTTGAAGATTCCAAAGAAATAAGTATCGTAAGTCATAAAGATATATTGTTAGAATGTGATGAAAGACATAAACGAAGAGGAATATGTTCTCTTGAGTCAGAATTGGAGTTGGATCTTGAAATGGTCCTGCCTGGAATGGATTCTGATATTAGTCTGCCTTGTGCAAAGGATGTTGACTGCAGTGATGAGATACGGAAACAGAAACGCCGAGGTATTCTCTCTTCTGCTGATTTGTGTCTTGAGTTAGAAGAAGATGCTAAAAATATTAGTAATTCTGAAAGCAAACATGTAGTAGTTGATTTAGATGCTGTGGGAGATGGAAAAGAAAGTACTTTTAGTGATAGTGATTTTAAGTGTGATCTAATTAAAGGAGGATCTACAACTCAAGGTTTAAAGACCACAGACTTGCGCTTAGTTGCAAATGAAGAGGCTGTCAGTGAAGTTCTTTCTGCACCAAGTGAAGTATTATCTGCTCATGATTATGAAAATATTTGTGCTGTAAACATTGCTCGTGAAGCTTGGGGGTTGCGATCGTGGCGTGGCTACTCAGACATAGAAACATGGTTGCATGATGATAGTGTTGTACGGGATCGAAGGAGAGACACGCTTACTAGTACTGTGACCACAATCACATCAGCATCATCTGAACAGAGTGCTGCCAGTGGTGAGCGTGGCTCTACACCTCCACCTCTGCCCAGTCGAAGACCTCGCACCACCCGCTCTCGTCAAGATGATTATTTGGACACCCTTGCTGACGATCTTGCTGCTTGTGATCGCCCCTTAGCTGAATTTACTGCTGAACCAGAAATAGACCCAAATCTGTATATGGCTCGACCGTATTTAATTGATCAACATGGTGCCTTGTTTCCTCTTACAACCCTGGATACTATTATGGAGGAAATAGAAGAGACTAGTACTGATACAAGTGACTCTGTTAGATATTGGCACAAACATGGATCTGCTAGTACGTTGGTGGCAACAATTGATGAAATACGAGGAAATTCTATTTGTAATTTATACAATTCTTCAGAAGTACTGTGGGGTGCGTGTGGAAATCCCTCGTTGAATGTTTTGAATGAGCAAAACGGTTCTCTATGTGAAAATAATATGGGCCATCATGCTTCTTATGAAAATGCTTATTCTGGGGGACCATTTTCCCACCTTTCTCCTGAAGAAGTTCTTTTTCTCTCAAAACTTAAACCATCAGATTCTGTTCTGGTTGGTAGTTCAGGAAATAAACTTGATCAAGGTAGTGATTCATCTGTGTTTGAAATGAATGTGGGCTTTTCTTGTAATAGTGATGTCACAGAAAATATGTTTGCAGATACAATGCCTCTTGCATTCAAAAATAATTTTGGCATAAAAAAGTCGGACAGTAAAGCACATAGGAAATTTTTATCACTTCAAGAGAAATTTGAAACAAAACAAAATGATAATTTAAAGACTAAAAAAGGTAAAGTTAACTCTGGATTTGAATCCAGTCCTGAGACTATGGATAATGAATCAAATTCACAGACATTTGCAGGATCAACAGAAGCTCTTGTACCTGTGAGTAATTCAAATGAAACACCTGCAGTTATCCATAGGATACATCAATGGAATAATTTTTTGAAATCTCAGAATAATCGGTCTGATTCCAGTCGATCTAGTTCATTAGCTCAAAATTGTGAAGTTAATCAGATTGGTAGCAAACCAAATACATCAAGCCTCAAAGAAAGAAGAACAATGTTTCTCAAGCAAGTCCTTTCTCCACCTCGCTTCCAGAACTGGTCCAAAAAAAGTACTTCCTCAATAGGGCCGGTGCAATTACGTGCATCATAAGTGATGTGCTCAGAATTCATAGTGCTCAAAAGACATAACAGTTTAAGGCATTAATTTTTCATTGACAAAGACTGGAGTGTTACCTTTTTCTTGTCTCTTGCAATTTAGAGCATCGATGAGGCAGACATTTTATGGTGCCTGTCTTTTGCAAAGAGTATTTTGGATGCTTTTAATTATTATTAGTTCCTAGTCATAATTTGTGTTCTCTCCCTTTTTTTTGTGAGGAGACAATATTTTATGAAAACCATGGAGTTGTTTTCTTTAAAAGTAAGATACTCTTAGTAATGTGCCATAGAGAAGTAGAGAAAATTAAGTATATTGTAAGAATGTATATTCTTACTCAAGACCTGCTTTGAAACCTTCCCTGCATAATGCAGAAAGACAACGAATAAGATTTTCCTTGTAAATAAGTTGCTTTGATATACGCTCTTGTATTTTGTGATATTGATATAAGCTTGCATGTCAGAGAAAGTTCTGTTTCCCTGTTAACATACTGAAATATTTTATTAAAGAATTTACAAAATAGAAGAAATTTGAAACTTGTTTGTAGAAATATTTGATATGTAAATAGAGTCAAAACTGTAGAAATGTACCATGTTTGTAAAATATAGTTTATATGAATTTTTAACTTTTTATCCATTTTACTAATAAATTTTATCTATTTTTTAAATATGTGTGTAATTGATTGTCTGTACAGAATGACTGTCCCCAAACAGTTCAAAGTATTCATTCGTCTCACAAGTCCTTTCTCATACATCTAATGACAACTTTCTTGTGGAATTTTCTTTGAATAAAAGCAGCATCTGATTGACTGATATTTGGCTTCAAATTTTTAAAATTTTTACTAAAATAAGTTAACATTTACAGTAATATAAAAGAAATACTGCACACTTCAAATTCACATCCCAAAAAAAGGTATTACTAATCTGTATTTTGATTCGTTTGATTTTTAAGAGCATGTCAACTTCTATGTTCATTTGCACCCATATCAAATTAATTTAAAAAACATTTTGAGAATAGGGGAAAACGAAAATGATCTACTCATAATAAAATGTACAAACTTAAGTGTACAATGTACAACTAGAGGTGTTACAAAATGGTACAGATTTTCTCATAGTTATCTTTTCTAATTTCCTTCATGTGGACTGGCTTTACAGTCTTGCCTCATCCTCTTGCCAGCTGCCATCTATTGCTGCCCAAAATACATTTTTTAACTTTTCGGTTTCCAAATAGTAGAACCAAAATACAGCAAAACCCCGATATAAGAGACCCCGTTATAAGAGAATCCCGCACACAGGAGACAAAATTCACGGTCCCGAGGTCAGTTGTATATAAACAATGTATTTATTTCCCGCATATAAGAGATTCCCGCCTATTGTAGACAAGATTTTATGCTCCGCCATGCGTTCCTTTCTGTTTGTAAGAGACAAAGCGTGAAATTTTTCTCCAGGGGACTCAAGAATTTTGTCAGCTTGGTAAGGGTTGGGGCATGTGGTTTAAATAGACTGGAGTAGGATTTTGCACACCAGCGTCACCTGGGGTGGGGTAAGGGGGCTGCAAATTTCTCTTGAGGAAAGCTCATTCTGTAAGCTTTGTGTCTCTTGGCAACAAGGAAGACGCTGCAGTGCGTATATTTCTATTATTTTTGGTGCAGTGGAGCTATTTTCTGCCACATGCAGAATTTGTGGAGGTGGGCAACAGAAAATTGAGTTATTTTATATAGAAAGAATAATAACATCAGATATTATCTCTTCTATCGTACAACAAGATTTTGTTGTACATTGAAACTCAAAAGATCTGGCTAAATGGGCTCTGGTTTCAAGTTATTAATGTTTCCTCAAGTTTAAAATAACATACACATCTTACTAATCCATAAAAAATATGGTATCATTTCATGAAACGTGTCAAAAACCCATTTCCCACTTATAAGAGACAAAATTCCATTCCCCCAGGTGTCTCTTAAAAAGGGGTTTTGCTGTATTATTTTCAGAATATTAAAGAAGGCTAAAACTTTGTCCTAAATACCAATTTTCATTGAAAAATTTAGAGCTGTTTTTAAGAAAATGGCATTAAGCATTACTGTTTGTGATATACACATGGTCTTGCAAGTTAAAACGTGTATAAACCTTCTTATTGGTTGAATTGACTCTTACTAATATAATAGTGTGTGCTCTCATTTACTTCTGAGAATAATGGTGTTGCATGTATATAAAGCTATACAATACAAACATTAAAAAGATATCTACTCAGCTCTGATAAATAAAGATACTGGTTAGAGAATTTTCATGCATTTCATAGAACAATGATCTTCATGATTACTGGTGTAAAATTAATGGTTTAAGAAGTACTGTAAAAGCGAAATTTGAAGCTCCTTTTCAATTTTTTAAAAACTTCATTTCAAGTAACTGGAAAAAAATTCAATAACGATACAAAACCATTGAATTGTGCATATCAACACTTGAGAGATATTGAAAAATATTAATTTGTGTAATTTTTGAAAAAACAAAAGAATACCCCAAAATGAACTTAAATGTCATATTAAATTACCACTATCCATTGCAAAAGTTTGAAGAAAAAATTTTGAGCCATTTTTGAGAAAATGTAGTTTGAACGTTTCTGAAAATGTGGAATTTGAGTTCATTTTTGCAGAAAACTGAGTTTTTGAGAAACTTTATTTGACATTATTTAAAGCACATGTACTCATAATTCTAATAGTGTGAAGATTGCCTCTAATTTAAATACAACCGACTTGAGAGACAAGTAATAAATATTATAGTTTGGTAATTTTTGAAAAAACAAAAGAATAGAGCAATATGGCGTTTATGTCATCGGATAGAGTGAATTCCGTACTACCCTTTCCAAAAACGTAAAGAAAAAATTTAGAGCCATTTTTGATAAAATCTTGTTTTTGTAATTTTTTAAAATTGCAAATATTTTACGCACAATTGCAGGAAAACTACTTTAAAAAAAATTATTAGTAAAAACATCAAAAAATTCAAACTTACAATTTTCGAAAATTTAGAGTTAACCGTGAAAATCGAACCCATGCCACCTTTATAACTGTATTTTACTCTATTCTTACATGAAATTTAAAGAAAAAGTTTGGAAGTGTTTTTGAGAAAATTTTGAAAACATCCATGGGCTTCATACAAAGAACCCCCAAATATTAAAGAATGTTTTTCATAATCTCAAAGCTTCAACTAGAGCCAGATGGACAGGGGTTTCTTTAATTTGGAAAAGATCATACGTGTGGTTTAGATGCTAGTTTTGTTCACATACAACAGGCAGACGGACTGACGAACAGACATTTTGAAAAGAAGAGAAGAAGAAGAAAAAAAACTTTCTCGGTATCGGGATCCCAGAGCGTGTATTTCCAATAAAATCTCGAAATTGATTTTTCGCAACATTACATAACTTTCTGTATACTACGCATATTACTCCCGTCTATATGCATGTATTATTATAGTTCTTTTTTTAAGGTCGTGTAGACTTTTTTGAAAATTTTAGTAGTTTTTGTGCAATATTTGTGTATGATATTTGCTATTCTAAAAAATTACAAAACCAAGATTTTCTCGATTACGGCTTCAAATTTTTTCTGTTAATTTTTGCTAAGGATACTGCAAAATGTGCCCTATATGATGACAAACACTATATTGCACTTTGTTGTTTTTTTCTTCAAAAATTACAAAAATATAATTTTATTGACTAGTCTTTCCCATCGGTAATACTTATATTTGAGGCCATTTCTTCACATTAATGTATTTATGAGTACATGTGCTTTAAATAATGTCAAGTAAAGTGTCTTGAAAACTCAAGTTTTCTGTAAAAATTAACTCAAAAGTCCACATTTTCAGAAACACTCATATGCCATTTTCTCAAAAATGGTTCCAAATTTTTCCAATCGATAGTGCTAATTGCACTGTTTAATAATGTAAAGTTCATTTTGATGGGTTCTTTTGATTTTTCAAAACTTACACTAATGTAATTTTTTTTTTTATCTCGTATGTCGTTAATATGCACGTTTCCATGCATATCATCAATGTGATGTGGTCAATGGTGTAATTCAATGGAACAATGGTTGACAAGATACATGGATCACTTTAAATCTGCAGTGAATCTATCATCATTATGATCTTCAATCCATCACTGTCCAACACGTTAATCACTAATTTATCTGAATAGGATTCAATCAGTGGTTTTAGAAAATTAACAATTCAATTTAGGTTTTAATGATTTTTTTTTCTGTTCATTTTATTTTATTACAATACATTTCCATTATTTTCACATTTATTTAAAAGAACAATGATACACCTTTATTTACAAACATTAAAACTATTTTTATACATGATTTTGTTGAATACCATTGATTTATTCACCTAGAGAATTAGCAACTGAGTTCATGAATAGAGAGTCCTTTCATTATTACTCATTTATTTAAATAATGCTTAAAAAAATTTAAATAATAACACTTTCTTTGAAAATGATGTCATTTTTTAAGAGGCCAAATTAAGATTTGCTGTTGACTTGGAACCTGTAACAAAATAATTCTTGTTCAAGTATATTGAGATCAAAGAAAATTATTTATTAATGTTAAATGATCCATAAAACAGTAGAAAATTGCATTCTAAAATTCACCTTCTTTGTCAATGTGTAATATAAAAACAACATGGTCGGACAATGTCTTGCTGATTTCATAAGAACTACAATCTGTATTTGATTTACATGAGAAAGAAGAATGGAGAAATTTAATTTTAAAGAAGAGAAAGGACAGGCAATAAAGTTAAAAATAGGTAACACAGAAAAAGTATGCAATACCAACAACATAATGTCCAATTTCAGTCCTAATTGAATGTTGGAAAGACTGAAGTGAGGAGAATGAATTAAATGAAGGAAAGGGATATGAAAAGCTCAGATGAAGATGAAGACAAGGCAAAGCTGTGTAAGGAGATGTAAAATCACACTCTCACTCACACACACTCTCTCTCTCTCACTCACACACACACACTCTCTCTCTCTTCACTCACACACACACTCTCTCTCTCTCTCACTCACACACACACACTCTCTCTCTCTCACTCACACACACACTCTCTCTCTCTCACTCCCCACACACACTCTCTCTCTCCTCACTCACACACACACTCTCTCCTCACTCACACACACACTCTCTCACTCACACACTCTCTCACACACTCTCTCTCTCACTCACACACACTCTCTCTCACTCACACACACTCTCTCTCTCACTCACACACTCTCTCTCCTCACACACTCTCTCTCCTCACTACACTCTCTCTCTCACACACTCACACACTCTCATCTCTCACTCACACCTACTCTCACACACACACACACACACACAGATATATAAAGTAAAATAAAATAAAATAAAATAAAATAAAATAGAGTTATTATAGAACATGACACTGGAATTAATCTTTAGGCATTGATCTATTCTTAACATTCTAATACTACTAAAACTAGAATTCATTGTACTTCACCTTTCAAATCATTGAAATTTTCTTCCACTTGCTAAGCAATTCAAGATTTTTTGAGAGTACCATACACCATTGTTGCAAGTCCTTGCTGGTATCTGTAGAGAACAGGCACCTCCAAAAAAAGAGTGAGTTAATTATTTTTCTTACTCAAGTGTTTTATTATTAAAGTACCTATATTGAAAGTCAAATACTGAAGCAAAGTCAACAAAATTTTGAGAAAACCAAAATTTCAAAATGTGTAAACAATTAATAAAAGGATGAGTTTTTTAGGTTTATGTTTAGTTCTTTGCTACTACCATACTAGGATCCCTTACTTCACTGTTTGCTTCTCTGAATGCACCAGTTCACTCATTTGATTGTTCTCTCCTCTCCTCAAAGTCATTTCCAAAAGGAATGACTTGGGTCTTGTGCAAATAGATCTGTCCAGAGGTTCCACTTTTGCAGATACACAGTATCTTAAATCCCATACTTTTAATGGAGGCTATAAAAATGAAAAAATTGGCTGAAGAATCATTGTATCTAAATTATGCATTGAGAAGAACAACTCTCATTAAAAGTCTTGAGAATGGTAACTATCCAACAAGCATGACGTTATTTCACAAAAATCTCAGTTGAAAAATCTTATTTCTTTATAATTTTAAAAAGAAAGGTTTCTGAAGAAATAGGTATGCTACAACACCACATACTTTCTTGCAGTATTTTTTTCCACTTTGCAATTTTCAAAAATTCACAGGGTACAACCGAAATAAGAACTGGGCTACTTTGCTTTATTCTTGGAGAAAAACATTAAAGAAAAAATTTGGATCACCTTTTTTTATCTTTTTCTTCTTTACAAATTACATTAACTTCAAATGGAAATTACATGGTAATTACTATTTTTTCAGAAACTTGTACATGACCTTTTTTTGTCAATTGATTTTTGGAATTGAGGACCCACAAAATATGGATTCTGACTACACAATATGTGCAAGGAAGTAATGAACTACACAGAGAAATAAGATTTATTCCCTCTTTCAGAACCAGGATCTCCTTGCAATAAGAGGTTTTCTAATGGAAAATCTCCCATTTCCGCCACATTATTACAATACTTTATCACCTTACTTTGTAAGAAGATAAAGTATTGTAATTGTGGGCCGGAAATAGATTTTTCATCAGAAAACTTAGAAAATGTTTAATTCCAAAGAATCTTATTAATTGATTCAAGAAATATAATCAAGAAAAAGAAAAATAAGTTGTTTAAGAGCATTATTTACATAATTTACTTATTTTCAAAATATTACGATGCCTGCACTAATTGCCACAAAAATAGTCAGAATATTTTATACACCTATTTGGTCCGTTCTCTGTTATTTGAAGTAGTATACTATCACATGAATCATTTTACCATATTTTCTCTGTCCGAAGGATAATTCCAGCATTTGAGTAGACAAGCTTCCAAGAAACACCATCTTCGTTCCCAAGTGTGATATTCTCCAATGTCTTCTCTAACTGTCAAGAATCCTGATGTCTCAACTTTTGATTCAACATCCCAGTTCAGAGTCATTTGCATTTGTCCATATGGAAACTACAATCATCAAGAAGAATCCTTTTATACATTATAAAATGTAAATGGTAATTAATTACATTGTTGAAATACTCCTTACTTCCTGTGATATTAATGAAGATTTCAAATTGTCTAATTCTATAATGAATGAACTTTTCAACACAAAGTCAGGGGTTTTAAAAATAGCCTGCCTAGTAAAGATTGGAGAGTCCATTAATAGATGAGAAGACTGTAACCTTCGAGATCGTGAAGACATACTAGGCAGTAACTGAAATAAAGAATTTTGACAAGTTGTTCAATATAATTAGATTTTAGATTTGAGTGTTAGTGACTTTATGTTATATTAAGTTTGGTCTGACAGTCATGCACTGTTAAAATTTCCTTAGAATTCTTAATCAAAAAACATTCTGAAACTTGACTCAGGTTTGTTAAAATATGATTTTGTCTATTCACATTTTCTTGATTGTTCAAAACCTTGGTCTCATTTCAAGAGCATTAAATATTCTGTGAGTATTTGCTGTGCTATTTGCTACATAAAAAAAGGTTACTCTATGTATATCATAATACAGCAGAAGTCAAATCCATTGCGGAGAGCACACACAGTTGCACAAGTGTCCAGTCAGGTCAAGATATAGTGATGAAAATGTTTATATTTTTTAATGTAACATCCTATGTAAATGTCACCAGTGCGTAAGGTTGTCAATAAGAAAATCTAGACCAAACTTAATAGAGTACATCATAAAACTTGAGACACATGTTATATACATACTTTCTTTAAATACTGTTTTGGCATACTGTTTCCTTTTTTGAGATGTAAACTAAACAGCTGGATATTAATTTTAAAGTCATTAAGTAAATTATTAAAAGTAAATGTATTCTGAAATTTCACAATTTGGTCTTTGTTCAGTAACTTTGCTTCAGTTACCATTACTTTATCCTCGTTAGATAGTAAGCACAAAACCCACACAAATGATTCTCCTGAAAAGAAAAAAGAAAGATAACAAAAAAAGAAATGAAAGAAGGGGAAAAAAGAAAATTATTTTCATTTTTGATGTTTTTTACAAAAATAAATGAATTTTCTAGTCTTGTTTTCATCATCATTTTGCAAATGTATCAAGAAAACCTGGAGTTCAGAATTATTTCTTGTATTTTCCTGTCTGACTTTATAATAATTATAACGTGATGTAATTTTTCAAAATGAAGGGGACACAATTCTTTTAAATATCATTTGCTAGATAAGTACTGAGAGAAATGTTAAAAGAACAATGAAACAGAAAATATTGTCAAATGATAGGTAAATTCCCTAAGCTTGTAGGAAAAATTTTAGCAGAGGAAATATACTAATTACTTGCTGGTCACAAATAAGTATTTGTAGTCCCTCAAAATTCTACTGGTATTGCGTTGGTATTTGATGTATATGTGAACCCTTGCACCCAGAAACTGAGAAGTCAACATATCTGTACAAATTTCTATAGTAATTATATGCAAAATATGAATAATCATGTTGTCTTCTAATACTTTTCAAGAACTAATATTTTCTGACATTAATTTTTCTGAAAAAATTTGTTTGGGATTATTCACAGATAATCTTTGTTCTTTATCTTTGTAATTATTGTTTCTCAATGGTTCTGTTATCAAAGCAATAGTTTTGGTGAAAAGATTACCATCATGTCCTTGAGGGTATAGTGGTTGACTGAAAGAAAAGAATAAATTAGATATTGTCACAGTTCCTTTCTCTGCTTTTAACAGACATCCATTTCTAATGTCAGCTCTCAGCAGATCAATTTTCTTCTTCTTAGCAGTATATTTATGCACTGAAAAAGGTTTACATATGTAAAGTACTATTTATGGAACGTGTATTTTCAATAATAATAATAATAATAATAATAATAATAATAATAAAATTAATATTGTAATTTCAACTCTTCATTCAACTTACAAGAAAGCAGAAGTAGTTTCTCACATTCTACTCTTTCAGGAGATATTCTGGAGTGTTCTGATGAGCAACAATAAGACAATGCTTTTGTTACTTGCTGGAGGATATTCTTTTGTGAAGACACCTGAAATAAAAATTGATATTTAATATTTTGGTTTAAATTTGAAAATACTTTTTTAATTTAAATTTAAATGTTTAACTTACTTCTTCTTGCAAGGTTTCAACATACTTCAGTATTCTCTCCTTCTCAGATTGTTTTAATTCCTGTACATAAAATGTAATTGATGGAACAGGTGGTCTTCCTTTCTGAAAATGTTAAGTTTTCATTAAAATATCTTTGATTCATTCATTCACTTAAAAGTTTCATGAAATTACCCCATTCTTACTCGTTTAGCCTGAGTCATTGCACGATATCCACAGAGAGTATGAAATGGATATTCCATGCCATTTGTTGCTCCACTTCCATCAGGAACACATTTCCTTTCAATAAAATTACCATTTATTTCATTTTCATCATCATTATCATCACCATTATGACAACTATTCAGAAGTGCACTGCCAAGTGCTTTGTGAAGAAATGAATTCATAACTCTCACCGTTTCTGTATCTATCTGGGAATAAAGAAATCAGTATCTTATGTGAAATACACAATGACATACAAAATATATTGATAATTTTTAATGCTCACTTCTGAGAAGACAATTTCTCTTGCTGCTTCCACTTCAGACGTAAATTCCGATTTAGTAAACGTTACTTGCTTCACACTATAACTATTATATTTTGTCTCTGAAAAATTCAACAAGAAGGAATATATATCCACAACATTTGCTATTTAAAAGTACACAAGATGGTCTTTAAATTAATTTCTGATTTCATAAAAAGTAAAGGCTGAAAAATACTGCAGACAGATGTCCGTTTTTTTTTTCATCCTAAAACACATCCTAATATTAGTTTTAAAACACACAAATATTTTCAGCATGAGAAAAGGAAAAAAAATCCATTTCCAGGATGTAAAATATGATGACTGGAATGAATGAATGATTTTAAAAGTGTGAATCATCATTGCACAGTTTGTACTTAGTAGGAGCTGTCAAAATCAGTTATTCTTTCTTTACAGGACAGTTCAAGACAACTGCATCTCTGAGGCATCGAAAAAGATAAACAAAGAGAAATGGAAACGAAAGTGAGATAATAGACAAGACCATCAGACTTCCTTCCAGGAACTGTTGTAAATAGAAGATACAGTTCCACCAAAAGAAATTTTAACAACCCCTTCACCTCATCATTACACCAGACACCATAGCAAGACATCTTAGTGATAATACTACAATTTGATATAGACTGCTACAATATTCCAATTTAGAATTAGTACTCACTATTTTTATTAAGAAATCTCTGCAGACTTCTGTTGTAACTTCTATGCTTCAAACGCTGAAATAAAGTTCAATATTAATGTTCTCCAAGAGTACATGCCTCATAGATAAAAAATAATTATGTGGAGCAAAATAAAGGAAAGCTTATGTCAAAAGGAATACAAGGCAAATAAACTTTCACACTCCCAAGTAATTAAGATAGTTGACAAAAAAGAAATGCGGATGTAGAGGTATTACAGATATTACCCAACACAAACTATCAAGAAATTGTAGATCTCAAAAACCAAAACGTATTTCACCCCAGTAGCTTTCTAGCGCGCTCCACATGCAACCAAATCTGCGACAAGATATACACGACCGCAGTTGCAAATTCCTAATTTTGACTAGTCTCACCGGCGAGTACACAACCACTACGAAACGAAATACCTGCGTGAAAGGGTCCATCTCAAGAAACAATGCGCGTCTAGCCCCAAGGTTCTAGGGCGTGTCAATAAATTCGAGGTGATTCACGTTTCCTATCTCTTGAGTTGGGGGGGTCGTTTCGCGACTTTCAATGCATTTCTCGAAGTTATCTGGACACGTCATCAGCGGGACAGCTGTCGACAGCTGGAAATGAATTGCAGCACAAGCAATATAAAATGCAGAACACACAAAAAGAGAAATTTCGTCGTTTTTACGTTGTAATTTCTGATTGTTAATTCTGTTCGCACGACGACCGAAAAATAAGTGAAATAAATGTCTAAATTACACGAAATATGTAGACAAGTGACACCAATATTAATACGAAATAAAATTCATTGAATAATCACAATTTCAAAAATTTGAGCTTTAAAAAAAAGTATTTCTCAACACGTTTCTTTTTCGGATAAAATCTTACTAGACCGTTTCTGCAAATGAAACTTCTCAGTGTGGTGGCCAAGCCCACGGTTCGTAAATGGCGCCAATCTCGTCTTCGTACATTTCCTTCCTCGTACCTGTACATCTACTTCCCAGTACCAGAAAGTTGATCCAGAGGTTATGGTTCGCAAATGTATCGATAATTTTTAAATTATATTCTACTAATTTTTCTTCTGATTGGTAAGTATCCCGTTAACTTACATTTGAATATTGACCAATTGTACTAATATGGACCTTTTCGTTTCAGTTGCATAATTTATCCTATTTTTTTAATATTGAAGCATTTGAAATCTAAACTGATATAAAATATTAATAAAAACAGAACTTTCAATACATTTTAATGGCATTTAGTGTAGAATCCTGAAAAGTGAGACATCGTCAGGTTTACTAATCGTATATCTACAAATGTAAAAAGAAATACGTACAGTAATATAGGTATTTCAATTAAATAATAAATGAGAAACAACAAATCAAAATATACAATTAATTTCAATTTAGTTTAAAAATAATTTTCTTCTTCTTCTTCTTCTTCTTCTTCTTCTTCTTCTTCTTCTTCTTCTTCTTCTTCTTCTTCTTCTTCTTCTTCTTCTTCTTCTTCTTCTTCTTCTTTCAGTAAGCTTAACTTTCTGAATGAACATCCAAGACACACGAAATGTCGCCTCTGAAGATATAAAATCTTGCGATATGACACTTCAAAACGCATTTTACTTTGGGAACTGTCACTTATCAAAATATCAGTAGTTAAGTATAACGAATGAAACGTATTAATGTTATGCCTGCAATACTTCTGGGATATATACAATTTGTTGAGATCAATCGTGCATAACTCGAAAACTGGTGACATCACAACTTACGTGGCTCAGGGCACCCTGACGGTGGCAGGATTTTCGACACTAGCTAGTAGGCCTTTTTGTTATTTAAAAAATATGTTTGGCAGGTATATTTAAAGCTGAGGTTTATTTTGTGAAACTCGCGAATGTAAAACAGGATTAGTGTAATTTTCACAGCATAGTATGTCCATTTTTTTTAAATATTCAAATGACAAAGCAGAATCTTTTATTGGTTAGGGTAGAGTCCCGAAAAGGATGTAAAATGTAATGTGTTGCTTTATATTGTGACGGTCTATTAAGTGCGTCCAACGTTTATTTTTTATTAGAAAAAGGACGCTTAATTTGCTATGCAAAAGGTGGACAAAGAAATGAAGGTACATTAGTGGAAATCAATAAATCGTAATTATTCACATTATCGGAAGCGAACATTAAAATCGACTATGGGGACGGCAACAAATAATATTATGGCAATTTTTGACGCTAAAAACGTGTCACCAAGTTGTACCGTTCAATAGGAAATAAATTTCGTAATGATAAGAAGTATTATACATTGAGAGAAGACCTTCAGATGTTTTAAAAAGGTGACGAACAGAAACTGTATTTATTTATTAAATTAAAGGAAATCAGTATTTTTAAAATGAACCATGGACAGTGTCATTAATTGGGAACATTTTGTGGTAATTGCGGCAATACCGCGAGGTTTATTGAGTGAGATTAACGTAAATAATAGTAGAAAAACGAAAGAACATTGTAATGAACAAGTCGTCCTTTGTTTTTAAAACAACGCGGTCAGAAGATATAACTTCTTCAGACGGAGTCGAGCCGAGTTACGAGACGGATCGGTGGTTAAGTCGCGGATGATGGAAGTGTGTCGGAATTGAATGTTGAATGCAGCGGAAAATGGAGGATGTTCTTGTTTACGATTAGTGACGATTAGTGATATGGATGGTGGAGATCGCGAGGTCGCAGAACTACAGCAAACGGAAGTGCAAACAAATTATTATTATTCTATTATTTACAGGTTATAACAAGGCCAAGAATGTCATTTTATTTTAAAGTATTGAGAGAATATGGCTATGCATGAGATTATTCAGGATTCAATTAATTCTTGTTTTAATAAATTGACAAAGTGCACGTGCTTAATGATGAGACTTTCGATTGGTGAATGCAAAGAATATTAACTGTAAATATTATTGTTAGGATATTGTGAAAAGGGTTTTTATGTGTATTGTCTCTGATTATTTGTTAAATTGAAGAGTTACAAGTAGCGAGAAAATTCTCGCCAACATTTTAGAAAGAAAAAAAAAAATGAAAATACGTAATAAATTTAGAATCAAGTTATTTGGTTTCAATTAGAAAACGTATGAGTTATTATTTCCAACGGTATTATCCCAGCAAAATACGGAATAAATTTGAATTCAACACTTTCTTTCGATACAAATGTGGAAAAAAATATTTCTATAAAATATTCAAAAGTTCTCCTTAAGAAATTTTGCATCCGCAGAAAATCGTCGGCCCCCAAAAATTGCGCGACCTAGGCTGCAGCCTACTCAGCCTGTTCGGTAATCTTGTCCATATAAAGTAAATATATAAAAACAGGAGTTTAAGGGAAGTGATGAATAAGAAATAGACAGGGAAAATAGTGTGAATTCTTTTAGTAATAAATCGATCATGGGCACGCGAGGAATTTCCGTGAAAATTCTTAAAACCAAAGTTGTAGGGAGACCGGACGGAGTAAACTGTGTCAGACGTCGATGAGCGATTATCCAATCAGGAGAAAGGTAGACATTGAACAAGGAGGAGAGCGACGGAAAAGTCAGAAGAAACGATTTTGAGACTAATACTGCGCATTGGAAAAGACAAATGAGCGGCGCGTTTTACGAACTGCCGCGGCAGAAGAGCTCGAACCGTGGTCGTGAGGGGATGTAAAACGCAGTAGTCGGAGATAAGTTTATAATTTAATTGCGAGCAGAAGTAAATGTAAATAGTAGAAAGGAGTTTTGAACAGTGATGAATTAAAAGACACCAACTGGTATTGAACGGGGCCGATGCACATAAGTGTATTTTATAAGAAAAGCTGGCCAAAGGTCGAAACAAAAAATGTTAACATACGAATAAACTAACACCATTTCTATAACTTGAATATATATTACGTCATATGACAGTCACCTGTTAATCTCAGACTAGTATTTTCGTTGTAACATCAGTCTAAACTGTGTCGTACGCACTGCAAACATTTGCCACCAGCAGTTCCGTAAAAAGGGTTTCTTTATTCGCATTGTGAGTGCTTTCAAAGTTGTAAAGTGTATTAATTCGTGATGGATATTGAAGTTCCAAGAATGTACTGCGTTTTAAATAAAAAACTGACCCATCTAAGATTTATGTTTACTTAATTTAAAACGTTTTAAGTGAACGCATAATGTATTCAAATTTTGAATTGACTTTTATCAAACATTACTGTTTTAGTTATAGTGTCAGAACGTGTCAAGCAAACCTTTTTATTACAAGTTGTTCTTAAGTTCATATTCTAACTGTTACAAAAGAAAAACTTTCCACATATTTCCACAATTTTAGTTTTTGGTACTTTATTTAAAGATCGGTGATGCGTAACATCATTCGTGAAAGTTAGGAATATCAGTAAAATGTTTTGTTGTAGATTCGAAAGAAAGTGTTAAGGCGATGAGGAAAACTCTACAACTATATCAAGCAGTGTTCTGAACGTTTAATTGTGATGATATTAAATACATGGAGAATAATTTGTTGAGAATCACAAATTGTCCATCGGTAAAAGTAAACGAATTTAAACGTAAATTACAGTTTTTCAAGTCTGAATTCAAACAAAAATGGGCAGCTGCGTTTATTTTGGAAGAAAGATTTGTAAAACAATAATGAAATGTGGTTTATCAGTGCTGTGAAATTACAAATATGGACTAAACAAAAGGCGAGTCGATCCAGAAATAACAAGCTTTCAGCAACGCCAAAACAAAACAAAACAAAAAAACAACAACAAAAACAACAACAAACAAACAAAAATTCATTCCTTGTCAACACGGCAAGCTCTATCAGTGTTTGTAGAAGCCGGTCTATCCCGAAGGCAATACAATATTATTCGAAATTCAAACACTGACATCTATCCTTGTTATTTATTAATACAGAAAGTAAGGAGACCAAGGATGCTGTTCTCAAAAGACGCTTTAGAATTTCTAGTGTCACAGGAAACTGTACATTTTGAAGATGCTACATGTACAAGGCAGAACTCAGAAAAAATAAAGAAGTAGATGGAGAAGAAAATGAAGTACTAGATGGAGATGATGAATAAAATGATGATGATGATGATGAAGAAGAAGAAGAAGAAGAAGAAGAAGAAGAAGATTAGCGACTGGGAATATAGGTAATTAGAGAAATATATTCTTAAGTAAATTAGTGTAACACATTTAACGAGAACTATTTAGTAGACTTTTTAATTAACCTATGAACGAACCCACATTTAATAGTTTGTGTTGTAAACTTTTTTTAGTAGTTCCTCTCCCAAAAATATGTAAACTTGCATAAATATGCAAGTTCCATAAATAAAACTTCCATAAATATGCATACATATTAACTAATTTTAAATAAATTCGAACAAAGCAATAATGTTGGCCAGCTTTTTATTCGCAATACCCCTATGGGCGACGATGCGTTGAAGGACGCTGCTGAGGACCAGAGAGTACGGCCAAATAGCATACAAGAAGGCGGAGGAACGAACAGCGATGTGAGAAATAGATAATAATAATAATAAAATTACGACTTGTAGGAAGACCAAGAATTGTCATTGGATATCAGTTATTAAAGCCAATATAGGAAGGGAACATGGCCATGTATGTATGGGTAAATTAAGGAGTATAAATAAGTAAGTATAGTATAAATGGGAAAAGCTGACTGCGAAAGATTTTCGTGTTCATTTTTGTTGTTTTTGTTATTGTTGTGAAGCGTATTGAATATGTTGTTTTCGTAAGCCTAGAAGGAGAAGCCAAATTATAAACGTTTTGTTTTTAAAATACGAATCTGATTGATTTCGTGAAGGTAGACAATTCCTATCATTCAAATATATTAAAGAGAAATATTCCTTATGTGAAGTTCGTCGCTGCGATTTTGTACGGACGGCTCTGTCGACCCAAAAAATAAATTTATCTGCAGTGGATATCCCGGTCGAACAGATGGCTTATTGTTTAATAGTTGCAATTGAAGAATAATTGGGGGATAGATAAATTAAAAGTGTTGATAATAATAAATGTTTATTAATATAAAGAAATCCAAAATTCAAAGGGGATAACCCATGACAGGTCTGCTCCTATTCTTCCAGTAGTCCTCTGTAGTCACTGCCAATGTGTTCCTGGTCTTCCTATCTTTTCTTTGGTTGGCCTCTTTCTCTTTCTACGCTTCGTCAATACTTTAGCACCTGTTTAGGTAACCTGTTGGTTTCATCCATTTCATATGATTTTGTCATTTCTTTTGATACTTTTTCAACTCTTCAATAATGTTTTTGGTTTTTAGATTTTTATATATTTCTTTATTTCGTAATTAGTGTTTCCTTGACACTTTTAATATTAGACTCAGGTATCTCATTTGGGCTGCTTCAATTTTTATTTTATTTTTTTTTTTTCAATACCCATATTTCACTGCCGTAGAGTAGACTTGATTTGACAATGATATTAGGAAGTCTATTTTCAAAATTCCCTCCCGGACATTTTCAAAATTTTCTCAAAAACTGCTCTTGACCGGGAGTGGTAGCTCAGTGCATCAACTGATGTCACTGCAGCGCCTTTGACCGGGAAGTCCCAGGTTCGAGTCCTGACGGCGCACTATGGAGCAAATGATAGCAAAACCTGGCAGAAATAAAAAAAAAAAATTATTTAGGGTGAAAATTTCTTATAGTTTCGTGCAAAGGAGAACCTGTACGAATATGTCCTAGCATGTCACGCCGCTTGGGCTATCCGTCTCCACAGTAGAGCTTTCAGTTCATGCTGTGTTGTAGTGGGGATCGGACGTCCTTTTCATTAGCGAGAATTTATCTCTAGGTTCGTGGTGTTTTTCAGTCAGTGTGTGTAAAGAAAACCAACTTTTTTGCAATGGAAGCTTCAATTTCAGGTATTTAATGTTATTTAGCATGTGACAAACACAAAATCTAGGACTTAATATTAATAAAAATAAAACTACAAAGAAATAGCTTTTAACATTTTAAACTTACGTCTTATTTTGCGAAACACATAACTTTTTAATTATGTATCAAAGGTCATCTTTCTTCACCGGAATGAATTTTTACGGAAGTGTCTGCACGTAAAATACCGGAAATGAATTGTGTACTATGTGAGGGTTTTTTTTTTTCAGGCAAGAGTTCGAATACTGTTCATATCAAGAGAAAAGAACTTTTAGATGTTATGTGGAGTTCTAATGAGAGAGAAACAAACAAAAAATTTAATTTCTAGACCGAAAATCTGAAGACAAGAACAAAGTGTGGTTCACGAAATATTAGTGATATAAAGCAAAAAGTTAGTCATCTCAAGTCCCAATTCAAGTTGCGATGGATGAAGGCTTGCAGAATACGTGAAAATTTTGATACAAATAATGAGGAATGGCTTGAAAGTTTAGTTTCGTTTAACCAGTATTCACTGAAGAGATGTGAGCGCCGGGATATTTCTTTTGAATCTAGTTCTGTGCGAACAAAGCGACAAAAAACTAAAGAATTGCGAAATGCTACACCATCTAATATTTTAACATTCGCCACACAAATGAACATGAGGGCTGAAAGACAGTCGCAGGCTTCGAAATTACTGATGGAAATGACTTCAAGTCCGACACGTGCCCAGAAATACAGAGCAGCTTACAGAAAATCAGTGGAACCAAAACAGATGACTGGCGAAGATGCTCTCAGTTTTGGTGGAAGCTAAATTGGCTAGACATCAATATCACATCATAAGGACAAGTGCTCCAGAAAAATTTCCGTAATATAAAATAGTTCAGGATGCGAAAAAGCTCTGTTACCCTACAAGTATGCACATTACCGAACATTTTGCTCTCATTTCACTGCAATCTTTGCTTGAATACACTGTGAAGCGCCTTCTAATGCCACTGGAATCTGTAATTGAATCACTCCCAAATGCAGTACTTCATCAACTCACTCTGATATCAAAATGGGGGTTTGATGGCTGTTCGGGACACATATCTTACAAGCAGGTATTTCAAAATAATGATACTGATGATTCTTCTGTTTTCATAACAAGTATTGTTCCTCTTTGTCTGGTTTGTAATGAAAAGATTGTTTGGCAAAATCCGCGACCTGCATCGACAAGATATAGTAGACCTCTTCACATACAGTTTATAAAGAAATCGAAGGAAGTATGTATTAAGGGAAAAATGAGAGTTGACGATGAAATAAAAAATATTCAAACAAGCAAGGTAATGTTTAGAGAGAGAGATAGAGAGATAGATAGAGAGATAGATAGAGAGATAGAGAGAGAGAGAGATAGAGAGATAGATAGAGATAGAGAGAGAGATAGAGATAGAGAGAGAGAGTAGAGAGATAGAAGAGATGAGATAGAGAGATAGAGAGAGATAGAGATAGAGAGATAGAGAGATAGAGATAGAGAGAGATAGAGAGGGAGATAGAGATAGAGATAGAGAGAGATAGAGATAGATGGGGAGAGGGAGATAGAGATAGAGATAGAGAGAGAGAGAGATAGAGAGAGATAGAGAGAGAGATAGAGAGAGAGAGAGATAGAGAGAGATAGAGAAGAAGATAGATAGAGAGATAGAGAGAGATAGAGATAGAGAGAGATAGAGAGAGAGAGAGATAGAGAGAGAGAGAGAGAGAGAGAGAGAGAGAGAGAGAGAGAGAGAGAGAGAGAGAGAGAGAGAATTACAAGTTGATCACAATATGATATTTGCCATGGTTGATGGAAAAATATGTAATGCTCTGACTGAAACTACTTCAACTCAAAAGTGTTACATATGTAATGCCACTTCAAAAAATGTCAATAATGTGAATAAAATGATTGAGAAGCCAATTAAGAAAGAAAATTTGAAATTTGGGTTGTCAATCATACATGGGTGGATACGCATGTTTGAGTGCCTATTGCATTTGGCTTATAAGTTACCTATTAAGAAGTGGCAAGCGCGAGGGAATGATAAAAACATTGTGGCTGAAAATAAAGCTCGTATTAAGAGAGAGTTTGGAGAACGCAGTGGTTTGATGTGGATTAGCCAAAACCAGGATCCGGTAACACAAACACCGGAAATACAGCTAGACGGTTCTTTCAGAGCCCTGAACTATCTGCTGAAATTACACGCATTGATGTAAATTTAATTAAAATGATGCACATAATTATGATTGTCGTATCAAGTGGCTGTGAAATTCATGTTGAAAAGTTTCGGGCTTTTGCTCATAACACGGCTCGGTATTTTGTTAAAAAATATCCATGGTACATGTCACCTACACTGCACAAGTATTTTATTCATGGACCTGAGATTGTCTCGTCAGCTTTGCTTCCAATTGGAGAATTAACAGAGGGAGCTCAAGAAGCATCAACAAAGATTTTAAGGAAAACTGAGAGCACTTCTCCCGAAAATGTACCCGTGAAAAAACTAATAGTAATGTTTTGAATTTACTGCTCTTAAGATCAGATCCACTTATCACCAACAAGAGAAAATTACCTACGAAAAATGTGCAAAGCCTCCTAAAAGAAGCTCAGGAACTCTTGGTTCATCCACCCGAACACATTGTTCATTCTGAAAATTATGAGGCCCGCGCGGATGATGATTGCGATGACACAGTTCATAAAAATGATAACGATGATGATGATGATTTTTCATGATTCAATATAATTTCACTATATTTATAATTGATTTTAATTATGTAATTAGTAAAACCTTTCATTTTTTGCTTTCCCTCAATAAAACGTAATGTAACGTTATGTTGTTTTTATTTACAATGCGTATTCCTAGAAAATCGACTATTTTTTTGTCAGATGAAGAAGTATCGAATTGGAAGTTACACCATTTCTTTTAACATTAATTTCTCTTTACAGTGATATGCAATACTATGGGTTATAGGTGTTACTCGAATTAATGCCAGAAATGAGGCCCTCTTGCCCCACTGTGCGGCGGCAGGATTTTCGACACTAGCTTTTCAGCTAGGTCGAATTCAGTCGCTGCCTGGAGGAGAATTATAGCGGCCGGCTGCTCTGATCGGTAGTTTTCCGTGGTTTCTCCGATCAACACCAGGCGAATGCCGAAGCAGTACCCTACCAAACGGGCCACGAGCCGCGCGCGATCTTTCCTTCCTCTTCCTTGTCCTATCCTCTCTCCTGATACACACACACTTACCCTAACATGCACTACACTGCCACATATTCCCGGAGACCGGTCGGGAGCTTAGAGCTTGTCTCGGCTGGGGAGGTGCACCGCTGGTGGGAGAGTCCTGGTTAGGGGGAAACCCCACTAGCCGACGGTAGGTCGGCGCCGGATCTCGCCATCCAGCGGGGGGAAGATCACTACCATCTCCCGAGAGAAAAAACATGCACGACACTTACGGGACTAATGACCAAAGCAGTTGACGCGCCAGGAAACATGAAAAACTCAATCAATCAAAAACTTCTAAATTGAAGACAGATTTTTCTTTCAAATGAAATTTGTTATCCATAAATAGATTTTCATTAGGGTCATGTAGACCTTTTTGAAAATTGTTGGTAGTTTTCGTGCAATAGTGCGTGCAACATTTGCAATTTTATACTAGAGATATTACGGAATGGCACATACTTTCTCGTAGTTAAGTTTTCTAATTTCCTTAGTGTGGACTGGCTTTACGGTCTTGCTTCATCCTCTTGTCAGTTGCCATCTATCACCGGCCAAAATACATTTTTTTAACATTTTCTCAACATTTCGGTTTCCAACTAATAGAACCGAAATATTATTTTAAGAATATTAAAGAAGGTTAAAACCTTGCTCTAAATAGCAATTTTCATTGAAAAATTTGGAACAGTTTTTAAGAAAATGGCGTTAAGCGTTACTGTAAATGCGAAATTTAAAGCTGTTTTTCACAGGAATCTATTGAGTTTTCTAAAAACTTCATTTGAAGTAATTTGAAGAATTCCCACTTACAAACTCAATAATGTATAGAAATCCATTGAATTGTGCATATTAACGGTGTGAGAGATATTCGAAACAAATTACAATTGTGTAATTAAAAAAACAACAAAGAATACCCAAAAATGAACTTTGCGTCATATTAAAAAGTGTTATTACCACTAACCGTTGAAAAAGTTTAAAGAAAATAATTGTATGCATTTTTGGGAAAGTGGTGTTTGGGCGTTTCTGAAAATGCGAAATTTTGAGCTCATTTAAACAGAAAATTGTTGAGTTTTCGTGAAACATTACTTGAGATTATTTAAATCACATTAATTCATAAATACAATAACGTGTAGAGGTCGCCTCCAATGTAAACATTAGCGACGTGAGGGACAAGTCACAAATAAACATGTTTGTAATTTTTGAGAAAAAAAGATACACCAAAATAAACGTGACGTCATATTGAACAGTACCGTACATTATTCATTGGAAAAATTTAAAGTAAAAATTGGAGCCATTTTTAAGAAAATAGGAGAGTTTCTGAAAATGGAGAATATTGAGCTCATTTTCACAGAAAACTGTTATGTTTTTGAGAAATTTTATTTGACATTATTTAAGCACATGTACTCATAAATATAGTACTGTGCACAAATAGCCTCTAAAGCAAGTATTACGGCGTGAAAGACAAGTCAAAAAATACGTTTTTGTAATTTTTGAAAAAATAAAAGAATAGAGCAATATGGCATTTATGCCATCGTGTAGGGTTTGTTTCGCACTAGCAGTACCAAATTTTTAAAGAAAAAAATTGGAGCCGTTTTCGAGAAAATCATGTTTTTCCAATTTCTTAAAATTGCAAATTAAAACAAAATTCAAAAAATATCTGACCTTATTTATGGACTTTTTCAACTATTCCATTTTAAGTGTAGTTGAAAATAGTTGCCGTAAAAACGCATACTTTTACAATTTCCGAAAAGTCAGAGTTAATCCTGAAAATCGGACCTATGCCACCTTTGTAAGTGTAGTTAACTCCATTCTTACACAAAATTTAAAGAAAAAATTTGGTGCTATTTTTTAGAAAATTTTGAAAATGTTCCTAGGCTTCATATAAAGCGGCCAAAAAATTAATGAATGTTTTTGAAAATCGCAGAGCTTCAAGCTCGCGCAAAAACGACAGGAGTTTGTTCAATTTGGAAAAAATTCCTCCGCATGGTTTGTTCACATACGACAGACGAACAGACGAATGGACGGACGGACGTTTTGCTTTCAATTGCTTTTTCGGAATCAAGGACCCACAAAACAGGGATTCTGGTTACACCATGTGTTAGAGGATTTTTTCCCTTAATTTATCAACTGGATTTATCTACTTTTTCGTTATTAGAGTCCAGCAATGAATTTTTTTGTGCCGAAAATACGCTGTTTTTTTCGCGCAGCATTACATAACTTTCTCTCTACTACATATATTATTTCGTATATACGACGTATAAGAGAAAGTAAAAATAACAAAAACAAAATTTTCTGAAAAACGGCTCAAATTTTTTCTTTTAATTTTTGGTAGGGTTAGTGCGAAACGAACCCTGTACGATGATACAAACGGCATAATGCCATGTTTTTCCAAAAATTACCAACATGTAATTTTTTTAAATTGTCTGCGACGTCAGTAATATTTACGTTGGAGGCGATTTATTTACGTTATTGTATTTATGAATACATGTGATTTAAATAATATTCAATAAAGTTTCTCAAAACTCAGCAGTTTTATTGTTAAAATGAGCTCAAAGTTCCACATTTTCAGAATAGCTCAAACGAGATTTTCTCAAAAATGGTTCCACATTTTTTTCTTAAAATTTTTCCAATGAAAAATCAGCAGTTTTATTGTTAAAATGAGCTCAAAGTTCCACATTTTCAGAATAGCTCAAACGAGATTTTCTCAAAAATGGTTCCACATTTTTTTCTTAAAATTTTTCCAATGAATAGTCCTTATTGCACTGCTTAATATGCAAATTCTTACAATTAATAATGACATGAATACTGGCAAAATAAGTAAAACACGCATGTGCAGAGCATTTACTTAAGTTAACATAAAATTATTTACGGACTACTTGCTGAAAGAATCATGGGAGGCAGTTTATAACGCTATTGACACAAATGAAAAATATAATTTATTTTTCTCAAAGCTTTCATTTCTCTTTAAGCGTGATTTCCTATTAAAAAGAAAAAGTAATACTTGGATCACACACATCGTGTAAAAATAAACGTACGCTCTACTTTATTTCTAAACATCATAACGTATCACCCGGTTTCCACGCTACTTCCGAGAATATAAAAGAATTTTAAGGAAAATAATAGTTTAGGCAAAAATAATGAAAAATAATGAGGATATTTTGAACGCTAGAAACAAAACTAAAGCAATGTGGAACATCGAAAAAAACACGACCACGTCACCTCGACATTTCGTGCAAACGGTGCAAATATCTTCAACCAACACTTTTCTAGAATTGCGGTTGATCTCACGAAGGGACTAAAACCACAAAATTCAACATCATGCTTCCCAAAAAACTTTCGACACGATGTTTATTTACGAAACTTCTTCCAACGAAATCTTCAGAATAGTCAGTAAACTAAAAAATAAATATTCGCCTGGTTTAGATGAATTTCTGGATTGTTTATTAAAAACGTGTGCACCTGCCATTATACACCCATTAACTCACATTTTCAATGCTTCCTTGGGCACAGGAATATTTCCAGATATTTTCAAAACAGCAAAAATTAGACCACCTTGTAAAAAAGGAAACAAAAATGAAATTCAAAATTACCGGCCAATTTCTCTTTTGTTTGTTTTCTCAAAAATATTAGAGTCTTTTATATACGCGAATGAAAACTTTTCTCAGGAAAAACGAAGCGTTTTCAGACTCACGACACGGTTTCAGGAACTCAAACTCTACGGAAACTGCCATTTTTTCTTTCCTTAAAGATGTTGCTTCATCAATGGACCAAAATGAAGAACCCATTGGTATATTTTTAGATCTTTCGAAAGCTTTTGACGTTATTAACCATAACATTTTGCTCTCAAAATTACCTTCTTATGGAATTCGTGGTATTGCCCTAGATTGGATTACCTCGTACCTTAAACATCGATCTCAAAGAGTATGAATACCGTTCTGGCACGAAAGGACATTATTTACTTATCTTTCCAATTCCTTGCCAATTGAACATGGGGTCCCACAAGGTTCGATCTTAGGTCATATCCTTTTTCTGTTGTACGTAAACGATATGCCCTCATCTATTAAAAATGGAAAAACTGTTCTGTTTGCCGATGACACAATGTTCTTTGCAAAAATAAACAATAAATAGGACAATTTCAGAAGTTTCAAATTGGTTTTGTAATAACAAATTAATAGTTAACGAAGGAAAAGCTGTCTCAATGCAATTTTGCGTTTCAAATCGGCAATCGTATGCTCAACAATCGCAATCGTATGCTATGAACAAAATTTGGAATTAAAAACCTAAATATAATTAAAAAAAATTCTTTCTACTTCTGTCCCTTATGCGCGCGGTATTTTGCAAAGTACACTCCCGCCTGAGATATGGCATAATATTCTGGGGAAGCTCATCCTTTAGTTCCCAGACATTTAGATCGCAAAAGAAAATTATTCGAATAATGAAAAAATCCCATTCACGTGATCCGTGCAAGCCTCTTTTCAATTAGCTTGGAATCTTACCATTGCCTTGCCTATTTATTTATGAGTCTGCAGTATTTGTCAAAACTGACTTACTTAACGGTGGGAACTTATTTTCATGTAATACTGATATTTATAGTTACAACACTCGACGTAGAAATCATGTTCATCAAGTACCAGTACCAACAGCTCACTACAAGAAATTCACACACAATACATGTACGTTACTTTACAACGCATTGCCAGATGAAATTAAACCATTAAACTTGGTACACAAATTTAAGTTGAAAGTAAAATATTTTCTGCTGCAAAACTGCTTCTATACAGTTATAGACTATACTGATCGTCAAAAAGAAAAATAATGTTTATTTTAACAAAACCAAGATATAGTATAATGAATTATTTTACGTTTGCATTGTATAATTTTTTTTTTAAGTCTCAATGTACCTGTAACAAGCAACGTACTTCAGCTTCCGGGTCAATGATCCCCATCCATATTTTTGTCCAGTTTCCCTGATCCATTGAGCAAATGCTGAGATGTCCCCTTGATTTGCTTCTGGACGTAAATGTAGCTTTACTATGCGCACATTTTGTTGAACTTTCCTTTTGCTTGTAGTGGTAGTAGAGCTTAAGTTGAGTTTCTATTTTGTTAGCAATACAGAAAAATCAAATCTCATCGTTCCTTTACCGATAAAAATAAGTTTTCTATAATTCGGCAATGAAAAATCTAGTTTTTGAAATGTTAATCTCTCGCTTTTTAAATTATTATTATTATTATTATTATTATTATTATTATTATTATTATTATTATTATTATTATTACTATTTTTCATCTTTCAACTATTAATAGTTAAATTGTTGGTAAGAGATTCTGAAACTCAAGAAGGCGTGCGCAAATGATTCTGCCCCCATACGTCACGTACAGTTTTTGACTGCTTTTGACTAAATAAATAAATAAGTTTATTTTCGTTTAGTCTATTGCTTTTTAATTATAGAAATGTACTGTCTTTTAAATATCTCTTGCGTCGTTAGTATGCACATTTTTTTAATGCATTATTGAATTTGTGAGTGGAAGTTCTTAAAATTACTTCAAATTAAGTTCTCAATTTAAGTTGAGTTCTCAAAAAAAAAAAAAAAAAAAAAAAAAAATCAAACTCAATAAATTCCTGCCGAAAAGAGCTTCAAATTTCGCATTTACAGTAAAGCTTAATGCCATTTTGGAGCCATTTTCTTAAAAAAGGCTCCAAATTTTTCAATGAAAATTGCTATTTAGGAAGAGGTTTTAGCCTTCTTTAAATTTCATAAAATAATATTTCGATTCTACTATTTGGAAACAGAAAAGTTGAGAAAATGTGCTTAGGCCGGCGATAGATGGCGACAGGCGAGAAGGAGGGACAAGACTGTACAGTAACAGTGCCACAAAAAGGAAATTAGAAAACTTTACTACGAGAAAGTCTGTGCTTATCTGAAACTTATTTTTGCATTAAAGGTAGTGTTGACTCCGGGAGGGCATATGCAACAGGCGCACAATGTTCTCACCCGACTTGGTTGTTTGTTTGGCTAGTGAGTTCGGGCGCGTCAACAGAGCAGATTATTAGTCCCGTAAGTATAGTGTATGCTTTCCTCGGGAGATGGCGGTGATCTTCCTCCACTGGATGGAGAGATCCGGCACCGACCTACCGTCGGTTAGCGGGAACTTAATAGATTCCTGTAAAACAGCTTCAAATTTCGCTTTTACATTAATGATTAATCGCCATTTTCTTACAAATGGCTTCAAAATTTTCAATGAAAATTTCTATTTTGGACGAGGCTTTACTCTTCTTTAATACTCTTGAAGTAATATTTCGGTTGTACAATTAGGAAAGCAGAAAGTTGAGAAAATGTCAACAAAAAAAATGTATTTTGTGAGACGATATATGGCAGCTGACCAGAGAATGCAGCAAGACTTTCAAACGAAACCACACGAAGGAAATTAGAAAACTTTTCTACGAGAAAATCTGTGCCATTCTGTAGCATATCTAGTTTTTAATATTTTGAATATTTTGGTGCTTCATGCATAGTACCCCCAAAATTAAAATATTGGTTTCAATTTCAAGGGGCCGCGACATTAGTTCGATTGGGGTATATCAATTTCTGTGAAAATCCTCTTAGGGTTACCGTCGCTGACAGACACACAGACAGACGTTTTGCCGTCAGTTGATTTTTTGGTATCAAGGACTCACAAAACATGGATTTTGACTGTGAAACGTGTTAGAGGAAATAATTTACTGTATATAAATATATGGGCAAGATATTCACTTTTTCATTACCATGGCCCGGCAATAAGAGTTGTTCTGTCGAAAATTCGCCATATTTTCGGAGTATTACAATACTTTCTCTATACTGCGTAAACAGTAGCGAGAAAGTAAAAGGTTAGTCACTATTTTATTATATTTTAGAATGAGCAAATAGAACACAAGTCATTGTTTGATCCGTTTGTTTTGTATTGCGTGGATGATTTCCTGCTTTTATACATAAACTAATGGAGTTACAGAATTGCACAGACTTTCTCGTATTAATTTTCGAATTACGTTGATCTGCGTTAGCTTTTCAGTCTTGCCCGATTCCAATTTTGGCGCCCAAAATACTTTTAAAAAAATCGGTTTCCTAATGGTATAGAACCGAAACATTACTTTCAGAAAATTATGGAATCGTAAATCCTCGTCCTATATGGAAATTTTCGTTGGCAAATTTGGAGCCGTTTTTAAGAAAATGCCTTTTAAACGCTACTGTAAATGCGGAATTTAAAGCTCTTTTTCACAGAAAACTTTTGTGCTTGAAAATCTTCATTGAAAGTCATTTGAAGCACTTCCACTCATAAATGCAATAATATATACAAATCGCCGGCAATATGCATATTAAGTGGGTAAGTAGAAACAAGCTACAAAAGCACACTTTCTCACATTATTTTAAACTGCTCCGATATATTATACTACTACTTAAATCTGCAGAAGTATTTCAACCAGCATTTTTTTCCCACTCTGAGAACCGAACTCGGATCCTCAGAGTGAACTTGCCGTCACTCATACTGCTACTACTCTCCACGCTCACTATGGGTGTTCAGTCACGAAATTCAACATCAGACCATAGAACCACCTTTCATCCGTGATCAAACGTTTTCCCAAAAATTTTAGACACGATCTTCGTTTCCGAAACTTCTTCCTATAAAATTCTCAAAATAATCGGTAAGCTAAAAAGTAAATTATTCGTCCTGTTTAGATGAATTTCCGGATTATTTCTTAATGACTTGTGTGCTTGCCACCCGTTAACTCACATATTTAATGCAACCTTATGCACCGGAACTTTCCTATATATTTCCCAAACAGCTAAGATGAAAACTCTCTTCAAAAACAAGAAACAAAAATTAAGTTCCAAACTATCGGCCAATTTCTCTTTTGGCAGTTTTCTCAAAAATTTAGTAGAGAGTTTTTTTACGTAACGAATGGCGTGATGAAAGACATGATGAGGGATAAGAGGCCAAATCTATAGCTGATTTGCCCTTGAAAATAATTTTATTACATCAAAGCGAATATTTTTTATCAATTTTTGCCAAAAACGCTCATTTCTTTCTATATTTAGAATTCAACTTGTATATGGCCGTTGTACTTGGATTAGGAAAACGTGCATAGAAAACACTTCTCCCCGTAGTACGTAACATACTCTATTTTTGATGAAAAATAAATAAACGGTTTAAGCGCTAGTAGTCTCATACAGAACGACAGACAGAGTTTGCCGTAAACCAATTTTTAGGTAAAAGTATTATTATTGATAAATAATATTTTAATAAAAATAAAATATATTTGAGATGAAATAAAAAAAATGGCTCCTATTTCATTATGAATTCATAAACTGATGTTCAACATGTTTCATAGAAACAATATTTGAAATTTTTAATTTTTTAAGCGCTTGAGATCTTAATTTTGCGCGGCACAAGCAACATTGCAACTTAAATAGCTCAACGTTCTTTTTCATGTCGAAAATATCGCATATTTAAAGTTCACACTTCAAATTCCTAATACATTTTCAAAATACGGAACATCATTTCAGGGTTCAGCGTAAAACGCATAAAACGTTTGTTCACAATCGTTCACAATCAAAACGCGCCTGTTAGGTGCTGTTAGGTTGGCTACAATTTTTTAAAGGACGTCAATTGATATGAGAGTGGTGTTCGTTTTTAAACTGGAATGGTGCTTGCTTGTTGAAACCTGTCGAGTTATCTCATAATTTTGACGTTTAGAGCTTGGCGTGAGCTATTGCGTATATTTTAACATCACTTATTCGTTTTTCAGTGTAAGTGACATTTCTACTAGCTTTTACATTTGTTCTGACATAGAAAGACTTAAAGAGGCACCAGTGCGCAAAGTAGCGAACGTCTTGTCTAAGAAGGGGCATCTTCCTTGGTAAAAAAAATCGTTCATCGATATTGATATGAGTGAAAATATTTCTTAACAAATTTTTAACCCCCACACAAAACGGCGTTTGAGATATTGGTTGGCAGAATTTTTTGTTTTAATTGAAATATAATTCATTACATCAATCGGGTCAGTCCCGTAAGGAATTGAAGTCCATAACAATTAAGGTACAATTTCTGATACATCCCAACAGTGGCTGAAGATATGACAACAATTGACATTGTTTCATTCTGCTTAACCGTTGGAAAAGCCTTGTGTGAAATTGCTGCGAGGACGAGTTCATAATACATTCAGAAAAATTTTAATATCCTCTGCCTTTTATGATGCAAATTTCTATGGTCACAGTTGTTGGTGTTGAAGTTGTAAATGTAGGACGTAATGAAGAAATGTTCAATGATATGTTCTCTCAGAGGATTTTAACTTTTTCCTGTATATTGATGTAAACAAAATAAAAACTACCGCATTGAACCCGAGTGATTACATCACACAAAAGGAAGAGTAGAAATGTTACAATAGGAATGTACCACATACATACTGTATGGAAAAATGAAAGCCCCCAAACGTATTGTTTCATGTTGTTCTGTATTTATTCTCCAAGACTAATGAAATAGGAGAGGTTTACAAATTCTGAAACAACATAATCACTATTCACTGTGCAAACAGAGTTAAATATGTTTCTGAATATGTCATTCAAATGTTTTATGTTTACCAAGCTGTTGTTGCCAAGGTTTACCAAGCCATATGTTGATAGTGGACCAGAGCAGGAAATCGTGCTCACCTCACAAATAATTGTTATCACTGGAGATCTGATAAAAGATCACATGTGATAAATGATTGCCAGTCATAGCATTTATATAAACTCGCCAATCTTTGCATTGAAAAACATTCAATCTTGGAACTTAAAAAATTTCTCTACCTTCATTTTGCTAACTCTAACACATGCTTGCAGTATGACTACTTTTGGTAGTTAAGATTGCAACTCATTCAATTAAACTTCGAAGATCCACTACTACTACTATTATTGTCTTTCTTTCTAAATTTGATCTTAAATAAGCTACATCAGTGTCCGTTAACAATTTGAATATATTAATTTCAGTGAAAAAGTGAAAGGTTTCTTATTGTCATATTGCTATTTTATTTCCTCTTATCATTCATGACCTGCAACTCTAGTGCAACATGAAGAACACACCTTTTTGGCTGTGACCATTACTTTATAATGCCATGTAATAATAATTATTTACAGAACTTTTAAATTTTTTTAGTGGTTACTCCATAATTATCAAGTTTGTGATACCTGAATTTAGGTTGACCAGACAAAATTCAAACCCATTTGCCTCGAAACTTCATTTTTCGAATTGTGTCAGTTTTGTAGCTCCTCTTTAGTGTGATGTAGCTATCTTGCAGCCTGAAAATATGTATGATATTTAATTTGTGGTACTTCAGAATTTTGAGTAAGATATTCTCCAGCGTTCAAGGGAATTGCAACACCCTTTTTTCGTTGAGCATTTCCGTTTACCATTGGATAAATAAAATTAATATAGTTGAGCAACCTTTTGTGGGTTTCTTTTGATGTTTCTTAGTTTACAACATATAATGTTTGAAATTTATGATGCATTATTTTCACTTTCTGCTCTTGCATTAAACTGCAAAATGCAAGTATTAGATAATCTTTTGTGATTCCATTTAGATTCATGTTATTGTATCTTAAGGCTCTTATTCCAATGAGTCCCTGTTCTTAGTTTGGCTGCTTCCTGTGATTCCATTTAGATTCATGTTATTGTATCTTAAGGCTATTGTTCCAATGGGTCCTGCTCTAGTTTGACTTTAACATTCCTTTTTAAAGTGAAGTGTAAACTTTTTCTCATCTGCAGTTTCTCCCACATTTAACTTATTTATTAAATAGCCGACTGTCACATATTCATTGTTTTACTCTAATTTTACCCTCTTTATTATTGAACCAAGCTTTACAATGATATTAAATTTTTAAAATTTTTAATTTTTTTCTATGACAATGATATCCTATTTAATTATGCAATGATATCTTAGATGAAATGTTCAATGGGAGTCTTTACTAATGACTAGGAAATGGAATTTGTTGTAATAAAAGATGCAAAATATGTACTATTCCAAAATATGCAAGAAAAAATAGGAAATATGTAAAATAAAAATTCAGTATTGTGTTTAAAATTGCTCTCTAGTCACTCTCTAGTTCTTAACAAGGATTCGGAGTGGTTGAAGTAGGTTCTATCTCTACCGAAGTAATTGTACCTTAGACTTCACCACATATAAGAATTTTATTCGAATTTTGAAAGAGGAGTGTTGAAATAGTATATATTACTATGTTTACGAGGAGCCGGTGTCCAGGTGTAGTACCGTGAAGTGAGTGATGGATCCCAGGGGAGGTGGTTAAAGGGTATATATCCCATCCTCCATATTGAACAATGCGGTAAGACAATTTTCTCTAAAAAATATTTGTTAGGTTTCGATTGAGTAACTGTTTGCTATTTGAAATATGAGCAAGCACGTGGTTTAAATTACTTTTGCTCATAAAAATCCGCTCATCATGGACTCTCAAGTAGGCAGTAAGTAGAAGGGAGAGCGGTAAGTTTGACAATTCATGGAGGAGATGTGGTGGTAATAGAAGCGCAGCATTTTATTTGTAAGAGAGATTATTCTGTAACAAATATTCCAAACGTACATCTGAAATGTTCCATGTTGACGTATAAATAAATTAAAAAATAGCAAAATAAGTAAGAAATATGTCGTAATAGGTAAAATACATATAAATATGTAATTACACCAAAATTTGTAAAAATATGTAAAATAAAAATAGTTCTAATTCATTCAGAATGTCTTGTAAACTCCAGGAAATATAACTGAATGTGGGTATCTAGTTCCTGTAAAAACATGTAATTACATGGATATCCGTTCCCTACTAATGACACTGTCATTATACATAGTCTTTACTAAGGACTGTGTCATTATACATTTCTATCCATATCAAACCAGCTTTGCCAAATAATTTGTAGGCAGTATCCCTTTTTATCCTTTGTTGCACTTTTTATCTGGTATTGCTCTTTTACGACTCCGTAATATTGTATTGGGTGGAGTTAGGGTTGTTGGTGATGAGCTTCCTACATTGCTTCTGTTTGTAATGTTATTCTCTAACACAAACATGGTAATGTGCCATCTTGCTAAGGGAAGTCTTGAGAGTATTATTCAGTGTTGGACCAAAAGTATGTTATTAATGTTTCCTGTGTGTTACTCTGATTGCCACAGATGAGTACTGACCCCCAATTGAACCTGAGTGAATATTGTCACCCAAACATCCCTCAGTAAGATGGTGTTTGTGGTTCCTCTCTTCTCTCTATGCATATTATGTTGGAAATATAGGTATTATAATCCTTATTCAATTCTTTCAAATAACTGCTTGTTCTTTTCTCCAGAAAATTCCATGTTGTACGTATTATGGCCAATTTAAGAAGTTGTGTGTTGCATCCTTTGGATAAAGCATTTGAAGATATAGAGTTACCTCACAAGCAATCCGTGGTGCTGGGAAGGAATGAATTTACCAAAGTCACACACAAAATATGCTCCAGAGCCCAAGGTATTTGGTATTTCAAAGTATGATCATGTATTTGATCGTTTGGAATATGATTTTATATGATGTATTTCATTGTAAGATGATTCAATTTTATTAATTATACTACCATGTGTTTTTCAATATGAAATATTATTTAATGCTTTGTGTTTGTAGTTGAAGTAGAAGCAGATGTTGAGGAGAGGGTAGTTAAAGTGACCCATGTTGGTGCAAATAAATCTGGAGTTAATGGCATGGCTTTGGAAAAGAAGTCATCCATTGTTCTTAAGCATGGAGATACCATTGAATTGGTTCTTGGTTATTTTATATACAGAATTGAATTTGATCCTCTGCCATGTGAAGGAAATGAAAAGAAACGTCAACTTGGTGATTCCGAAGAAAATGAGGCTAAACGGCCCTGTAATGAAAATAAAGAAATTAATGATTCTGAAGTTGCGGGATCAAGTTCAAGTGGTAGTGCATCACCTGAAAAGTTGATTGGTTGGAAGAATGTAGACGGTGGAAAATTATTAATATATACATCATCAGATTGTGAAGCGAAGGCCAAGGTAGTGATGAAATACTTGTATTTCCATGGTTTTGCTAGGCTCATGAGAAACTGACAAATTAAACTGTAACCTTTTTTTTAGATTGCTGCTTTTGATCTTGATGGAACTCTTATTTCAACAAAATCGGGAAAAGTTTTTCCAGTCAATACTGATGATTGGAAAATAGCTTATCCAGTTATTCCAAACAAGCTAAAGAAGTTAACTGAAAGTGAATACAAGGTTGTTATAATGACAAACCAAGCAGGAATTGGTAGAGGGAGAGTAAATGTGAAAGATTTTAAAAAGAAAGTTGAGGCAATTATCTCAAAGTTAAATGTTCCAGTTCAAGCATTTGTATCAACTGGAATAGGAATATACAGAAAACCTGCTCCAGGAATGTGGAATACACTTTTAAAAGAGGTACCATAGTTCAGTTTTAATTTGTGTGTGATTAGATTGTTATTGTATTCGTTAAAATTAAGCTTTTTGCATTAATTGAAAAATAATTATAAATAATATATTGTATAATTATTTCAAATAATTATAAATATAAAATGTATTTATTTGTGTTAATGTAATTTTGAAACAAAATACTTTGTTGTGATTAAGATGTAATGAAGAATATTGTAACTATGTTTTTTTTACAACGCAGAATGGGCCAAAAGTCGCTATCCATTATAAAACGTATTGAAAATTGGTAGGAATACCTAGTAATGTTATGAGTAGGGAATGCATTTTATTGTAATAAAAAATGCAAAATATGTACATGTATGTGTGTTTATTTTTTCCAAAACATGTAAGAAAAATAGAAAATATATAAAATAAGAATTCATTATTGTGATTAAAATTGTTCTCTATAAGCATTCTCCGACCATAAAATGTCTCTGATCATTTCTTAATAAGGATTTGGAGTGGCTGAAAGTAGGTTCTATGTCTACTGAAGTAATTGTACTCTAAACTTTACCACGTATAAGAATTTTATTTGAAATATAAAATATGTTCATAGTATATATTACAATGATTACGAAGAGCCGGTGTACAAGTGAATAGTAGAACCAAGTAGAGAGTGATGGATCCCAGGACGAGGGGGTTTGAGGGTATACACTCATCCCTCCAAATCAAACAACGCAATAAGACTCTTTACTGTAAAAAATATTTGTTAGTTTTCGATCAAGTAAGGAATGTGCCGTTTGAAACAAAAGCAAGTACGTAGTTGAAATTACTTTTGTTCACAAGAATCCACCATCCTTTACTCCGAGTAAGTAGTAAGCGGGAGGGGGAGGTAAGTTTGACAATTCATGGGGAAGATATGGTGGTCATAGAACTCTAGTAACATTACATTTGATTTATAAGAAAGATGATTCAGCAACATATATTGCAAACGAGCATCTGAGGCGTGCCGTTTCGACGTATTAATATATATTAAAATGTAGCGAAATATGTCGTAATTGGTAAAATATGTAAAACTATGTAATTATACCAAAATATGTAAAATGAAAATAGTTGTAATTCATTCAGAATTCTTGTAAACTCTAAAAAATATAATTGAATGCTGGTATCTTGTTGTGGAAAAACATGTAATTACACAGAAATCCGTTCCCTAGCTGTGAATTTTATTACGGCAGAGGCCAAAAGTTAAAAATTGAGGCATAGCGAAACTGAACTGAACAATAACTAACATTTTGTGTCATGTTTAGCATTTTATTGGTCTTTACAAAATCTCACAATTTAAGCAAATATTTATGCCATTTCTGTGATAAGCAAATTAATTTAGTTGTTGTGACTCATGAGTGAGATATTGTGAGATGTTGCTTGCGATATAACTATTTGAACAATATTCATTTTCTGTGGTTCAAGAAAGATGGACGTGAGTTATTCTTCTATACATAAAGAAGTTTTAGACACAGCTGCAGATGATTTCTGCACTCATGAGATTTGATCCCAGAAAAAACAAAAGCACGATATGAAAAAGGCATATTGGGAATTTAAAGCTTGGCAAACAAAATCACATAGCCGTGATTACAGGAGATGTAATGCATGCTTATTTTAAGAAGCAATCATTTTGGTAAGCTAATTTACATTTATTCCTCTATAAATACGAACCTTTTTCTCGCATTCCGCTTTACAAAGTCACAGGCACATGAGGCTACCTCATTAGGGGTTTATAATTTAATTGAGAGTTGCACATTCATGCCATCAGTAGACATAATTACTGGAAAGGAGTTTAATTTGGTGGAATGCCAGAAAAAATTGTGCAAAGTTACCTAATGAATTATACTGTTAACAATATTACAATTTACAATAATTATCCCCAAAACTAATAAGAGTTACTCGTTCACTGCCTTGTCCGCCTCACCAGCCTCTTCCGCCTTGCTAACGCCTAAACCATGCATGGATTTTTTTTTCCAAATTGAAGAAACCCCTATGGGTTGAAGCTTTACATGAACCCCATGAGACATTTTCAAACTTTTCTCAATAATGGCTCCAATTCTTTCTTTAAATTTATTGTAAGAATAGAGTGAAATATACTTATAAAGGTGGCTTTTAAATATACTTATAAATTTTGTCTTTAAACTTTTGGTTGGGATTGTGCTAACTGTACCCTACAAGGTGACATAAACACCTTATTCCTCTATTCTTTTGTTTTTTCAAAAATTACAAAAATGCAATTTTTTTGGCTAGCTTCTCACATTGTTAATATTTACATTTACAGCCATTTATTCACATTATCGTACTTATGATAAACTTATGGTTAAATACATAACTTATGGTTACATGTCCTTTAAATAATGTTTTATAAAGTTTCTTGAAAACTCAATAATTTTTTGTAAAAAGGAGCTCAAAATTCTGTATTTGAGAAATGCTCAAACGCCATTTACTCAAAAAAGGCTTCAAAGATTTTCTTCACATTTTTTGTACATATAGTGTTATTTGCAGTGTTTAACATGACATACATTTATTTCGGGGTATTCTTTCGTTTTTTCAAAAATTACTCGGATGTAATATTTTTTAAATATCTCTCATGCTGATAAGATGCACATTTTCAGCAGTTTGTAAACACTATTGCGTTTGTGAGTTAAAGTGCTTCCAATGACTTTAAATAAAGTTTTTTGAAAACCCAGGAATTTTCTGTGAAAAAGAACTTCAAATTTCGTATTTGCAGTAACACGTAAACACCATGTTCTTAAAAAATGGCTTTAAATTTTTCAATGAAAATTGGTTTTTACAAAGATCTTTTACTCTTCTTTAATATTCTTAAAGTAATATTTCAGTTTTACTGTTGGGAAAGCGAAAAGTTGAAAAAATTGCCAAATAATGTACTTTGGGTGCCGATAGATGGCAGCTGACAGGAGGATGGGGTAAAACCGTAAAGCCAGTCCACACCAAGGAAATTAGAGAACTCTGAGAAAATTTGTGCCATTTGTAGTACCACTAGTTTTTTAATAAACTATTGACTTGCAATGAATAGTGATGGTTGTATATTTGCGTTGCTAAGACAGTTAAAATCTGTTGCTAGGTGTCAAATTTCTTAACATGCAAGTAAGTACAAGTGCACTTAAATAACCTGTAGTGTTGTCTGCTATCTGGAGTTAAATACTCGTGTGACTGATAAAGCTTAATAAAAACACATCACAAATTGAATTAACAATTCCAAATATACCTTGACTAGATACAGAAACAATGCTCTTGTTTTCACCTAAGAAATTATAATTTTACATAATTAAAAGGTATGTAGCTTAAAATCAATGGAAAGATCACATCCAAAGTTACCTTAATGTTTGTGATGGATAGTGACTTGGTCCGTTGTATAATTAATTATGAACATAAATTTATTATTAGATTTTGTCTAGATCAATAAATGCCAGGTTATTCTAGGTAATTAAACTTCAGACGATACAATTTTTTTCTTGTAAATGGAAGTGTTTCATTTCTAGTACAATAGGAATATAGCTGTCAACATGGATGATAGTTTTTACTGTGGAGATGCTGCAGGCCGTCCAGTGAACTGGGCTCCAAAAAGGAAAAAAGACTTTTCATCAGCTGATAGACTTCTAGCACTAAATCTAAATTTGAAGTTTCACACACCTGAAGAGTTTTTTCTTAAGGACAAAGCTGCCCCATATAATTTGCCAGAATTTATTCCTTCCAAACTGCAAGACCTGCCTCTTACAGACCCAGAAGATGCCTGTATATCATCTGATTCTCAGGAAGTGAGTGCTGGTGAAATAGTGTCATAATTTATTTTGTTTGTGCATGGAATATTTAAGTTTGTTACTATTGATATTGCATATAGCACTGTTTTTTATTTGTTAAAACATATCTTGTTTCTTTTAACAAAAGATCACAACTGTAAGTAGGCTGTTGTATTTAATGTGTAGATATTGAATTTTTTGATGTCTAAACTTCTGATATAACCCTTAACCCTGAAAACAACTTTGTGTTGCACTAATCTTTAGCCAAAATTTTCATACTACATATTTTTAGTTTAATGGGTTTAAAGTTGAGGAAAATAAGTGTCAGAATTTGATATTCTAGTGTTAATAATCATTAAATCATCATCATTAACTGACAAAAGTGTATTTGAAGCTGTAATTATATAATATAATTGATTAAAAATTAAATTAAATTATATAATTTCAATTTCAAGACACAGATTCAACAGTTTGCACCCAACTTCAACTTGGAAATTCTGTTTAGCATTGTTCTTTTAACCTTTGGAGTACTGGATGAAGTTGTTCCAGAAGGCAAACTTATAAATGTTTGTATGAGAGAGTGAAAACTTTGTATCTTGTTACTTTATTTAATGGTCTAAATAATCTTAGTACACAAAATTCCTAATATCACATTACAATGTACCATTCCCCCTCTGGCATGGCATTTCCTGTTAATTTTTATTGTGAAGGTATAGTACTTTCTCGCATTAACAGCATTTATTAAGGTCATGCCTTTCTCCCATAAAATTTGACCAAAACTAGCTGGGCGTGACCGGGTTGGGCAAGTAAACATTGTTACTATCGTACTGCTCTCTATTCGAAAAAATGTAAAGGAAAAATTTGAAGTTCTTTTAAAAATGACTTTCTCCTATAAAATTTCACCAAAACTAGCTGATTTTCACAAACAAAAAAAACTTAAAATTTTTCTTGATTAGAGGGCAGTACAGTGGTACAAATGTGTACTTCCCCTCCGAAGATGTGTAAAGGATTTGTTTTCCTGGCAAGTTGCAATGTGGGGGAGATTCTGTATGTAGCCAATGCCTAACATTTTTAGCCATCAATTTAGGGAATAATAATTAATAATCATCCTTTCCCCTAAGGAAAGCTTCAGCTCTGCCAGTGTATTAATACCCTTTTTATGTTTGTATGTGTTTCCAGTAACGTGAGAAAGAATGTGCTGTTGTAGCTCCCCTACTTGTCCTCAATTTTATTTGATTCAGTCAGCATAGATCAGTGAAATTCTCAAACCAGTTAATTTGTTTATGTAAATAGGATGCAACTAGGACAATGGAAAACTTAAGTAAACCAGTGCTCTGGTGCATTGTTGATAATTTATCTGTAATAGTTGAAAAATGTGCCATTGTTTGTGGTGGCTAAAATCTGAAATGTGATATATCAACAAAAGATTTTTAGTTTGTAATACTTAAAACCATAGACCAGATCAGCAGTTGTATGTATTGTTGGTAGAGATGTGGTTGGTTGTATGTTTCATCCTAAAGATTTATTTGTGCATTTTTTTTTTGCAGGTGATTGTCTTAGTTGGATCACCTGGCTCTGGTAAAAGTCATTTTGCTAAATCATACTTAATTAGAAAAGGTTACATTCATGTGAACAGAGATACATTAGGATCATGGCAAAAGTGTGTCTCTGAATTGGAGAAAGGATTGGCTCAAGGCAAAAGTGTTGTTGTTGACAACACAAGTCCTGATAAGGAGTCAAGGAAACGCTTTGTGACTGCGGCAAAGAAATTCAATGTTCCTTGTAGATGTTTTGTTTTAAAGACCAGCTTGGCACATGCTAAACACAATAATCGGGTAAGAAAGAATGAATTATTTTTGTTGGAAATACATTTTTTATTTTTTACATAAAATGAAAAGATTTATTTAGAAGCTGTGTTAAGGCTTTTTTTGGTCACAAATTTTATAACATTCAACTCTTGCTTAGCACACTCCCAAACTGTTCAGATTTTGAAGATACACTTACTACAAAACTGATAAATTGTCTCGTATTTATTATTTTCTAATATGTGAGAATGATGAAAAATTCTTGAAATTTCTCTTGGCAATTAAGATTTTAGTACTTATGCTTGTTATTTGCTTTTCTATAGAAGTTCTAAAGTGTACAGTGAACTGTAACAAGTTTACAGTAGGAACTTTAGTTTACGGTGAAGGAGAATATGACTTTTATGTAGATGACAGGGATGCAAAGATAAAGTCAGACAAAAGAACTAAGAGCCTTAATAGTGAAATACGACATTTATTATTCAGAGAAACTTGGAGAGATACAGTTTTACAAGTTCAAGAAAGTTTTTATTCACCATCTGAAATGCAGCTTGATAACAAAAGTTTTAAAACAGAATAGGAATATTGTATGAATCACATTTATTTTCCATACAATGATTAAATAATTCATTTCTTCATTTCAGTTTCGTGAACTAACTGATGATACTCATGTAGAAGTCACGGATATGGTGATTAATTCATACATGTAGGTATACAAAAATTGTTTTATTATAATTATTATTACTATATGTATGTGTAACAGACTGGACAAATTGATTCCTTTTCATTGCAGGAAAAAATACACAGAACCTGCCACTGATGAGGGCTTTGCTGAAATAGTGAAAGTGAATTGTGTGCCCAAATTTGAAAGTGATACTCATGAAAGATTGTACAAAATGTTCTTAATAGAGAAATAAATTTTAATATAAATAATTTCTAAAATGTTAATTATAAAGCATAGGTATTTTATATTTCCTTCTGCAGTTTCATATCATGTTCTTTATTAGTTTTAAATTAAAAATTTATCTACTTTTATTCAGTTTCTTCAATACTGTGTATTTATTTACAAAATAACTGCTTATTTTAAAGATTCTTTGATATAAGAATTGTAATCTTGCACTAGTTCATAAACTTTATTTTTCAGTGGCTCATAATCTGTTTCTGATCGTTTTGATTCTATGTATTCATGTATTGCAAAATTATTTTGTTCCAATTGAGATAATTTTCTTTCCAAGTTATTTAGTTGAGCATAGGTTTCATTATCATCCAGTTGTTTCTGTAAAAAAAATTTGGAGTAAAATTCAGATATTTGCAAGAAAGGAAATATTTTACATTTGCTTTTGATTTTTTTTCTTGTTACAAACCTTAAGAGCATCAAATTTATTTTGCATTTCTCTCACTGCATCCAGTGCAGGACCATGTTTTTCTTCGAGCAATTTACGTTCTCTTTCAAGTTGTGATGTTTTATTGTTGGCTTCCATTCGTAACTTATCAAGATCTGACAGCGATGACATTTCACTGGTCATTGTTGCCATTTTTTGCCTCAGTGTTTCCATCTCTAATTTAATCTTGTCTTCGAGGGCTTCGACCTACAAAAATATATTATATATTTTATTATATTGTAATAATAATAATTATTATTATTTTAATTGGAATATTTTATTTGATTTTCTTCAAAATACTAACCTTCTCAAGACTAGCTTGCAGTTGATGATGTTCTTTTGTCAAGCCATCCACAGTTTTCTTAGATTTTTCTAGTTCCCCTTCTTTGAATGATAAATTATCTTTTATAGCAGAAAACTCATCTACACTGGGAAGATGTCCAGCATGATTTAAATTTTTACTAATTTGATGCAGAGAATTCACAATTTGCCCTTCTAATTGAGTAATTCGAGCCAATTCTTGATTCTTACTTTCTTCAAAACCTGATAAAAATTGTTCCATTGTTTCCTCTCTTCGACGTAATTCTCTATACTTCTGATGTCGTTCACTTTGACTTTCATCCAAATCCTAAGAAAAGATCTTTGAATTTAATGTTCTATAAATAAATTATGAAATTGAATGGAGGTGCAGTTTTAAGTGGTTCTTTCATACTGGCAAATCCAAAATGATGAAGCTCCTAATTTTAATGTGCATTATGAAGTTATGTAGGAAAAAGATAATGTTTAATGGAAGATCTGCAACAAAATCTGAATTGAGCAATATAATTGTCCAGTCACTTTATGTTCTAAACGAACAGAATAATTGACTCAATGTCTTTAATATCAAGGGTTTCCTGGAAAATCTCTTTTAGGCAACTATTGACAACATTCGTTTTGAGTTGCTGATGGCTATAACTAATCTCTTTAACTTTGGCCATGTGGTAAATATCATGAATTTCCTGCTTTCCCATCTTCTGAGAATTTTTGCAATGTTTAACCAAAGAATAAAAAATGACTTCATTGCCACAAATGAGAGATCTTTTTAGATCTATTTAGAAAAATATTTGTTGAAAAGTTTCCAATCTTGTTACACAATGCTCAACTTAAACTACAAAGCTGTATTGAACACGAATATCACCAGCATGTTAACTTTGGCAGGTAATGGGTGAAAGAAACATCAGAGGTTCTGGAGAAACTGGGTAAACTTGAGTCCCTTCAAAAAACTTCAAAGGTACTTGAGGGTAGGAATAAAATTAAAATAAAATAAAAAATTTAAAAAGGTGGCCAAAGGGAAGATATTGAAGCTTGGTTAACAACAGCTGTTGCAATAATTCCACAAGAAATGTCAGAAAGTGAAAACTGAAATTTTTTGATAATGCTAATGATTTCAATTAACCAAAGGTGCCAAAAACACATTTTCAGGGCCATTGGTAAAAGATAAACACTTCATCTTTACAAAAAACACTTAGAATAATGAATTTGACTTTCATATCTGAAGAGGATGCAGGCAAAGAGGAATAAAACTTCATACGTCTGTGAATGAAGTTTATACAAGGAAATTATTTGACTCCTATTACAGGAGTAAAAGGAGTTTGAAATAATTTCCCTGTGAAAACCTTTTATGCCAAAAAATATAGCATAAAAATATGCAATTCATCCATCAATCAAGAAAATAAAGTGTTCTGATTTCTCCCATAGTGAAGGAAGGTGCAGAATCCTGCAGTACACCAATCACTGTGTGTTCAAAAGCACAACATGAAACCAAACAATAAGATCAAAGAGAACCATGCTGGAGCTCTGTGTTTAATGAAGTGGAAATATGTTGACAATCTCTATTTAATGAGATGAATTCCTACAGTTTTTCTCAGATGTAATATTGACATAGGGAAAAGAAAAGAAAAGAAAAGAAAAGGGAGAAAGAAAAGAAAAAAAAAATCCTAATTCAAAGGAGATTTTTTGAAATCAAAGATCTTGCATTATGTTCTTTAATGAATTATGCAAAGTGCAATAAACAATTTCCATCTTCATTTGCCTGAATTAGTTTCTAATAATAGGAAAAGTATTTTCTCAACCTGCTCAATCTGCTCTAGTTCTTCTTGTTTCTTGTTAAGTAACTCTTTCAATTCACCTATTTGTCTCTCCATAGTGGCCATTTCTGCATTATCATCTTTAACTCTCTGAAGTAATTGTTCCCTTTCCTGAGCTGGAGTCGAACGATTCTTTTCTTCTTCTAATAAAGTTTGTTTTCTTTCTTCTGCTTCTTGAAGTTTATGATGGAGTCTCACAGCTTCCTGTTTCATCTGCAAATTATGTAAGTTGAATATAATTGTTGGAATTCATAAGGTCCAAAGAAATTTGTGTTTGTATTTATCAAAATGAAATTCAATGTTTTTTATTGGAATTTTTAATAATACATATTTTAAAATATGTAAGTGACAATGCAATTTTTACTGTAGATAATTTGCCAAATTTTAAACTGTTCATTTTTGTTTTGTAAATAATCTTTTGTTCTTTATTTCACACGAGATGAATGTGCCATTTATCAGAAACACCAAAGTGCCTTACTTGGGATACAGCCAATTGATCTTCCAAAGCGTTTTTGCGTGCATTCAAAGAATCCAACTGCTGTTGTAAAGATTCCATTCTCTGTTGCAACTGTACATTTGTATTTTGCAACTCAGAGTATCGCTCTCTGTGAGGAGGGCTCATAGCCTGCAGTAAATTGTCTGTCATATGGCGTTCCTGAAATATAAAATAAGTTTTGTTAGGGGATGCAGAAGTTTGTGATTTTGAATACATACTTCAAGGAGGGAATTTTTGAATACCTGCTCAATTTCCATTTCTAATTGTTGTATATGAGACTCCCTCTGCTTGAATTGAGCAAATAATTGTTCTAAATTATGAGCTTCTTGTTTGTTACGAGCTTGTAATTCCTGGCATTCAGCATCTACTTCACCCTTTTCAGTGTCTGTATTAATTTTATCAACAACTAAGTTGTAGTCTGCTAACTGTCCTTGAATTTCTATAACAAGAAAAAGTTCATTTAAAATTAAAGTACATTTAAACATGTTTATTTTGTACTTAAAATAAGGTACATGTACAAAGAAAGGCTTGGCTTCTGTAGAGATGTTCAATAAATAATAATTATTATCAGAAGACACTGACAATGGGGATTTCGACAATATTTGTTTTAATGACAATGGGGGTAGGGGGATAACTAACAGAGATTTATATGTATATGCAATTTTACTGCAGGTTCTTACCAAAACTTTTTCAGAACAAAATTTGTTTTAAAGTTCTCTGTAAGATATTGTGATCTTTCAATATGATTTTTAAATATTACTTTTATAAGATACATTTCCCTATTCTTGGAAATACTGTGTCAAGCTATTTTGCATTCAATACAGAAAACTTGGTTACTGGTTTTGAAGTATCTTCATATCCTGTTTTAACTTTTATGAATTAAGGTATGTCTTTGAATTGCAATAACTATTAATAACAATAATTATTGGTTTTCTTGATACAGGAGACTATTCAAATGTAGTGAATGAAAGAAAGATGAAGTCTATTTTTATTGAATATTTGTTTTTCAGATCTAATTACTATCATCAAATGTGCAAACCTGTTAGTTCTGCTGCCATTTCTTTCACTCTTTTATCATACACCAAGAATGTTGCTTGTTCTCGTTGCTGGGTTTCAATTTCCTTTCCCAAGCGTGTTATTTCATTACTTAAGTCACGACTCTTAGTCTGCAGCAGCCCTTCAAAATATCGTTTATCTTGGACCTGCCTCATTTGAGGTCCTCGAACGCCTGTTCGTAAACCACTTAATCCTTGTTGAGTGATGGGCCGATCCACAACACTAACCTATAAAGTAATTGGGAGGATATTACAGTGGGAGTAGAGGGAAAATAGTATTTCTTTGGATCTGCCCCTATCTATATCACCTGTGCTCCGGCAAAAGTAATTGCAGTACCAATCCTTGATACTGGAGATTGCCTCATGGCAGAAGTGAGACGAGAAGCCGTTCCCGGAACTACTGATCCACGGGAAGCAAACACTGAAGCCGAGGGTGTTCGATAACCAGAAGAACGTCCCGAAGTTATAGGTCGCCCACCACTCTGTTGCGTGATAGGTCTCTCTTCCATGTTTTGACTCTAGAATGGATACATTTTAGAACATTAACTTTGTTTTTATGAAATTATCGACAATTGTGTAGTGTGTCTTACTTGTCTTGAAGCCATTCCACGTCGCGAAACTGGTCTATCCTCACGTTTGGGAGGCGGTGTTTGGCCGTCTGTTGCGAAATTCTCGCCTTCGTTGCCGATCGATTCTCTGTCGTCTTTCTTCCAATGAGTCAGGGAGTCGGGGGCATCCTTTCCCAAATTTGATTCCATTTCAATAAATATTTGTAAGACGGGCAAACCCAACAGCCAATACCTACGCGCAAACTAAATGCGCACAGCCTCTTACCATCTTCAAAATCACCGCTGGAATGTGTGGGAGCCGGAAGTTTCACTTGTGAAGTATTGTTTACTAGCAATGCAATGTAAGTAAACATGGACAAATATTACATGTCTAATCTTATCCTTTTTTAAATTATTTAATAATTTTTGTGATTTTTAATTCATCACCGATAGTTTTTTCATTAGTGATTCAATTCAGAAGAGACTTACCAACTGCGAAAATTGTTCTTATGATTTTGCAGTTCTTTGTCAGCATGAAATCAAGTTGAATAATTTTCGAGATGCTCTTAAAGAAGACGATAAATAAATTCGTTTCCTCGTTATTAACACTTTATGCAAATTGTAGTTCGAACTACATCGATCGTTATCCTTTGTGTATGGTAGGCCTATACGGTTTCCATAGCGACGATGTAGCGTCGAGTTCGTGCATCGAGTTTTTGGACGCGATTCTCTTTTGTTTTTTGCTCGCGGTGAAACGCGGGAAACCGAAAGTGATGGTCGTATTAAATTCAAACATGCAAGACATATGGTTTGAGGGAATTTGTGAGAATTTGCAGAATCAGTAATATAGAATGTATTACCACTTGTACCCGTGCGAACATTCCACACTTAATTGGTAGACAATGGTTTTAAAACTTAAGAGATTTATGCTGATACCCAACTTTGAACGACCCAACTCACATCTGCATGATATCTATATATATGTAGAACTACACTATACTATTTATCTGTGATTTCAGTGGATCAGAGACGCCAGGACACTAGAAAATGCGGCGCCAAAAGATGGGCCAGCTGTCACAGCAGAATCAAACGAGTTTTGGCAGAATTTAGGAGTAATAAATTACCACCGAACACTTTTCTAGACAGCCACTAATAAAGGCAGTTCTTTCAAAGATTGCTTTGAGTTCTAAAAGTTCAATTTTTAGCACTAGTTCTAAAGGTGAGATAATTCTCCAGTGCCTGACTTTGACTTTTGTGCGCTCTAGAGTGTAAAATGTTTTAGCGCCCTTTTAATTTGCTTTTTTTAGAACATTAAAGTTATTTTTATATTTTGAATAAAAAATGTACGATATTAGAAACCGACGCAAATATTGTGTACGTATAAATAATTGATTATACGTATACGTATAAATAATTCTCAGTGTGATATTGATTTAATAAACATACGATAATTTTGTATTCATTTTATCTGTATGTATCAACACTTTCTTTTGTTACAAATACGAAAAGAAATATTTCTATAAAAAAATTCAAAAGTTTGCCTTATTAAATTTTGCATCTGCTGAAATTCGCCTGCCCCCAAAATTTGCGCGCCCCAGGCTGTAGCCTACTTAGCTTATTCAGTAATGTGGCACTGTAATTCTCAAGTGTTCAGATTAACCTATGAATACAACAAAGAAAACAAAATAATTTTGTGTGACCGCATTATCTTCTAATGACCTTAATGAGATTTGTATACTTCTCTTACAGACTTTATGGTATACTACTTAAATAAAAATAAAATTAAAGTCAGTAAAGCTGGCTAAAAAAGTGCATGGCCAACGTAATGATTTTATTTTGCTTGTGGGATTGTGGAGCAGCCACTTCTTTTAATTTTTTTTATTAAAGACGAACCATAAAAAATAGGTTTTGTGGTTAGACATTAGTAATTAAATATTTTAAAATTCTTAAAATAGCTTTATTTGATTTTGGTATGGTGAATAGACCTGAAGATGGACCTACAGGGGAAGGTACATAAATGGAATGTGTCTTAGAAGCTTTAGCATTCCCAGCAACATCTATCATTTAGAAATTTTCAAAGTTGCTTGTATGATCCATCAAAAATATTTACAGAGGCTTTTCGGCTTATGTTACATTGTAATTTGAAGATAATAAGATAAAGAAATAAGCGTATGATATATCAAAAAATGGTACACAATGGATTAATGTGCATTTTGCATTGTGAGTATTGCGGGATTTGCTTATGTTCTTATTTGAGTGATCTGTAATGTTTTAAGATGCAAGCCACTTCCAACACAGATTGCAATATTATGGGTAATATTTATGATTTTGTAGTTCATTGCTGTTTGTTTGTAGACCTGAAACAAACAAAACGAAGTAATGGTATATACTTAATACCCTTCCGGGCCTTTCATATTTTATACCTGCTCGGCCCCCAACACAACAAATTACTAATTTTTTTATAAATTTGATTTATTAAATTTAGGAAAGGGTGAACCAAATAAATGACATAATCCTCAAATAAAAAATAACTCAACATAAATATTATTCTGTTGAATTAACAGAATTTCGCAATTTTGGTATGCACCTGTGAATAAAAATGTTCATCTGTAGCGCTTATTTCACTAGTTAGAAAGAATGTAATGTTGCGGAATATTGATTTCGAGAATTCAACGGAAATACACGTTTTGGGGTCCCTTGATACTGATAAAGTGTGTGTTTTTTCAAAACGTCCGTCCCTCTGTCTGTGAACACTACTAGCGCCTAAACCATGCGTAGTTTTACCATGTTGAAGAAACCCCTGCCTATCTGGCTCTAGATGAAGCTTTGAAATTTTGAAAACCGGTTTTTAGAATTTGGGTGTTTACACTTTACATGAAGCCCCTCGGACATTTTCAAAATTTTCTCTAAAACGGTTCCAAATTTTTCTGTAACTTTCTTGTAAGAATGTAGTAAAATACACTTATAAATGTGACATAGGTCCGATTTTCAGGATTAACGCTCAATGATCGAAATTTTCAAAAGTTTGAATTTTTCTGGCGTCTTCCTACAACTCCAAAATTAAAGATAAAGATTTTTCCTTCAAATGAATGATGTTGCACATAATCTTTCAATAAGGTCATGTACATTTTCTTGAGAATTTTGGTAATTTTCGCGCAATATTGCGAGTAATATGTGGAATTGTAAAACATAAAAACAAGATTTTCTCGAAAACGGCTCCTAAGTTTTTCATTCAACTTTTGGTAGGGATAGTGCGCAATGTATTCAATAAGTTGACATAAACACCATGTTGCTCTAATCTTTTGTTTTACCTAGAATTACATAATGTATTTTTTATTTTCTCACGTCGGTAATATTTACATTAGCAGTGATGTGTTCACATAATTATACGTATGAGTACATGAGCTTTAAATAATATCATATAAACAAAAACTCTATGCTTCACGAAAAACGGCGGGTTTTCGGCCGAAAAAAATCATTTCCGGGCCCTGATGACAGAAAAGTGGATAAATCCAGTTGCTAAATTTAAGATCTTTAACTTAAATTAAATTTAAGTTAAATAAAACTCCTCTTACACTTGGTGTAGCCAGAATCTCTTGTTTTGTAGGTCCTTGATACCGAAATATCAATTGTCGCCAAAACGACTGTCCGTCCGTCCGTCTTGAACACCACTAGCGCCTAAACCATGCGCGGTATTTTTTCTAAGTTGAAGAAACCCCTGTCGATCTGGTTGGAGTCCAAGCTATAATATTTTTAAAAACAATGTCCGTAATCTGTTACAAAAAAAAGTACAATTTTGTCACGTTTTTAATATGCGCATTTCCAACGATTTGTAAACATTACTGCATTCGTGAGTTGAAGTTCTTCAAATGATTTCCAATGAAAGTTTTTCGAAAACTCAAAAATTTTCTGTGAAGAAGGTCTTCAAATTTCGCATTTACAGTAACGCTTTACCGCCATTTTCTTAAAAACGGCTCCAAGTTTTTCAACGAAAATTTTCTTACAAGACGAGATTTTACTTTTCTACAAAATCCTGTAAGTAATATTTCGGTTCTATGATTAGGAAACGATAAAATTGAGAAAAGTTCAATTTTTTGGGGCGGTAGTTGGCGAGAAGTTGTGGCAAGACCGAAAGGCTAGCCCAGACAAAAGAAATTAGAAAGCTAACTCGTACGAAAAAGTCTGTGCAATTCTGTTGCGCCACTAGTTACTTTCTCGTAGACATACGTATTTAAAAGTAATATGCGTAGTATAGAGAACGTAATGTAATGTCGGCCCGGTGGCCGAGATCGCTAAGGCAGTAGTGTCGTATAGTGATACCGAAAAACTTTTTTCAAAACTCCCGTCCGTCCGTCTGTGAACACCATTAGCGTCTAAACCATGTGTACATTTCCCCCCAAAATGTATATTCCCCGGTGGATCTGCCTCGAGTGGAAGCTTTGCGATTTTGAAAAACTTTGTTTACAATTTGGGGGTACTTTACATGAAACGAGGACATTTTCAAAATTTTCTCAAAGATGGCTCCAAATTTTTCTTTAATTTTTTTGCAAGAATATAGTAAAATACACTTATGAAGATGGCATAAGTCCGAGTTTCACTGTTAACTCTAAATTTTCGTGAAAAGGACCTTCCTGTGAAAAGGACCTTCTGTATTTCGCATTTATAGTAACGCTTAACGCAATTTTCTTAAAAACGGCTTTTTTATTTATTTATTTTTTTACGTAAAAAAAACAGTTAAAAACTGCGTATGACGTCCAATGGGGAAAAGTGAATTGTGTGCACATTTTCAAAATTCTGTGATCCCTACACCAAGTCATATACTACTTAAATTTTGAATTTTGAAAGGGAGAAAAAAACAAACAAAAACTCCCATGTAGTAAAATCTATTTTCAAGGATAAATAAGCAATAAATTTTGAATTTTGAAAGGAGAAAAAAAACAAAAAAACTCCCATGTAATAAAATCTATTTTCAAGGATAAATAAGCAATATATTTTGGCTCTTATTACTTCCTGCCGCGACAAAATGGAAACGATAATTTGAATAATTGTATTTCCCACTGAATTCTAGAAGACGTGCACAGAAAATGAAGTTACATTTATGTCCAGAAGCAAAACAAGGGGCCATCTCAGCATTTGCTCAATGGATCAGGGAAACTGGACGAAAAACCTGATCGAAATGGGGGTCATTGACCCGGAAGCTGTAGTACAATAGTTGTTACAGGTTGTTTATACTCATTTATACAGTTCAAATGGTAAATAATGCATTATGTATCATTGTTAAAATTAATGTTACTTTTCTTGTGATGCTCAGTATAGTCTCTAATTGTATAGAAACAGTTATGCAGCAGAAACGATTTCACTTGGGATTTAAACTTTTCTATTGAATTTAATCGTTTAATGTCATCTGGCAAAGTGTTGTAAAATAATGTACATGTATTGTATGTGAATTTTTTGTAATGAGCTGTTGATACTGTCACCTGATGAATATGATTTCTACGTCGAGTGTTATAGTAATAGACATCGGCATTTTCTGAAAATATATTCCCGCCCTTGAGCAAGTCATTTTTTACAAAAACCACTGATTCGTAAATAAGAAGACACGGTAATGGTAGAATTCCTAGATTAATGAAGAGAGGCTTACATGAATCACGTGGTGGGATTTGGTTATTATTCGTACAATTCGTTTTTGTAATCTAAAAGTCTGGGAGCTATAAGATGTATTTCCCCAGAATATTATGCCATATCTCAGGCGGGAATGAACATTCGCGAAGTATACACAACGAGCAGTATGAAGGCTGACTGAATTTGCAAGAATTCTGAACGCGTAGCATAATGAACTTAATTTTGTGTTCAATTCATTTAAATGGACGTTCCATTTAAGGTTTGACTGAATTGAGAGACCTATTTATTTATTTATTTATTTATTTATTTATTTATTTTACGTCAAAAAAACAGTTAAAAACTGCGTATGAATTTTGTGTTCAATTCATTTAAATGGACGTTCCATTTAATTTAAATGGACGTGCACATTTTCAAAATTCTGTGATCCCTACACTAAGTCATATACTACTTAAATTTTGAATTTTGAAAGGAGAAAAAACAAAAAACTCCCATGTAGTAAAATCTATTTTCAAAATAAATAAGCAATAAATTTTGAAAGGAGAAAAAAACAAAAACTCCCATGTAGTAAAATCTATTTTCAAAAATAAATATGCAACAAATTTTGAATTTTGAAAGGGAGAAAAAAAACAAAAAAACTCCCATGTAATAAAATCTATTTTCAAGGATAAATAAGCAATAAATTTTGGCTCTTATTACTTCCTGCCGCGACAACATGGAAACGATAATTTGAATAATTGTATTTCCCACTGAATTCTAGAAGACGTGCACAGGAAATGAAGTTACATTTATGTCCAGAAGAAAACAAGGGGCCATCTCAGCATTTGCTCAATGGATCAGGAAACTGGACGAAAAACCTGATCGAGATGGGGTCATTGACCCGGAAGCTGTAGTACAATAGTTGTTACAGGTTGTTTATACTCATTTACACAGTTCAAATGGTAAATAAAGCATTATGAATCATTGTTAAAATGATTGTTACTTTTCTTGTGATGCTCAGTATAGTCTCTAATTGTATAGAAACAGTTATGCAGCAGAAACGATTTCACTTGGGATTTAAACTTTTCTATTGAATTTAATCGTTTAATGTCATCTGGCAAAGTGTTGTAAAATAATGTACATGTATTGTATGTGAATTTTTTGTAATGAGCTGTTGATACTGTCACCTGATGAATATGATTTCTACGTCGAGTGTTATAGTAATAGACTTCGGCATTTTCTGAAAATATATTCCCGCCCTTGAGCAAGTCATTTTTTACAAAAACCACTGATTCGTAAATAAAAGACACGGTAATGGTAGAATTCCTAGATTAATGAAGAGAGGCTTACATGAATCACGCGGGTGGGATTTGGTTATTATTCGTACAATTCGTTTTTGTAATCTACCTAAAAATTTTGTTGCCTTAACATCAGTCAATGGTACACCGTTCATTTTCAATGGGGCACAGAATTGTTTATTTGAAATGGAAAACTGCATTAAAACCGTTTTCTTTTCGTTCACTATTAATTTGTTATTTCGGAACCAATTTGAAACATCTGATATTGTCCATATTTTTCAATGAAAATTGCTGTTTAGGACGAGCTGTTAGCCTTCTTATATTCTTAAAATATTATTTCGGTTTTACTATTAGGAAACCTAAAAGTTGTGAAAATTTCAAAAAAATGTACAGTGGGCGACGATAGAAAGGAGCTGGCAAGAGGATGGGGCAAGACCGTAAAGCCAGTCCATTCCCAGGAAATTAGAAAAGTTTACTATGAGAAAATTGTGCCATTCTGAAGCACCACAAGTTTTCTTTAAATTTTCTCCCCGTATGTAATTAGGAACAGTAAAAGATATGGCGCTGGTTCCTTTTTCGGCTATTGCTCCGAATTTTTGAAAATGCCAAAAAGGGAACATTTCAAAATACAAAATTGGAGATAGCAATTTTTGCTTTAAAGAAAGTCTGTCATGAAAAATCAGTTCATTAAAAAAAAGTAATTTACAAGTTTTTGAAGAAACGAGCTGATTTCGCTTAATTATTGTCGGAAATTGCCGTTTCTAAAACTATTATTTTCTCAAAACTTGCACGAAATAATTTCATTAAAGTTTCTCCTCGTATGTAACAGCGTGCGGTAAATGAATAAATAAACTAGTAGTGCTACAGAATGGCAAAGACTTTCTCGTCCTTGTTAGTTTTCTAAACGTTTTAGTCTCGACTAGCTTTTGGGTTATGCCTTATCTCTTTCCCAGCTGCCGTATTTTGCCGCCCAAAGAACATTTTTTCACAATTGTTCAATTTTTTAGCCGCCAAATGCTAAAACTGAAACGACCATACACTTATTACTGTGGACAACGTGAAGGCACGTTTACACGTAATTAGATATTTCGTTATATTTCGATATTACGTGCTTTAGCCAGAATAAATGGCTTTTTATGCCTATTTTAGTAAAAATAAATGCTTTTTTGCCTACCTATTTTAGGTTAAATGCCTGAACTACTGGGCTCAAGTTATAATACTTGATTATGAGTAAAACCGTACTTTCACATATTTTAATCGAGAGGAACTGTTCTCAATGACAGTAGAGAATGGTTTACTTCAAATACGAGTATTTAAATACCGCCCAACCCTTAAAAGACGTACTAAAAAAAATATTTACATTCAGATGATTTTTCTTACCGTAATGAAACAAAAAAATCAGAAGTAAACAAAAACATTCAGGCACATATGGGTAAATTGTTCCATGAACTATTGAATGAAAGTAAAAATTAGATCCACGAACTTTATTTTTATTACAGTATTTTAAGTATTTCTTTCTTTAAATACACCTATTTTATGTTTTAAAAGTTCCAAAAACTCGCCCTAAAACATCGAAAATATAATTTTTTCAGAAACAAAATGTATTTAAAATGCAAGTATTTAAATACTGCCCAACCCTGATATTCGAAATGTTCTTTTTTGATGTAATGGAATCTTCTCAGTAGCTTTCGGCAAAAGATGCAAGTGACCTAAAAGTACCGCAATTTACGCGATTTACACTGTTATTTTCCATTCAACTCTCAAATACACATTACTCCTATACTAAAATATATTTTACTGGAAACGAATTGTCTGTAGCATAGTTTCCTTTTCGAGAATTTCCGCAGGAACTTCACAATATTTTACGATTTTTATATAATACGAATATGCAATAGTAATTAGATACGCACTATTTTATCCATTATCAAACTATGAATGCTCTTTGATATTAATGAACATCATATTGACAACTAACGATTCCAAAGCGCGTTTTCACTTTTGATAGACGGGCATTCAATAATAAAGGAGACAAACTGATGTAAAAAAAACTGTGTATTTTTACAATATGAGACTTTAACATTATTCTCAACATAATCCCCACAGTATATTATAACTTGCCCCAACGATGAATTAGTTTTTTTTATGCTTGGTGCATGGAAGTCTTCGTCTTGGCGTTTGAGCCAGTGAGTTTTATGTGAAATAAATTCTTCGACCTCCTAGTTATTGCTGACTTTTTTTTCCACGTAATGTCTCCTGAGTGGACCAAGCAAATGATTATCAGAGGGAGTCAAATCTGGACCGCAGGGAGGATGAGGTAGTAACCCCAAACCCATGTTTTCGTGGGCCAGCCTGGCGCTGTGAAGGCGAGCGTTGTGGAGGAATACCACGCCTCTTCTTTGAGATCCGCAGTGTTCCTCTCATTTCATCTCTTTACTTTGTTCATCACCATGTCGAAATAGTAGTCACTGTTTATTGCAGGCTGCTCTTCCAAATCACACTTTGTGTCTCCCAAAAGGCGGTCAACATGACTTTTACTGCTGATGCGTTCTGAATTTGTTTCGAACTGGTGAATTGGTATGCTTTCATTCTGTGCTTGTCTTTTGGACTCGGATTCAAAATGGTTAACCCAAGTTTCATCACAAGTTAAAATCTTTTTTAGAAATGAGTCGCAATCCCCTATAACATGCTTTCAAGCCTGTACACACTTGAGTCTTGTTTCATAGTATTACCCATAGTACCCACCCTTGTTTCATAGCGTTACCCCTTTTGGGACCCACTTTGCATTTTTTTTGCTGTACTTGAACTTGTTACTGATAACGTTATGAAATGTGCCATTACTTACTGAGGATTCCCATTTAACTTTTTAATTTTTCCCCATTGGTGGGTCGAATTTGGTATCATTGAGTGGACCCTGTCGATACGAACAACTTTCATTACCCTGTTTTCTTGATCAAATGTGCACTTTTCAAGATATTCCCCAAACCAGTTTTATATGGAATCCCGACATACTTAGAATACGAGGAAGTTATGTAATGCTGCGGAAATTGATGTTCAGATTGTAACAGAAATGCAGGTTTGGGGGTCCCCTGATACCGAAAAAGGTATTTTGTTGAAAACGCCCTCCTTACCGCTCGTCAGTCCATCTGTGAAAAACATTGACATCTAAGCCATTTGTAGGATTTCCTCCAAAACGAATATTGCCCGGCGGATCTGGTCCGATTGTAAACCCTACGATTTTGAAAAAAAAATCTTTAAATTTTAGAGATTCTTTACTTGAAGCCCCAGAAACATTTTCATTTTTTTTCAAAAAATGCCTCCGGCTTTACATTCATGTATATGTATGTATATATAAAGTAATACTATACGTAGTACAGAGAAAGTTATGTAATGCTGCGCAGAGAAACCGGCGATTTTTCAACAGGAAAACTCGTAGTGTGGGGCCCTGATACAGAAAAGTGGATAACCCCTTTTCTAATATGTAGTAAATTACTCCCCCAAATTTTTCCTAGATTTTTTTGTAAGAATAGAGTGAAATACAGTAATAAAGATGGCATAGGTTCGATTTTCACTGTTAACTCTTAATTTTCGGAAATTGCAAGTTTGAATTTTTTTCAGCGTTTTTCTACACTTACAAAACTGAAGGGAAATTTTTCTTTCAAATGAAATGTGTTCTCCTTAATTCTTTCATTAAAATCATATGCATTAAAAAAATTGTCGAGTTTGGGCAATATTGCGTGAAATGCGTGCAATATTAAAAAATAATAGAAACAAGAATTTCTCAAAAACGGCGCCAGATTTTTCTTTAAATTTAGGTAAGAATAGTGCTAAGATGGCATAAATGCCACCATTTTTACTTGCTCGTACATTCCGCACGACCCAAAGAAGCCACTCAACGAAAACAGGTCCTGAAATATCAGAGTAGAGAACAAGGGGAAAAGGTTGAACCAAAGAAAAGATGGTGAGAATGAAGACATTTGTGCTGCTTCTAAAAGGTACCTAGAACGAAAGAACACGCCATTAGGTCTATCCCTATTACGTTGCACCAATCTTTTTTTGTGTTTCAGGTTTGAGAGGTAATGATGTTGACGCCGACAGACGCACGAGCAGCTTCTCCAGAGACGTAAAGGCGCGTCCACACGATGGGTGATGCTTATTATATTGATAATAATTTTTATCATATTAATTATGATTATTATTAATATAATAAATATTCTCATATATCTCAATTAATCCCCGATTCATCTCAATTAATGAAAGAATACTTCTTTATTTGAGGGATTCTTTAATATAAGAGTTATTTTGTTGTACAAGTTCAAAAACTCTGTTTTTTAATGGCTCATAATCTGTTTCAGACTTTTTAGTTTCAATATATTCACGTGCTGCAAAATTATTCTGTTCTAGTTGAGATAACTTTCTTTCCAAATTTCTCAACTGAACGTATGTCGCATTATCATCCAATTGTTTCTGAAACATAATATTCCGCATAATATTGCTTGAGTATTGCCTCGTAATTTACACTGACAACTACGAAGTATAATAATCTATCATAATTTTAAGAATTTAGAGAGTATTAAGTAATAATTAAAATAAACAAATATTTAAAAATATGTTTTCAATTTGTTTATTTTCTTTGGCGACACCTCCAAGGTCGTATAAACACTTTTACCAAGATACATTAAATTATTAATATGTAAAAATGATAACATTTATTAGGGTCAACGAGTGGTATTATTCATTTTCCGGCCTTCGCAGGAAGGATGTTGCAGGGAGCATAAATGCGCAATACGACACGTGAATAGAAATCAAAAGCTACACGTTTAGGGCGGGTCTTAGGGGGCATCATGTAGACGGATGTGCCTGGTTACAAAGTGGCCGATTAAGGAGGAATCGACGGAACCAAAATTAGGTATACATCTCATCAAAGATCCGGGTATCCAATTTAAGTTACAAGTGTCATATATTTTAAAACATTTTACATACTACATACATAATGTGCTTTTCAAAATTTGCGTGAACGACCAAAAAGGAGCATTAGTGAATCATGTATTATCACTGAAGTTATTTAGGTTTTCAAAGTCTCATAATTCTAGACTAAAAAATTGTAACCTATAATTAATGCAATTTAGATAAATGTATTTAACAATATAGTATTAACTAAATAATTATATTTTTTAAAAAATCATTAAAAATATGAAAATTTACTATTTTTATAGCGCTGTTGCAGGGCACTATTTCTGTGTTGACGTAATCAAACTAAGGGATTATTTGTCGCCAGTTATTTGTTCGCCCATTCGTACTGGTCTATTTTGAGATCAGTGTTAACAGGATTGCCAGGGGAGTAGATTTCTAAAATAGCACAATATTTTCATTCAGAACTAATATAAGCAGAAATTCCAAGAAAGAATACTAGGAAGACAAATTGTGAAAATTATCTAAGAAATTTGGACCGCAAAGCTTCCCGTGAAAATTGCAAGAAAACAATAGTATCACATGCGTTGTTTGTTTGCAAAGAATGTGTCAAAATTGATTACCGAACTTTACACATACAGTCTCAAATTAACAGTTACCATGCATTAATGTTTATGAATTTGTTCGAATTGTGCGAAAGAAAAGATAATGATTTTATGCACCAATGATGAATGCTTTGATGAATTTTACAAAACTTTATGAGTATATTAATAATTTTAAATAAAAATGACTAAATATACGAATTTAACAGTCACATAAATACCGAATTATATTAATTTAGGTTGTTAGAAGACCTCTATGCAAAGAAATGTTCACTAGGGTCCGTTTTCTCCCTGTTTTCCCCCATTCGGTGGCAAGACAGAACCCCTCCCGGGTGAAGAAACCCTACACAAAAATAATTTGCTTTCTCCTGAATATATGACCCCAAACTCGTTTATCGGCGATAATTCGATATTTTGAATGACATTCAGCAGCGTTTGTTTCCATAGAACCAATGATTGAAAGCTTCATCAGCTCTAAATACTTTAATTACCACATCCATAACTGAACATTCTCTTTAAAAATTCACAAACTATATAAAAGCAGCGAAAAATACAATATTTAAAGAATGTTTCAAGTAACATGTTAACTATCGTTTCGCCACTGTAATGTTGATATTTATCAAATCATATTAATAGAACTATGCACTAAAAATACAGTTTATGACGCCATCGACAAAAACATCTTACTGCAATTTTTAGGGAATTACTCTCCAGTGGTGCTTCGAAAATTGCAAAAAAATCCCAAAAGTTAACATTCCAAAATTAAAATATTGAGGATGCACATTTTTGCCGTAAGCATAATTTGTTCTAAAGAATCATATCTTTAGAAAAGGTCGTGTGCATTTTTTTCAAAAAGAAAACGAGTAATTTGTGCTTGAAGTTAATGTAATTTATTTAAGAAAATTCTCATAAACTGCGTCGCAGCTTTTTCTTTAAAATTTTCACGTATAGAACAAGTGATTATTAAAAGAATGGCGCACATCTTATTTTCGTTGAAGTTTGAATTTTCGAAAATTGTAATAATGCAAAATAATGCGCGAAAGTATGTTCTGTAGTGCACTAATTCATATGTAGATCTAAATAAGCTAAAAAGTTTAATAACACTCGAAAGACGTTTTCTCAAAAGCGACTTTCTTTTTTATTAAAAATTATTTAAAAAATGATTTGTGCTCTTTTATGATATTTTTATTTTTTATCACTAGAGGTCTGAATAATCAAGAAAAAAGTTGGTGTTTTTGTTTAAGTAGGTTCGTTTTGAGTTGTTACAGATCAATGTTTTAGAACAAAACCTAAACTATTGTATTCATGAAAATGTTATATAAACTGATATGTATTCTGCCAGATTTTAGTGAATTTTAAGGAAATTTTTCGTGGGTGTGGGTGTTAAGCATTTAAATTTGAAGAAGCTGTTACGGCAACACATTCAATTGAATGTCATTCAAATTATAGATTCATCATTGATGCATATTTGTCAAGTCATTGATAATAGTTATGCATGCGTATTTGCATATACGTTTTTATTCAATAGTTATAATTTTACATAACAATTACGAATAATACGAGAAAGTCAATGATCTCTTTTAGCGCATTTGCTTTTTATTTCAACTAACCTTAAGAGTGTCATATTTGTTTTGCATTTCACGCACTGCTTCCAGCGCTGGTGCATTCTGTTCTTCCAACATCTTACGTTCATTTTCCAGATGTGTTGTCTTAACATCAGCTTCCCTTCGCAGCTTTTCAAGATCTGATAGGGTTGTCATTTCGTTGGTCATTGACTGCATCTTTTCTTTCAGGGTTTCCATTTCCAATTTAATCTTACCTTCTAGAGCTCCTATCTGCAAATATTTATTTTAAATTTTCTCCTCTATTAATACATATTTCATTTATTTTTCCGAAAGCGTACCTTCTCTAGACTTGTTTGTAGTTGTAACTGCTCTTTGGTCAAACTTTCTAATGTCTTTTTTGACTTTTCCAGCTCTCCTTCTTTAAAAGTCAAATTGTCTTTTATTAAAGAAAATTCATCCACACTTGGGAGATGACCAGCATGAACTAAGTTTTTGCTAATATGATGTAAGGCATTTATCACTTGCTCCTCTAATTGACAAATGCGGGCCAGTTCTTGATTTTTACTATCTTCAAAACTTGATAAAAATTGTTCCATTGTTTCCTCCCTCCGACGTAATTCTCTGTATTTCTGATGTCTCTCACTTTGACTTTCATCTAGATCCTAAATATGTTAATACTATGTTAGATACATGTTTATGTAACAGAACGATCACAATTTCAGTGTAATCTGAATTCAGTTTCTTTAGATAAATCACATTTTTTTATTCAATTAGTTAAGTTTTAGCTACGGTTAAATTTTTTTCAAGAAATTATTTTTGTGACAAGTTGTGATTGCAGATTATGCAATTTTGCTCACTGAGCTAGTGAGAGTAGCAAGAGAATTAGAGACTAAACAGTGTGCGTTGGCAAGGGTCGGTGAAGTGGAAATCGCAATAAGAATGGAAGTGAAATCGGAATATGAAGTGGAAATCGCAAATCAGGCAAAAGTAGCAGAGAGGTGACCGCCGCCTAGTGTGGTGCGGGACTCCTTTATAGTGCAGAGTACATCGTGAGTGCAGTTGATAGTGTAATGTCATAGCATTTCACTAGTCGTCGGACCGCACAAGGCGCGGGCCGGGGCGTGGGAGGGAGTGGTCCAGGCGTCGGGCTGGCGGTGCAATCGGAGCGGTCGTTTCGAGGGTGCAGGTCGCCGGGGGCGTGTCTGAGAACATCCGGCGGTCAACTAGCGCAGAATGATGTGTGAGGACAGGTCTGCAGCTGGTCGGCGGGCCCCATTGTGCGACCGGTCTCAAACTCTGTAATGAGGTGACGCGGTCCGCGGGTCTTCAGCGTGGGAGGTCTGTCACGTGACTCCTCGCTATAGACGCCGGTAGTGTTGGCGATTGGATTCGAGTTTGGGCCGAATCGCGGTGCGGAGGCACTGGTTGATCCGTGAGGGGTGGTCGCAAATTTGCGAGGGTGCTACAGCAGATGCCGGGAGCGGTGCTACAGGTTAGCACGCTTGGGTACGCTGGGTCACAGGCTGAGGCGGCTTGCCTCAGGAATGGTAGAACTGTGGAGTGCAGCGGTAGTTTCCGGAGGAGGATGTAAATATTGTACCATGCAGAAATATTAAATAAACCTGTACAAAGAACTCCGTGTCTGTGATGTTCTGCACATCACGACGACGTCACAATAGAATGTTGACGACGAGGAGGTCCACCTGCTAATGGTATATACAGACCGACCATCTACTAAATGCGCCGGTCGCACGGGGTTTTGGCCTCGGCGAACGAAGCCATGGATACCAGGGAAATCGAGAGCGGGTGGCCGGTAGAACTGCCGTAGATGGAAGGTGTCTTTTCGCTACCGGAAATTTAAATTGTACGCACGTAATAGTACGTGGAACCACCCACCATGGTTCTGATGCATTCTTACATCTACACAAGTTCTGGTTCACTCGGTAAAGAATATTCTGTGGTATTGCAGATATTGCGCCCCTTGGGGGGTGTTGAGCGCTTTGCGCTTCTCGGAGTAATCCTCCATTACTAACAGCGCTTTTTTTGGAGTAATCCTCCGTTCATTTTATGTCTGTCGCGTCTCGTCGCAGTCGGTTGTCAAGAGGACAGCCAGGTAGCATCTCCGCGTACGCGCCTCCCACCACGCGCTCCTGCGTCACTACCCAGCGGCCAGAATTAGGAAGGAATAAGGATAGAGGTAGGATTTAGGACACTTCACAGTGCTTGGACTAGCCTTTGTGAAGCAGCGAAACTCGTTTTGTTGGAACAAATTTCACATGAGATTCGACGGGAATCGAACCCGGATTTCAGTGGTGAAAGGCGAGCGACTTTGCAATGAGCCATGAGTTCAGTGTTCATGTTCTTGTATATTATGCCGCAATTCTTCCGTGTGGGGAATTTGTATCGTGTATGCGATTTTTCAGGAATCACCAATGAAAGAAATCGCATGGAGTCAGATCAGGAGAGCGTGCAGGCCACAAACTACGTGTGTCTTCATAAACGAATGTAAACCCTTAAGGAAACTGAAGTAGTCTGTGCGTTTGGAAAGTCCTGTTGGAAATTACCGTTATTACGCTTTTTGTTTGTCAACATTAGGCAGAATAGGTCCAGGTTACGATGCACATAACGGTTTGACATATTTTACGTACGTGTCATATACAAACACTTTGTGTTTGAGAGTGAACTTCGAGCGAGCCAATACAAACCGATTATTCACCGACTGGAGCCATTACAAACCGACTAGAAAGCATGTCATTTGCAGGGCGAGACCTTGAGCGACGTTCTTAGGGAGCACAGCGCACCGTTCCCCGGCGAAAGAGCAGAATTTTCCGCGACTGCGGCACACGAATAAAATAGTCGCACTATACAATGTGGGAACCAGCGTTCTTGTTGTGGTAACGCGGAAAGTTGCATACGCAACAAGGCACCGCGCGGATGCGCAGACGCAGGATTGGCAGCAATCGCTAGCGATCGAGATTCCCGGAGACCATTGATCGAAATTAGTGCGTGAGGCTGAACAGAAGCTGGCGGTTCGCGAATAGAGCGGAAATCCACGAGGATGTTGAGGATTTCCGCCTGTCGAGGATGTCGATCAACGAGGGCGACCCACCAGTAATTACATCAGCCACTGTTCGTCCCGACCAATGGAGTGGTCACAATGGGTGAAATTGTTGCAGTTCAAATTTACTGCAATGCGCGACATGGATGATAAACCCATGCGTGTATTTCGTCACGGGGTGTAGGGAACCGCATAATTTGGCAACTTCGGAGTAACATCCTCCACGAGTATCATCTTTCATCCTCCAAGAAGTTCACGCAAGGGAGTACGACCCCGTCATCGCCCGGTTCTAACTGACGAGCCCAAGGTTCGGAGGAGCGGCAGGGACCACAACCAAAAGGGTTGTTCTTTCGGGGGGGGCGACTGTAGGATGGTGGAGTGCCAGATAGATCCAGATTCTCTGTTCTACATGGTGTGAGGGACAGAAAGGTTCTAAGGTGGGTCAGGCGACACAACGCTAGAACAGGCGAAGGTGGAAGTTCTCGAAGACAACGTGGACGTGTTCGTGGGAGAGCGCCAGCGAGCCTCTTCGTGTGCAGTCCACTGAGTGCCCTGCAAGGAGGAAATCTGACTGCATGTGCAACACACCAGCCTCTGCGTTGACCTCACTCACCACAGCTGTACTATCTGTTTGCCACAGGAACAGGGGAATGTGAAATACATGTGCTAGTTCCCGCGCTAATGGTGGACGTACACATCATTGTGCAAGTGGATTCGGGGGCAGTAGTGACCATGATGCGCCAGGACACCTTTCGTGTGCCTCGGGTGCTGAATTAACGCTGCATGACCCCAGAGCCCCTCACCTGCACCGTGGTCGACTGCCCGGAGGTCATGGGAGAGGGTTCGTTTTGATTACCTCTGACCTGTTGAAGCCCAGGTGTTTCTCAAGGTGAGTACACATTCAAAGTTCCCCATCGCCATGCGAATGGCGTTGTTTGGAGCGGTACTCCTGGTTAGCGGTTAACGGGAGGTGTTTATCAGACTTTGGGGTACCAAGGTGTGTTGTGTCAGACAACGCTACAGCTGACCTCATTAGAGTTCCTGGTTAAGAGCGGGAAGAAGCTAATTCTCTCTTCACCCTACATGGAACTGATTGCTAGAGCGTGTCTTTCAGATCTTTAAGAGATTACTAAGGAAAACCAAAGGGAAGAACTCGTAGACCAGGTTGGCTAGTGTTGTTTGCCACGTGATAGTCTTTAGGGCCACGAACATAATTTATGAGAAACATTAGGCGAGGCAAATGGTTGCGCCGTACGGTTGCCATGCGCCCTCTCTCAGAAGATCACGAGGACGAGGTAGTAGGAGCACGGAAATTTGAAACCAGAAGCAGAGATTTGTTGTGGGAGTACTGGCGACGCAAACGCCGGTGATCACGGGAAACAGTGCTAGAACGCAAAAGAAATGATAATATCCTCGGTAAGAGACAGCACCCAAAGGGCGATGCAACCACAGGCGGAGGACAGACCAGCTGCTGCAGAGGCATGAGGACGAGGGTGAGGCATTGACCCGGCGTCAACCTCCCTTCTAAAGAGCGATTTTCCTAAGGATGAGCCAAAGTGACAGCTAGTACTGGCAACATAACTGAAGGTTCTGTGCTCTTGAGCCCATTAGTCTCCCTTCCCGCATTCGTTCGTTTGCAGTTGGCTAACTTGTAAATGGCTTCGACTCTTCCTTTTCTCGTGTCCTTGTCCGACAAAAATATAATGCGCTGCGAGAAATAATTGATATTAGGAAGTGCAGTGCTCTTCTGTAAAAATTCTTTTTTTCTTTATATATTTCATTGAATTTACTTTTTCTGTGATAAATATTATTGTTTATTTTAAAACCGAGACTTGAATGCGAGATGCATACCGGTGCACGTGTTTCCGGCTTAAAATAATTTTTCTTTCTATTTACTTTCGTGGCAGTTTTCTTTTTTTTTTAATTGGTTTATTTAAGGTCGCTTCAACATCTAAGGTCATTAGCGACCACTATTGCTGTTAACGGTATGGTAACTCTGTGGATGAAACGATATGGTGATTGATGATAAGGGGTGAAAGGACGAACACAATTACAACCATGCCCGAGGCGGGACTCGAACCCGCGACCCTTCGGTCCGAGATCACTACGACACTACTGCCTTAGCGATCTCGGCCACCGGGCCGGCAGTTTTCTTTTATTGATTGTGAGAGCATGTTAAAAGATTTTCAACATACGTAATTAAATTTACATATTTCCAGGACTCACGTACGTGCATATACCTCAGCGAAACTCTCAGACTTCTGCACAGGGATGTTTTCACAGGAGCCATTAGCACTTTACGAAGGGGCGTAACTGAACAGCTGTCGCGGCGGAGGGATACTTCTCTGAAATACATGTGATGTTCACTTGTTTTCACGAACTGTCACTTTGGCTCATCCTTAGGAAAATCGTTCTATAATTGTGCGGAGACACGTACATGGAAGAGGACATGCGCGACGAGGCCAGCGGGGCACCAGAAGAGGACGACCTGCAGGGAAGCCCTGGGCGACCCGACACATCCACAGATCCCAGGCTCAAGAGAATAGGAAGCAGGGGATATCAACTCGCAGCCCCAACCAGTGAAAAACCAGTGGACCAAGGAGGTTGCTCGCTCACTACAGAGAGTAGTATCGTATGCACTGAGGCGGTGGAGAAATTTTACTAGAGAGAACTAGACAATACATTATGTGTGGTGTGTGTAGGTATATAGGTCATAAATTAAAGTGAAACGTAGTGGACAACAATACAATAGGCACAGTTTCAGCACGAGGGGAAGAGATGTGTTCGCACAATGTGCTGTTTGTCACACTTGGCTTATAAGGGTAGTAAGAGAGCAGAAACTAGGCAGTGTCGGTTTCTATGTTGGCAGGGCTGTAGGAGTGGATATCGCAAGTCAGGCAGACCCGGGTACCCGGCGGGCAAGTCAGGAGTACCAGGCATTTGGTGCGGTACGGGACCCCGTTATAATGCACAACGTGTAGTGAATGCAGCAAATAGATCGTGAAGTTTTCCGTTGTTTTGAAAACATTAAAATTGAAACATTGAATTAACTTGTTGAAAATGTTAGATGGCAATTTTTTCTTGGTTATTCATCGGCGATATATTCTATGGAACATAACGTTATGTTCCATAGAATGAACTTTTTGGTGACTTAATATGTGTTTAGATATGAATCTAATACGTAAAACTCATATTTACTACATTTTTACTTAGGGAGACAATTGTCTTATCAAAGGTGGCACTTTGATGACAATTCTCTATTTACCTGCTCAATCTGATCCAATTCTTCTTGTTTCTTGTATATCAATTCTTTTAATTCATATATTTTTCTGTCCATGGTAGCTATCTCTGCATTGTCATGTTTCACTCTTTGAAATAATTGTTCTCTTTCTTGGACTGGGGTCAGGTGATTTTTTCTTCCTGTAACAATGTTTGCTTTTTCGCTTCTGCTTCTTGAAGTTTGTGATGAAGTCTTACGGCCTCTTGCTTTGGCTGAAAGTTTCAATGAAATAAAGTTGAAATGGCATTTTTAATGTAATGTAACTTTTAAGCAGAAAATCCACCGATAAAAATATTAACATTATCAACGTTGTGTAATTGGAGATGTATACATATTAATTTGAATATATTTACATTCGCTAAATAAATAAGTCTCTTTCAACCTTGGAAATTGAAGTAGTGAGACGAAATTGAGGTAGTGTACCAACTTGTCCGTAGTCCAGGCGGTAAGTGATTCAAATTCTACAATGCGTCTTCGTTTGTCCTTTGCTTCTTTTGAGAAATCTAGAGTTACAGAACTTAAGTGACGAATCACTACAAGATCATACAGGAAATTAAAGGCTAATTATATGCCTTATTTATGCATTTTAGCATATTTTCATTTCTTTAAAATATCTGGTTCTAGCATTAAAGTCCGTAGCAGAGTCCAACGCTTTGAAAATTTGTGGTGGTTGGAATGTCTTTTTATTTAAGGTTATTTTATTAACCTTTCGATTTGGAATATATTTGTTTTCGTTCTGTTGGACAGTTATATATTTTTTAGGTTTTGTAAGTTTTATATGGAACTTGCAAAACACATTTCGAAAAAAATGAGAAGAGCCCAAAATTCGAAAACGGCAAATATAAGTATTTAATTAACTTTTTCACTTTATCTGGCAGAATTTTGTTATTTACTAGAATCGGTTTTCCTTTAGGTAACTGCCTTTGGATTGGATTTATTGTAGAGTTGGACCGTATTCCACAATTGAACAATCTTTGACACGGATTAGTAGCTTATTTAATGTATTATCCGAGGAACTCCCTAATACTCTGTTCGGAGGAAATGACTTGAAAGTTAGAGTTCGAAAAGTTTCTAATAAAAAATCTTCCGACATTTTCATTTCTTATTGAATCCTGAAACAAGCTATTGAATTTGCTGTAAATTTATTAAGCTTCACATACTTGTGATACTGCCAGTTGATCTTCCAATGCATTTTTCCGTGCATTAATAGAATCTAACTGTTGTTGCAAAGTCTCCATTTGCTGTTGCAATTGTTCATTTGTAATTTGTAATTCTGAGTATCGCTCTCGGTGTGGCGGACTCATGGCTTGCAGTAAATTGTCGGTCATGTGACGTTCCTGGGAAAATTGATTTTTGCATAGAATTTCCACCTCAACTTTGGAAATTATCAAATTCACGAAAAGGAAAAAAAGATACAGACTTGTTCAATTTCTATTTCCAACCTTTGAATATGTTTCTCGCTTTGTTTGCATTGGGCAAATAATTGTTCCAAATGCTGAGATTCTTGTTTGTTTCGTGCGTGTAATTCCTGACACTCAGCATCCACTTCACTCTTTTCTGTGTCTGTATTTATCTTGTCAAGAACTACATTTACGTCCGCTAACTGGCCTTGCAGATCTAAAATTGTTTTAAAATATATTTTATACATAAATAATACAAGTATTTATTATTTAAAAAAGTGTAATAGTGTGCTTCTATGGAGAAATCTAAAAAAATAACTTAATGTTAGTATCGAGGAGACTTTTTCCAGATTTGTTAAAAAAATAATTGAATCTGTGAGGAAGAAATTGATAAAATAATATTTAACAATAATTCTTGGCAACAAATTCGAACTTTTTCTGTGGTAGGGGGAATGTACCGGACGTTTGGTACATTAGGATGTAGTGAACTAGAAAATGACCACATAATAATCATATATGGCTTTTTTGGGTAATATTTCGTTTAAAAATATAAATTCTGACGGAACAGAAAAAGTTTCATTCGGTAAATACAAATAATTAGGTTTCGCTATAACTATTGAAACAGTTTTTGACGATTTCGGCTTAAGAGTTGATAAAAATACATTATTCTCCGCCATAATTCCCACCTATTTACTACAAAGAGATTCGGTGCAAATGAACGCCTCCTACCTCACATCCTCTGAAATTAAAGAATAAATTATTTTATTTTGGATCTGTTTATAAAAAAAAAGTGAACAAACCAGTAAGTTCTGCTGCTTTTTCCTTTACGCGTTTGTCGTAAACTAAAAATGCAGCTTGCTCTTGTTGTTGGATTTCTATTTCCTTTCCTAAGCGTGTGATTTCATTCGTTAAATCTCGAATTTTGGTTTGCAGCAACCCTTCAAAATACCTCTTGTCTTGCACCTGCCGCATTTGAGGGCCTCTAGTGCCAGTACGCATGCCACTCAAACCTTGTTGGGTGATCGGTCTGTCCACAACGTTGACCTGCAAATTGCAAAGTGGAGTTTTGTAAGATCATAACACAATGAAGGACCATTTTAAACTCATTGTGTGTAATAAAGGAAATCAGTAGCATCGTTTTCCGTTCTCACCTGTGTGCCGGCAAAACTAATGGTAGTTCCGACTCGTGACACAGGAGATTGTCTCATTGCAGATGTGAGCCGAGAAGCAGTTCCTGGAAGCACAGATCCGCGAGATGCGAACACAGATGCGGAGAGAGTCCGGTTGGAAGATCGACCTGAGGCACCAGATCGACTGTCTGAAGTACCAGACCGACTCTGTTGCGTGTAAGGTCGCTCGTGCATGCTTTGGCCCTGGATTGTATTTCATTTTTTAAATACAGTAGCTACCTAGGTAAATGTTTAAATATAGTTTTACGTTATTTGATTCTTACCTGACCTGAAGCAATGGTGCGTCTAGAAACTTGTCTATTTTCCCGTTTGGGTGGGGATGTTTGTTCACCAACCGAGAAACCTGGACTTTCATTTCCAGCAGATTCTCCGTCGTCCTTCTTCCAATGAGAGTGTGGCTCTTGCTCCTCTTTACCCATGGTCATGCCTGTTGGATTGAAACATTCATCAATTACAAACATTTACAAAAGAGCCCAGTATGTATTCTACAGCTTTGTGATGTGCATCACTCATCCATTCACGCTTTCCATACGCCATTCTTTCCTATCCCCAGTTCATCTGGGGGATGGAGAGATAGTAACGATTGTTTTCTCCACCATGTTTACATCGCACATATGCTGAGGAGCACAGTTTTTGTACATGCAGCACTACTAAGCACACACATACGCAGCTTTGTGATGTTTGGAGGATCGTGAACGGTTACAAGAGTTGATCGTATGTTTTACAATTCATTATTTCATAAAGTGTGAGTTGTATTAATAATAATAATAATAATAATAATAATAATAATAATAATAATAATAATAACAACTTTATTTATTTATTTTACGTCAAAAAAAGAACAGTTAAAACTGCGTATGACGTGCTATGGGGAAAAGTGAATTGTGTGCACATTTTCAAAATTCTGTGATCCCTACACTAAGTCATATACTACTTAAATTTTGAATTTTGAAAGGGAGAAAAAAAAGAAAAAACTCCCATGTAATAAAATCTATTTTCAAGGATAAAAAGGCAATAAATTTTGACTCTTATCCATGTTGTCCTTCAGAATAATACTTCCTGGCGCGACAACATGGAAACGATAATTTGAATAATTGTATTTCCCACTGAATTCTAGAAGACGTGCACAGAAAATGAAGTTACAATAGTAATATAATAATAATAATAATAATAATAATAATAATAATAATAATAATAATAATAATAATAATAAATAGTAATAGTAATAATCGAGAAATTTACCTTTGAAATTTATCTTCTATGTTTCCAATGTTTTGATAGAGCAAATTCTGGCGTTTTTAATAATATCTTATTTTAATTTTTGACGTTCTAAACTTTCTTGCTGTACCTCACGAATAGACAAAGAAAAATGGGTAAATCGTAAATCATGAAAGAAATTGTACGTTAAATGTTATGTTTACTCCGTGAAAGTTTCGTCTGTTTGGTTTCTCTTTGGTGCACGATGTATGATCAAAGTTGGTCGTGCTGCAGCTGTTCGAACTGATGCAAATAACACGGTATGTAAATAACAATAGGGAGTTTGCGCAACCTCGAACGTTAAAGCATTATCGATTATCTGCGCATGCGCAGTTTAAGTTCATCACATTAGTGCATCTGCTCATGCGCAGAAGATCCACAAACTCTCCCGCTTTAGCGAACCGACTATCGATCTTCTGCGCATGCGGAGATGCCAAAAAGTGATGCGAAACTTGAACTACGCATGCGCAGAAGATCGATAGTGCTTTAACGTTCGAAGTGCAAAAATACTCTAATAATGAAAGTAACACGTTACTCACATCATAGAAGAAACAATTACCCACTGGAGAATATTGTCGTTGATTTTATTTATTTATTTATTTATTTATTTTACGTCAAAAAAAAAGAAACAGTTAAAAACTGCGTATGACGTGCTATGGGGAAAAGTGAATTGTGTGCACATTTTCAAAATTCTGTGATCCCTACACTAAGTCATATACTACTTAAATTTTGAATTTTTGAAAGGGAGAAAAAAACAAACAAAAACTCCCATGTAATAAAATCTATTTTCAAGGATAAACAAGCAATACATTTTGAATTTTGAAAGGGAGAAAAAAAAAAAAACTCCCATGTAATAAAATCTATTTTCTACAGATTCTCTACAGTACAGAATGTACTCAATTTTTACAGCATATTACTTTTTACTTTCTCGCATGGCCTATTACTTACACAGTAAAGAGAAAATTTGTGATGTTGCAGCGAAGATTGACTTATTATAATGGCGCAGATCCAATTTTCGTTGCGCTGTCTGAATTTTCGAAAATGGCGATACAAATTTAGCGAGAAAGTATATACACTGTACTGTTTAGTTCCACTAGTTTGTGTATAAATGTTAATTTAATTATACAAATGTTAGTTGTTACTAAACGTTACTAAAAATACTAAATGTTAATTTATACACCAACTATTATTATTTCGTATTTATTATCAGTCGATGTTTTGCAGTATGATGTTGCTGAATGTGTACCAGAATAAACAACGTACTAACTTGAATGAAAACTTAATTTTGCATGAAATAATGTTCATTCATTATTCCAAGTTGAGTTGAAATGATTTAGCGCGCATAGAAATACAATGAAGCGCGCGCTTTGACTCTCGATTCTCGACTAACTTGATAAGGAGCTCTGATGTAGTCGATTGAATCAATCGATTTGATTCGAGATTGGTGTCATTTTCAGACGGGTTCAGGTTAGGTTGGATTCAATTTAATAATTCTGTTATGAGACTGTGGTTTGGGTGTTGTTCGATGACTGCAAATGCCAACTAATGCATTTAATTCAGTGTGGTACTGAAGACAATAGTCAAGAAGTAGTAACAGTGTTATCATTGTATAGTGAGAATTTGAAATTCTTAATTTCGCTGGGCATGGTTTACGGGCAGGTGTTCGGCGGGTATTTTGAATATATTTGATTTTTTTTTAACAATATCGCCGTACACCAATTGCATTAACTATTTGTACGCAATATTATTCATTAATCAAATGATAAAAGTATTAAACTTTGGTCAATTTATCCGTTGCGTTGTTCATCAAAGTCGTGTTTACTCATCGTGTAATATGCCAAAGAAGCAAAATAAAGGACAAAAGTCAAGTGGTGTAAGTCATATATTTCGTGTTTGTTATTAGTCCCCATTTTTTTGTAGTATGAGGTTGTTTGAGTATGTGTACCAGAATAAACTATGTATTTAACTTGAATAAAAGCTTTTATTTTTGCACGAAATAATTTTCATTTATTATCCCAAGTTGAGTTGAAGTGATTTTGTACTTAATTGTCTGTTCTGCAAGTAAATATAAACAAGCCCCGCAGGTCTCAGATGTGTTCAACAAATTGCAAGGATTTGTCAAAAAATTATTTAGCATTTTAAATTAAATACCTGAATTTTTTAATGAGTAAATAATAATTTTTTTAAAGTTTTACAATCAAATTTTCAGAACTATAACACTGGGAAAGAAAATCAAAACTTGTTCACGCTCATTGCATGCCTCATGGTCTAAATCTTGTTCAAGCTCATTGGAGTGGACATGGTATGAAATGTACCCAAGTGATCTTATTGAAATCCGTTTCATATTTCAAAGAATTAAAAATTTTCTAAGAAATAATTTTGTAATTAAATTATTTCATTTATTTCATCACCCGATTGGTTTCCGAATAATAATCTAAATAATTATCTCGAAAATAAAAAGAAGTGTAGATTTAAAATAACTGAAATTAACTAAAAGATACTTAATTTCATTTTATCAACAAGTAAGAAAATAATCGCAAGTTTGTGTTCGACTTTATCTGTTCAGTGGTTACCAAGTAGGGCTTGCATTTCATGAAAAAATTAAGCAATTTCCTTTTTTAAGGTATAGTTCTAAACTTTTAATGCCATTAGGAATGGTGTTGTTTTTGAAACAACATTGTATGTTAAAACTGTGAATAACATAATGCATTAATTATAACTGCTTGTTTTATGTTCTTGGAATGACTAACAATCATTTTGAGAGGTTATTGTGTTCGATAAATTTGCAGTTATGCCACGGTATTACAATATACCATTTTATAAAACTAATTAAGAAATACATTTAGGTCAGTGAAGTTAGTTGTCAAATTATGTAAATTTTCTGGAAGACACCAATGTTTATATATTTGCAAGATAGGGTTCATGGCATTCTGATTTATTGTGTTTACATCTAGGGTATGGTCTCATTCATATTCTAATGCTTAAAGCTAGTTATTGAATTTATATTTTCTTCTAATTAATTAAAAGATAGAAATGGCCAATTTGAAGGAAAGGTATGGTAACCTGAAAAACCTTCCTGTGAATATAGTTTTAAAGTGATGTGTGGATAGCGAAAAAAAAAAGTCTTGGTAATGGGACTCTACCAGTAAACAAAGTTAGCACTTTTTTATATTAAGCTAAATGCCCCCAGTTCAGTGCTTTTAATGGAGCAGTGGTATTTTACAATAATGTGGCAATACAATAATTTTAAATTTATTTTATAAATATTCATTTTGTCTTTCTCATAGTGAAATTGGAGAACTGACAATAGTATCAAGTACACAATTGTTTCTTTTATTTACAATTTATTTATTTAGTGTGAAATACTATACAAATCTTGTCAGGAAAAAAGAAAAAAAATGCACTCTAAGCCAGGAATATGTATATCCATTAGTAATGAGTTTGTGTCTTAAATTTTAATTTTTTTGTTTTGTTTTTGGATACATTTTATTTTATTTTTTTCAGGAAACTTCAAGTGCATCCGATGATCTGCCTATAGGGACAGATAAACAAGGGAATATTGTAATAAAAATTCAAGCAAAGCCTGGTGCTAAAGTGAATGGAATTACAGGTATGTTCTAAGAAATTATTGTAGAAGATCTCTGTTTATGTGCACGATTTGAGTAATCATTTTTTGATGTAGGCATGGACTCGGAAGGTGTTGGAGTGCAAATTAGTGCACCACCTGTTGAAGGGGAAGCCAATACTGAACTTGTCAAGTACATAGCATCAGTGCTAGGGTTAAGAAAATCAGATGTGTCTCTAGATAGGGTAAGTTTTTTTATTTCCATTTACATGTATCTAGTAAAGAAGTTAAAATTGTAATGATTTAGTTATTTTGTAGGGTTCTCGTTCAAGGCAAAAGACGTTGGTTGTACCTGGAAGTTGTATTACAAAGGAAGATGTTCTTAACAAATTAAAAGTGGAGATTGACAGAAATTGAGTATTTTGTTGAAATGAATTGAAATGACCCACGGAGTTTGAACCGTAACTAGGTAAACGTTTTGATTATTTATTATTATATCTATAATTTTAATTCTTTATTTCATTTTCTACTAAATCAGTGTTTCAATTCTTGTTCCAAAATATCTGAGAATTTGCCTCTTGAAATTAAGTTATATTTTATAAATGTTCTCCTATGTCTGTGGGCTACTTAGTAAATTTTTTTTTTTTTTTTGGATTTGTGGTTTAATTTGGTGTTTTATTTACAGGAAATTCTGACATTGTCGTATAAGCCAATGTAATTTATGTCTTATTCTTTAACATTTTATTCAATGATATGCTAAAATATTTACATTATTTTTATTTTATTTATTTTATTTTACGTCAAAAAAACAGTTAAAAACTGCGTATGACGTGCTATGGGGAAAAGTGAATTGTGTGCACATTTTCAAAATTCTGTGATCCCTACTCTAAGTCATATACTACTTAAATTGAATTTTGAAAGGGAGAAAAAAAAAACAAAAACTCCCATGTAATAAAATCTATTTTCAAGGATAAATAAGCAATAAAATTTTGAATTTTGAAAGGGAGAAAAAAAAACAACCATGTAATAAACTCTATTTTCAAGGATAAATAAGCAATAAATTTTGGCTCTTATTACTTCCTGCCGCGACAACATGGAAACGATAATTTGAATAATTGTATTTCCCACTGAATTCTAGAAGACGTGCACAGAAAATGAAGTTACATTTATGTCCAGAAGCAAAACAAGGGGCCATCTCAGCATTTGCTCAATGGATCAGGGAAACTGGACGAAAAACCTGATCGATATTGACAAATACAATCACTTATCATTGTTTTTGATAAACCTGTTTCTAACGGTTTACTATTAATATAATTCCAAAAAGATTTGATATTAAAAATGATCGATTATAAGTACTTGATACTTCTATTTTGTCAATCTTTTTTTTTACCTTTTTGTTAATTGATTTTGAAATCTATTTTGAAATTAAGTTGATATTCATATGATAAACTTCTTTTAAGAACATATTTAAGTAACATTTTATTCATTATTTTATAAAATTTTATTATGATTATTATTATGGGAAGCTTTGCAGGAGTGAAAATGTCAGTGTGATCTATATGTCACACTTATCCTTGTCCATTGCTTTTCATACCTTTTCACAGTTCTCATATTTTTTAAAATTTTGTTCAAACGCACAGTCAAGAATCAGAATTTTTACACAATGTTTTTCATTTATCAGGAGTAAGGACTGTTTTAGAGGTGGACTGACTGTCACAGAGATAGTTCAGTTGCTTGATGAACTCAGATGTTTTCACTGCATCATCTTCTGCGAATGAGCTAACAGACAAAGATAGTGAAGATGAGGGCACAAGAAGTCTGCAGATAATTTGATTGGCAACTGGTGAGTGTAGCTGAGGCAGTTTGTCTAATGGAATTCACATTGGAGGCCTGTTTCATGGAAATGGATGGACAAATAGTGATGTAACATGTAGTTGTAGTTGCATAAAATTTGCTTGGAGAATCTCCAGTCATGTACGTAAAGCGATATTCATCAAAAGAGAAAAAGTATATAAATGTCACTAAGGAAATCAGTGTCGTATATATACCTGAGGTCAGAAATGGTTCTGGGCAATATTGATGTGGCTCATAGATGAAGTGATAAATAATGCTTGGGAGATTTACAAGAAGACAGGAAGGAAAGGAATTCAGAAGAGACATTGCCATCACTCACCTCACAAGATAAAATGCAGCTGTCAAAGCTGTGGGTGTATGAGCTCTGTCATGGAAGAGATCAACACAAGTTTTTGATATCATTTGTTACAAACCTATCATCTACTTGGGGAAGTGGAAAATAAAAAGAGAAAATGGGGTGCAAATGATGGATGCAAAAGTATAGTTGCGTCAATCTGTGTGAAATGTGACATTGGTTTGTGCTTGAAATGCAATGTATGGTTTCACACAAAAAAATGTATACTACTTTTATGATGTTTGAAATCATAAACTTGTTTTAAAAGAACTGAATAGGGAAGTGTAATATTTTTGTTACTGATTTTGTGGTCATGGACTTGTCATTGTACTGAATAAGGCCTATGTTTTGCAAATAAATGCTTGCCGTATTGAACATTTTCTCTTCTTCAACAAGTATAGTTATCACTCCCAAAGGACAAGTGTGTGACGAATGTCACACACTCCCACAATTCACTGATTTGTGGAATAACTTTTTTAATAATTTTTGGGGCTTAAACTAAAGTTGTTGAAATAAAAAATTAACAAAATTCAAATTATTTGAGGAAAAATAATTCTTTCATTGGAGGGTTAATATTAGAATATTTGAATAGACAAATTTCAAAATAATATTTTACTTAAGCTCGTAATACTTAAGTACTAAAATCTCTTCATATGTTGTGCAAGATTTGTATTGGATACTAGTAGAAGAAACCTGGCATTATCTGATCATATCACAATCTTGTACTATTCGCTAGTACTAATTGCCCTGCCCTACCCCACTCTACCCATTCTCTCAACCTACTTCCCAGTCTAAGTAATTCTGCAATTTTTCATTCATCAAACATTTGGCAAATGAGTTCACAATAACTTTTTGACTAGGGTGAAGTGGCCATTCAATAGTGACCCTTTCAATTGGAAAAACAAAAAAATTGAAAGCGTTAGAATCTAAATATTAAATGTAAGAGGTAATGGTGTTGCAGGTGCCTGGTTTACCTACTGTTGTCCAGAAGGTTTAGGGCCAGTTAGTTGAAATGATTATCAAGTCTTCTCTGGTACTTATTGTTGAAAGTGGCGATTTCTCCTTTTACAGTTGGTGTGTTGAAATCATGATGCAAGATAGAATTGGACACATTACAATAGGCTTTAGCTATAGTGCGACAACTTTTGGATTGAAAACATTGAAGTATTTCCATAATGAAGTTACTCACTGTACCTCATAGTTGGATTCCATATATCAAGAATGGTTTCAAAATTACCTTAGACATAATCAACAAATCTTATTTTGCAGTGACAGATGTGACTTCTTACCAAATAGTCAGTACAGTCCTTTTAATTTCAGGTGTAGTTGACTCCTTTTCTTCTGATTATATGGATTTTCTTCTGTGTATGGATTTTCCAGTTGAGCCACCTATCTATTGTAAAAGATATTTTGCAGTATCATTTTTAGACACTTCAGTGTTAATTATTTTGATTGAAGAATATGTTTCTTTTCTGGAGTAAAAGTTGTATGCTAGTTTTGATTCAGAAGTCCATTGTGTTCTTGGAATATGTTGGAGGCTTAGAACAGGTCTGCATGGATTGCTAAAGCAGCAGTATCATCCAGAAATGTTGCTGTTATTACATATTAGATGTTGATAGATTGGCAGTGTAGAGTACATATAGAATCAGATCCTTTGCGGTACTTCTAATAAGTTGGAAAATAGTGCAGAAAATTCCTGGTTATATGCTATTTGAAATAATGTTTCTATACAATTAGAGACTATACTGAGCATCACAAGAAAAGTAACATTAATTTTAACAATGATACATAATGCATTATTTACCATTTGAACTGTATAAATGTGTATAAACAACCTGTAACAAGTATTGTATTGCAGCCTCTGGGTCAATGACCTCCATCTCGATCAGATTTTTCGTCCAGTTTCCCTGATCCATTGAGCAAATGCTGAGATGGCCCCTTGTTTTGCTTCTGGACATAAATGTAACTTCGTTTTCTGTGCACATCTTCTAGAATTCAGTGGGAAATACAATTATTCAAATTATTGTTTCCATGTTGTCGCAGCAGGAAGTATTATTCCTAAGGACAACATGGATAAGAGCCAAAATTTATTGCCTTTTTATCCTTGAAAATAGATTTTATTACATGGGAGATTTTTTTTTTCTCTCCAAAATTTAAGTAGTATATGACTTAGTGTAGGGATCACAGAATTTTGAAAATGTGCACACAATTCACTTTTCCCCATAGCATGTCATACGCAGTTTTTAACTGTTTTTTGATGTAAAATAAATAAATAAATAAATAAATAATCTGACATGTATAGTTAGAGCTGTATGAAGTATGGGTATGGAACCAATGCTTTGATCTTGTACAGAAGGCCTGTATGCCAGACTTTTTCAAATGCTTGTTTTGTGTCGAGGAAGATGGTATTGGAAATTTTGTTTCTAGGGCCATATTAATTTCACTACCCTTTGTGCTTGTTTGTTGGTAGAATGAAGTCTTCTGAAACCAGATTGATGTGCCTGGATGAACTCTTTTCTTGGAAGGAGGTGAAGAAGCACTAATAGTAGTTTCTCGAATGCTTTTGTAATGACAGGCAGGAGACTAATTTGTGTGTATGAGCTCGCCTCTTGTGCTGACATTCCTGGTTTTTGTATTAGTACAATCCCCACAATCTTCCATTGGGATGAAAAGTGTCAAATTCTCAAAATGGCATTAAATATTGAGTTACATGCTGTTGCGTTTCTTGGATCATTTTGAAGAATCTTTCCAGTGCACAGATCGTATTCAGAAACCTTGTGAGGATGAATTTTTTTAATAATGCCTAACTCTTAAGATGTAAAAAGTTGAATTTGTTCAAATATTTGCAAAGGAATGTCTAGGAATTCTGAAATAGTTGTCTCCTCTTCAGCTGATATTTCACACATAAATAGTTGGAAGCCTTGAGGTAGGTGAGTCACAAATGTATAATTCATCTTGATATTGCTTTTAGCCCAGCTGCCATTTTGCCTACAAAAGCCTTCACAACGACAAGCACCTCCTTATCTGCAAAATGTGGGTCCATGCATACAAGTTGTAAGATTTGGAACTCCTTGTTGAAATCTAGGTCCTTTTGTTTTATTGTCACACCGCTGTATTTTGTTTTTTCTGTATAGGAATTAAATGTGAAGGGAACTGACAGTTTTTTGCATCATTTCTGAAGTACTACCTGGAAGTCTTATGTCTAGATAAAAAAAGAGTTTTTGAATTAATATCAACCTCAAGATAGCAATTGAAGTGTAGCATTCAACTGACTGGATTACAAGCAATTACTTAGAATATCATCATTACAAGCAAGGTGTTTGGTAGATGTATATCTTTCATAAAGCTACATATTTTTATTTCTTTTATGATATTCATCCAATACTGTAAAATAAATTTTGTGTAAATATTGTTAACCATGGAAACCATCACAAATCTTTTAATTTTTAAACCAGGTATCTCCCACCAGCGGAGCACAGCCTCAGCAGACACAAGCTGTAAGCTCTCATCTGGTCTCCAGGCATGTGTGGTAGTATAGTACGTGTAAATGTAAGTTTAGGGTGAGGATAGGACAAGGATGAGGAAGGCAAAATCGCGGCCCGTGGACCGTTTATTAGGGTACTGCTCCGGCTATAGCCGAGTGTTGATCGGAGAAATCAAGGAAAACTGCTGATGAGAGCAGCCGACCACTAGAATTTTCCTCCAGACGGCAGCTGAACTCGACCTAACTATAGTGCTAATATAAACAACTAAACCTGCCATTTTCGGGACTCGAACACTAGACCTCCTGGTCAGAGGTAATATAGTGACTTCAATTGATGCCCTGAGCTACCTATGTCGGTATTCCTGCATTATAATGCGTTTCTTACGGTAGAACCGAGAGCGGTGGCTGTTCATCAACTGATGTCACTGCAGTGCCTCTGAACGGGAAGTCCTAGGTTCGAGTCCCGACAGCGGCAGGATTTTCGACACTAGCTTTTCAGCTAGGTCGAATTCAGACGCTGTATGGACGAGGATTCTAGCGACCGGCTGCTCTGATCGGTAGTTTTCCGCGGTTTCTCCGATCACCAGGCGAATGCCGGAGTAGTACCTTAACAAACGGGCCACGGACCGCGCGCGATCTTTCCTACCTCTTCCTTGTTCTATTCTCACCGCTTAAACACACACTAACACTAACATGCACTACACTACTACACATGCTGGGAGACCGGTCGGGTACTTAGAACTTGTCCCGGCTGGGGCGGTGCCCCGCTGGTGGTAAATACCTGGTTGGGGAAAATCCCGCTAGCCGACGGTAGGTCGGCGCCGTATCTCGACATCCAGTGGGGGAAGATCACCGCCACCTCAGGATGATTCATGATGTGTTAGGGATGTACATCATCCCACAACACCATGCCTTACGTGGGATTGAAACCTACGTAATGCAACCCACAAATGAAGGATATGATTTTAGGTGTGAGGATGATTCATGTGTGCCAGGAATGCACACCATGCCACAACACTATGCCTTACGTGGGATACCGCTCACCCACAGCCCAAACGTAGCGTGTACTTCAGACCAGAGTTAAAGGGAAGAGCGTGGAAAGGCGATACACGAAGGTTGCACTACCATGCCACAATACTTTATAAAACATCTCAACAATACCAAATCCCATAGGCCGTAACACCCTTAAAGTTTCTTACACAGTCGTGAATGAGTGTGGTTGAATAAAATATCCATCTTCGAGGAGGGATTCTAACTGTGACAAGCAAGGTGTCTGCCTCAGTGATCTCGGCCGGCCACCCAGGTCGGCGGAGTGGAGTGAACTCATAGGCGGTGCGGACGCCGCGCTGTAAGTCGCCGTTAGCGTGAGGAGCCGTGCCGGCGCGCGCTCTAGGGCGAGGGGTGGTCCCGGGATGGGCGGGGGTGGCGTAGGCCAAGAGTTGGCGAGGAGGGAGACAAAGGTGTGCACAGGAAGAAATATTATTTAAAAATCTTTTGTATGACACGGTTTTTTTCTGAGCTTCATTCACTTGGGCGAATTACGCCCCTCGCGCTGCCGGGACACGCCTCTTTTCCTTCGTGAATAAAACTATTTACAACCCTTGTTATATAAATAACTGTTATACCAAAATCCTTTTATGTGCAAGTTGACTCGCTATCGTGTAATCATTTATTAGTTGACTGCGAGACTCGGCCATTCGACTTCCGCGATTAACATAAAACAACCTTGAGTCTGTGCACCGGATCATTTCCAAAAGATTGTGCACACCCCAAATTGCATACAAATTCTTGCAACCGGGAAACAAATGTAGGACTAGGCTGGGACACTACCACTTGGGCCAATATTTCCCACGGTGCAATAATTCTTACACCCTGCTTCAACCCACAAATATGAGCCAATAGTAATTTTAACGTGGTTTTTGCGGCTGTGACATCAGAAATGGCAGACAATGGGGAACGTCACAAATCGGTTGCAAATTAAATTTAGGCGAAGCTCACTGATGGTAACAACTGACACCACAGAAATACTTCGCATCCCTCGCGTGCTACATGAGTCGTGAAACCGCGCAGGACGTGGAACTTCGGTCATCTGCCACCAGATCGCTCTGACACGAAGCGCCGCCGCCGCTCTGAGTTGTGCCGCGCAGACCGCGTGCAGCGAGAGTGCGTGCGTGCGTGCGTGCGTCGTCGCTACCCCGCGCCGGGCAGGTGCCGTGTCCTTCGCACTGTCTCCCCTCTGTTCCTTCCTGTTCTCCTCATTGCGAGGTGAGTCCACAAAACAATGCTATTCCTTTTTGCTTTTGTTCAGAGGGGCCACGCAATATGTATTTGTGCGCGAATTACAAGGACAGGAAACGTACTCTTGAGTGACGATTGTCATTTGATTTGCTCACGCGTCCGTAAAACTGGTAAACGCTTTGCACTGATGTCTCGTAGCTGTTTGTGTGTCAAATCGAAAGTAGCAAAGAAGTGTATGGACTGTGGCATGGAAGCTTTTCTCTTATGTTGAAGACCGAGCTGGTACTATTCAAAATGAGCCGTTTATTACTAAATGTTCGTATTCAGCACGTTCGATTAGAAATTTGTACTTTCTCATGAATCAAAATGAAAATGTGTGTTAACTTAAATGTGCGAAAGTCAAAAATAAGAGAAGAGCAAATATGTGTAATCATTTGTAACAGTCGATTATGGAACTCGTGTTCCCAAGCAGAAGCTATTAGAGCTTTATATACCAATTTAACCAATTGACAATATATACCAATTGAAATATCTACATTTTTACATATTTTTATACAAATTAATGATTTTAATTTTGACTGCCAAATTGTCAATCGACTGACAGGTAAACTACATGCATTTTCCATATTTTGATAAAGCGTGCTTGCATAATTTTCCCTTTCAAATAAAAACTCGAAGTATGCCAAAATATGAATTTTCATGAGCAATTTCAACAAAAAATATTTAATTCCATGTGTCACTACGGCCTCACGCTTATAGCACGTGTCGTCAGGCCACGCTGTCGCAAAAGTTAACGGACATTAAAAGTATTACCCTGTGCATAAAACGAACAATCGCGGCATTTCAGGCGCTGCGTTCGCGCGCCAGCGCACTTTTCGCGCTCAGAGGCGCAATTTCCTTGCTTACGGCCTTTTTTTTTTTTACTTTTTTTCTCCGGCGCCCCGTTGCCATAACGCGCGATGTAAAATTCCCATCACGTGCGCAGTTTCTCGGGATGAAATCGTAAAGTTTTGCGCTGGAGGGCGCGGCCGACAGAGGGGAGGCTCCGGTGGGCGACTTAGGACTGTTGCGCCTGTGCGGGAATGCCCGTTCTTGCGTTCGGAAGCAGATGGGTCGAGTAATCTTTACGAGGCACCACCACAGCCAGGAATTCCTTTCGGGAAAGGCCGATGAGTGTCAAGTGACCGAAGAATTTCACGTCGACTAGAAGCAGATTTCGGGTTTGGTAATATTTTTAAGTGATTAGCAGATTTTGATGGTTTGGATCTGCAGATTTGAAGATGATGCCAACAACATGTTCCAGAAAATATTGAAGTCGAAAGTGGTGGAGAAAGTTTTCTGTTACGTTTTAGAATCCCGCCTTTAAACATTTTAATTTTAATGAATGGATGCCCTCGACACCATTTATTTCCGATAATTGTCTGAATAAAATTAATTCACTTAACTATTTCAATAGGTAAAATACATAATTATGAACCGTACATTGAACGGGGGTAATTTGGAATGCAGAAAGGGATTTAGCTCTGTGCTCTCCTCAGTGAAATGCTCACCACAGGTGTCTATTTTGAGATCTATTGAAGAAGACAATAAATTACATAAAATAATGGTGGTTAATGGTGGATAATAAATTATATAAAATGATGGTTTCTTTTGCTAGATGACAATCATGTGGACATATTTTCAAGTCCAAGAACCTCATTTGCAACTGGGGAATTGTTGGATTCATTCGAAAGAATTTGAAGCAAAATTAGAGGTGCTACAACAACACTTACATTGTTTCGTATTATTTGAAACACCAATGGCTGTAATACCTGCACCTATAGTATGGATTTTCGTCCCAGTAAAGAAGATGGCATTTTCTTGCCCTGGAAAGAAATTCTATGATTATGAACAAAACGGTAATGTTTACGTAGCAAAACGAACGAAAGAAATACCGCGTTTAACTTGTATGCTAACATTACATCTTCGATAACATTTTAAACTTAACTTTCGAGCTTCCAGTGACAAAATAAATTGTATCCCTGTTTACTATTCCATTTTCTGATATAAAGGGAATGAACAAAAGGCGTAGACATGTTCTTGAAGGCTTCGGTGCAGAAAGTCCAAATGGGGCCCCTGATCGCCACTGCAATCTTTATTGGGGGTCGGCGGGCATTCTGAATCGGAGCCTAGCTACGCCTCCGAAATTGACGGACTTATATCGTCACTTGATTTTTCTAAAACCTCTCACGGAAACACTTGCATATTTTTGCTTCTCGTGTTATCTCCATTAATAAAATGCTTCAATCTTTCAATTAAAATCTTATCTTTTACTATTGCACCTTGATCACACTTACCTCATATCTATTTTCCTACAAACGGGGGCAATCTTATGGATCGCTTATGAAATCCTGTTCTTGAATTGAGAACACACAAATGCAATCTAGTGTGGAATAAAATGTATTATGACACACGGGAGGTGGTGTTACATTACGCGATTCCAGCCTCTGCTCCTATTGCCCCCTCGGCAAGAAACATCTCACTCGTAATATAACAGTTTCCGCCTTAAGAGCGTGAATTACTAAGTCAGTGGTCACTTCAAATCTGTGCTGAAACTCTGCTCTCTGGGTTGCGCTTCGACACTTAAAAGTAACATAACAATTCCATTTCAGAATCCGGAGAATACCAAGGAGAGGGGAATAAATAGTGTATTTAACAACTCATGTTATCTATAAAATAGTACGAGGTAGAACATGTACATGCTTATGCTCTCCTATTTATCAATTTATCACATTTCTGCAAGTTTGTGCTAAAATATGTTTAGTTTTTGAGGTATGACAAATTCATTTTCCACATTTTAAATATTTTATGTACTTGCTGTCCGTTTTGCGGGGTTAGGGATGATCCCATCATTTTTTAAGAACAACATAGTTGAACATTCGAAATATTGCTTCGAACGCGCAACTGTCGTCGACAATATCAGAGACTAAAAGAAGATTGCAACGAGTTTATGAGCTATAAGAGAACACCGGCGAGGATTCCACTAAGAAATTACGCATGTCGACTATTACAAACTGCTTTGTAAACAAACGATAGAAGTTGGAAGGCTAAACTGAAATGGAAAAACTGAAACGTTTGGAAGGCCAACTTGAAAATGTGCTCACAATTCACTTTTCCCCATAGCACGTCATACGCAGTTTTAACTGTTTTTTTTGACGTAAAATAAATAAATAAATAAACTATCACTTAGGCTTAAGAAAAGTTATAATAAGAAAATTCCTAAACAATGATGTAGTAACTCCTTCGCTAAATACCGAGGAATAAAATAACGCGGTAGCCGACTTTGATCTGACCCTCCCATTGCAATTGATTGATTGATCTTCATGGGTATTCGAGGAGTTCCTGGATTCACAGAGTACAGTTTTCCTTTGCACTGCCGATTCCACCATTTTATATTCCGTTCAAACTATGTGTTGAGAACCACTACGTAATCGATTGATTGATTGATCGATCGATTGATTAGTGGCGCGTTAACAGCTAAGCTCGCTAGTCCCGTAAGTGTAGTGCATGTTTTTATCGTGGGAGGTAGAGATGATTTCCCCCACTAGATGGCGAGATCCAGCGCCGACCGTAGTCGGTTTGTGGGGATTTTCCCCAATCAGGAATCTTCCACCAGCTTGGGATTGCCCCAGATATGTGTAATAGTGTAGTGCACATGAGTGTAATGTGTGTAAGTAAGGGGTAAGGAAAGGAACATGAAGAGGAAGGAAAGATCGCGGGCGGTCCGTGGCCCGTTTGTTAGGATACTACTCCGGCATTCGTCTGATATTGGTCGGAGAAACCTCGGAAAACTACCGATGAGAGCAGCCGGCCCCTAGAATCCTCCTCCAGACAGGCTGAACTATCAGCGCCGGCAGTGTTGCGGGGAGGGGGGAGAGGCCGCGAAGGCCATCCTCCCCAAAAGCGACAGTTGCAAGAACTCCTACAGGAAATATTGCACGTATAATTTTAAATCCCATGTCAGAAAGTATAATTTGAAATTCGACATACTAGCAAAACATTAACATACATTACATAATCGCATTCCTCTTTTTACGACCTATGTATTGCAGTGAGAAAAATACACAGTTCCATTTAAAAATGGTAGATGATTAAATTTCTTGAAAACTAAATATGTTTCAAAGTATATCTACAGCATATTACTAGCCCCATTATTTCCGCATTGTTGAGCGACAACTGCATTTCGATATCGTGAACCGTTTAGAAGGGGTGCACGGGTGCTTTTGATGGACACGCGTTTTCAACAGACCAGATGGTTTCTTCTGCAACGTAAGAAACAACTATTTAGCAAGACCTACTTCAAACCTTTTTCTTTCAGAAAATTATAACACGAAACCAAAGGAAAGATATTTGGAACATTGTGTACGAGATTAAGCTTGTGTATCAGAAGTGTGAAGGGCTAAATCGAACGGTACTTATAACTGAAGGTCAGGTGTAGGTTCCCGTGGTGTAGTTCTCACAATCTGTTGGTTTCGGAAAAAAGGGGAAATTTTACTGTTTCAATTGTTAACGATAGTAGTAATTTCTATACACATAATAAGAAAACAAACCTCTTTGATTTATTGGTTAATAAGGAAATTCACATAATTTCTGATAACAAAATATTAAATTTGTAAATAATGTATTTGAATTTATTGTATTGTAAGTAAGTATTACTTTTAAGTGGGTAAAGGGAAGAACCATCACGGAAGGAATCTTTTGAAATCAAGAGAAACGTCAGGTTGAATATACATCCAAGTTTGCAATTTTTCATTGCTATAAATGCAATATTTAAATGTGTTCGTATGTCTTGTGAAAGGGTTTATTTGTGTTTTATTTTGTTTGTAAATGTGTTAAGATACAAACAATTGAATAAATGCATGTTGTTTGAAAATTCCTAAATTGCTTGATTTCTTAAATAAGAACTCATGACTCTATTACTTTGTAAACCGTAAAGGGAATCTCCTTGACGTTGAGGATTACCATCAAAATATTTTTATGGTTTACTTCATTGCTGTGTGTTTACGGACCTGAAACAAAACACGTAACGGTTTAACGGTATAACGGCCCTTGCGAATCTTTCTGATTCTTTATGCCTTCGGGCCTTTTGAATATTTTATGACCCGTTCTAATACCAACAGATACATTTTTATGGATTCGATTTATTATAGTTAAGATGCAAGCAAATATTATAAATAAATAGCATAATGCTCAAATAAGTAAAATAACTCGTAAAACTTATTTTGCTTCATTGATATGAAAATTACAATTATGGAATGTTCCCGTGAATTTATAATTGCCATCAGTCACGTACATTTCACTGATACGTATCATATTTTATAGAGACATGTATTCTTGAGTAGCAGAACCAGTAGTAGTAATAAGATGTATAAGGCACATCGGCTAACACCATCGAAATGTTATTTTTTGGGTTATGACATATTCCGATAACTTTTAGCAATAGAGGCAAATAACCTTAAAGTACCGTTTCATCAGCGTAATGGGCACTGTTATTCACACTGTTATATAACTCTCAAATACACCATAAACTTTTTCATATATTTCTCAACATTTTACTTGAAACCACTGTCCGTAGTTTTGTTGCTTTTGCGAGAATTTCCGCAGGAACTTCACAATATTCTTTCATTGTGTACGAAAAAATCAGTCCAGCAACGATGATACAATAGTAATTGAATGCACACTTTTATTTATCTGACGTCATATTGAGAAATGACTATTGCAATGCGTCATTCAACTTCAGTCGCAAGAAATATAAAATGTTTCGAATTCTCGTTTGATTCAGCAACGAACTAGTAAACCATAAAGTTTTGTATGCACCAGGAGCGTTACTAGATGTTTTTGCTCCTCAGGCGACTTTCAACCCCTCGGGCCAGAGGCTCTCGGGTTTGGAAGTCGCCCTCGGGGCAAAAACATCTACTAAACACCCTTGATACACAAATAACTATTATGAACAATTGTTAGTGAAGGACACTGGCCTTTTGATGTCAACGGTACACCAAAGACAAATCGGTTGGCCGAGGTACGGTTAGTTGCAGTATGATATATAATATTGACAAATAGTGTAATATTGTCTAAATAGTAAATTGTTTTAAATTTTTTGTAATTCCATTTTAATGTAACTACTTTAAATATATCTCTAACAAGAATCTAGTAATAAGTAAAATATGTTTCAAAATGTTGCTTATTAATGTACCACATAATCTGTGATTTGCAATTTTTGTGTCCTAGTGGCTTAATTACACGATTTTTACTCTCTTCCTGAGTTCTCGTTGATAGTTGTGATCAGCTATTTTGCTAATCAACTATTTTTAGTGAAATTGTGAATATACTTAATTTAGTAAAATTAGTTAATAATTGGAAATGTGCGTAGCCGGTGATGATAACAGACACACCTGCATGCAGTTCTTCAGATATTATTCTATAATTAGAAAGTTACTAAATCTCACCAAGTAAGAAAAAAACCGTCTGCCAGCGGGGTACAAGATACAAAGGAGGAACACTGCCTATAATGCTATCGAAGCTTTTTGACTTGTAAGATTACGTCTTGGCAGATCTGCAGAAGTTTTAAACACCGATTACTGCGCCAAAATATATGTTTTTGTGAGACAATAATTACAGTTGAAGCCTTAAATTCTTAGAACACAGACAAGGTCCGTAGAACCAGAAGACCGAGACGTATGTAATGACACCTCATTTGCGTCGATTGGTGGGCCGAAAATGACGTAATGTGACGGACGGACGGACGGACGCAGGTTATTAGATCACTTTATGTACAATGTTCTGTGTCGGGAAAGTAATGAAGTAGGTGTAATGAGCACGTAATAGATTTTCTGTAATGAAACAGCATCGGCATTAGTTTATCTTTTTTGGAGTTTGAAAGTAGCAGGATTTTATGAAGAGGGACGTAGTAGGATATTATGTTAACATACGACCGTAATTAACTTTTACTTGGTTGTTAGCAATTGGAATAAGAGATAATTAGCTAATTTAGTATTCTATTTCAGTACCACGTTAAAGAAACTGTAATTCGCCCAAAATTTTTTTTAATGATTCAAAAAAGATTCGTAATCAATAATTAATTTAAAAATTTCATGAAAATTCAATGGTCACAAGCGAGAAAAACATTTATTATATATCCTTTTGTTTTTCAAAGCTATCAGAGTTGTCACAATGTGTATGACAAACAATACACATTTAAATAGTTCAAAGAGCTGTTTCAAACAATCTTTAGCTAATTCTTTCTCTTTAGATAAACAAAATAAAGAAGATTTGAGTCGGAGACAGTAATCACCCGGTTCTTCGTGGCCTACGTGGTTTTTCAGATCGTTAATTCAAGGCTGTGGATCCGGGGCGTTGTAAATAATGCAAATGGGCCCCCGCGGAGTTGGGGAAATGGAGTTTAATGACACCATTACGCCGGTTAAGATGTAAGCGTTGGCCATATTGCAGGGAGAATAAAGTTTATTTAGTTTGCAATTCCGAGATGTCCCTGTTTTTGTGACCGCCAACATTACAGCCAAGGCAAAGTATCTCGCATGGAAATTCGAGGACTACTCTGGAACACTGCGTTCTCACTAACTGGAACTGACCTGAGTGGTGGAGCTTGACAAAACATAAGGCAGAGAAGATGAAAGAGTATGACCATTTTTACGCAGAACAATATTAAAACATATGACTACATTAGAAATACTTCGCATTTATATTCCATTCCGCATTTACTATATAGAGAACTTTATTGTATCTTCATTTATGTCACATATTTTTACCTTCAGTTGCATTTATTTATTATAAACATTTATTCCTTTACGCATTCGGAAAGGGTTTTTATACTAACGATATTTTTGATGGACGAGTTGTTTTTTGTGAACGAGTGGTTTTTGTGAACGAGTGTTTTTTGTGTGAACGAGTGTTTCCTGTGTGCGTGTGCGGTGCACGTATCTCTGTGGTCGTTGGTCAAATGTGTGGGGTTTTAAGGGGGTATTGTGCCTTGGGGGCTATAGAACCTGGGCGCAACCCCGGAAAGGAAGGGTGAATAAAGGTGGCGCGAATGTGCTTTAAATAAGTCATCATCAACGGGCGTCATGAACGGTTCTGCTCGTCTCCGGAGGGGGGGGGGAGCTTCGCGCTCCCCCTGATACGCGCAAAAACAGTCATTTTTGTGTGAAAGGAGAGTCATCATTCGGCTAGCGTGCTGAACAGTGGACCTACCGCACTTCTTGGGATTTCTATGCCAAATGGTCAAGAAAGGTTACACTTAGGATATTGTCACACTATTATTACATATATCATCACAGTATGGTTCACGTATCCTTGTTGCACTTAAGACACTTTCAGCAATTTGGGATCGAGTTTACTCTGCCATAATGCGTGTTTTTTTATCTTGACACGAAAATTTGCAATAATAATTTGACTAATGTTTTTCAGGTGATTATTGTAAGTGTATCCGAATCTTACGTCTGTTGGTTTCTTCATTAGAGATGTTCTTAAAGATGACATATTTTCTCGTAGAGATTTGCTGTTAATACGAAGGTGAGGCTAAGAAGATGATATTTAAGAAGGGTATGAAAAATAAACATTTTATGTCAAAAGACGCTTGAGTGAAAAAAAAGTGGAGAACTATTCAATATGTTCACCTTCTGAATGTCAACTTTTAAATGTTCGTAAAATTTACTCATGTTTATTATGAAGTTCATTTTACATCGTTCTTATATTAAATCACTGCGCACTCTCTTTTGGTTCTTCCGAATCGAAAAAGTGAGAATAACGAGATAACGTCAACACAAAGGAGATACTTTTTATGACATTCGAGAAGGTTGGTGGCGCTTTGAGTAAGTTTTGATTAATATCATTCTTCTATTCTCATCGTGTATGTGTCTAAGAATACATTTATTTGTTAATTAAATATTATTTAACAAAATTTAAATCATAAACAAGTTAGGTTTAGGGCGTGGATGTTTTTAGTTTTACAGATAATTATTTACTCGATCCACGATCTCTTTCGGGACTTCTTCAGGGGGTTAATCTTCAGGACAGTAGAGGTCTCATCAGCCTAAACAACGCCTCGAATTTGGAATTGGAATTTTTAGTTTTCATGACCAACGTGAAATTGCCTTTGTCCGCAAGTACTACCATAAGGTCCTTGCGTTTATGCAGTTTACGTATATTTCCCGATCCTCGGGCAGATTACGACGTGGCAGTTTTGCATGGGCCATGATGCGAGCCGATTCCCTGTTGTTGTGCCCAACCTGATCGACAGGCAGCTTAGAAATAGCGTTTCCCACTCCTGCCCCGTTATCCGCAGTGGGGACATGATCGGGCACGTGAGCGTAATTGAGATTTACTCAGTACTGCCACGGTAGATTCATCCAGCTCGACGACCGTGCTAGTCACGCGAATCCTGAAGACCTCAGGATGTTGTTTAACCTTCAATTGATCAAATTTTGCAAATTTGCTTCCATCTGGCCTTTTCATGTACCCTTTCCGCAGGTCCGCCGAAACCGTGAAGGTAGAGACAATCCTCGTTCTTTATAAACCCATTCGCAGTCTTTCGCGCATTTCGCCTTGAAGGTCGCAGAATACGGCCGAAAAATTGGCATCTGTGTCTAGGACAGGCAAGTAGATATATGTTGTATACCAAATAAAAAGAATTGCAGATTCTATGAAAACAACAATTTTATTTTCCAAATTCCAAAATCACAAACCAAAAGACAATGTTAGCTCTCGTTTTCCGTAAGATATATACAAAGCCTAGTCAGCGTGAAGCAAAATGAAATCCAGAAGCGGGGTAACCCTAGTCCGTGTATTTCGTGGCGCAATGACGGATGTGCAGGCGTGCTAGTAGCGGCTCCAACTCTGTCGGGCTGCTGCGCCTCGCTTATAAGGCCCCTCGGCGAGGGCGGGCGTCGCTACCTCTCCTCGGTGGAGAAGAGGGGACTGATGTGCGGATGGCCGTGCCCGGTCGGCCGTGACGGACTCGCCGGCCAGTCCTTCGAGACATTAAGGGCCGTATTTATAAACCTCTGCCAGGGGCCTGCCAGCGTTCGGTTTTGCGATTCAGAACAGCCCCCCCTCCCAGCCAATACCAGTCGCCCCTTCCTCCCAGCAAAGCACCCAGATGGCAGGCCCCTAAGAGCTCTGCTGGCAGAGCTTCATAAATACGACCCCAAGTTGTCCCTTAGCGACGCGCTGCTGGCGCTCGTCGTGGCGTTGTCACGACTTGGCGCCCAGTGTTGAGCTGCCTGTGTGGGCCGGCAGCGCTCGTGGTGGCGTATTGTAGCGTCACCATATGGGTGCCACAACACTGCGTCGGGCCTCGGCAGCCTACGCTTTCGCACGTTGCCGTTGATCGCGGGGGCGATGCGGCGGCGCCCCCTGCACTTAAGCCAGACGGGGGTGGGGCCGAATCGCACCCACCCGTCATAAAGAGATAGACACGCATGTAGGCACCGACGCGGCAGCGCAGTGGCACCCAGCACTCGAATTAATGTATAAAACAGTAAATTCCACCTGCCAAAAATGCAACAATCTACATTTTATTAAAAATCTAATTTTTATAAGACAATCACAATGAATGGGAAACAATCATCTACAAAGAGAAAAAAAAATTTTCCCGTCCAGTGGCATAATTTCACATTATTAGTTTACATTGTCTTTACGAAAACGTCGTTTCGGAAATATTTGTTTCCATCTTCAAGTTTATACAAATATTTAGATATTTGTTTAGTAAAAAAAAAACAGTAAAATATCGGGGAGAAAATCATCTGCACACGCTTTCTTGAGTTTCAGAATATAAAACGTGCATTTATTTTATTTTAACATAATGTATCAAGAACGTAAGCTGGGCCGTGCCATGTGTCACGAAAAAAATACACAGAAGACATCCATGCGATAAGATAAGTATTTCTAGAACTATGCAGTTATCCGGGAAAAAATATTTCAGAAATCAGCGTAGACCCTTTACTGAAGATGATTTCATTGCTTCTACTGTATTGTTCTACCACGAGCTTTTTTCGATGGTGTTAACGGCTCAAAATAGTAAAAGGTACTCGAAAAACCAGTGCTTCTAACATTGCACACAGCCTTCCTGTATTCTTCACGTGGCGGCCATCATGCCGCAGAACAAGACGTGCACCGATGAGACCCACCAAACCCAGCCCTCAAACGGACTGCCTTTAACGGAAGAGAAGCCAACTTCCTGGTGAAAGATTATGAGGATTGCAAAAGCGTTTACTTCATTTTCTTATTAGATTCAACTATTAGAAATGATATAGCGATTGTTTTTCCCCACGCGAATAATGAGCCTGGTTCTTTACCATTTACAAATCCATTCTTCGCCCGATATTAACTTACGCATGCCCTGTTTGGATTTCAGTTGCTCCATCCACATTAAAGAAATTACAAATTTTCCAAAACAAAATGCTAAGAATAACAGTAAACGCCGTCTGGTTTGTCAGCAACAAGACCCTTCACAACGATCTTGCAATAGAACCAATTACTTCCTTTATTACGAAGCTGGCACATCATTTCTTCAATAATTTAAGTCATGTGCAAGGTGCAGTCACCTACGAAATAGGAACCGATCAACCCTCACTCTCCCGCCTAAGAAACAGACTTCCATTCCACATTTCCTTCAATATCTCTCTGACATTAGATAAGGTAAGAATATTTCTTACATTTACCTGCCCGTCCCATAGTATCTCCTTTTCAAACCCTATCATTACTCTGTAACAAAATTTCCCCGCAGTAACTTCGGTTGAAGTTATAATCATTACCAGAGAGTCAACACAAAATTACCCCCTTCACGCTTTGCTGATACAAAGTTGCTCGCCCAATCAACTGAAGAGCCTCACGGCTGAACGTTGTAATGTCTGCCAATGTAAAATAAATAAAAAAAAGAGTCTGGTGGGCATGTGCAGTAAGTAAATCGAATCATGCGAACGATCTACTGGCACGCTCTTCGCAATTAATTTTGATTTTGGCTGGACAAACGTGCCTAGAGAACAACACATGCCATCACATTATTACTTGCAACTTGCTGTGTTCTGTCAATTTCATTTCAATGTTTTGATGTGTACGTGTTCTTCCGGATATCAATGAACCTTCTGGGATACTGGCTGTCAGTAATAATGAAAAGCTTGCAGAACATTGTCAAGTCATTAGAGCACTCGCGTAGTGTAGAAGGTGGAATTGTATAGTACATAATTAGGGGAACGCTGAAATAAACAAGCTAATTTCTTCAAATTATTCGCAAATAATGATGACAAATTTTAATTACCTTTTTTTATAAACATCAATTTCGCTTTGGATTTGATTTTTACAATGGTAAACATCTATCCCTTTTTTAAAATTAACAGTTTCGAGCAACATAATTAAGCATGTAAATAAACATAATAAAGCATAAAGTATTTCCCAATTTAATTTCTTCTTTACAGTCTCATCTGTGTCAAAACGTACTATTTATGCGAAATTCTCAGACACTTCGAAAACTGCGTTATAAACACATTGTGAAATCTGCCGATATCTACCAAATTTTCTCGGCCCTTGACTAAGACTCTTTTCTTCGACCATGACTAATGCGCAGTCGACCAGCATACTCTCTCTGAGAGCCTCCAGGAAACCAAGGAGAGAGAACGGTCCGTATTAGAAGGCAGCCTACTAAGCACACTGCGGCAGTTCTGCGAAAGGGAATATTGACGTTACTGAAGATCTTTGTTTTCTGTCACATTTCACTTCATGACGTGTCCGTTTATCTGATTCCGATGTTGGATACGGCATAGAATTCAGGGTGGAGTTCGCCAGAGCATTATTGGACTACATTTTCAAATCTGTCCGAAGTACGAAAAATTAAAAAAAAATAGCTTCGGCTATTTTATTTGGGAAAAAGAGCTTCAGAACATGATTTCTATAATGGAGACAAGGTAATCATCTCAAAAATAGAGCCATAGTAAAGAAGAGTTCATTAATCTCTGCTAATTCTTTTTAATAGTGGAATGGCAGCAGAAGTTCTTAAGAATAATTCTTGTAATACGAAATACTCGTATGCGTCTAAAATATGATGTGATAAGATGAAAAATTAATGATACTTATATAAACATTTTACTTTTGAAATAAGTTACAAATCCGAACCGATATTTTGAGTAATGCCTCAAACAATTTTATGTAGATGTTTGGAGAAAAACGGAAATACTTTTTTAACATAAAATACAGTTTTATAGTATTGTAACAGAGGATACGTGAACGTTTCCATGCGTTGTAGAATCACTGGCTTGATTTGTGATAAAAAATATAATATTGAGATGGGAATAGTAAAGAAATCATAAAATGATATGCCTGACGTACTGCAAGTCCTGAATTCTATCGAAGCAACGCGTCCCTCCTGTACATCCAATTTGGATGATTGACATGGCATTGGATTTAAGTGTCATATGTTGCTGTAGTTTTGTTAATTTTTTGAAAATGACTTCATAACATAAATTCTATATTAAAAATGAGTCAAATAGCATTTACAAATCGAAAATCGAACAATTTGTTTATACATTTAGATAATTTTGGTGGTGCTACAATTGAACTACTATCGCTGCATTTGGCCCTAACAATAGTTCACAACAATACTGAAAGTTCACATATTGCCGAGGAAATAGTGTTTGATTAGTCTAGGGGGAGTGTTAAACTAAAATAGGGTATTTAGGTATAATGTATTGTATAAACCATTAATTTCACTATCTAATTGAACAATTTTTCGACATGAACCTACTATTTGTGTAGCTCCGAGTACTTCATGTTGGAATTAAATTAAATTTGAATAAGAACACGCTTGATAAAACGCAGACCGTTCTTCAGTGATTTTTGTTTCTTTATTTATTCTGGTGAGTTTCTGGATGTCATACGATCGCATTATCAGTTTCTATAATGCAACAAAAAATAAAAACCAATTTACTTATACTTCTACTTGAAATGATTTCTTTTTTCAATTATTTCAATATTTTAGAAGTCCATTTCACTTTAGAAATACTTTAATATTGTTATTAATTTGAAATTAAATTGTTTTGTCAGGACGAGAATAATTCTAAGTAAACTATCTAATTGGACTTACAAAGAAAAATAGGAATGTTAAGAAGTGGTTGGAAGAGTAAGCCCTATGGACATATGAGGTATGTAAGTGTATTAGTACGTATTGTGTTATTACAATATTCAAAAAGGTTTTTTGATTTTTGTTCCTTGGTGAAATGAATAAAATAAGTGTTGAAATTTGTTGATAATCTATAACATAATTTCATGCTTACCCCCGCATGTATCATAATGCAATTCAAGCAAGATATAAAAGTTTTTCTGCACATTGATACTTTTGTTTTAAGGATATGCTCCCAAAACTTCGTATAGGATATCTTCATAACCAATTAAAAATTAAAAACCAGCGGAATGACAATAAAAGAGTTTTTGACTCGTCCTTTTGGAACGTCAGCTGCGGTACAATTCGGTATTTTTTGCGGTGCCGAATTCAGTTTTCCAGTTTCTGTGAGTGGGGTTAAATAGTCAAGGAATTTGAATTTGCAAAATACAGAAACACCGAGTAAGTTTTTCTAAATTTGAGAATTAGTAAGATAATATAGAAAATTTAAAATGAAATCAAATTTAAATTTGATTAAAGAAATTAAATTGTGCTCCTCTATTGTAATGAATCATTAGTATGGAAATTAGATTTCGTTTCGTCGATTTACCTCTAGTTTGTAATCGATAATTATTCTTGTAAATATTTGAACGTGGAATGTGTGGTTAGTAATGTACATTTAAGAACTTGAATTTTGTGATATCTTGAATTTAATTATCACAATCCTTACACCACAATCACGCGTGCTAGGTCTGTGTCTATGTTATTTTTGCACCTTATCTAGGAAACGTGACTGAAGGCGGTTAAGGAGGTACAGTATAAAACGTAAGTTTCACGCCCGCAGACGTCAGTCATAATTTCTGATGTTTCCTTGAGCGTTTAAATGTCGTGGCGTTCTAAAGGGGATGCGCGCGATGGAGAGTATCTCGTCGCATTGGAAGAGGTTTCGAAGGGTCTGGCGTTTGCAAAGAAACTGAGAATTCATCTGAGATTTGGTTTCATGGAAATATTTAACAGATACTGCAGGCACCCAATTGGTATGAATTCATTGAGAAGTTTTTTCTGGTGACTTTCTGCATGGTATCTGGGGAAAATTGAGGGGGGGGGAGTTTTTCAATAATGAATTTCACAATCATTGAATTTCACACTTCAATCATGAAAGAAACTGATTTATTTGCATCATTATTCGGAATGAAGCTTTGCGTACATTATTTTTTCTTACTTAAGTTACTTGCTTAATTTTACATATCCTACTCTTGCCTCCTAGAAATTATTGATTGGTCCCGTTTCTCTCTGGCTTTGACCTATTAAGTTATTTCAGAGACACGCTACATACTTTAGGTAACACACAATATCAGGAAACGCGATATACTTTTGTACGAAGTTTCATACTACCAAATTAAATTGAATTAAAGAGCTTGGTTTCATCGGTTCGTTACATTAAAAATAATTTTGGGAGAGGGGACAAAATACTTGGTGGATATTAGTTCTAATGATACCTTGTCAAACCAAAGTCCCGAAGTTTTGAAAACACTCGAAATCGAGTGTTTTAGAAAGAAAACTTGGTTTGTACTCTCTCAACAAGATACACACTGTCAACATGGCGCTTTGGATTGGCGGCGCGGATAAGAGCCAGATAAGAGATGAACGAAATTCTAGAAAGCGTCATCGCCCTTCTTTGGCTACTAGACACCAATGCATTCTCCCTCCCACGCGGCCGGTAACGGAGTTCTTGCCAGAAAGGGTACGAGCGGAAGTAAATTCCGCTGTAGAATACTGCAAAGAAGAATAATTAAATACTTGCGAAAATAAGGAAAAATCATCCTATTTTTTAGAGAATATGTTTATTGGATGGTAAACGAAATAAACATAAATTTAATTGGCATACATATGGGTACTTGCGGAATGCTATATGGCAGATAATACTCTGAAGATGAAAGTATGTAAATATTACATCTCTTAATAATGCCGCTTCGTTACAGGCAAATGCAATGGATTGAAAAGTCTAGTTCAGAGTCCGGATCGTCTGAAAGTTACGACGATCACATCATTTACACGACGCTGAACGATATCAATTTTCCCGACTTGGAACACGAAATAACGGACCTGTCGGACGACCCTTATCTAGATATAAAATTGGAGGAGACGTGCACAGCTAAAATTGGATCAGTTTTGAAGGAAATCAAACAATTGCGCGGATGCCAAATCTTCAACTTGAAGAAGCCCGAGCTCAGTGACTCCGATTGGGAGGAAACTTCTTCAGCAGAGCTGTCTAACTGTGAAAGTACATGCGATTCCCACTCAACGCTTTGCCGCGAGCCATTGTTCCCTGGTATGTGATGAATATTATAATTTATTGAATAAGTAACATATTTGTTTTGTGACTATTCCTCTTGGCCTCAAATTTCCTTTATTCCATTTGAAGATTTTGTTTCTTCTCGACACAGGTAACGTTTTAATACAAATTTTCGAGACAATATTATTTGATTATGGGCACAAAACATGCAGGAATTTATTTAAAATATTGAAACTAGGATATATTAATGTTTCAGAATTTCTTCGTTATAACAATAATGTATAACCTGACCAAGCGGGAAGATCTGTAGGACTGGCGATGAGGGCAGCACTGCGCTTTGTTTTGCTTCGGAGAGAGAGAGACAGAGCTATTGAAATATACACAGAGCAACTGAAAACTGAAGTACTGGTCTAGACCAAGGCCCCGTTTATATGGTCCTCTTGTAATGCCATCTTATGTTCAACAATACCCATGACAGACCATTTAATGTAATGGGGAAATGATGACGCGTTCGTTATAGTAATTAACTAAACGCAAAATTATATTAATAAATTTGTATAAAAATGTGAAGAATGGAAGTATTTTGAGTCCCTAAAAAACCACAAGAAATTCGAAAACATGAGTACATGACTTCATTCGATTTCCTGGGAAACATCCAGGAATTTCTCCCTTAACTTCCAGTTACCCCTAAAATACAACGTAATTTATGTGTTTCAAATCGTTAATGAGTAATCAAATTATTAAGATCTTTATGCGTGATTAATGTAATGTGTCTGTGAAAAATTATCTGAAGAAAAACTAATACGTACTATGCTATGCAAAAATGTTTTATTATCTTGGATCAAGAACATGAATGCACCAGACTCTATCGCCCCGACTTTAACGCTCCGTGGATTGATCTGTAGGTTTTTGTTTGGTAGCAAATGATATAGATATTATTGTTGGCTGAGTAACTTGTGAATCGTGAAAAAAAAATTTGTATTGAAGCCTGGTCTATTGTTTGGTAAATGAATTGCCGGGCTTCATGTTTATATATTTTGCCAGTAAATTATTACAATTACGTGGGAGGAGTTCTATTTAGCAGTAATCGGTGGACATAGGATGCTGTGGCACTAAAAACGCGTTTTAGGCGTCTCTCATGAAGTGCTCTTATGAAGATGTTTCTCATGAAGTGCTCTTAGACAATTTTGTAAAATTCTGAAACATTTTAGTGTCACAATGTTTGGAACTGCAGTACGAATTTATTTTTATTTGGAGATTGAAAATATTGCTGTTGAAGTCTGCACTCAATCTATCTTCAAAATAGAATATAGATATTTATTATTTCTGTAGGTAGGTTTTTGTAACCTGTTTTAACAGGTTTTAAGGAACTAACCAGCATTTCATTCGAGTTATTCCCGATGGTAGGTTGTGTTCAGACAGGTGTATTGCCCGGGCACCTGCTTCCCTTCCTACTCCATAATTTGTTTACTATTTTTTAAAACTTAAATCTATGTTATACAGAATTGGAGAAATTATTTGTTCAGCTTTATTGCTTCAAATTCATCATCAGCTGCACAAAATGGCTTTTCAAAAGCTAAAAAACCCGAGATGTTATAATGTGAAAATATTGATTCTGGTAACGTGCGAAGTTGTTATTGAAAATATTTCTATTATTTTATTTCGGAATATTTGAGAACTAACATTATATACTATTTATGATTGGCATTAGTATTGAATTACTTCGTTGGACGTCATTTGCGTCTTTTGTGAAACATCTCTCTCATGCTCCCTTGCAGGCTTGCCACCACTGCCGCGGCCTACGCCGAAGGCGCCGCCTCCAACACCCACAGATGCCCAACGGCAGAATGTCAGAGAGTGCAGAGAGAATGATGTATTTGAAAAAACGTCCGCTACCCGCTCTACTGGCGACTTTGGAGTTAGATATCCTTTCTTTTGCTCCTTTGGCAAGCAACCATTTCTACATTTGAAATGTATTTCATCCGGATCGATTATGCAAGGAAAAGAAGAAAACGTTGCAGCAAAATCTAAGAAAAACTGTCTTGTCGTAAATGCTCATCAGGAACCGGAATCTAGATTCAAAGTATCAGCAGACAAGTTAGCTGCTGAGAAAGAAGCTTCCATATCACATTTAATAGATAAATTGAAGTCTCGTCAGAATCTTACTCAAGAAATAGGAAGAGGAAACACACTCGCAAAAACAACCAAACCTAATTCCATCGACGTGAGGAGAGCAAGGGAAGAAAGCTTCGCCAGGCTTGAGGGATTGCTAGCGAGACCAGAGCTGCGTCTGAAAGCAAAAGAAACGGTGGAACACCCACAGAAGCTCGTAGTAAGAACCGCCCCTTCCCATAATCGTTTGCCTGTGAATACTTCTTCAGCGACCATACACGTGGAGCGACCATACACGTACGGCCGTTTTCGAAAGGCGAAGGAATAATGGGATTCGAACCCAAAATATGATACTAATAGACGACATATAGTTGTACAGCACTCGCAATTAATTCTTGGAATAATGTTTCTCCAGATAGTTGTTGTTTTTACTTACTACGAATTGATGTAAACCACGAAGAGATGTTCGATCTGCCCAAGTACCGGAGGATGTACTTGGGAGGAGAACCGATTTGTGGGCGCGTAGGAAGAGCATTTGTTATAAATTTTGTTACCGAGCAAGGGTCTTTGTTCTCTTACAATTAATTACACTAATAATATGTATCCATGTTCCGTTTTATATTACAATAAATATGGATATTTTTAAGTTCGAATATAATTATTCTTGTTTACTATAATTACACATATAAATTCATTCATAGTGATTCATAAAAACATTCTAGGTTTTTAGAAATATAGAACTTAATAAATAATGTAAAAAATGAATTTTATGAAATAGTAAGGTCCATGTCAGAACTGTCCTGAAAGGAAATTTGAGTTTGGCAAAATAAATCTAGAGAGAGCCTATTTATTATATTTATAATACTTTCGTTGTATTTAATACTTTCATTGTAGTTAGTAAAAAGTTGCTGTTGATATTTTGTGTTTCTCTTGTGTACACTTTATTTCAGAACGAAAGTAACTTTCCTGATACATAATTTTACCGCCCCCCTCGGTGACACGGGTGGTAGAATAGGTTTCCAAAACCAAAAATCGTGGGTTGGATTCCGGCAGGGGGCGGTGTACTTACGACGGGCAGAATATTCTCTTTGTGCCATGTCACGCTTGTGGATTGTAAAAGAATCCTGCCAGGTGTCGGTACAATTACTTCGCTTTCTCGATCGCATTAGGCACATACCGTAATGATCCATTGTTTTGCATCCCAGACGAAAACGTAAAATATACGCACCTTTTCTCTTAAAAACGTTTTTGTCAGCTGTTCAGATCAGTCAGTTGTGGCACTTAGGGTATATATGATTTCAACTGCCACTTTGGATTATTTATTGGAGTTATTAGTATTATTAATTTTAAGAATAAGTAGCTTTCTCTTCTCACATATTTAAGAATGTTTGTTGTATCATGGATATACGTATGTTGCAGAATTTGTGTGATACATTGTCAAAGACCTTCTGATAGTCAATAAAAGCCATGCTCAAATTACAATTTCGTTTCCCTATATCATTCAAGAAGAATTTTTAGTAGCAAGATTGCTTTACAGCCATAGGAACCTTTACGATATTTCTGGTGAACTGACAACGGATGGTTCTTCTCCACGTGTCTATACATTCTGTTGCGATGGCTGCAGTTACATATTTGCATATAAATGGCAAATAAGTGATTGGGGTGTAGTTCTCGGCTAAATAACGCACTCCCCTTTAGCAAATACATAATGCCTCATGTGAGGTATTCCGGGAGTTCCTTTGTGTTTTCGAACATTTTATTAACAGCTTTTGCTAGATGAGAGTGTAATGCTGTTAATTTCTTAATTCAATTAATCTGGATCTTATCAATCCCGGGGAATTTCCAGTTACCCTTGGTATTAATTACTCGGAAGAGGTTCTCTTCCGAGAATTCGTGAACATACTCGTACATCGGCAGCATCAACTTCAGATTGGAGCTAAGATGCGTCTTTGTTGTAGGATCTGTTTTCTTCTCCAAAATATTTCGACGTCGTCATTTGCCGGAGGGACAGCATTGCCCTTAGGTTTTTATGTCACATTGCGATACTGCAATTGCGATACGACTGCAGAAGTAGATGCGATGTCTTCGCATTTGTTTCAAAAAATCGATTCTGTACACGGAAAACTTCTCTACGTTTATAACGTAATGTATTGCGCCCATTCTTCGGAGTTCTAATAATAATAATAATAATAATAATAATAATAATAATAATAATAATAATCATCATCATCATCATCGTTAAGGGTTCGGCCGAATGGTCTGTTCCGTCGCCAATAAGATCGTCTCTCCATCTTCTTCTAGGTCTACCTGGTTGTCGAGTTCCTTCGGGTGCGTAGTGGAGGAGCTTATGTCTCTCACAATTCATTCGTATTATCATCATCATTATCATTATCGTCATCATTATCATCATCATCATATTATTATTATTATTATTATTATTATTATTATTATTATTATTATTATTATTGTTAAACGTAATTTTTCTCGATATTCACCGGATTTTTATTTGACTTTGTGTCGGGTTAATCACCAAGACAGAGGTCAATTGATGTTCCGTCCCAATTTAAGAATTTTCGCACAATCCTGCATGTGTTTAACAGGATAGATGTTTGCATAATTTTGAACATATTTTGGCATTTGAATAAGTTCCAGATTTTTTATGGATGTTATTTGGTATACCCCCTGTGCACGAAAGGACCAGAAGAACAATATGAACTTTTTGAAGATGCCATAGTGCTTTGACGTCTGCTGCTAGTTCTGTATACTTTGTTATTTTTTCTACATGTGCTGTTTGAACATTAGCTGTTTGTGGAACAGTTATGTAAATCTGGTACAAATTTTTTGCCATTTGTTTACGGAAGTTGTCTGGTCTGTTATGATGAATGGTTTTATCTGTAATAATTTCTCTGTATATCGTCTGCCTTATATCGTCTCTGCCTTATATCGTTCTCTGTATATCGTCTGATATATCGTCTGCCTTGTGCAGTTTAAACGCCACTGCTACTGTCATAGTACAACTTATAGTTTGAATTTTCAAGTACAGTATCGGGAACTTTAAGGGGTTGTTTTTTACAGTTTTAATATTTGCAACTTGAATGTGCCTATAGGAGTAATCTGCATGGGACATTATTTAGCATCCTGATGTGATGCGCTGTATGCTTTTTTTTTTTATTTTTTTTATTATTATTATTTTTTTCCGGCAATTTCCCGCTGTGACAAGTTTTCACGTTATCCCTATGAGAAGTTCGGAAATTACTTTCTGAGACGTCTGACGGAGAAAGTGCGAATCACATCCTGGCTTTGGCAGTGTCGCCTGCGAGGGTCCCCTGCTCAAAGGATTCCCTCGATGCGCGGCGGAGTAGATTTAAAAGGAATCCTGGGTCGAAAGTCTCAAATAGAAATTGCTTGGAAACGGAGATCAGACTTACGCCGGATAAAGTTATTAGGTGTCTAGAGTTGGTGAAGTACTCAACAACGAAGAATAGTAGACATTGTACGATAAACATGGAACGACTCCTGGTGAGAGGTTTTTAAGGCTAGTGAGAGAAGGTGTGTGCGTGATTATTAGTTTAGATCCTTAGATTGTAGTTCCTCGTATTTGGCGTCGTCTTCTAATTATCACGATACCACCTAACCTTATCTAACCTAAAATCAACTGAGGTGGCTCATAGTATCATCTGATATCACTGCAGTACCTCCGATCAAGAGGTCCTGAGGCTCCATTCCCAACAATGGCCGGATTTTCGACACTATATGGTAGGTCGAATTTTGATGAAGGATTCTAGAAGACGGCTGGTCTGATCCGTATTTTTCCGTGTTATTTTTTTAACACCAGGTGTATGTCATAGAAACACCTTAACAAACTGTCTACGGGCCGTGCGCTATCTTTCCTTTCTCTTCCTTGTCCTAAACGCATTCATTATTTACACACACTTTCACGCACTACCTACCACCCATGTCTGGAGACCAATCGGGATCTTAGAGCCTGTCCCAGCTCCGCTGGGAGATACCTGAATGGGGAAACTCTGCAAGCCGCCGTGAAGATTGGTGCCGGATCTCACCATTCAGTTGATGAATAACTCCTCTACGTCCTGTAATAAAACATTCACTACACTAACGGGTCTAATGACCATAGTAGTTGTTGCGCTCTGAAACATCAAATAATCAATCATTAACTAACCTAACCAAAAGTCACCTCGAATGCATTGCTACGCACTTTCAAGTTCGGGCAACGAGACCTTGCACCGCGATTTACATAAAAATTCGTGAGTCTGCGCAACGCAAGATTTCCAACAAATTTTGATGCCAAAATACTTCTTACGAACACTTGTGATGTCTCACACTATTTAATAGGAAACACGAGGGAAATTAGCCGGAAGAATTCCAAAATTATTATGCAGCTTTATCCCCACCGACTGATTAATGTGCAAATTAACAGGCTACTCGTAACACTACTCATTTCGGACTAATAATTTGAATTAATCATCCAGAGTGAATTAAAAGATAATTAAAGCTATTTAATGTTATTTATTAAGTTATTTCGAATAATTTTTTAAAATTCGAAACATTTGAGGTTAATGATTTTATAAAATGTAGGATTTAAAGTTTGTAAAGACATGATTATACACTATTGAAATGAACGGCTAGGGAAATACAATAGTATAATTATCTCATTTTCAGCAAAAAGTTCACTAATCACCTTTTGCAACAGAGTCAAAGACATAGGAATAATGTGTAATGTTTGCACTGCCATAGAACGAAGATAGTTCACAGTCGACTGATGGTAAATTTATTACTAATTAAATTGTTTGTCATTGTACGTTATTGAAATACTCCCCATCCGATGCCGGGAAACCTACTCAATAGAATGGCATACGAAGCATAAAGATGGTTCTTTTATAAATGAAGAAGGACAACTATTTGTTGCGAGTGTAGGATGTGGTTTCGATTTTGGAGTTCCATGTAACGTTCGTGTCGTTGTTGAATCAATTGTGGCACTCAAATGAACAAGAGAATCATGCCTCATTAATCATTTACAGATTCAGAATTCAAGAGGCATCCTCGATTTTATACTTTTTATCTTTGTAACGTGAAATATCTAATTCTCATATAGTGATATTTTCCCGTGTTTGATCACTTCTAAGAGAAAATTGTGAAAGGTTTGCAAGAAACTCGTTCCAGGGGAAGAGTGCCGACAGATCGACGAAGTGTAGATCAGAAACGAACTTGTGCAGTGCTCGCACTCTATTATTGACTTCTTTCTCTCTGCCCTTTTCACCGACGCGCCCAGCAACCGTATTGCTACAATGCAAACATCGGAAACCAATAGATTTCGTGTCCCCTCCTCGCCGCCGCGCCGCTGGAGTGCATTGTGCTTGGCATCCTCTCTGGAAATTGAATACGCGGACCGACACAGCGCTACACGCGCCCCCACGCACACGCGCACCGCGAGCGGCGGGCGGCGATCGCCGTCGACAGCCAGACACGGCCCCGTATTGGCTACACGCCCCGACTGAAATACAGCGCGTGTCACACAGGCGCGGCTATCACGCCACGCCACAGCACCCGCCCCGCGCGCTGCCCCCGCCCCGCCCCCTCGCCGCCCCTGCGCCGGCCCCCGCGCCCGCCCCCGGCCGCCCCTCGCCGCCCCGCGCCGCCCCGCGCCCCCTGCGCCGCCTCGCGCTGTTCCGCCGTCCCCGAACTGCGCCCGCGTCGGCCGCCGCCCTGTCCGCCTCCGCGCCGCCCCTGCGATCCTCCCCCTCGCACGGTCCCCGGTCCCACCCCCCGCCGCCCCACCCTCCTCCCGCCCGCGTGTTTGAATACTGCCCTGGACCGTAGGTCTCTGTTACTACGAATCCATAATTCAAATGACCACTAGCGCCTCGCGATCCCCTGGTAGGCCAATTCTCACGTTGATTCCGTCAGTAACGAACTTAATGAAAACCCATTCTATTTCCTTGTTCGTCACGGGACTCCCTTTGGCATGGACTATGGCAGCTTTTGATCGTAGGAATAGCTTATCGCTGGACGAAGCCAACACGCGAACACAAGTGAGATCCTCTGTCGCCCCCCTACTCGCCAGAGAATGAAGTCCGAGGGCACGAGGGTACCGAGGGATCTCCAATCGCTCTTAGCTCTGGATTACATAAGTGCTTTGAATTGTAGTGAATCAAAGTGGTTTGCTTACATATTTAAATGTTATGATATCTCAAGCTCAATGTAAACTCAAACACGAGTATAGTGGATAAACAACTATTCTAGACTACCTCATGAGTGTTTAGGAGACAATCGTGATCTAATCGCCAGATTAATTTATAAATTACTATATTTTGTTTGAAGTCACTTAACATTTAATTAACACTTTAATTAGTTAAAGATATAACGAATATTTTCTTCTTTTTTTGTATGTTTCATGTACAGGTGACAAAATGGCGGGGCAGACGACGTCCGCTGGAAGACACATGGGTTCCGAGTTAGTTTTATAATCACTGTTACACAACATTATGTTTTTGAACCTTTTTTGGAGAACTAGGTCTTCAGGGATCTCAACTCCGCAGCAGGGGTAGTGAGATGCCCGCAGTAACTCGAAATCTACGAAACATTAAATTGAAAAAATGGGAATAATAGTTCAAGATAAAATTAAAGTGGCTATTTGACTTGATGAGAAATTCATTCTGAACCCTCATCAATTTTAGAATGTTTTCTTAAGATTCTCTCTCGATCGTATAATCCTGAAACGTACAGTTCAGGGGCTGGGCATTCGAGTTAGGATCGAGTATGAACCTATTTCCATTTTAAAAACGATGATTTACAAAGTGCGGAATGTTCGCACGTGTCCACCTAGTACACATTTTTTCTACTCTTAGGCAATATTTTTGTAAACCCGCTGGTACGCATTTCATACTGAGCAAAAATGGCGTAAAAATCCAATTTCTTATATTAAATTCATACGAACGATTTGTTTAATTAATGAAATTTAAATTTACTGTCCCGCTTTCAATATCAAATCAATTTCTCGAAAATTCATGACGGTTTCTAATTTGCTGGTGATACGTCCGGGTCTGTTGGGCTTAGTGGGTAGAGGGAGAAAGTGGTAAAGAATGTGAGGAAATGTCGGGGAGAGGACAAAAAGGGATGGAGTCGGGAGGATATAAGGGAAAGGGGGGAAATGGAAGAGCATGAGTGATGGGTCGTTTGGAGAAATGAACTAATCATTGGACGGCAGCGATAGCCCGGCATGAGCACCGTCGCATGACTCCGCAGAACCTTTTTGCCCGGCAAGTACGATAGTTCGAGTGGCGAAGTTGGAGTGTGTTTGATTATGGCTACATAGCTAGGAAGAATTCCCCCTGTCTGGAGGCCGGCCGCAGCGGCAGGCTAATTAGATCGATAGTTTTCCATTGATTTTCCGACAAATTCTAGATAAATGCCAAATTAGAAATAAAAAAAACATACAGAAGTTAAAGGCATTTGATCAACAATACCTCCTATACCACGAATGTCTTGAAGACCATTTAAACCATGAATAATTACTCCAGCACATATAGTTGATTGATTGATTGATTTTTTCGTGTTTCTGGGCGGGTCATTAGTCCCGTTAGCGAGGCACCGCCCCAGCCGGGACAAGCTCTAAGCTCCCGACCGGTCTCCCGGAATATGTGGTAGTGTAGTGCATGTTAGTGTAAGTGTGTGTGTAAGGGGAGAGGATAGGACAAGGAAGAGGATGGAGAGATCGTGCGCGGTCCGTGGCCCGTTTGGTAGGGTACTGCTCCGGCATTCGCCTGGTGTTGATTGGAGAAACCACGGAAAACTACCGATCAGAGCAGCCGGCCGCTGGAATTCTCCTCCAGACAGCGACTGAATTCGACCTAGCTGAAAAGCTAGTATCGAAAATCCTGCCACGTCAGGACTCGAACCTAGTAGGACCTCCCGGTCAGAGGCGCTGCAATGACATCAGTTGATGCACTGAGCTACCGCTCCCGGTACCAGCACATATAAATAATAAAGCTTTAAACAATGCATGCGTTAATAAGAGAAGACTCTGAACAGCCCACAACTGCGCACAATCTTCCTCCTTCCTCTTCCTTGATCAGTCGTCTCCTCTTTTACATACACCTAAACTTACATGTACTACACTTTTTCACACGTTGTGAGATCAGTCGGGGTCTTATAGCTTGTCCCGTCTGGGGAGGTGGGTTGCTGAAAATATTTCTGGAGGGGAAAAAAACCTCGCAAATGCTGTGTAGGTTGGTGCTGTATCTCGTGTCCCAGCGGTTGAGAGACATGACATCTCTGAATACTTTACACTTACGGGACTAACTTTCTCAGCAGTTGACGCGCCCGGAATGAATATATACTCAGGAGTCGTGGAGAGGTTGGGGAGAAGCGAAGCCGGTGGAAGGAAGGGGGTCTGGGATCGAAGGCCGGACCCGCGGCACGGAGCCTGCGGCGGCGCTGCGGGGACGCGGTTCCTTTGATCCGCGACCGGCGCGGGCTTTTGTCTCCGCGCCCGCCCGCGCCGCCCCTTATTGTATGCGGGTGGGCGCGGGCGGCGGCCGCCCCAAGGGCGAAGGGGCGTGGCCGGCCCCGCACCAAAGGGAAACTCGCGCGCCGGAAACGCCCACATTTTTCTTAAGGTGGGGTTGAGGGAAGAGTTCTCGAAACTCGTTCCCCATTGATGGGATTCCGAAATCAGTCTCTCTTTGTTTTATTTCCATCTGTACAACATTAAAAAAGTGCTGGGAAAAGTGAACTTATAATGCAAATGAATGCATGTTAATCCGCAAAATGAATGAACGTCATTTAATGGGGAAGTTTAAGGTAATTTGTGATTTAAATTTTCCTAATGAAAAACACTTTTTTGAGATGTGTGGTAGTCTAAATTATGCGAAAAAAGAAAAGAAAATATTTCAAGACCATTTTCATGTTCTCTATTTGTGTAGGCATTATCATTCTGAATATACGCCTTTTACATTCTCCTAGTAATAAGCATTTAATTTCATAAATAACATACAAAGAGAGTATACTAACTCTAAATAGAAGTTTTTGATCCAATATCGGTTGTCAGACAGAAAGACAAGACAGACGGACAAGACATATTGACATATATATGTATCCATTGACGCTCAAACACAGCTTACTTTCCGGTGTTGGGCTGAAGGTTTTTTGACCGCAGCACATCGCTGTTTGACTGGTTGCATATCATTGCTCTTCAGTGAAGGGGAATTATATGTGTTGTATCCTTCCAATATTTTCAGGACGGAGGGACGCGTTTAAAACTGACGGGAAAACCAGTTGTTGCCAATCGGCCTCAAGGACTGTGGTAAATTATACGTTTTTCTTTTCGTATTTTTATTTACTTTCAGAGGAAGAGCTTATCAATTTGTATCTGACTTACGCAAATCGTCTTCCCTTAAACATTTTTATTTCTTATCCTTCTCACGTTCAGTTATTATAATATAATTAAGGTTCCTTCTTTGTTGTGTTATTTTCATTTTTGACTGTTGAACATCGTTATGTTACTAATAAAATATTTATAAACGCGTTTGAAGCTAGTCATAGCACAATCATAATTCGAGAATGAAAAATATATTAGATTATTTCAACTTTTTAGTAGTAAATGTTTTAATTTATTTAACTATTATGCTCAATATTTCTAAAATTTAATATTCAGTGTATGCCCTATGAAATATTTAAAAGGAAACTTATTGACTACTAGATTAAGGAATCCGGCCTTGCTCCAGCATTTACTTATCACTACCATGTACTAGATAGCTGGCAATCAAGGCATTTACAGAGTTTGCGTTAAGAGTCGTCACAGAACACTAATAACTGCAATTTCTTTGTGTTTTAGCTGTAAACACGAAGTATATTAAAAATGACAATTTTTTTTTGAAATTTCAATCTTCTATATTTTTGTGATTGTCCAGATTATTCTTTTAGTTATATATCTTTCCACTTATTAAGGACAGTAAGAATTCGAATACATGAAGGAAAACAATTACACTTGTAGTATGTTTATTACTTTATAATTTCGAAGACAGTTGGGTTATCTTCACCCATTTTTTAAAAATCTTGTTGAATATTTGTCGTGCAACCATGGACCGAATATCTTATTTTAGGGAGGAGTCTGATTATTAGTTACCATAGTATGAAGTCCGTAGAATTTTAGGACAAAAGATACCTGCAAATCACTATATTTTCTGTGATATTTCAACAAATACACGACGAAAGTTGAAAGACGTTTTGTTGTGTAGTCTGTGAAAGTGTGGATTTAATGCTCTTATTGCTGATGAGGTATGAACACCATGGAGGTATAGACTCAAACGAATATTCGACAAAGTTTAAGAATTTGCCTGAGGATGAAGACAGAACTGTCCTGGAAACGTTGTGATATAAATAAACAACATTCTGTAAGTGTAATAGTTTTCTGCGTGATTTTGGACCTGATTGTTCCGAATAAGTGGAAACTTGCATAAATAAAATATGTATTAATCCATCAATACCAACCTGAAGTGCCCCGACTTTCTCCGGTATTCATTTTCGTATCTTATAGACAGAATCCCATTCCTGTCTCTCGATCGCTCTATTCTATTACAGTGCTTCGCCACTCCACTAGGCCTTGCCCACGATCTACTTCTCAGCCCCCGATCTACTTCACTCACTTTCTAACTGAAATAATTACAAATCTTAGCGAAACGAATATATGCAGTATCTTCAGCTTAACTCGCTACCCATGTCTGAGAGCACTTGTTCGTGTGTTGGTAATTGGGCAACCGCGTCTCTTTGCCACCTTTCAAGACAGCTGTGCCGGGCACGTCGAAACAGCAGAGGGGGAGGCAACCGTCAAGTCATAAGCTGCAGCAACTTTCCTGTTTCTGTGTTTTTCTCATTCAAGATATTAGGCTGGCAGGTACGCTGCTCACACGCCGGAATCATTTCGCGCTGCACAGAGTGGGTGGGCCGGGCTGGGCTGAGGCATGAGCGGGGAAACAAAACGTCTCTCTAAGCGATTTTGGCCAGTATGCTTACGAAGCAAGACTAAAGGCCAATCAAATATAAGCATAAGCATGGCGTAACATAAAAGTTAGGACTACGTCTACAAGTGGACTCATTCACAATGCGTTCGCATAAGCATAACACGTAAGACGTTAACTTAAGAGCTTGCAAGCTTCAAGCTTCTGTGCTTATGCTTATGTCAGGCATAAGGAATGAGCCAATCACAGTTGGATATCTCAAAATCAAGTATCGAAGTCGATAGGCGAACTATTCGTGTGCTGCGTGGTTGTGTTTTCGTATTTATTTTGATATCTCGAAATCGATTCTCATATTCAACCAATAGTAAACTAGAATGTCTCATAGCCAATAGAAACTCTTATTTTGCCTATGTTTATGTTCGACATGGTGAATACGCTAACTCTTCGCTTATGTTAATGTCTATGTCTATGTGTTATGCTTATGTTTGTGATTGCATTGTGAATTAGCTTTAATAGTGAACATAAGGAAGGTATGACTGAATTATCGATTTATTAACAGCAACGTAACAAAATTATTTAAAGAGAGCCAGCTCAGAGCGAATTCACAAGGATATATCGTGAAACATTACCTCCAAGATCTTCATTATTTATAACAATAATAATATATTACTATTATTACTAATACCAATTTACACAATTCGACTGTTTTTTATTCAACCAACTTTTGAGTGCTTTTTGCGGCTCAGCCATTCAGAATATCCAAGTAGTTTGTTAGAAAAAATGTGCCTAAAATTGTCATAAGAGCTTATTTTCGAATTTTCAACGTTTCCTCCCCAGACTGCCTGTAATATATACATAAGAATAATAAGCCTATTCCCACGTCTATGTTTTGGTGGAGCTTTATTATCATGACAACACAATAAAGCTCATTTCCTACAAAATCATCCAATCACAGTTTTAGCATCAAATAATTATTTTAATGCAATTAAGATTAATTTACAACTTACCTTAATACCGTAAATGTGAAAAATTAAAAATATTATTACTTCAAATAGAAACATTTCTCATTAAATCAAGCGATTATAAACTAAATAACCACTCGCCAGGGTTAATATACATTAAATATTGTTTCGTTATAATTTTTTGTAATATTCTATACCAATAATTGTATTTAAAAACACATTAAAGTATTTTGAATCGTAAGTACGCTTTCTTTCGATCTTTGTCGCTCAAATGTATTCCTACCAAATTGGGAGCAATCACTCCTGTACTGTACACATTCCATTGTAAACATCTTTTATAAAGTAGACTCTGCGTTCACTTTTGCGCGGTATTTTTATTAATCCCTTTATTAAACTTTCGCTTCCATTCCATTGCTGCAACGTTTCTGTGTACTATTCCCCTTGCGGTCGCTTTGTGATGTATTTCGCCTCCGAGACGAGGTATAGTTCTTTCTCTTTCGACCATTGTCGGAGACGAGCGGCGATGCCAAATGCATGACTTGGCAGCGTCAGCGGCAGGTACCGCGGACCGCTTCGGAGCCGTCCGGTCTTTGTCTGGCAGCTCTGACGGCAGCGCTTCATAGTCAAATATTTCCGTTCGAAAGCGACGGGGGCCGGCGTTTCACGATGTTTATCCTCTTTATCCATTCTCCATTTGCGAACATGCTAAGGAAAGGTGATAGATTATTTGCGATGATAAGACGGCATCCAAACAAACCCTTGTAAAACATACTACTAGTGAGTAGGATTTACCCCCGCTAGGGGTGCATAAAGGTGTAATATTAGCAAGCGTATTCATATTTTCAATTATAAATACTGTGAGCTATTGCCCTGTCCAACGTGGGCTGGCTGCTTGCTCGGCTGCCAGTGATAGTGAGAACTCACCTGCGTAGCCACTTATAGTATCTGGCAGAGGATTCGGGAGACATGCATGTACTGCATTCTAGTTTTCTATCATTAAATGATCTAATTATATAAGAAACATGTCTTTAATTATTCTACTTCCCACCCAATATAAACACTTACGCCGCACACCATTATCACTGCTAAATCACAATTGACACCTACTGCGCTCTTACGATCTACTCCTCTCTCGTGACTCTCTCTCTCGACCGTCTTTCTCTCCTCCTTTTAAATGTTTGTGTGCGATTGCCCCATTTGGCGATCTCACTCGAAATGCTCTGTGACCGGCGCTTGTAGGTGGTGGTCTCCGGTGGAAGCGAGGGGTCGGAATAGCGCACGCGCACTCAACTCCAGTCGACGCGGGGTCTCCCTCGTAACTCGCTGAAGTGACGGCGTGGCGAGAGTGATGCCTCAGGGAAGGCGCCCTCCGTCTTTCGTTGCTTCTCCTGGCGCCCGCACATGTGGGGCGGACACGCTTGCGTGCGTACACGCATTTACGTTCACGCTTGTAACACTCTTCGGCGGCTAACGCCTCAGCGCGAGACACTGATCGCGGCACTCGGCAGTTATACGGCGACGCGATACTTAGAGAAGCCGAACCAGAAGCGAGGAAGTTCCGATTATGAAGAAGCTCGCTCACCAAGAATTTCAGAAATAGCAGAAGCTCGCTCACCGAAGAATTTTTTAAAATGTAGAAGAACAAGGAAGCCCTATCTCCCTATTTATGGCACGCGCCATTCCCCCTCCCGTCATGATGATGCGGTGGCTCCCCGCCAATCACGCATCGGGTTGTGCGTCACGTGACTTGTCTCATCTGGCCCACGAACCGTCACCTGGCGCCCCCTTGCAGCCAACCTACCAAACGCCCTGTGACGTAAGCCTTCGCGCCCTTTCACTAGACGAGACGCGCCCTTTCCATGATGTCAGGGGTTTTTCCTTGGCGTGGGTCCGACAAGCAGTTGGGAATTTCCGTCTCTTTGTTCGACTTCCCGTTGCCGAACGGCTTGTGGCCGAGAATAGCTCGTAGTGTTCTGTCACCATTTTACATGATACTTTCACCATTTTAACGTGGTAACGAAACATTATTGGCTCGGTTCATGGGTGCCTGGATCTTTCTTGGACTAGAAAATACCATTAGATTTGAATTTTATATCTAAGAGACTAATAATATTTCAGAAACGGTGTACCTATAAAAAGGTAATAGTTTACGTTTCTGACGCAGAATCGGGTTTACCTGTGACGTACACGTGGAAAACAAAAAGAGATAGTGATAATGAGAAGATAGAAAATACCTGGGAGCGTGAGCCGTGACTGCTAAATGTCTTGCTATAAACTGGAGCGGACGCGGAGATATGTGTCCATGTCCGCAAGGGCAACGATAGACAGGGTCTAGGCTGAAGTTCTGCTACCATCGATCGACCTCCACCCTTCCCGGGAGGTACAGGATATGCAGATACTTCTTCTCTGTGCTGGCTCGATACTCGGGTATTCATATCATCATACAAACGTTGGACGACTTGACGCATGTGCACGTCATCCTCACAGGATACTTCAATGTTAACGCCGCCAGGAGAAAGCACTGATGCATGTGTTCACAGTCGGGGAGCTTGGCACGAGGCTCCCGGTAATTTCTACTCTATCAATGCACGGCAACGCCCATCATCAATATGGCCTTCGCTAGACATTTATTCCAGTGCTAGGTGTGTAGTGATACTTCAGCTGCGACAGGCTCTTGCTGCATGCCATAGAATTGTATATCTTTCGTGTACCATTAGAAACCTTAGCCTCTTTTGTGTAACCATTCATTGAAGAATGATAATTCAATCGTATATTAATACTAAACATTTCTTACAATTCCATCACAGAATTGTTTACGAAAAATTCGTAGAGCGGACACGAACTGCGCATTTCCTATATTTTTTTCCGTTCAGGGCTCCGTTCATCAGCAGCTGTATCTTAGTATCCTGGCGATTCCATGGCATACCAGGATCGAGGGGGCCATCCTGTCCGCAAACGTTGCATTACTTAGTCACGTGTCGTCTGGGTAATGCTAAATATAAGTAATTCAGAGAGAATCTCGAAGAACTGGTGGCCAAACCCCTCTGCTCATGATCAAGTGAAGGTGCTTCCACGTGCTAATAAAAACAATGGGCTTTCGGTGTTCGCATTTGATAATATGATGGCGAGGAAATGAACTCAGCTTCATATCAAAACGCAACAATATTGTACAAATTTCCATTTTTGTTCGAGACCTTAAACAAGACGTTAAGCCGCCCCTCCTCCAAACTTTTCTAAATCAGATCATATACCCTTTCACCCACAAAAGTTGGCCGAAAAAATTCTTCAACCGCGCCGACAAATTTGGACTCTCCGTGGCGAGGGGGAGGGCAGGGGGAGGGACGCAATGACCAATCGCTAGAAGCTAGAACCACAGTTGTCTGCGATTGGTGCAACAACCCAAGGGGTAGAAAGGATGCTGTTTCAGGGGGAAGGGGATAGTTCGTTTACGTTCGAGGCGGTAATATCGTCATATTTCTCTGCCGAAGGAGAGATTTTGCCTGCGCGTACGCTACGATGAAAAAATATTTCTGAGCGGGGTTTTCCGTCCGTATATGTATTAAGAATTTGCAATGATATTTCACATTGCAATGGAGGTTCCCTAGTGAATTTCTGTTGGTCCCGCGCCGTCCCGCGCCGTCCCGCGCCGTCCCGCGCCGTCCCGCGCCGTCCCGCGCCGTCCCGCGCCGTCCCGCGCCGTCCCTCCGCGCCGTCCCGCGCCGTCCGCGCCGTCCCGCGCCGTCCGCGCCGTCCGCGCGTCGCGCCGTCCCGCGCCGTCCCGCGCCGTCCCGCGCCGCGCCGTCCCGCGCCGTCCCGCGCCGTCCGCGCCGTCCCGCGCCGTCCGCGCCGTCCCGCCGCCGTCCCGCCGCCGTCCCGCCGCCGTCCCGCCGCCGTCTCGCGCCGTCCCGCCCCGCCCTTTCGGTCCGGCCCCTCCCTGCCCCGCTCCATCTCCACGTTACCCGGCCTTTGTCTCGCCGGCCTGACAGCGGCGCTGCATAATGGAATATTTCTGTTCGGGAGAAGCGCCGGCGGCGGCCCCACGATGGGCGCCTTTTGCGCGCGAGATCTGCTCCAGGGCAGGGCGGGGAAGACCCTCATTCGGGATGAGCTCATTTTTCTCTGCCGCCTTTCTGGCGGCGGGGAATTGATGGTGAAGAGAATGAAGATTTGCATTTCGTAGGTTTTTCTTATAAGTGAACTATTTAAGATCTCGAAAGCATCGCAGACTGAAGATGCAGTAGCAGAGAAACAGTGACAGCTAAAATTGGCATCAATATGAACAATATCAATGGCGTCACTGCCTGCCATTTGTGAAGAATATCCTATAAATATTTTTATTAAACATTAAGGTATGTTTACACATATTTGTAGTTGTAAAATATTGCTGAGGAACTAAAGTCAAAGAAAGTAGTTTTGGACACATTACTTATTGGTGTATTAGTTTTCATACTTTGTCTTAAGGAAACAATAATTTAATTTAAATTTTAAACTGAAAATATTTTAAAAATGGAGTTTTATGCAATATTTAAAAACAACTATATGCAATACCTAAATAATTATTGAACTAAGTTATAACGGTTCTCATGGATATAAAATAAACCAATATATCTACATTCACTAGTTAAGTAGAATGCTTTTGAACTAAGTTATTTTCTTGGGTAGAGTAGAATATTACAACTCGGAACTTCGAATAAATGACGAAAGTATTGTGCTCTCTCCTTTGAAAGGCGTCGCGAACCAGCCTCAAGAACTCTCCACGTGACCCCGTCGAAAGAGCGTGAGTCTGTGTGTGTTGAGCCTCTGTGCCTCGCCACCGCCGCCGCAGAGCAGAGCAGAGGGACGGGCGGAGCAGCCGCCCCCGGCGCGGCGCGGCGCGGCGAGTGGCAGCGCGGGTGACGGACGCAGCCAGCGGCAGTAGAGGAGACGTACTCCTCTCCACGGGTCCCGGAGGGCACATATTGGGATGGTGAGGGGCGAAGATAGGTGGTGTGTAACAATTGCAAGAGAGAGCGAGAGGGTTGGCGCGGTGACGAAACGAGAAGAGGCGACTAAGTTGGAGGGATAAAGAGGATTCGTATTGACATAAGAGAAGATAGTGAAATGAGAGTGAAGAGGGGAAGCAGGGTAGCGAAGAGATGTGGAGAAGGAGAAAGGGTTTGCCGTACGGGTGGGATGAGGGGAAGAGAAAGACGGTGAGGGTTCATGCGAGGAAGGGCAGTGAAGCGAGAGGCGGGGAGATTGAGGGCGGTGAAGGGAAGGGGTCAAATGAACGGGAGGGCAGGAGGAGGGCGTGGGCGGGAGGACGAGGGCGGGCGGGGGAGCGCGGAGGCCGCGCGGCTCAGGCGCTGGCGCCCGCAGCGGGCCTCCCCCCCCCTTCCCCCCCCGCGGCGCGGCGCGCTTCCCGCGGCTTCCGCCTCCTTAAAGGTTCTTGACTTGTCACTTCATTCAAACGCATTTCGTCACTGGTCACCCACAACACACCAGCTAATAAGTGAGAATCACGTGTTTTCGTCGTTCGAATACGAATATATCATTGCATTATTGATAGTGGATTTATTGAAGTTTGAAAGGATGGTGAACGTCAGTGAGAATGAGAGGTCGTAAAGATAGATATGATTTATCTTCAATTGAGAAGAACTCAGTGACAATGAGTTATACTACAGAAACTAATAATATCCCTTCTTGTATTATTATTATTATTATTATTATTATTATTATTAATAATAATAATAATAATAATCATCATCATCAATATTTTCTCCGACAGTATTACACCGCTGAGGAGATACAGCCAAAGACGAAACGATGCAGGGTGAGGCGTGGTAATAGGTGGGGGGCGGGTGTTTGAAGAAGGGATGATGGCGTCCTGGAGAGTGTGCGTTAGTATTTCCTGTTTCCATGCATGGCTTTTTTGTTCGTTAGTCCCGCAAGTGCACGCTAGTGGCGGTGAGTTCGCTCTTCGCTGGGAAGTGAGTCCGGTGCCAACCCACGATTGCGGATTTTCTCTTCCTGGCCGGAATCTGCCCCCGCGATGCATCCTCTCAGCCTGGAAAAGTGTTTGGGGATGCGTTGATGTGAAGTGGATGCATGTTTAAGGAGAGGGTCAAAAAGGAAAAAATCACGCGTGGCCCAGAGCCCATTTGTTCAAGTCCTGCTGTGGCTTTCGCCTGGCGTTGTTTGGAGAAATCACTGAAAAGTACGTTTCTATGACACTGGTTGCTAGGATTCTACTCCGGGTGAATTCCACCTACCTACAGGAGGCAGATGCACAGGGGCAAAAAGCAGAGAACTACGTTGACGGGGGAGGGTGCAGGGGTGAGGAGAGGGATATGGGAGAGAGGGGCAGGAATGGATTGGGGAAGAGGGGGGGGGGGAGGGAGGGGGAGGAACATCCAGAGGGCGTAGCACAGATGGCTTGCTCCATTGGCCGCGCTGCATTGTCTGCGCTGCGGCGAAAGCGAAGGTCCGGGAGCGGCGGGGCAAGGAGGAGGCACTGGACAAAGCGAACGCCGGCGCCGTGGTGGGGGTGGGTGCCAGGACAAGGACGCGAGAGAGCTCGAAGCTTGGTTGCGCAGGGCGGAGGGGTTGCATAATTGGATACGCAAAACGGTGATGCACATTACCTTACGGAAAGACTTAGGATTCTTTTGCGGAGCTATATAAATTATTCATCTCCAATAATGTGTTCAGCTGTCTTTTCTGTTATGCTAGTCAGGTAGAAGAATTATCATTCCTTTTCAGATACTATTTTCTTTTCTGTGCAATTTCAGCGTCCTATATATTACAGAAGATGGGTTCATGCGACATGTTTGACATTTTATGACGACTAAAGACATCTTCGAAAACCTGCTTTGAAGCTATAATGGAGATATAAATGAGAGGAATGTCTAGATTGGATGAGAGAAGGAATGATTTAGCTCCTCTAATAATTTTTAATAGAAAATTTATGTGACAGATATGATAAAATACTTCAGTAGTAAAACGTCATTTTTAACTACGGAGAAGGAAATTTTATTGAAACTACCGTAATATATCTTGAAGTTGAAAGGCAATATTTTAAAGTGTTCCATGAACTGTTTTTCGACCTGCCCGAGAAGTTTGTGCTTCTCGGAGGGAGGAATCAACCTGAAGGCAAGCACTACTTGCTCTTTGGTTTGTTGCGTTGTAATTTACCCACTCTTGTATTCTACTCTACTTTTGCACACTTCTTACTTCATAATTATGTTCTGGGATAATAGAAGATCACCCCAGATCACCAACGCTTAAACTGACTTCAATAAAAAACTACGGGTGAATATGATATTTTGGATCGAATTTTTCAGTTATTGGTCTGAATTCCTATCCTTTTTAATATAAAGTCTCAACAGATCGTGGAATCGATGGCGTTGAAGTCTGAGTGATTGTTGGTAGAATTTAAGTGAAGACCTTGAAAGCGAAATTGATTCCTTTTAAGTAGAACTGTATTTGAAAGCAGACTAAACGGAAAAGTATAGGAAAAGAGTCCAACAGCATTTCCCGCTCTGGAGAAAACAAAAAGTTAAAAACTAACGGCGAAATCACTATCGTATTCTAAAGGTTAGTTTAATATATTGAGTTAATAAATTGTTTATTAGCTGGACACTTGCCATCATTGTCTACTTTTGAAATAGTTTAACGCTGGGCCCCTTTTAAAACGACCGGCTGATTTACATCTTTACTGACTCGTAACGTCTAATCCGGAGGTCGATGATCACGTGATAGTCCCCAGAGCGAGTGATAAAATAAGGAGAGAAATGAGGGCACGTTCTTATGCACGTTCTTATGCTTATTCTCACCATGTTATTTGAGAATAAGTAACTTGATCAAATTTATGGAAAGAGACAAAACCAATTATCAAGATTTCTAGTTACGGAACTACATTTCTGCTTCAACTTTAAAACCGGGAGCGGTAGCTCAGTGCATCAACTGATGCCACTGCAGCGCCTCTGACCGGGAGGTCCTAGGTTCGAGTCCTGACGGCGGCAGGTTTTTCTACACTGTCTTTTCAGCTAGGTCGAATTCAGTCGCTGTCTGGAGGAGAATTCTAGCGGCCGGTTGCTCTGATCGGTAGTTTTCCGTGGTTTCTCCGATCAACACCAGGCGAATGCCGGAGCAGTACTCTAACAAACGGGCCACGGACCGGGCGCGATCTGTCCTTCCTCTTCCTTGTCCTATCCTTTCACCTTACACCCACACTTACACTAACATGCACTACACTAACACATATTCCGGGAGACCGGTCGGGAGCTTAGAGCTTGCCCCGGCTGGGGCGGTGCCCCGCTGGTGGGAGAGTCCTGGTTAGGGGGAAACCCCACTAGCCGACGGTAGGTCAGCGCCTGATCTCACCATCCAGCGGGGAAGATCACCGCCATCTCCCGAGAAAAGAATATGCAGTACACTAACGGGACTAATGACCACAGCAGTTGACGCGTCCAGAAACATGAAAAACCAATCAATCAATTCAACTTTGAACATAGTATATTATAAACCCACTTTTTACCTTAAGACATAATAATTTTTAAATAAAATATATGCGTGATGCACCACAGTAAACGCTTGCAATGATTGTTTGGGGCGAAAGGGATGGTGCATCTTCGGAGATGTAACGATTCGCGTTAATCGAATTGGCATACCTGACTTGGCGGGTTCTACCCCGATCGAAGACGTGGATTGTTAAGAGCGACAGCTCCTTCGTACGCCTCCTTTCGGGTGTGTAAAGTCGGCTATCCCATATTGTATATTTACTGTATGCATCCCTCAAACCTAAAAGAAGCCGCTGAGATAAATTCCAATTGCCTGTTTCGTCGCCCGAGTGTTTCTATCTCTGCCAGATGGCGAAATTTGCGTGGTCAGCCGGAAGAGCAAGCCTAATGCCCTTAGCCTCGCCACGTAAAATATGGAAGGTATCATTAATTGATTGAAAGGGATTGACAGGTGCAGCTCTTGATCTTTTTTGAAGATCTCCCAATTTGAGAAGCAGTAAAAATGTCTAATATTGGCCTGGATGTTTTCTGAGGGGTTTGTGGCCGAAATGAGAGGATTGAGCAGGGGAAATGGGATTGTTGATGTCCCTCCCTCGGCGGCGGCAGGTGCGTTCTCGCGGCGGTGGTAGGGGTGGGCGAGGGGGGAGAGGGGCCCCGCTGAATATCGAGGGGGTGACTCCCCTCACGAGCTCGCCTCCTTCGTCGCTGCCGTCTATTGGCGCCCGGTCCCCGCGGGGTCACAGACGTCGCATCACCCTGCGTCGTAATTGAAATCGCAGTCCCCCTCAAGACTTCCCCTTTTTCTCGCGCTTGAAATATTGCCGGAAGGTGAGCCCTTTTGCGGAGAGGGAGATATGAAATTAGTTTCCCCTTCACATGAATTTTCCAAGGCGTCGTTTTTTCGCAGGCGGTTTCCAATTTACGACATTTAAGGGTGTGTTAATACTCATTGCGAATGAGTAGACTTGGATTATATTTCGCTATTAAATTTTTTGAAATTTATTCATAAGGTTGTTGCAATTTCACATCTTGGGTTTAACAGGTGTTAAAAGGATTTTGTGAGCTCTATTATAACATTTACAGCGCTTTCTGATCATAAGTAACACGAGCTCTATATTTTTAGAAGCGTTTTATAGGGTGAAATGTCATCCCATTATTCTTAATATTTAATACTAAATATATAGTTTTCAGTTTTAAAACTTCAGTAGTATTTATTTTGCTCAATCGATAATATTTACAAATTTATCTAATAACGCAAAAAATAGATGACTAGGTTTTGATGGAAAGGCCCCTTTTCATGGTTCCTGATACAAAAAAAAAGTTTTTTAATACTTGTGTCAGACGGTCAAACGTTTTTAGAAAACGACCCTGGGAAAGTAGATTATGACTGCGCAACGTGTGCAAAAAGCTCATTCACTAAGGAACGACAAAATCCACATTTTCGGAGTGGCGGACTCAGAAAACGTGTTATGTCGAAAAATCGGCATTTTTCGCTCCCTGATTTTATCGTACTATTTAGACATAAATTAGTAATCACACGGAAATACCTTTTGGAATAACCACGAGCAGTGTGGCTCAGGAAGCCAACTGATGTCACTACAGTGCCTCAGATTTGGAGATACCAGCGTTCGAGCCCCGACGGTGGCAGGAGTTTCAAGACTAGCAAGACAGATAGGTCGAATTCTGCCGCTGTCTGGAGGAGAATTCTAGCGGTCGGCTGCTCTGATCGGTAGTTTTTCGCGGTTTCTATTATCAACACCAGGCGAATGCCAGAGCAGTAGTACTCTACAAAACGGGCAAATGGACTGCGCGCAATCTATCCTCACACTTCCTCGACCTATTCTCACTCTTTAATTACGCACACTTACATGCACTACACTACCATACATGTCAGGAGAATAGAGCTAGTACCGACTGGAGCGGTGCCCTGCTGGGTGAAATACCTGGATGGGGAAACACAGCGAGCCGTCGTGTAGATCGGCGGCTGATCGGGGGACACCATTACCTCCCGTGATTATCACTCTTTTGGAACTAATGACCGCGTCCGAAAACACAAATCAACTAATCAATTTGGAGTAACCGACCTCTAGAATTCCCAGCCAGGCAGTGGTGCACTTGGCCCCTGCTATTTAGCTGGAGGGAATTCGAACGAGCGAACGCAATAACGAACGAAATAACGAACGAATTGTTAGGGACTCGAACATACAATCTTTCGGTCTACGAAGTTTCGCTGGCTTACAACTATATACGCTATCGCCACCAGTGACTAACGAGTTAAACAACACTATTAAAGCTCATCCTTATTTCTGGAGAGAGCGCGAGCAACCACTGGAGGCCCTTTCCTCCTCGGCGCTTTCTGTGCTGCGGGGCCTTTGTCGGCCTGATCGCTTTCGCCCTTCACTCCGGCCACTTGTTTCCGTCCGCGGCGCGGCCGCGCGTACACTGGGCCGACTGCAGCGACGCAAGCGAGAGGAAAGTGAAGCTCTGAATAGACTTTGTCAAAACAAGCTCTTTCAAATATACGGTTTCTGAAAGTAGACGAGAGAAATAACGAAAGATTAGCGTAAAGCTAATTTACGATGGGTTCGTTATTTGTAAACAATGAATTATCCATCTCAAGTCATTAGCATTGAGCGAAATATTATTATTATTATTATTATTATTATTATTATTATTATTATTATTATTATTATTACTATTATTATTACTGTATGATTTTACTGTTGGATATATTATTCCCTACACGGTCGACTAAAGATGGCAGGTGTCAGTTAAAGTCTTTCCAGTTTGCATCGTTCAGCAAGGAACGCATTTGATGGTACTATTTCTTTCTACTGCACTTTCCGCAGCATGTGCGCCATTACACGCAGTGAGTAGGCATGTTGCATTTCGGAAATTTTGCAAAATTTGTCTTCAGAATCCGTAATGTCGATTCTAGGATACCGTCTGTAACGGGCTGTCTCAGTTTTCATGATATACATACAACTGATCTCGACCGCCAAATCTCATTTCAACTTTTCTCAGTGTCTTCGGGGGATTTAGTTCTTCTCAGAGGGCATAAATACAGTACGTCAATTAAGAGGCGTGATTTCATCGCCTTATTCCGGATGACAATTATCCCTCACTGTACCATCAGTGTGAATAAACTAAACCCCTTTCATACCATCTCTAAACAATTGTGTAGATGTCGTAATAATCCCAGTCTACACAACTAAGCGGATCAAGGTTTCTCGTTTTCGTTCGAAAAGGAGTTTCCTTTTCGCGTTCGGCCCTGTGCGCATCGATTGTGTAGGTCGCTGAGAATACGCGGTGTATTTTTTATATGAACTTGCATTTCGGGGCAATACGATTTTCACTTTAAGAGAGGCAAAAAAGCCGGTAAATTTCTCAGGTCAATAAGACGGACAAATTTTAAAAAATCTTGATCTGAAATGGAGACAAAAAGGCATATGTCCTATCTGTTGCCGACGGTTGGGATCTACGATTCGTCACATGGATGTGATGCACCTACAGTTTTACTAGCTCCCTAGTGAAAATATAAGCAGGGATTGTGTGGCGAGCCCCTCCGCGTATTCATGTTCCACCAGAATGGGTCAGACTGTTGCAAAGGGTGATCAATTGTTTTTGGATACAACTAAAACTCAGTTACAAGCGGTGTTATTTATCTGATAAATGTTGTTTATTTGGCTCATTTTTGAGTAATCCTTCCATGTTGACATTTGTATTGCAGTATTTTGCCGTACATATGAATTCAATTTGGTTAAATTGATCACCACAATGAAGGACAAGAATAAGATATACAAGAAATGTTTAAACCACACCTCAGAGTTGTGATGAATAATCTCATGATATAAAGTTACATTCGTTATGGTATATCATTGATTATTTCCTGTTTCCGAGCGTGTCAACTGCTATGGTCATTAGTCCTGAAAATATAGTGCATATTTTATGAGATGTGACTGTGTTCTTCCCCGGTAGATGGCGAGATCCGGCGCCGATATGCCTGTCGACTAACGGAGTTTTCCCCAACCATCCCCCATGACCGTGCACCGCCTCAGACGGGACAAGCTGTAAGCTCCCCACTTGTCACCCTGTAGGTGTGGTAGTGTAAGTCTGTGTAAGTAAGAGGCGAGAATTGAACAAGGAAAAGAAAGGAAAGATCGCGCGTGATCCGTGGCCCGTTTGTTAGGATACTGCTCTGGCATTCGCCTGATGTTGATCGGAGAAACCACGGAAAACTACCGATCAGAGCAGCCGGCGGCTAAAAATCTGTTTGTGACTGCACCTGAATTCGTCCTAGCAATGTAGCTAGTATCGAAAATCGTGCGGTGGTTGGGACTCGAACCTAGGCCCCCGTCAGAGGCACTGCGGTGACATAAGTTGATGCCCGCATATTACGAGAGTGATGCGGTATGGGAGGGTGAATATGGAGTCGTGCTCTGTGGGCCCACTGTGGGGCGTGTGGGTGTGGCTGTGGGCGCGAACGGCGCGGCTCCTCAGCTGCGGGCGCCCGCGGAGCGGAAAATTAAAAGCTCCTCGGCCCAGCGGCTGGCGAACGCCGCTACCCCATGCCTCCCTCGCAAAGGCCCAGGTGGCTCAGAGCAGCTTCTCTGCAGGTGCACTGCAGTGGTCCTGTGCTCGCTTTTGATCGATTGATTGATTTTGTCGTGTTTCCGGGCGCGTCAACGGCTTTGGTCGTTAGTCCCGTTAGTGTAGTGCATGCTTTTTCTCGGGAAATGGAGGTGATCTTCCCCCGCTGGATGGCGAGATCCGGCGCCGACCTACCGTCGACTAGTGGGGTTTCCCCCCTAACCAGGACTCTCCCACCAGCGGGGCACCGCCCCAGCCGGGACAAGCTCTAAGCTCCCGACCGGTCACCCGGAATATGTGGTAGTGTAGTGCATGTTAGTGTAAGTGTGTGTGTGTGTGTGTAAGGGGAGAGGATAGGATAACGAATAAGAAGGACAGATCGCGCGCGGTCCGTGGTCCGTTTGGTAGGGTACTTCTCCGGCATTCGCCTGGTGTTGATCGGAGAAACCACGGAAAACTACTCATGTGCTCGCGAATCTGTTTCCCAGTAGGAGAGTTCTACGCTTACGCTTAAATCTAAGTTGGTTCATTGCCAGACATTCGTGCCTTTGCGTTGCGTCTAGCTTCGGCTTAACATCGCATCACGTACGATGGTTGCTTCTCTCAATCGCATTCGTCTCAATGACATTGTCACCGAAGTTACATAAACTGATGCCATTGCACTGCCTCTGACCGGAAGCTCTGATGGTTAGAATCGCGACAGTAGGGATTTTCGACCAGCTCCATAGCTAGTTCTAATTCAGCCGCTGGCTAGAGGACAGTTATTATTATTTATTATTGCTCTCAATTACATGGAGGTTGCAAGCGGCAGCCTTGCTGGGGAGTAGATAACGGCGCCTAGGCGTTCCGCCCCTATCCGCCACCTATCCACCTTAGTCGCTGGTGTGGGAATATCCTAATACAAGTTTGAAATTTAATCTATTATGATTGGAGTTTTATTGTTGCTCCATGAGTGGAGTTAGCAACATAGATGATTAAAGTGAAAAACGAGATTTTACAATGAAATACAAGAAGGGCATCTAACTCTACTATATACAGGTTATTAAAGCAAGATATGTACATTGAATAATATTAACTGATTTTTAAGATGAATAGGAATATTAAACTTATAAAAATGCATTCTAGTTATAGTGAGTGGAATGAATTATAGTTGTAGGGCAGTTATAGTGGACATCTGTTCTGATCGGTAGTTTTCCATGCTTCCTTCAATAAATTCCTGGCGAGTGCCGGAGCAGTACCCTAACAAACGGACCATGGATCGCGCGTGATGTTGTTTCGTTCCCCTTTCTTGTCCATTCCTCACCTTACCTTACTCAGTTGGCGCGCCGAAGTATCAATGAGTTCTTCCCTTGCTTTCTCTTTGGCCTCGTTTGTCTGCCTTCACCTGAATCCTTGAGAAACTGTGAATGAAAGAGTCTGGTTAAAAAAAAGATAATGCAATGGAAATTAGGTTAATTCTTAGAAATTACTGTCATGAATTCCTTGTGAGGCATACATATTTTTACTTTCAATACAAACTTACAGTCTAATTTGAGCAAATTACATGTATGATAAACGAAGGCCAAATAGAAAGTGCAGTGTCATCGGATTTAAAAAAGTTGTTTTTAATAGATGAGCAGCGTTTGTCGTCATGCCACTTCTAGTGTAATTTGACATAGAATCTAAAAAGAGCAACATTGTCTGTTCTTGTTTGAAGCAGCGTTTCGTGGTCATGCCATTAGGGTATGCAACGTTTCTCTTCTTTCTCCCTTCCTCCCACTCTCTCTCTCTCCCCCTCCCTCTCTCTCTCTCTCTCTCACACACACACACACACACATACATACGTTACATGCATGCATTTACATTAACATAAATAATGACACAAATCATCTTACAAAGTCTGATAGCGCTTCGAACAGTACTTTTCCCCTGCTTCTTTTCAGCAAATTTTTCTGTCACTTTTTCATTGAAGTCATTGATTTCTTGCGTTTAATAATTTCAACGCTATTCATTATTAGTTGCACAGACACCCTTTATACGAACTCTCTGACTTCGGTTTTTCAAAACATATTGAAACGTAGCGTAATACATAGGTTTATAACAACTCTTTAAAACATAAGCCAATACACATATAATATTCAATTAATATTTTTATGAATGCAATACTGCACAGCAATGCGTTTGCGTTTTGCGCGCTAGCGCAAGAGCTCATTTGAGTGGTGAGATATCTCACATTTTTTTCGGGTCGGGGTCGGGGTCGGGGCCGAGGCCGCGGTCGGGGTCGGGGCCGGCGTCCGGACTGGGGTTGGGGCCGGGGTCGCGGCCGGGGCGGGTCCGGGGGGGTCCGGAGGCGGGTCCGGGGGCGGGTCCGGGGGCGGGGCCGGGTGGGCCGGGGGCGGAGCAGGGGGCGGGGCCGGGGTCGGGGTCGGGGCGGGGCTGGGGGCGGTGCCGGGTCCGGGGGCGGAGGCGGGTCCGGGTCCGGGGGCGGGGGCGGGGGCGGGTCCGGGGACGGTGCGGGCAGTCCCGGGGCGTGTGCAGCATTGAGCGCGGCCTTGAGCGGCCCCGTCGCGTCGCGTCGTGGCTGACGGATGCGCGCATCCCGCGCCCGCCGCAGCGCCGCCCGCGCGTCTGTCACGTGGGCCGCGACACCGCAGTTGAGGGACACGGCGGGGACGGGGCGGAGGCGAGAACTTGGGGACTCGGACAACGCGGCCAGGCGAGGGCTTAGAAGTTGCTGGGAAAGCAACGACCCAGTGAGATGCTGCCACTGAAAGTTCTCTAACTCATGTGAATTATACTGATCAAACACCAAAATACTAATTCTAAGGAATTCTAGTATTAGTGCTGTATTCCAAGTGATAAATTAAAAAAAATAAAACAGCGTGTTAGGACGCGAATTGAAATAATCCGTAGAGTTTTTCCTTATTTGAAGACGTGTGGTACACTTTCACCCTTTCTTTCGGAATTTCAAATGAAAAGTAATGGTTAATTACAGGTACGCTACATATTTGTGCAAACATATGTACATTGGTTATTTCAGAATAATTATAAATACAAAGTATCTACCAACTATTATGTTTTAAATAATGTTTTTAAAGTAAAATATTGTAGAATAACTTCAAGAGTTGAATTTGCAAGCTTATTTAGGCTGGAATAAAAATGCCTACTTTTGCGTTTCATGTTTTCAATTTAAACTCATACAACCCGCATGTAATAGTTTCTTCTTAAAAATTATGTTACTGAATTGTCGATATACCTTTTGAATTTCGAGAAACTCGTAGTACGAGGCGGGCGGGGGGTGTCTTGGCATGTTATCTGATTTCAACTAATAAGCATCAGACACCAGTTTTCGTCACAATATTAGCGGGAATTTTAAATGCAGCCAGATACAAAATTATCACATCGTTACAGGACATTGAAACAAATTAATGAAGCAGTTCTTTTAAATACTGCATCTTGCACACCTTCATCGAGTTATTTTTGGTTGGTTACCATTGAAAAGTGTCTTTTTTTACCGCTTGCAAAATGTTTCTCAACACTACTCGTTCTCCATGGAACATGGCGGTCAGCGTCTGGTCTGGCTCTTCAAACGAAGTACCCGTGCTGCGTTCCATGTGTTTCTATGTCAAATTCTTGTTGTTTTTTAAACGAAGATAATTTGGAAATGTACTACGTTTTAATAGATTTATCTTTAATTTAAGATACATTGAATAGAATCTCTGAATTACAGATGTTCTTTACTTTTCAGTTTTGAAACTGTAATACGAACCATTGTACCTTGTAAACACTAAGTATGTTTGTGTCAAGTGTATTCAAAGAATAATTGAACTTGGTCAGACGACCACCTAGACTAGAACAATGAGGCATGAAAATAAAAAAAAGGTAGTCTCGCATTATTCGTCCAGCTGTTTTGCAGATGACTCCTTTCGCCAGAATTACCGCCTTCGCTTGTTCGGACTCTCGCCCGTGTCATGATGCCGAGGATGCTTTGTTTCTCTTCGCCGCACAAACGCTCTATTTTTCTATCAATACTGTTTTGCATTGGTAAGTTGCTTTCAAATGCGTTCTGCGAGCCGCCAAAACGAGGCCGTTGGACTGTCAGTTTCTCGTGAAGTGCACTCTCCGAGCACCGCGTGTGTCACATTTCTTAATGTGACGAGAATTCATACCAATTAACAGTTGCCAAATGGTGAACTATATGTAATGTAATGAATTATGAAAATATCATATACTAATAATGTATGGTGATTTATTTTCCAAGGGTACTTTTATGATGAATTCTTAGCTCAGTAAAAGATACTTTTTATAAATTCTGATTTAGTGTGCTCGTGTACCTAAGTAGACACATCATTGTTTGCTTTATCGACAAACGCAGCGGGAAAAGAAAAATTTGCAGATAGTTTACATGTGTGGTATTCTGTGCTTCCTATTTTTCACGCTCTTCTTACTACATGAAGTAGTCCTCTGCTATTTTATTCACCGCTTTCACTGAATAAGTAGGATTTCGTGAATGGTGCACGGTGTCTAAAATGTTTCATTTCAAGAAAATGTACAACAAACTTGATTTACAAATGACAGAAATGTTTAATTTTTCAACTCAATACTCGTCTACGTAACATTAAAAAGTAATAAATTGAAAATATATCCATCAGTGACCAACAAACCAATTTAAGCTAAGGTTTACATTTGAAACACAATTTTTGTTGTGAATCAATATTCTCACGAATCGCCATTCATCTTAGAAAGGCGACACACATATTTAAAGCCGGAAAAACTGTTTACTCGTGGCTTTTATTTTTTCATATTCAGTGTGATTAGTTAAACATGTTTGAATTGTGTATTATCATGGATCATTCATGTCTCGCGTTCGCCAAACATTTGTTTGACGATATTTCGTTACGATATCTTCAAATCCTGCCATGCGCCCCTTGAGCCATCCCTTAGTCTATTAGTTATGCAGACCCAGCACTTCCCCTCGGCTAGCAACAGATGTATCAGAAGCAGCAACAGCAACAGATGCTGCAGCTGCCGTGTCGCGGAAGCGACGGCGGGGGCGGCGGCGGCGTCAGCAGATTTGGAGGCCAAATGGAGGAGGACGCAGCAGGAAGATCCCGCCGTTTGTCTCTGCCGGACGGATCCGCCCCCTCCCCGCCCCGCCCCCGCCCCTGTGCAGAAACCGCCCTTCCGGAACCGGGCGCCGCCGAACTTCGCCTCGCGGCGGCTGCGAAGGCGCCGCGCTCGGGGTCGCTCGGGCGGTGGGGGCGGGGGTGGGGGAGGGGCGGAGCAGAGACGGCGGTTGCAGAAGAGGTGGGGCGGAAATGATGGCGATGGCGGCGGTCACTGCGACGGGGGCGGGGGTGAGGGGGTGAATGGAAGAGGCTGAGTGGGAGGAGTTGAGTGGGAGGAGTTGAGTGGGAGGAGTTGAGTGGGAGGAGTTGAGTGGGAGGAGTTGAGTGGGAGGAGTTGAGTGGGAGGAGTTGAGTGGGAGGGGGAGTGAGTGGGAGGAGTTGAGTGGGAGGAGTTGAGTGGGAGGAGTTGAGTGGGAGGAGTTGAGTGGGAGGAGTTGAGTGGGAGGGGTTGAGTGGGAGGGGTTGAGTGGGAGGAGTTGAGTGGGAGGGGTTGAGTGTGGTGAGGTCGGTAGAGAAGGAGGGCACGATAGTGAGGGGGTGAGTATGGGGGGAAAGGAGTTGGGGGGGTGTAGGGGCGAGTAGGAGAGGGTATGAAGGGAATTAGTGGGTGGATTTTAAAATTATTTAGAGGTCAAGGTTGGTATTCTTCATTATCGTGCAACGAATTTAAATCGATGTGCGTAACACATGCCTTGGGTAAGTTTTCATTATTGTAGTAAATGTAAAAAAGTTGTTAACGTATCTAAATAGAAAATTTTTACTCCTCTTGATGTCTTGCTCAGACTTCAGTACAAAAGTATTTTTTCATCTGATTCTCTAAAAATAATCTTCTCTCGAAAAGATGTCCTTTCAGTAAGAAGAAAAACGCAAAATGTATGGCGATAAGGGAACATTTTTGTGTAAATCTCTTCATTATTTTTGCTCTCTCGCGCTTAAGAAGCAATTTCTTAAGAAGAGAATGTTTTGTAATGCTGTGCGAAAAAACGGCGAATTTTCGGCAAAAAAACTCTAATTACATGGCCCTGGTAACAAAAAGTGGATAAATCCAGTTGCTTAATTTAGGAAAAAATCCTCTAACACGTGTAGCCAGAATCCATGTTTTATGGGTCCTTGATACCGAAAAATCGAATGATGGCAAAACGTGTCTGCCTGTCACTCTAAACAACGCTAGCGGCTAAACCGTTCAGCCGCTTTTCTCCAAAATTGATATTCCGTAATTGACGTGGCTGATGTTGCGATTCCTTGAATTTGAAACCGATATTTTAATTTTGGGGATACTTTACATGAAGCCACTAGGACATTTTCAAAATTTTCAAAAAATGGCGCCATCGATCCCGATTAAATTTTGTTGTTGGATAGTCTGAAGGGCGTTTAAGGAAACGGCGCGTCTCATGTTGATTGAAAACTGATTTTTCGAAAATTGAAAAATCATAATTTTTTCGGCGTCTTCCAGACTAAAATATTAAAGATAGAGATTTTTCCTTTAATAAAATCTTTTTCTGAAAGATTGAGTTTGAAATAAGATCATATACAATTTTTCAAACATTTCAGTATTTTTTCACGTAATTTTTTGAAATATAAGAATTTTTAATTTTGTTTAACATGTTTTTCTCAAAATGGTCATGTTTTTTATGAAATTTGTTGTGGATAGTTGAAGACGGTTAAGAAATGGTTTAGGTCTCAGTTAGTTAAAACCCGATTTTTCGAAAATTGAAAAAGATCGAATTTTTTTCGGTGTCTTCCTACAACTACAATTATGAAGATACATTTTCTTCTTAATGAAATGTGTTTATTAAAAAGACATTTTCAAATATGGTCATAATAAATTCTACGAAAATATGAGTAATTTTGGAGTAATTTGGGGACAAAAATAGGCGACCGTTTCCAATTTACTGCGCTTCCTAAGTAAAATAATAGTGATGCGCTACGTAAGTTTAAATTTGTATATTATTTCAAATTTCTTTGTCGTTTTTTCTCGTTTTTTGTAATATTTAAATTAATATTTCAGAAATTATTTAAAACCTTTTTTAAATTGCGTCCTTTGAGTTAAATGTAAAAGGTTTATAGATTTGCTTTGTTAATAAGATGTGGAATAGATAATGTGTGAAAACGAGTAATTTTGATGTTATAAATATTATACTTAATTATTATATTATTTTCTCTTATTTTGATTTTCTTGCTAGCGGTATTAACAAGTAATTGGCAAAATGTTATCCCATACGAATTGCGGTCACCGTTGCTTGAAATCCATTGTTGTAAACGCCGCACTAATAACAGAAGGCGATAATGACTCTGCCTTTTCTTTCACGTTAATATAAACTAATAGTTTTATTTACGGCTAAAATACCCATCGTGCATTTTCTGGTATTCGCGTAATTTTGCGTGATGTGCGTAAATTCCGTACTTTTCTGGCAATTTTGCTTAAAAATACGGGCGAAAGTACGTGCTCTTTAGCATCGGTAGTTATTATATTTTTTCTGACAGATTCAATCCCGGAAGAATAAGTCCTAGGGGTTATCATGATTGTCATACACTTTTTAATGTGTACGTGAACCTGATTAATTTAAATGAGTAAAACGCAGCTACATTTTTTTCTCTGTTCCGCGAGAAATTCGCGTGCGGTAAATTTGTCGAATATTTTTTTTGTTTAGTACATATGAATTAGTTCCTTTGTTTTAATCACATGAACAGACTCTATTGTAATTTTTTCTTGTTTAATTTTATGGACTTTTTTAATGCCTGTTCTGAAGAAAATTTGATTTCTCTTTCGTATCCTTGAAAGTATTAAATGCATATATTTTATTTTATTTTACGTCAAAAAAACAGTTAAAAACTGCGTATGACGTGCTATGGGGAAAAATGAATTGTGTGCACATTTTCAAAATTCTGTGATCCCTACACTAAGTCATATACTACTTAAATTTTTGAAAGGGAGAAAAAAAACAAATACATACCAAAATGGCAAACTAAATGGGGAAATTAAGTAATGGCTTTTTGAGAGACTTATTTTTGATTGAAATTTATTTGTTTTAGGTTCTGCTAAATAGGAGGCAGCCAAACCCATAAGGCTGCGTTATGTTACAATATAAGAAACACGAAATTATTTTCATTTTTTAGAAAAAGTATCTGGATGATGCAGTCTTTTTTAACCGTTAAAGCATTAATTGAAAGGGCACTGAGCTATCTGGTTGAATGTTTTCAAAAATAAAAGCCGCCACAGAAACATTTTTAGGTTTCGTAGGATAATAGTAAATAATATTTTTTTTTCATTTGGAAAGCTGGATGTCGAAGAATTCATCTGAAAATTTGTATAAAAATAACCAGGTCTATTAAGTATAAAAATGAATATATCTGCAATGAGTATACTTCTCCTGTTTGAGAAACAAATTACGCAAATTAATCTGTGAGTTAGTTTCGATTCGGTTTTCTAGAGAATGGAAATCCTGTTACAGCTAGAACTCCGCAATAATGTAACATTTAATTTCGTATCCCCATGAATACGTACATAAAAATTTTGAACGTGAATTTGTTTTTGAAATTCTACACTCAGAGAAACCCGAATGAGATCGATAAAAAATATATTGATGACTGAAGGTGTGCTCTCTCCCCCTGGATCCACCTTCTTTCAAATTGTACATTATATTTAATTTGAACTCCAATAAACTAACTATTCCTTCCAGATGATAATAAAACGCAAACTATATCTAATTTATAACCCTCTCGTGATTTAAATTCGTAAAACGTTATATTTTCTTGACAAATGTCTATTACAGGAATTGAATTCTGTGACAAAAAGGGTAATCTCTAATGGAGTGTAAATCAAAATATTTTCGAAGCAAGAGAGGACAGTGGTTTACGGGATAGAATTCTACCTATGTGGGAAGACAGATCATGGTATTACATGCCCATCTCGTGAAGGGAGGAAAAACATGGCATATCATGAAGTGTGGTCTTCCAGAAGTTTTTTTTATCTCTTGTGCTTGTAAATAATCTCGTATAACATGGGTCAACAGGACCAACGGAAAATCGTGATACTTCCGTTAAAAACAAGGCGTCTGATCACCCTAAACTAAGATTCATCGATAAACAAACTTTAGCTTGAAAGCCAGAAGTTATTTTTACTTTGGCGATGTAAACTTCGTTTCTCAGAATATAAGAGTCACGTTAGTTCAATTACATTTGAAATAAAGATTATTAGAAACAAGAAAGTAAATCAATGACACTCTAATAGATGTACTCAAAATAATAATGTTAAAACGAAAACAATCCTGAAAGTAACCAATTAATACTGGACATTTTCTTGAGTTCAAGTGATATCAATGTAAAACAAACCAACTAATAATTTATTTCAAATGACACACTACGTATATATAGTACTAGTACTACTACAATTGAATAAGTAATTTTAAAAGCGAAAATAAGTGTCCTTTCTTCATAAAACGAGTTGAGATATACATTTTCTTTGTTATTCTTCAAGGTGTATATCAATGTAAAAATCAAACTTGTCCAACTTAAAGTATGCGTTATAATGATAACTAAAAATTCTAGTGTCTGGAAAAGAAAGACGTTCCGCAATAGTTTCTGATCCTCACACAGGAATAGTATTATCAGCTAGGAAATTCCTAAATGTTTCGTGACAACAGTAATAGACACTGAGCCATCAAGTTAGTGGATGAATTCTTTGAAGAAGACAACTAAGTCTCTTGCTAACTTCATTGTGAGCCTGGTGTGTCTCTTTCCAAGTGAAGCAGCTAACGTATGATAGAGAATAGTTTGGTTACCTCGTGGCACATGAGTACATATGTTGATGGATTTATCAAATACTCATTCATGTTACCAAAAGGAAGGCACGTTCAGTTTTGCCTTTCAAGAGAGTTTATGTCTCGGTTGTTGTACCAATCACCGGAAAGAAAATAACAGATGTCCAAAAAATAGAAAAATACATCTCGCATGAATATCTCCATCTCTACCAGAATGTTTTGACATAGCCACAGACTCAAATGAAAATCGATAAGTAGATATTGATTTGTTAATTTAGTAAGAGTATTTTTCATGTCCATTTATCCAGTATGTTAATTCACATCATTAAATATTTATTCTACGATTATATTGTTTCCTAAGACAAAAATAAAGAAATAAAAATGTTTAAAAAAATTTCGTAATTTTTTATAAAGGAAATAACTACAAGGTATAAAAACGGTTCTGTACATCACGGGCGTTCAAATTTGAAGTTACAGATAGCCATGCGATCAATGACGACTATTCTACAACTTTTGTGTAGAACATATTCGTAAATGTCCCATGAAACCAACTGTAGATGTTATGAAGTTTCTTTTGTTTTTCTTAGAACTATGGAATAAGGACTTACTTCTCTTTTTAAATCACCAATTCAATTAATCCATCAGTCATATGAAATGAACTGAAAACATAAGAATTTAATGAACTAATCGTTTGCCCCGAACAAATGAACAATAGTCACCGGATTATGCTTCACTTATTATTTAATACACGTTCAAGAAAAAGTTGCACATATTACTGTTTAAAGAGAAAATAACGATTATTCTCTACGATCTCCGAAAAACAAGTCAATTCGCAATAATTTGCGAATATTGTACTACACAACATACTTCTCTCCCATCTCCGCTGCTTTGCCGCGCACCAACACAAATATCGACTTCCAATTGCAATTGGTCGCCGCTTTCGCGTCCCTATACCCCTCCCAATCCCGCCATTCGTTAGCAAGCTTCTGGCGCCGCCGCCGCTGTCGCCGTCTCAAGTTAGCTAATTAATGTACGCCCATAGAAGCGCTCGTTAACCGCATGCGGCGATGTTCCCTTGTTCGCGTGAGCGCGAGCTCGCGCGAGTCGGATGTTGACGTGGAGCTTACGGACGCCGTCGCAAGGAGCGCTTCTGCGGCCGTCGTTGACACCGCCGGTGTTGTGCTGAACTTGCCTGCGAGACTTCCTAATTAGCCGGCGGCGCTACTCTCAGCCTTCGGACACGGTCGGGTTGGCGTCTTCGCGGGACGGATAATCGTGAGGAGTCACTAGACACTCCTGCTGTCTCCGGCTTTTGCACAACTTCCATCATTTGATTTTCTGCATCTAAATCAAAACAATGTCTGGCTCGGTGGCGCAAGGGATTGGAGCTGCGTATTAAGTACGGGGAGAAGTAGGTTGCAGTTCGAGTTCCGAGAAAGATATGAATGATTTCACCATGCGGTTGTAGTGCGGTTAACTTTTTGACACCAACCTCTAGCGTTAGCGCATTGAGAGCTTTGCCGCTTTATCTGCAACGACTCTGATGGAGGTCGTAGGGTTTGAGCCCGACGGTGATCAATTGTGGACTAGCTAGTTCGATTTCGGGTCTAGCTGTTGTTTGGATGAGAATTCTAGCGGCTGTCTGCTCTGATCGGTAGTTTTCTGTGGCTTCTACAATCACTATCTGGCGAATGCCCGAGCAGTACCTCAACACTAAGGACCGATCGCGATCTTTCCTTTCCCTTGCTTGGCTTGTTCTCTCCCCTTTCTCCCTCCATCTCTCTTCTCTCTCTCCTCTCTCTTTCTCTTCTTCTCTCTCTCCTCTCTCTGTCTCTCTCCTTCTCTCCTCTATCTCTGTCTCTTTGTCTGTCACTCTCTCCTCTCTCTTTCTCTCTCTCTCCGTATGTCTCCTCTCTTTTCTTCTTTCTCCTTTCTCCCTACTCTCTTCTTCTCTCTCCTCTTCTCTTCTCTCTCCTACTCCCCCTTCTCTCTCTCCTCTCTCTCTCTCTCTCTCTCTCTCTCTCTCTCCTCTCCTCTCCCGTAATGTAGATCACCGTCGGGACTCGCCATCCAGAAGGAGAAGAACTCAAGTTATCTTCTGGAATAAACTAACACTACACTAACAGGACTCATGAAAATATAACAGTTGAGGTGCCTGGGGACATCAATCAATCAATAATTCGGTATAATATCAATTCTGAGCCATTAATCATCCCTATCATTATCCATCGATGGTTTTTGAATGAATTATTTATTAGTTGTCAGACATGAATGTATTGGCATGTAGCTCATTGGTATCTAAATGTATTGCAATTTATATACCCTTATATGGCGTTGGCGTAGCTGGAATGTGAGACCCGGCGCAGACCTACACGGTGGATGGCTGGCTTTTCCCCCTCTATGTATTTTCCGCGGTAGGGGACCGCCTCCAAACGAGTCATCGTGTGAACTCGCGAAAGTCGTCTCGACGTGTGTGGCAGTAGTGCAGTGGACCGATTGGATCTGAGTGTCGAAAAGTTTACTGGCTATCAGCAAAAAAAATATAAACCCATTTTTGCAGGAGACATGCCTTTCTGGATCAGTCTACAAAGGGTGAGAGACTTTGTAAATGAATCATTGTTGATGCAACATAAATGTGCATAGCAATTTTAGAAAGCAAATCAGTTTCTCTTCCACTCGCTCGGCACATGATGCCTTCAATTTTCACCCGCTACCTACCACAATCTTCAGAATTCTGTGCAGCTCTAAAACATACAAATTACAGAAGAACCACGTTCTTAATACCCTGATTTGATTCAAGTAGCAGTTAATCATGTATGATCACCATCGTTTTTATCTGTCAGTTTCATCCCTTCAGAATCACTTTCATCCCATAGTCATTCGGTTTCAACCAGGTGAGTGCGTCAGGCCATAATCCGATTCGTTTTCCATAAAAGATTTAATATATTCGCCTATACCTGAGGCGTAATAAGAATTAAACAATGTGATGATTGTAAAATGAAAACAATAGTGGACATCTAGATAGACAGAAATTTATTCTACTATTGGGCAGATGATGCTCGGTGGCAGAATGGATAAATACGAAAGTACAGTTACAATTACAAATAACATAATAATGTATAAAAAAATCCATATAAAAACAAATAATGAGAATAAAACATTAATCGATTCATAGTCAGAGGAAACCAGATATCCTTAAGAACTGTTGCGAAGCATCACTACCCTTCATAAATTCGACCTCGTAGGAGGTGGGGAATAAACTCTGCCCAGACCCAGCCACTCTGCGGACTGTCCTTGTCGCAGTAGAGCCAAAATTGCTCGTGGCACGAGACTGATGCGTCGGGCTACGCTGAAATCGGCCGCTTCCCCCTGGCGCCTCGCGGCGAACAATCGGTCGCCAGAGGTTGCGAGGTCTGGAAGCCTCGCTGCAGGAAGTTGAGGCGAAGTGCTCTCCACGCTCAAGGGGGTGACCTCTGAAGGAACAAGGATCCGGAATGCAGGCACTTCCGACTAAGACCTCGACGCGGTAGACTCTCTGTGGCTATTGAAATCTCGCTCCTGGAGTTGCTGTAGTCGGCTTTCCTGCAGATAATCAACGAGGAGGTGGAGATTCATTGTGGCATTTCTGTTTTCTATTTCAGACTTGGTTTTGCTCGAAGGTAATTCAAGAAATTTTCTGCTTACTGAAATATTTTTCGTTTAGTTGGACAACTTTGGCTCCTTAGACAGATTCTAGCTAAGATTTAACGATTTATGACTTTGTGTGCATTACGCATCTTGTAATATTAGAATATACAAGTAGACTGATATGTGTATCTTCTCTGTAGACTCACTGACACAAAGTGATGCAGTCTTACTCGGTTTTCATTTCCGTGAAGTGTTATGGTAATTATTTCTAGAAAATATGTGGCATTTCACTTGGAATATCGTTGCTATTTGCTCTTAGGTTCTGTTCTTGGGAAGTTGGTGATACTGTTATTGACATGTTTGGTGTGTTGGGTGATATTCGATAACACTAGAAACTAATAAAAACTTTTTTATAGTAAAAGGAATTTATATGGTTGTTCTATAATAATATGAAGGTACTGAAATCGATGCACATTACAGAAAATTTCTTTCATGCCACATTTAGTAGTTACATAATTAGCAGTCAATGTGGCTCTATTACGTACAATAAAGCATAATTCCGAATGGAATTGACTGGTAAGAGTTTAAATTTTTTTATAATTAAAAAGTAATATTAATATTGTATAATAAAATATTGAGTATAACAAAAGTAATATTATGTAATAAAATATGCTCACTAACTATATAACGCCTGTAGTTTGCCTCTATGTTCAACTGCGAGTTTTCCCGCTTAGGAACTCGCGAAAGTACACAGATATTTCAAATAACCGGAGAAAAGTTCAAATGGAAATCTAGGATATATCGACTTTGAATTTCAATGACATTTGATGGGCAGAGGATTGGTAACCAAATTTTAAATTTAAACAACTAACGTTAACCAAATCACGAATAAATTCCTCATAATTTGGGATTCTTTTTACTACCCAGGAAACCATCACAAGTACTTGAAGCTGGTCCAAACCAAAGAAGACTAATTATATTAGGATTACAGATGTATGGTAAATGCTGACATAAATGTGTTGCTAATAGAAAACCAAACTAAATTCGTAAAAGAAATATGAAAATGTCAAATACCGGTCTTACAATACGTAAACTTCGATGTTCAATACCAATCAAAGTTCTTTCACAGAATGCCAATGCGTTTTCTGCGCACAATTTCACAAAACTACTTCCCCTTCCTGAGAACTTGTCAACGGCTCGCTGAGCATACCAGCTGAGTGAGTCAAACGAATTGAAGGTAATACGCGCGCCCCTTCGTCTGACTGCTCTGAGGAAACATCCAGTCAGCCTAATAAACATCAATAGAGGAGGTCGAGATATCATTCTGAGAACTATTTTTCTTTCCGGTGAAGGGAGCTTGCTCACTTTTACTCATATTAGAGATACATTATTGATATCGGAAAATGTTGTTCATATAACAGACTTCAAGAAATCAAATACCGAAATGAGTGTATAATGCTGATAAATGTTTTTTCATAACTAAATTAAGCTGCGCCCTTCGCTGAGCACTCTCAATTTTATTCCATTGGAAATATATATTTTTCAGGCAGAAGCGTTGGAATGACTGGACCACCAAACGCTGTTACTGTAATAAAACTTTCAAAATTTCTATTTGGACTGGCGACATGCATGTTATGTTATGTTATGTTAGGTTGTAAGGCTATCGTAAGAAAGTTAATCAATTTTTATTGTTTCAAGTTTATTCTGTATATCTACCTTTTTGCTGTGACACCGTTCCTGACTGCGGCGTTTGAGTCGAGATTTGATTAAAAAAATACAATTCATTTAAAATTATTAAAATATTCACAACCAATTATTGGAAAAATGGAAATTGTGTCAAAACCCGAGTTGCTTACCATGCAATTTTAAAAATCAGTTCCTAACATTGCAGTGACATGTTAAAAACCATTAGCAATGTGTTTTTAAATACCAATTATTTAATTACAATAGTACTCAATGAAAAACAAACTACATACGAAGAAAAAACATAAAAGGAAATTTGAAAAGAAAAATAATTGAAATAAGTAACAATTGTTAAAATTCTTTGAAAGCAATATAGGCCATAAGTACTTCTTATGTCTCTCGGAATTTCACTCCAAGTCCGGTTTATCCAACACGTTTCAGAGAATAAATTCTACTTTCACACGCTCTTAAAATTTCATAAGACTTGTATCAAGCAGATTTAAATATGATAAAGTTATTTCAAACAAAGTACTTGAAAACATACAAACGGAGTTCTAACTTATTCATTTTCATTTCTGCGCTCGGCAATTTCGAGCGCAAACGTTTGATGTGCACTCTTGACATCCAAATTAAAATTAAAGAATCTAATAAATTATAAATTTAATAAATGCAGGACCTCACGTATACCATGACCTTCATTGAGCTCCGCGAAAGCGAGATAACCAAACCGACGGCCTTCAATTATTTTCTTCCTCATCTCTAGCAACTATGAATGTTTTAGAATAGCCTAACACATTTAAATATAGAATTAAGTACAAAGATAATTATTAATTATGAAATTTATTATCAATTATATTATTAATTATGAAATTAATTAAAACATTCTTTATTTTTACATATTTATTATAACTAGACGTCGTAACATACTACTCTCAATATTATTTAGCATAATTTGTTTCTTCTGAACTACTACATATGGAGACCATCCCTGCAACAGATAGACACGCTGATTACAATACGTGCATCGATTAGGATTCATAGAAAAACTTGTACGTCGTGGAAAACACTTGACGTATCATTTATGATTCTCTTAGGCCTCAAAATGCGTTTCATGGTTCAATGACATACTATCGTCCCATTGCCTTACTGTATCTATTTAAGGGAGATAAACTATTTCCTCAATTTTCTGAGAATATTCATTTTGTCGTGTATTCACTCCAATCCTTTGAAACACATTTCACACCTTCTTTCTTTCTTTCTCTGTGAACAAAAAAATTTGGAAATGGCAAATGTAAATGAGCTTTAAATTTAAACCTTTTTTGATTGGCAAAATATCTGGAGACATATTTTCATTTATTCATTTTGTTTATAACGTTATGCTGAGAAGTGTTTTAATCATTCAAACGTACTAATAATATTTCCGTATCTTACTGACGTAGTAGGTGTTTAAATTGATCTTTTATATTATTGAGCAGACACTCCAATTCAATTATTTCTAGAATGAAAGGTAGAATATTCCAATATCTATTTCAAATATAAGGCGAATATCCTATGCATTATGTCGTGTTAGTGATTATATAATACGAAGAAAATACGCACTGAGAAAGAAGAACTGGAAAAGTCTTTTAGAGATACAGAATTAGAGACAAAATGTCACATACATTTAAAACACTCTTACACTAGGGATGTGGTATACGGTCGCACAAATTACTATTCTCATTGAAATTAGTGTATTCTATTGCCAGATACATCAATTATAAGACACTTTTATAATTGAAAATTCTTCATTGCCCATCTGTGGGGCGGATAAATATTCCATGGCACGGACGAACGATGATACACTTTATCCAATACAAAGTCCGAGTGTGTAACGAAAGTGAATCGTGATGTAGCAAGTACAGCGCAGAGACATTTTTCAGCGGGAGCGAAAACGTGCAGGCGGCCTCGAGCGGTGCGCGCCGAACGCAATGGGGGGCTGGAAGGGCCCTCGAGGGCCAGCGCAAGGGTCGAAGGGCCTATGCGCTTATCACGCAATTATCGTGGCAGCGCTCGCCGCCCGGCGCTGCCAAGGCAGGGGCGAGGCGGGGCAACGCTTTGGCTGTTGCACCTGCGCCGCCTCAACGCGGCGCCTCGAATCTTTCCGCCTCTGCTTTTTTTTGGCTCTGCTCTCTCTAGTTTTCTGTCCTGCCCTTTCTTATTCTCCGCCCTACTCTATTTCATTAACCTGCGCCTTTTAGCCGACGGGCTCATTTATCTGCCCATAAATTGCTCTCTTGCATTGCTCTCTTGTTTTGGCTCTGCTCTCTCTATTTTCTGTCCTGCCCTTTCTTATTCTCCGCCCTACTCTATTTCATTACCCCACCTGCGCCTTTTTTAGCCGACCGGGCTCTATTTATCTGCCCTGCTCTCTCTTATTCTCCGCCCTGCTCTTTCCGCTCTCTGCATTGCTCTCTTGTTTTGCGCTCTGCTCTCTCTAATTTTCTGTCTGCTCTTTCTTATTCTCCGCCCTCTCTATTTATTACCCCACCTGCTCCTTTTTTAGCCGACCGGGCTCTATTTATCGCCCTGCTCTCTTATTCTCCGCCCCCTTGTCTTGTTTCGATCCTTTCCCGCCTTTTATCCGACGCTTCTCTTTTCTCCCCCTGCTCCCTAGTATTTCCCGCCGTAGTTTATCTCATACGTATCGCTCCGCTATCCGTTCTACCCCGTTGTGGTCCTACTTGCCACCGACTCACATCGCTGTCTCGCTCTCCTCTCCTCTTGCGCTGGCTCTCCTCTTCCTGACCAGCTCTCCACTCAGAAATTCGCTACACCTTCCTTCCCGCGCATCGGTAGCGGTAGCTCAGTGCATCAACTGATGTCACTGCAGCGCCTCTCACCGGGAGGTCCTAGGTTCGAGTCCTGACGGCGGTAGGATTTTCGACAGTAGCTTTTCAGCTACGTCGAATTCAGTCGCTGTCTGGAGGAGAATTCTAGCGGCCGCCTGCTCTGATCGGTAGTTTTCCGTGGTTTCTCCGATCAACACCAGGCTAATGTCGGAGCAGTACCCTACCAAACGGGCCACGGACCGCGCGCGATCTGTCCTTCCTCTTCTTTGTCCTCTCCTCTTCCCTTACACAGACACTTACACTAACATGCACTACAATACCTCATTCCGGGAGACTGGTCGGGAGCATAGAGCTTGTCCGGAATGGGGCGGTGCCCCGCTGGTGGAAGAGTCCTGGTTAGGGGGAAACCCCACTAGCCGGCGGTAGGTCGGCGCCGGATCTCGCCATCCAGCGGGGAAAAATCACCGCCATCTCCCGAGAAAAAAACATGCACTACACTAACGGGACTAATGACCGACGCAGTTGACGCGCCCGGAAACACGAGAAAATCAATCAATCAATTCCTTCCCGCTTTACGCCCCGCACAGCTCCTCGATCTCTGTTCCGGCCTGCTCCCCTTCCCCTCCCGCTACGCGCCGGCATTCCTCCTCGGCCCGGCTCCCTTGCTTCCGCCTGCTCTTCGCTTCGCTCTTCTCCCGCCGTTCGCTAAGCACTGCTCCTCGAACTCCGCGCGAGATCTCCGTCACTGTCGCCTCTTGCTTCGCCTCGTGGACCTCCTCGTCTCCGCCCCTGCGCCGCCTCCGCCCGTCCACACCACCCACACAATTAACTTGTTTCGAAATCCGCACCAGCGGCACCTCTGCGCAGGCAGGCTCTGTATTAAGCCTCGCAGCAGCACTCTGAAAGCGGTGCAGTGATAGTCAGCTTGTGCGAGTATACAGCTCCGGTTTCTCTCATAGCAAACAATCCTGTTTGTGCAGCTACATGTGTTTGTGCACAGTTGCTGTCGCGTTGGAAATCTAGTGTGTGGCGTAATGCTTAGCCAAGTGAAACTTATGTTAATTTCGAATTAGTAGTGTTGGCTATGAGGGGAAAAATGGATTTTGAATTCGAAAGTAACCTAATATGAATTTGGAAGTAATCAAATTCAAATGTAGTATTGAATTTACCCTTATAATGTATTAATTATCAATCACTGTCACTGAATGAAGTGAAATGTACAACTCAAACATATTGCCACTCAAAAACAACAAAAAGCAAACATAATTGTGTTACCATGATAGTCTACAAACCATACTTTTCCTGCTTTCACTGATAATTCTAACTTAATGTATTTACCACGCGACAAACCGTTTTGAAGCGGTAAAATTTTTGCGTTAACATAATTGTACAGGGAACAGCATAAAAGTGATATTTGCTAATATTGATCAAAGTTATAAATAAATAGTGTTTGCTTTTTGTTTGCAGATTGCCCGAAATAAAGTTAGTAGAAATAGCTGTACATATGGTATCGCGTTTATAAGTTTAAATATTTACTCGTATTCGTTTCTTTCCAATTTGGAAAGAGTAGTGTGACGGCCCGGATAGCTGAGATCATTAAGCTTGAGGGCCGTAGTGCCTCGGCTCGAAGGGTCCTGGGTTCGAATGTCGCCTCGGGCAGGGATGTTTGTGTGTTTGAGTTGTCCTTACTGTTCATACTACAATTCCCCCTATAATTAAAACAAACGAAATTATAATTATAACTAGGATATCAATCTCTGATTCTAATTCTAATTGTAATTATATTTGTGAATATTCGTAATAGTTTTGCAATTGTCGTATATCTAGTTGTAATAATGCCACCGAGCATTAGCTCAAAGCGAACTTAAATAAATCTATCTATCTAACACAGTGTCGCTACATGACCAAGTTGTTAAAAAGGACGTGGAAAAATAGAGCATTTGTTTCAATAAATGCCGACCGGATGGCCGAGGTGGCTAAGAGCGAGTACCGACTCAGCGCTTCGTTCCGAAGGGTCGCGGTTTCGAGTCCCGCCTTGGGCATGGTTGTTTGTCCCTAGACTTTGTGTGTGTTGTTCGCGGAGGGCCTCGCGTTCTGCTGACCCCAGATCAGAGGATTCCGCAAGAGTGTTTGTTTAGTGTATGGTCAAATATGCGTCCCTTCGGGACGTAAAGGGCAACCGGCAGTCGGCTGGATAAAAGCCCTAGGAAGAAGAAGTGTTTCAATAAATTTACAAAACGACGAGTCTTGCGAAGCCCGTCGGGAAGTGCACCACCACTCGCGTCCCCATGCTTCTCATTTAGCGGAGCGTAAATCGCAGGATTTACTCGCACGTCTTACATTTATTGGTGGTTTTGCCGCCAGCGCCGCGGCGCCGGCGTCGGGGCCGGCGAAGGGAAGGGGGCCGATCGGCGGCGGCGTTGCGGGCTCAAGACCTCCGCAGATATATTTTTCGCGGGGCGGGGGCGGGGCCTTTGTGCGGGCGTCGACGCGAGGGATTTATCGCGACACCGGCGTCACGCCACGGCGCGGGCGACTAACCGCGCGCGCAAAGCGGGGATAATAAAACAATAGCCGCCCAATAAATCGCAATGAATCGGCGGCGGGGGCGCAGCGAGCGCGCGGAGGGCGCGGGGGAGGGGTGGCCAGAAATTAATATTCCCCTCTCGAAGCCGCGGGCATCCATCACGCGGCCTCCGCCTCCTGAGAGCGGAAAGGAGGAGCAGGGCCGCTGACGGGGATGGCGGTGGGCTGTGTCATGCTGTAGTTGGAGAGGAATGGTTCGAAATGGGGAGGGAGCCGCTGGAAAGTTGAATGGTTTGATTGATTGATTTTTTCGTGTTTCCGGGCGCGTCAACTGCTTCGGTCATTAGTACCGTTAGTGTAGTGCATTTTTGTTTCTCGGGAGATGGCGGTGATCCTCCCCCGCTTGATGGCGAGATCCAGCACCGACCTACCGTCGGTTAGTGGGGTTTCCCCCTAACCAGGACTCTCCCAACAGCAGGGCACCGCCCCAGCCGGGACAAGCTCTAAGCTCCCGACCGGTCTCCCGGAATATGTGGTAGATTAGTGCATGTTAATGAAAGTGTATGTGTAAGGGGAGAGGATAGGACAAGGAAGAGGAAGGACAGATCGCGCGCGGTCCGTGGCCCGCTTGTTAGGGTACTGCTCCGGCATTTGCCTGGTGTTGATCGGAGAAACCATCGAAAACTACCGATCAGAGCAGTCAGCCGCTAGAATTCTCCTCCAGACAGCGACTGAATTCGACGTATCTGAAAAGCTAGTGTCGAAAGTCGTGACACCGTGAGGAGTGTAACCCTAGGACATCCCGGTCAGAGGTGCTGCTGTGACATCAATTGATGCACTGAGCTACCGCTACCGGTTGGAAAGTTGAACAAGACAGAGAATAATGAAAGGAGAAAATGACCAGAGTTACTAGGTGAACTCAGAGGACAGAGAGAAGCTAGCCAAAGGAGAAAAGGAAAAGGGTAATATGTAGGTATTTAGTTTATGTTTGTACCCAGAAAGATTTTTTTTGAGGGGTGATAAGAAAAAAAGTTATCACCAAATATTTTATTCTTCAGAACTTAATTACCAAATACAATATTTACTTTGATGTTTGAAAGAACATGTATTATTTTATTTGTTAACGGAGACAAAAATTCACTTTGGTAGAGTTTTAAACTATGCGCGCTTCTCAGAGATGCGAAAACGAACAAACTTGCTCCGAGGAGGAACTTGCAGCTTCTCCTTCTTTCGTCTATTAATCGTCCCTTGCCCAAGAAACGTTTATTAAAGAAACTATATAGTCCAAAAGCTTCCTTTGAACTGCAATCTGCAAACGTCTCTTTCAACTAGAGCAAAGCATCAACTGGAGATCATGGACAGTAAAAAAAGCCAGCGCACTTCAGCAATGGCAAGAATGTACCAAGACGGGTGCGGATGTGATCAAAGCAACTGGCGCTCAGAATTATCTCGCAATTTGATAGATACATAGATAATTTATTTAATTTGCTTTTGGCATTAAGCCCGCTGGCAAATTCTTTACACGTACTATACATCTAATACCATAATATAATTAATACTAAATATACGTACAATTCAATACACAGAACAAAACGTCTCGCCACGTAAAATAAGGCATTAACTAACTAACAAACAAAATTATCCATACGGTATGCCTACTAAATACAGAGACCTCTCACAGACTACTGATCCTATATATTTAGGATGATGGAAGCCCGTATGAAGGGGACAACAGAAACAACATAAGATTCTATCTGATATAATCGAAAGTTCATAAGTGAAATATAATTATTGAGTGTATCATTTGACATTTATTATGCAATTTCTCTTTGTTCCAACTAAGAAAGGTACTCGAGCTGCCTATTGGCGTACTCTGTACCCTGTGTATGTGTCTTCGAATATTACCTGGACTAGACAGAAATATTGTTATTGAGGTTTTATCAGTTATTGTATTTAATGTAAACAAGTAATGTAGGAAGTTAATATTTAACTAATAAGGGGCGAATTTTGATGACTTAAAACAACGCCAACATCCATAAAATGCTTTAAAAATGACCTAAAACCAAAGAAAAATGACGTAAAAAATCTTATCAAAACTAGTTGTGATGAACAGCTCAAGCTGTTGGATATGTTACTGATGTAATCGAGGCTTCTTCCATTCTTCGAGTGAACTCAGCTTGTAAACGTTTGGTTTGGACTATTCTATACCAAGAAATCTCTGTCTTTAGTTATCCCTAAATTGCCCGAAGGGGCAATGACGCTGATATACGTCACAAAAATTACATACAACGGCTGTCAAAACAATTTCTAAGCGAACAAATAGAATAGGCTACTGAGTAATGCTGTGAACAACATTTGTTTTATCTCGTAAATATTATTTGAAGCAAGTACTATTAAAAGTCACATTAAAATCGAGGAAATTAGCAAAAAATGCAAAATATTGATCTCTTTTGTCAAAACATAAAATGAATTCTTACTAAACAGAATTGTTCTAAAATCAAAGAAAAAAAAAGACATTGAAAAGTTCATTAAAATCCACTCCCTATTAATTAAAAATATTGATGGTACGTACGTCTATCTTCCCCTAAATGTAGGCGGGAAAAGAGCTTACGCTTTTCCTGGACAAATAATCCAGAAGTCACTTAAGGGGGCACCCCTTTACCCCATTTCTTAATGTGCATTTTATTTTGAAGTATTATTTTATTAATCAAATATATTATGGTAGACTTTATTGTATTATTTCTGAAGGTTTTAAATGCAATTATTGCTTAAATTTTGCCAACAAACACGAATTTGTGAAAATAATGGACAATTATGTATGTTTTGGAGTTTCTTTTTCTTTTCCCATCTCCCTCATTAATCCAAAAGGATCTTACAAGCTTTGCCCAGTGGGTCTTCAGATACGAAATGATTCAAAATCTTGCGCGGCCCATTCCAGATCGGCGCGTCATAATCGCTGAGCGGTCCCTTGCTCTCCGCCGGCCGCGCTCTTAGGCGCGGGAGCGAAGGGGGCGGGGGGGCGGGATTAGCCGGGGGCAGGTCGTTTCGCGTCCGGGGGCGGGAGGGGGCCGGCGGGAGCGTAATCACGTTAATACAGGGTATCAGGAGCGCGACGCGAGGGCGGCGTAAATCGGGTCAGCGCGCCTATCAGCATTGATTGCCACGGGCGCGGCGGGGCGTGGCGTGGCGTGGCGTGCGCGGCGTGGCGTGGCGCGGCCCGGTGTGGCGCGCAGGTGGGTGGGGTCGCGCGCCATCTTTCCGCCCTTTAGGAGCAGAGCATCTCGTGCGTTTCACAGGGGGTTTCCCACTCGCTTCCGGGCGGTTTAGTGACGAAAGCAGTGTAGGTTATTGGAACTCCTTAAATGTTTTCAAAGTAAAATAAACTAATAGAATATCTCAGAATAAATACCGGGAGTGGTAGCTCAGTGCATCAACTGATGTCACTGCAGCGCCTCTGACCGGGAGGTCCCAGGTTCGAGTCCTGCTGGCGGCAGGGTTTTTTGGCGAATTCAGCGCGCGAGGAAATTCTAGCGGCCCGGGGCTCCCGTTAGGGTGAAACCTTACCAAACGGGCCACGAACCGCGCGCGATCTGTCCTTCCTCTTCCTTGTCCTATTCTCTCCCCTCACACACACACACACACACACAGTTACACTACCATGCATTAAAACTACCACATATTCCGGGAGGCCGGTCGGGAGCTTAGAGCTTGTCCCGGCTGGGGCGGTGCCCCGCTGGTGGGAGAGTCCTGGTTAGGCGGAAACCCCACTAGCCGACGGTTGGTCGGCGCCGGATCTCGCCATCCAGCGGGGAAAGATCACCGCGCATATCCCGAGAAAAACATGCACTACACTAACGGGACTAATGACCAAAGCAGTTGACGCGCCCGAAAACACGAAAAAATCAAATCAAATCAATCAGAATAAATGTAACGGATTGCCCCTACGGTACGTAGGGGTTCGTGAACACCTAGAGCCAACGAACATGAGGGAAAATGTATACAAACAAGTTACGCGTGTGGTATTGGCTCCTGATTAGATCAAAGACATCACTCAAAGATGTCAGTCGAAAATATTTCGTAGGCCTGCCAAGCAGAGTGCTTTGCGCGTGTTCTTCTTTGAAAATGGCACATGTATTACTTTGGATTCTGAGATTTCACACCACGTGTTCACCGCGAAAAAAGCTATCCCTGAACCCCTCCTTCTGCTGCTCTGGAAGTTTATAACATGTTATCTGAGACATTCTGTAATGTAACTAATGTAATGTATGTGTAATGAAATACACAGTTCATTTTCCCGATATTTGTTTTGCATTATTATGACGATACTCACGGGCGAATATCCAAAAACCACTTGGCAATGGTGACGTTGGTACGAAGTGAAGAGACGCCTTTTACTTCTATAATGTTGACGTCCCGATTTTACCCTGCCTGACTTGCTATCTTCTATGAACTAAATTATTAACCTTGAGACGTAGTGTCATATTATCCCAATGGTTTCTAATGAATAAACTGAAAATTAACATTTCTAACATTTACGCCGGACACGTGACTTAGTGGTGAAATGTTCCGTCATTAAGATCAATACTTAGAGATTTTGCGGTTTTATTTTCATTTATTTTACGTGAAAACAGGTTCCCAGTCCCGCGTCGGGGGTAGGCTTCCAAGTAACAGACAACGGGCCACGGACCGCGCGTGATCTGTCCTTCCTCTTCCTTGTCCTATCCTCTTCCCTTACACACACACACTAACATGCACTACACTACCGCATATTCCGTGAGACCGTCGGGAGCTTAGAGCTTGTCCCGACTAGAGCTTGTCCCACTAGTCGATGGTAGGTCGGCGCCGGATCTCGCAATCGAGCGGGGGAAGATCACCGCCATCTCCCGAGAAAAAAACATGCACTACACTAACGGGACTAATGACGAAAGCAGTTGACGTGCCCGGAAACACGAAAAAATCAATCAATCAACCCATAAGAATAAATAAATAAATGTAGAAGATTTATTGCATGTAAAAGATCTCAAGCCCAAAAGAAGCTTCTGAGCTAAATTAAAGTCACCTGTTTCGTCGCCCAACAATACTTTCTTTCCCCGCTAGATGGTGAAAGGAGCGTAGAGATATTTGCGTGGTCAGAAGGAAGAGTGGGCCTGATGGCCCGAGTCTCTCCACGTAAAATGAGGCATTAAGTAACTAACTAAAACAGTAAAAGATATTGTGAAATCTGTAACTACGGCCAAATATAATTCACAAAAATATGTCCATTAAGTCCATTTTTTGAAAGAGGATTTGCTGAAAAAGAAGCAAGGCGACATGACTGTAATATCAGAAGCCATATGGATGTGTGTGTATATTTTTACGTGCTATTAATGTTATCCGAAAATTCTTTAGTATCCGCATGCTGACATCTTAGTTCTTTGAAAGAAAATATATCACGTATTTTGTATTAATTTCACTTGTATACTGTAGATATTCCAATGTAAATTTAGTTTCCTTGAGTTTGGGCAATTTCACGTAGTTCTTGATTGAATGATACCTAGAAAAGTAGATAACAATTCTTTTCACAAAGAAAGTTCTGAGTTCTTTGAAATGGACGGATGCAAGGCAGAATCCATTCAAACGTTCCTTTTAAAATCAATTAACTCTTCGTCTGCCGAGAATCCGTCCTGCCCAAAACAAACTTTAAATAGATCAACGATTAGAAAAAATGTTATATGCATTTTCATTTTCAATTTAAGGCTTCTCCTTTTTTATTCGTATTACTTTTAGAGCACGATTATTCGAAATTTTTATGAATAAATAGTTCTTTCCTACATTCACTTTTAAGTCTTTTTTACTAAAAATACATTTCCTCCTCATGTTGAAGTGAAAATGATCTTGATCGTGGGCAAAATGATAGGAGGCAAACGAACTCGTTTGCGCGGCTCCTATTGGCTGGATCGCATCCTTTGTGCTGCGCGTCAGGTTGCAGACAACAAAGACGTCGCTGAGGTTCCAGACGCCATCGCCCGGGGCGCTGGAGGCGGCGTGGGCGGGAGCAGCCCGATGAGCCTAATGGCTGCAGACATTGAGAAGATTCTGGGCCGAGATAGGCAACGCGGCGCGGCGCTTCGAGCAGTTGTGAACACAGGCTGCGATAGCAGAACGGCAGCATCGTTGCGTCTGCAGCATCTCTGACCAGGAGGTCCTAGGATTCGACTCCCATCGTTGCGTCTGTAGCATTATTGACCGAGAAGTCGTGGGATTCAAGTCTAATTGGTTGCGCAGTTTGTACTCTAGTTACCTATCTGATTGGAATTCAACCACTGTCTTGAAAATTGTAGAATTCATGTGCTCCGATGTATAGTTTTCAGTAGCTTCCGTGGCATGCAGAATCACTATAAATGAGCCACGGTCGTATGCGAAATTTACATTCTCATCCTTGTTCTCTCATATCCCTTACGCGCGCGTGCACACACACACACACACACACACACACACACACACCACGTATGCTCAAACTACCCTACGGCACAAGTTGGTAGTCCAGTTGCGAGCTCAGGGCTTGCATAGGGTGGCGCGGTTCCGGAAGATATCTGGAGGAGGGCCACCCGCAAACCACCGCCCTTTAACAGAATGCAACATGCACTACACTAACGGCAATCTTAATCCCAATAGTCGACTCGATCAGAAATGTAAAAACTCATCCACCCACCCTGCAATTGGTACACTTCCGAAGATTTGTTATCACCCATTCTCACGTGTAACCACACAACCAGCGTCTTCGTTTTGCCACAGGCATGGTTATTAACACGATATCGTTTCACTCCTCGTATCACAACACTTTTTATACAACATTGTATTAGAACGGCCAAGGGATTAAGGAACTAATCACATCGTTATCAAACACACTCGAACTAAAATGACATGTCTATCCAATGGTTAGTGATTACTTAACGCTCATCTATTAGGAGACTTCTCACTTGGATTTCTTCTGCAGCTGGCCAGGAATTTTTTGCAAAAAACGAAGCCTGAGAAACATGAGATGTGTGAGTGAGACCACCTCCTCTGTTTTCTCGTTTCCTTGATAGCAGGGCGCTGACTCTGTGGGAAGACGTGGCTTTTCCGTTTTGAAAACAGCAAAGGAAGGAAATATATGTGCTATAGGAAAAAAACCGGCAAATTAGATTAAATCCTTTAATGTATTTTTCTTTAATATGTTTACCTAGTCTACCCCACGCTACGCAAATGAGTGTAATGGGCTTTCTGTCAATAAGGCGCTAAACTAAGAATACACTGAATAATATCGCGATCAGAAGAGGAATTTATTGATGTGTTATTGGGGTGTTACTAGTCATTATACTGGAAACTTGAACTAGTGTGGGATAGATACAAACGAATGATATCTGCTCAGCAATTTGCAACAGTTAGCTAACAGCATGTCACCAAACGTTAAGGAAATCTTTCCCGAAGAAGACACTATTTTTCAGGAGAACGACACACTGTGTTATGGATCTTCAGAGCCTATAGAATAATTGAATAAGCGAATGATTTTCCACTACGTACAGCCCATTGGACTTTGAAAACACATCGAACTTAAACCCAAGAAATATTATGAGAAGCAAATATGCATCAACTGAAAACGTTGTAACGGCCATGATTTAAATCCAACAAGGAATAATCTGCAGTCTAGACCGCAATTGCTTGTCATAAAGGATCAGCTCTACGTAATCTAGGCATTTAGAATACCGTTGGTCACTGAACCCACCAAACCGGCAAAGCTAAACAGATTCCTACCCAGCACCGAGCAACAGCGCGCAGTCGGGCGGTGCCGCTTTATTCAACAGCAGCGGCCGCCCCGAGAGAAGGACCTCGCACCTGATTTTTACGAACACGTCGTCCGGGCGCGGCCAAAGTACACGTCATGTTTTGGCAACGACGCCGCCTCTGTAATCTGCTTTCCCTTTCGCTCGGCGGGTTTCAAAGAGAGCCCGAGGCGCGAAGAGGCGGGGGAAGGGGGCGGCGAGGGCGGATGGGGAATATCGACCCGCCGACCACCCGCACCCCCGCCCTTCGCCATCGCGTCGGGCGACCCCTGAAGGAGGAGGGACTGGAAAAATTAATTTTTCCTCCGCATCGGGGCGATTTTTTTCGCCCCGCTCGAAAGGGTTGAGGCGGCCCGCACGCAGCGAGTGGTGGGCGGGGCGGGAGCGAGCGGTGGCGCCGACGACCGCCGGGGGCGCGCCCAGACCCATCCAGCGTCGCCTCTTCCTGGTGCTCTCGTAAGGAATACAGCACGAACGATATCTCAAATCATAGCTCAGTTTTCACGGTCGAAACAATGTACGCTTGAAGTAAGTGAGCTCTGATTCTGGGTGCGTCCACTGTGGAGGACATTGGTTCCTTAAGTGTAGTGCATGTTACATTCCGGAAGGTGGCGATGTTCCTCAGGCAGGCATACATGTCAACTTGCAGATTTTCCCTCTCCAGGATCTCCTCTATCGGGGCGCAGGCACAGCTGGGACACGCTATAAACTCCCGACTAGACTCCTGACCTGGGTAGCCGAGATCCGTAGAACAGGCGCACCTCAGCTCGAAGCGTGGTACCAGGAGAGATGGCTCAGGGCATCAACTGATGTCGCTGCAGTTCCTCTGACCGGGAGGTCCTTGGGTTGCACTCCCCACGATGGCAGGATTTTCCACACTAGCTTGCCATCTAGGTCGAATTCAGTTGCTGTCTGGAGGAGAATTCTAGCGGCCGGCTGCTCTGATCGGTAGTTTTCCGTGGTTTCTCCGATCAACATCAGGCGAATGCCGGATCAGTACCCTACCAAACGGCCCACGCACCGCGCGCGATCTTTCCTTCTTCTTCCTTGTACTATCCTCTCCCGTCACACACACACATACACTAACATACACTACACTACCACGCATACCGGGAGACCAGTCGGGAGTTTAGAGCTCGTCCCGGCTGGGGCGGTGCCTCGCTGGTGGGAGATATCCGGTTGAGTGAAATTCCGCTAGCTGACGGTAGGTCGACGCCGAATCTCGCTATCCAGCTGGAGAAGATTACCGCCACCTTCCGATGAAAAAGACGCACTACGCTTACGGTAATAATGACCTCGGTGGTTGACGTGCCCGGTATCACTAACAACTAATCAAACCAACAACCAACGAACCGGGATGACGCCACAGCTGGGGCATGCTACGAGTATAAGCTCCCGACTAGTCTCCCGACCTGGGTAGCTGAGATCCGTAAAGCAGGCACATCTCAGCTCGATGGGTGGTGGGTTCGAATCCCACATCGAGCATCGGGCATGGATGTTAGCTTCTGTACAGAGGAATGTTTGAGACTTTTCCAAACTGCCATGCAGAAAGAAATAAGCATTCCTTCCCGTGTCTTCCCTGCCATGGGTAGAAGTAGGAAGGTCGATGGGGGAGTTTGTAGTCTGCCTGCGGGAAAGGGGAGTAAAGAACGGTTAATGGGTCCACGGACCATGACGTTTGCGCCACCTGTTCACCACCTTTTTTTCCAACCATTTCCAATTTCCAAATGTGACCTGAGTCACAGACGGCTGCGTATGTTCCCGCCGCTTTGAGTCTATGAACTTTATTGGGGCCAAGGAGTGAGAGTCTGCAGCGAAGAGACGTCGGTGAATGTCTAGCGGAAATATACGACGTTAAAAAGCTTGATGGTGAATATGACGATAACGAATACTCGAGTGTTGGCATGTCGATGTGAGTGCACGTATAAGTGTGTAAGAGGAGATGTTGAACAAGAGGAGGAGGAATCTTGCGCACTGATCGTGTTGTTAGAGAATTGCTTCATTATTCTTCTGATATTGGCCGAAGAAATCACGTAAAACTACCTATTAAGATAGTCGGCAACTACACTTCTCCTCTAAACAGACTGAATTTCACCCAGCCGTGTAGATAGTGACGGAAATTCGCCATGAACGGGATTCAGACTCTAAAACCTCCCGGCCACAATACTGTGGTGTTTTTTCTTGACTCATTTATTATGAAAAACATTGAATATGAAAATATAAATAGTAAAAAACTTTGAGAATACAAGAAAGTAAAATAAAGTGGTTATATTACTTCAATTCATATTTGAGAGTTTCAAATATCACCAAGTAATTACACGTGTGCGATATGATAAAAACTAGCCTAACAAAATCCCTCACTGAAGACAGGGTGGAATATAAATTATTTTGTTTTCTGATCACTTATTAAAGAGATATTGGGGGTGCATTCCTTCGGTGGTAAGGCTCTTGAAGATTGTAAAGAAAAACAAACAAGAAAAACACAAACAGTAAAACAAACGAAGGTCAGCGGTTCAATGCGCCAGGGAAGGAACGTAAGTACGCAGAGCTTGGGAAAGAGGCGCCGCGATAGACCGAAGCGTGCGCCATCTGTCGGAGTGAAAAGGCGTGTTTCTGCGTGACGCGGAGGCGCGCTGCGTTGCAAACGCCGCGCAAACATCCACCCGCGCACGCGGCACACGCGAAGCGCAAACAGTGGCCACCGCCCGCCCGCCCGCCACGCAAAGCGACTACTCTGGTGCTACAGAGGCAGCGCAAAAGGAGCGGGCTGACCACAGGCGGCACACGTTGGTTGGTTAGTGATTCCGGGCGCGTCAACACCTTTGGTCATTCGTCCCGTAAGCGTAGTGCATGTTTCCCCCCTCAGGAGATGGTGGCGACCTACCGTCGTCTAGCGGGGTTTCCCCCCTAACCAGGACTCTCCCACCAGCGGGGCACCGCCCCAGCCGGGACAAGCTCTAAGCTCCCGACCGGTCTCCCGGAATATGTGGTAGTCTAGTGCATGTAAGTGTAAATGTGTAAGTGAGAATAGGGCAAGGAAGAGGAAGGAAAGATACCTCGCGGTCCGTGGTCCGTTTGTTAGGGTAGTGCTCCGGCATTCGCCTGGTGTTGATCGGAGAAACACGGAAAACTACCGATCAGAGCAGCCGGCCTTTAGAATTCTCCTCCAGACAGCGACTGAATTCGACCTAGCTGAAAAGCTAGTGTTGACTTAGTAGTACATGCACCAGTTACACAAGATACATATCGTGTCCTGGTAGAAGAAGAAAAAGAGTGACTAAGAATCGATTCCGAGTAGGTCAACTACAGAGTTCATTAGTCTCATAAGTGATGTGTATATTATAGTCCTCAATTGAGTGTTTCCGAGCGCGTCAACGGCTATGGCCAATATTCCCGTAAGTGTACTGCATGTTTTTACCACGGCAGGTGGATGTGATCTTCCCCCACTCTTTGGGAAGATCTAGCATCGATCTACACGTCAGCTTGAATCTCCCACCAGCGGATTCAGTGATTGGTGTAGGTATTCGTTCACGCTCCATCCAAATACATGAGAAATCTTAGTCGAAGAAAAATTAAATAAAAAATGAAATACTTGGCTTTCGGCGTTAATGAGTGTAACGTACTTGTCATCTATTCTTGCACCACAACTATTGTGAGGTGAGTTGATGGTAAGTTATTGTGAGGTATCAACAAGAGGAAGAAAATTAGGGAAAGAAAAATTGATCGCAGAAAACCCACGCTCCTCTGGAGGTCTACAACAACATTGAGGAAACGGTAGGTTTCAGAACTCGGTTGTTCAAGGGAGTCGAAACTGTCTGTAACTTCGTTTGAGCTTCCAAAGCAGGAACTATTATCGGATCAGTAACATTATTATCGTTGGAACTTTGCTTGTCGGAGCTTAATTTGCACGCAGGAATACATAAAAATGGAGTGGTGCTACTGTACGTGTATCGAAGAGGCACACAAATGCAGAGACTTTACACAAAAGTGCAAAAGCGATTGGCGCCCTCCACTCACTCAAACTGTGAAACGCTGTTGCGCGTCGCAGAAAAAACATCGAATTATACCGCCAGATGTCGTTCCAATAGCACCACATCTTAATGCGACCTGGAGACTTTTTAATTTTTTTATTGCTTATGGAGATGGTCAGAAAAATCTATTTTGGCAGTATATTCTTAATAATATGCAAAACATTAATGTAATGTGCAAATACATTAATGTATTTTTATAGATACATAACATGACTTTCATAAATACACACTCACAATTTGCTCTCTTTATATTGAGATGAGAAAATGTATTTGAACCCAGAAATAATAAATAATATGAACGCAGAAATAAACAAATATATAAGATATATGAAAGTGAACACGACAGTAATGGTGTAAAATGCTGTAGACCTTGTTCTAGTTTGTGTAATGATCCAGCAATTTTTCTCAGAACTACGATGGTACAGCCACTACGAAGTGAAGTCACTGATGTAGAAATACATTTTAATAGAAATATGTCAGGTCAGGTGGTATTCTTATTATATCGAAGAAATAATGAAAATATTGAAAAAGCTAATTTGCTTCTTAAAACAAGAGCTTAAAATTTAATTTTCTTTGTGAGTTTGGTTCAACCAATCCTCCTGAAGTACAAGAGAATTTAACTCCCTCGGACCTTATGGAATGAAAAGGGATCAATTGGATTTTGCATTCAAACTATCCAATTACACTTTCGCGGGGCCACCAGACGAAAACGGTGTTTGCATGAAGTTACATGAAGTTTGCTCCACACTGCACACTGGTGCGAAATTGCAAAGCCAACATAAGAGAAACAAATCAAACACCTTATCTAGTATGTAAAGTATACGTGTTTCTTTTTTACATAACTTAGTACATTTGATGTGACTTTCTAATCATCCATGTTTTTCGCCAGACATTTATGATACTCTATAAATTATACGAGATGAAAACGGCTTACTATTTACTGGTTATATTATTATCCTGGTACAATTGGTACCTATACATTTCTCTTCAATTCCTAATTAACATTAAATATTGCTGATGGTTTTATTAGTTACAGAGAGTTCCGAAAGTTTCCGGGATGGAAAGGAAAAGAAATTATTCTTAAATGTGCCGACAACAATGCCTACATTATGAAGTCTTTCCGTGGCCTCGGAGTTATCTGGTTCAGATTGGTCGACTGGTTTCTTATTGTTGACTCATTTAATGCAGGATTTGTTCGTTTGCCTCGATACGTGATGGATCTGTGTAGAGAACTCTTTCGGACAATGATTTTAAAGTTGTTATAAGTGTTAAAGAATATCTTGAACAATTGAACAGTGCACTTGGTGAAACTTCCTGGTCAAAATCGATTGTTTATGAATAGTATTTGGAATTTCGGCGGAGGAGAAAGTCACCCAAAGATAAGCCTCGCGAGGGACTACCATAGACAGCAACGACGGAACACATCTCGTCTGTACAGCAGACCTGGGGTATTGGTTCCTCCGCAGTGCCACGAATTTTGCATGAAAAGTTTGGTATCAGGAAGGTCATCAGCCGATTGATCTCACATCGTTTATCTCAGGAACAAAAAGCAGGTCATGTGAACTGATGTAAAGAAATGTTGCAAATATTTATAGAAGGACGTGCAAAGCAAATTTTAAATATTGCTACTGGAAATGAGTCTTGGATGTACCAATTAGACCCCGAAACAGAACATCAATCGACGATCTAGATCTTCCCCGACGAGAAAGCACCAATAAAAACCTAGAGATCGCGGAGCATTGTAAAGAAAATGGTTTGATCCTTCTTTTCAACCAGTAGGCATGTGGCAACTGTTGCACTTGGAGGCCAAAGGACAACGACACCACACTGGTACACAACTGTTTAACTCCCAAAAGTCTTCGAGTGTATTCAGAAGAGACGACCAAAGAGAGGTGTGCGTAGAGACTGCTTTTCCATCATGACAACGCGCCAGCTCACACAGCTAAAAAAAATTATCAGTGAATCATGACAGACTTTTGCAGCATCCCCGTGCAGTCCAGACCTGGCCCCCTGCCACTTCATTTAAAGTTAAAGAAACAATCAGAAGACCGAGAACATGCAATAGCAGCCTACGAAACATTTCTAACAGAGCTTCCGAAAGAACAATGGCGTGCAGCATTTCAAAAATTGTTTTCGGAGGATGGCCCATTGAATAGACGCTGGGGGGAATACTTCGAGAATATATAAAGGTAAGAATAAGTTTCCTCTTCTTTAAACCTACTTTTTCCGTAAATTTTCGAGGTGCCCCTTGTACATAGTAAATACTATTTTTGTAGGAGTCCGGCTGAATCGCTCCGGACCACTGTATGCCGCCCCGCGCCGCGGAACTGTGGAATCGTTGCCTCAATTAGGAGCTTCCAATTAAGGCACAGCCCTCGATGCGCCTCCAAACCACTTGTTGCAGCTCCTCAAGCAAACACTCTTTGCCTGGCGGCTCGGCAACAATCGACATTCCCCAGAGTGAAGCGCAGAAAAGTTGACCTCTTCATTAGAGGAGGCCCATCACCTCTCTATACCTTTACTGCATCGATCAAATGCTTCTTTGTTCCGAACATGCTTCGTTTTCAAGTATAGAGATATTACCATAGGACGGGGCCGCTTTGACAGCTACTGCTTGGCCATTGATGGCAATATAACTGGTTTTTTGACGTAAAATAAATAAATAAATAAATAAACTGCAGTTATGTTCATACACTCCTTCTATCAGTACGTTCGTTCACAGTTAACTCGTTAGTAAATGGCTTGATCACTATCTCTTGTTATGCCATCGCCCTGCCTGAGTTCATTTATTTCCCGACCTCTCAAAGAGGTCGCTTATTAGAGTAATTCCAGTATACAAGACTGCTAATTGTTAAAAATTTAATTGCACTTTACTGGAAAGTTTTGATTCTTACGTGTTATGTTATAACATGTAAGCCAATTTGTGTACATAACTAATTATAACGCTATTTCAATTTACCAGTTGCGGTTTCTCGGAGGGGGGTAATGAAGAATCATCCTCGTGCTTTTGCAATTCTTTTGCTTCTAATTACCAAATAAAATATTTAGTCTGATGTTTGGAAAATGTACAATTTTTGGGTTGACATCTATGAGCAAATTTATTTCGATCGTGTTGTAAAGTCCGCGCGGAAGCTACGCGGAAAAAATCGAAATGAATCCAAGTCGCTCTGAAGTGGAACTCTTAGCCTCTTCTCGTCTCGTGTGTTATTAGCCTAATAATCTCAGCGCTCGTACGGCAAGAAGAGGAAACGTTTTTAAAGGGTCTGCTTGATAGGAGAGAAGACCCTGCTCCCTTGCATCGCCATCTATTGGAACCTATAAGGGATTTGTTGTAGAATTAACCCCATTCAAGTTATATGCATGAAAATTTCTTATTTTACTTACGATAAGGCTCTTTTTTAGTTATTTCTCTTATAATAATGATGTTATGGTATGATCAATGAACAAAAGTAATTTATTACTTTCTCGCTACCGCTACCGGTAGAAAGTTATGTAATGCTGCGCAAAAAACACGGCGAATTTTGAGCAGAAAAAACCCTTATTTTTGTTCTAAATTTATCAACAATCTGTATTTGGATAATTTGCGTAAATCGTCTGAACATTTTAATTTATTTTGTACAGTAGACTTGTGAGTATCCAAGGGCATTTGGTCTGACATTACGCCGGGTACGTGAAACTTTAAGCCATAGTTTATTTGCTAAGTACAATATTCAGATATTTTTTCTGAAGGAATGTGTATACTGTCAAAATATATATTACGTAAAACAATATGAATGTAATAATCAGTTTACCGCGAACAAAGAGGGACAACTGAAACTAACGGTGCCATGGACAACACACTCAGTGTTCGATGAGGGAATCCAATGGTTATGGAATTGAGGAAGTCCCAATATTCGCAAACTCGCTTCCCACATCTACTGTTTTGAAATAAATTATAGTTACTTTTACTCCACCATACGCACAAAACGTGCTGAACAAAAACGTAAACTTCCTTTCAGTGAAAATGCAATAGTGACTGTACATCAAGAACACTTCCTTGCTGAGAAAAACAAATGGAAGGTCATAAATCTGCTATCTCAAATAATGACTTGTGAAAGTGATGAAACAAGAATAGCAGAGGGTAATGGTAATAGTATCATTGTGCGATGCGGAGTTGAGAGAGCAGCGTCTAACAACAAAATTGTAATTGTAGGGCTAAGATATTGATTTGTTGGTCTTTATTAATAACATTAGTTCCATAAAAAACAGCATAATTTTTGTCAATGCTGAGAGAGGAACACTGGAGACAAAGACATATTCCTCCTTGAAATGTCAAAAACTGAGTCTGGTAAACGCATTCTTTTCATACACGTGAGTGGCACCACCTCATCTGTGTCTAAAAAGGTAAATCAGTTTGTGAAACTGTTTGAAAAACATGAAAGCCTCAAAACCATTGCAAACATATTTTTAATGAATACTCCTTAACACCAAAGATAGTGCCACAACCTGGTGATCAGATGTTTTTAATTCCATATCATGCTTATGAAAAATACTTAAACAGTCATAGGTACTCTGCTTTCTTGAAATCTACAAATGAGATAAATGCGGATCTTCCATCTTTGCCACCAACGAGAGGCTAAGACGTGCAGAACTCTTATAGAGTTTATTTACAAGAACAAAATTCGTTGGGGCCGATTCGGTGGCCGAGATCGCTAATGCAGTAGTGCCGTAGCGATCTCGGACAGTCGGGTCGCGGGTTCTAGCCTTCCCTCGGGCATGGTTGTATTTCTGTTCGTCCCTTTACCTCTTATTGGTTTGGTTTGGTTTTATCGTGTTTCCGGGCGCGTCAACTGCTTTTGGTCATTAGTCCCGTTAGTGTAGTGCATGTTTTTTCTCGGGAGATGACGGTGGTCTTCCCCCGCTGGATGGCGAGATCCGGCGCCGACCTACCGTCGGCTAGTGGGGTTTCCCCCTAACCAGGACTCTCCCACCAGCGGGGCACCGCCCCAGCCGGGACAAGCTCTAACTGCTCCCGACCGGTCTTCCGGAATATGTGGTAGTGTAGTGCATGTTAGTGTAAGTGTGTGTGTAAGGGGGAGAGGATAGGACAAAGAAGAGGAAGGAAAGATCGCGCGCGGTCCGTGGCCCGTTTGGTGGAGTACTGCTCCAGCATTCGCCTGGTGTTGATCGGAAAAACCACGGAAAACTAACGATCAGAGTAACCGGCCGCTAGAATTCTCCTCCAGGCAGCGACTAAATTCGACCTAGCTGAAAAGCTAGTGTCGAAAATCCTGTCGCAGTCAGGACTCGAACCTAGGATCTGCCTGTCCGAGGCGCTGCAGTGACATCATTTTTAGCACTGAGCTACCGCTCCCGGTTATCATCACCATTTTTTTCATCTACAGTTATCATAACATGAACTCCAATAGTGGTCACTAATGATCTAGATGTTGATGCTACCTTAAATATCGAAAACAAAACCTGCTTGGGCAGACAGATAACACCTGAGGAATAGGGTTGGATTCAAGCCGTTGTTGAATTCGAGCTACTAATGACAACGAACCCTGTAGCTCGTGAGATAATTTTGAAGACAATTTATTGCAAATGTATTACGGGATGTGAGCAATGACGTATATGTCGTGAGTCTGCATATAAAGAACCCCAGCCTATGGAAATTGCCAAGGATCGTGCACGATTGGCCCTCCACCAAGATAAACTGATGAGCACGTCTCTGAAGAACATGAACTTTGTCTATGTCGCTGATTTATATAAAATTTGTGTAAATATGCTTAATTTGCATTAATGTAATCATTAACATCCCAACATAATTTAAATTTTTTTTCAATCTATGACTTAAAAAGTTTTAATTTTATTACAAACATTTATAGCACCTTTTTTGTACGAAATTTCTACCTACTATCGATTCCCAGTGTCTTCATAAAACCAATGATAACTGAAACTATAAGATAAAATTTTATATTACAGAAGGCTTGATTATCCGAGTTCCGATTAATCGAGGAAGTCAAGAAAAAGTAACTATAATTCATTCAAAAACAGTGGATGCCTTTAGCGATGTTAGGAGCATTGGGAATTTACCTAGTTACGTATTCATTGGATCCCCTCGTCAAACATTGTGTCCTTTGTGATTGACATTTTCAGTTTTCGTTGTCTGTATATATACGCGCTAAACGGTTTTGTAGGAACCTATCTACTTTAAGTTCGTCTAGAGCATAATTTTCGGTAGGATTGCGGTTATGGAGATAAACACAAAAAGCGTAAAAAAACCTTAAATGTATCCACCACCACGGTCCCCCACTGCCCAGCTGACTCCCCTACACTTCAGAATTTTTAGTATGATTTGCGCGAGCTCCCAACGGACAACCAAATTTCAAAACTCCGATTTTCTCACTTCGTTGTGTAATTTGACTGGGCTATGTGGCGTTTGCGTGTACTCGTATATCATTTGACTGAGAGTATCATAAACAGTAGGCGTGGGATTTGAACAACACTTCAGTGAACTTGTCATTCGATCGAATAATCCTATACGTAAGAATAGGAATGCCTTCAACTACCACGTATGAGTTTCACAACGCCAATTTATTCTCTTCCTCTCATCCAAGAACGCAGAAGGGTGGAGAGGAAGTTAACGGTCTGTGAGGAACGGCTGACTTGCTCATTTTGGTTTATACAGGGGCGTAAATTTTGCTCGATCGAAGTTCAAATTAAATGAAAAGTTCGTTTGGAAGTTGCTCTAGCACCGTAAAAATATCCGGAAATATTTTGAACTGGATCCAGATCACGTGACCACTCGCGGACCTAGTCCACGGACCTCTGCTCCACTTGGCGAAGGTCCAGAACAAGCGACACGCCGCATAGCCCGGGCGGCGGGTGGCTGGATCAGTTCACGGTTTTCTTGGGAAGATACCCAAACTTAGCTGTGCCTGCTTTTCGACTTAGGGATCAGTCTGTTAGAATTGCCTTTGTTTGCATTGTGCTCCGCTTGCGCAGTTCTCGTTGAACAGAATATAGCTGAGCGGTGAACGCTGTGGTGCAGTGAAATCTGTAATGACGTAAATGAAAGCTTTCGGGTCTTGCTGTAAACGAGCCAGACAAGGGCTCGAACAATCTACAACACCAAGGGGCCCGATGCAACCCCGCAACACAGGTACAAGAGGCAAAGATGATGCGTGTCGACTGCTGTCATTAGCACCGCAAGTATAGTACATGTGTTTGTCGCGGGAGGTTGTTGGGATCTTCCCCCACTGGAGGGCGAGATCCGACGGCTTGCGGAGACTATCCCCCACCAGGAATCTCCCACCAGCGGGGCATCGCCTCATATTGTAAATGTATGAAACTAAGGAGTAAGGAAAGGACAAGGAAGAGGAAGAAATGATCGCGCGCGGTCCGTGGCCCGTTTGTTAGGATACGTCTCCAGCATGTTGATGAGAGAAACCACGGGAAACTATCGATAAGAGCAGCCGGCTGATAGAATTCTCCTCTAGACAGCTGCTGAATGCAACCTAGCTACAGGTATGTAGTTAGTATCGAAAATTCTGCCACCGTCGAGACTCCAATCTAGGACTACCCCGTTAGACGTACTGCAGTGACGACAGGTGATATTCTGAACCTCGTTGCCGGTTGGATATGTTCTTCGCGTCATCATCCACAGAATTAGATATTTTTGTTTTTTCTATTACAACCTTCCCTATTCCTTACGTAGTATAGAGAAATGTATGTAATGCTGCGGCGAAAAATGGCGATTTTTCGGCAAAAGTCATTATGTAAATTTGGTCCTATGCCGAAAAAGTGAATAATTCTTGTTTCTATATAGGAAATTACTTCCTCTAACACTTTGTCTAGTAATAATTCGTATTTTATGGGTCCTTATTCCAAACAATTCGTTTACGACAGAACGTCTTTACGTCCGTCTCTGAATATCACTTGTGGTTTAAGTGTAAGCAGAAGTTTCACCACAATTGACATCCCTTAATCGATCTGGCTGATATGACGCTTCCTTGAATTTGAAGCGGATATTTTAGTTTGGGGGGATTCTTTGAATGTAGCCGCAACGATATTGCCAAACTTTTCTCAAACATTACGTTAAAGTTTACTTTATTTTTTTCTCAGATATATCAAAATACCATTAATAAAATGGAGCAGGTTCTAATTTAATTAAATTCTCAAAATTTTAAAAAATTGCAAAAGTTCAAATATTTTGACGTTATCCTACAACAACAATGTTTAAGATAGAAATATTTCTTGTTAGTGAGTGAAATGATTTTTTTTAAATACAACAGTGTTCAATGTTATTAAAATGGAGTATTTTTCACTTAAGTTAGCCTAATATAAAGCCAAACTTTTCTCAAACATTACGTTAAAATTTACTTTATTTTTTCTCAGATATATCAAAATACCATTAATAAAATGGCGCAGGTTCTATTTTAATTGAATTCTCAAAATTTTAAAAAATTACAAAAGTTCAAATATTTTGACGTTATCCTACAACAACAATGTTTAAGATAGAAATATTTCTTGTTAGTGAGTGAAATGATTGTTTTTAAATACAACAGTGTTCAATGTTATTAAAATGGAGTATTTTTCACTTAAGTTAGCCTAAAATAAAGCCAATTGTATAAACACATTTTTTTTCAAAAATGGCTCCGAAGGTTTTTAAAATTATTTTTTGACTGGATAGGGCTGAATGTACTGAATGACATGGCATACACATTTTTTGATATCAAGTTTCAATTTTTCATGCATTACACAAATGTACGTTGAAATAGTACTTCCAAAATTTAAAGAATTACTTTCAAAATAGCGGGATTCAAGTCAGACCAGATCGATCTAAAAATACTCATTTTGGCAAAAACCCTACGAATAGTTGAAGTGCCAGTGTTGTTCACAGGCGCTCGGATATTCGGACGGACAGAATTGAGAAAAAAAATTCCGCTTTGAAGGAACCACAAAATGTGTTTTATATCTTCTCTATGTAGTATAGAAAATTTTTACTACATAAGGAGACAACTTCGTTTATGGAAGCATTATCAGGAAGCCTCAAAATGATTTTTCTATGAAAACAATAACAACGAACTTTTTTCCTAGCATTACATAACTTTCTTTATACTGCGTTTATTATTCCGTATATACGTACGTATATGAGAAAGTAAAATGGCGCATATATAATTTTCGTTGAAATCTCTGCATTTTTGAAAATTGCTGTAGCTTAATTTTTTCGATGTCTTCCTGCCACTAGTTATCTTGGTTAAATATTCATCCTTTGATAGGAATTTGCTCTTAACAAATATTTTTTAATAATTTTTTTATTTTATTTTCGCGCAATTTGAGGCAATTAGGTCAATATTAAAAACAATATTTTCTCAAAACTTGCTTCAAATATATTTTAAACTTTTGTTACTGATAGTGCTAAATAACCGATTAATAGAATATGAACACCATTTTGACGTACTCTTGTGTTTTCAAGAAATTGCACATATTTTGCGTAGTAGAGTATTTATTTAATCGAGTAGGCGCCAGTGTTATTCACAGACAGACGGACGAGCGGATAGCTAGACAGCTGGCAGACAGACAACTTATTTTGCTCTTTTGCTCTTTAAGTAGCGAGTGTGTGGTAGGGATGGGCGATTAAATCGCGATTAGCACAACAATCGATTATTTTATACGATTAATCGATTAATCGAAAAATTGAAATTGATTATTTTATCCGATTGATTACTCCGATTGTACACATCGATTAATTTTTCCAATTTTTAGCTCGATTATTTTAATTGCTGCAGGAAATTTCCCCCTTGTGATCGGCGATTGCAATGGAATTTCGTTATCGACAGAGAGCCATTATGCAAGTTAAAGCCGTTTCTTTTGCAATTGCCTCACTACGCGTCAGACGGGCATTTCTACAGGGTCCGATGCCCAAGTACTAAGGCAAACATTTTTGTAGAATTGCAAACTTCTCTGGAGTTTTAGAGACTATGAACCCCACATATGTCAATTTTATCTCCGGAGGAAATGAATTAGAACAATTCAGAAACCGAAAAATGTACGTAATTGTGAAAACCAGTGCAAACAAGTTCAAACTACTTGATATATGCTAGTAGAAGCTCTAATAGTTGTATCAGTATTCAACAGCGAATAGCGGAACTGCGTTGTAACCTGACATAATAGCTAACCTCTTTGCGAGCCCTCCTAAAAAAATCAGCTCACATTGTTTGAATCGTCAAAGTTAATGGAGAGTAACTTCTGTCTGAAAAGTGTACCTGAAAAGTGTTGGTGAAACGTAACGAGACGTCAATAATTTGACGTGCATCAAAATTACGATTAAGGCCGATTTGACGAATATTGGTGAACTTGGCAGTTACAATCAACGGTTATTGACGAAAGGCATGATCACATTGTGTGTTCAAATGTTTTGTGACATCATATTGCAGTCATTTATCTCCAAATTGTTGTGAAAGTGTTCAGTACAAATTTGGATCCTCACGAAATGTCGCCTCCGTACAAATTAGAACATACATTTGAGAAGAGAAGAGTGGAGGGCGAAAGAATCAGGAGAAAGTTTCCGGAAAGAATTCCTGTGAGTAAAAATAACTCAGGCAGATACGATATATTAATGAAAATATTAAAGAGACGCGAGTAAACTGGAAATATGTATTATTTATTTATTCATAATGTTACAAAGTCAAAGATCAAATGAATTGTTAATTAAACATCTCCGTTAATAAACCATTTGCTTTCTGCCTTGGTTATTTTTGCTTTCATTGAGGTTTAAGTAATACTACATAAAGACTTGCTATTACAGAAATTATAGGTTAATGTTCTTGTCGTTGAATGCATATCCATAATTTTTTGAGAAATATTTTAATTTTTAATATTTTAGTCTATGGTAAAATTATAAATTGCTAAAAAATTAAGTCTCCTATTTTAAAGAACTGCGTAATTATTTTAATGCTTTTTACCATTTGAACACGCAGTTTTTAATACTAGCTATTATTTTGCACTATTATAAAAAAACAGGGACAAATGACCAATTAAGCGAAAATAGTTACATAAGTATGACATCATATACTTTGCATAGATAAATTATTTATATATTGTTGACATATATTTTAATCGAAGGAAATATTAACCATTACTCTAAAATGTCAGAGACAGTAAAATTAAATACATAATAGTTACAATATTATACTAAGCATTCTGAAGTTGTTTTATATCTTTCGTTGATAGATTTTTCAATACATTTAATATTTTATTCCAATTATATCAGAAACTATCAACTTGCCTACGAGTTTGTAATTGAATAATATTTTGTAGGTTATTCTCGAGAAGGCAAATAAATCTAACATTAAAGAGCTAGAAAAAAAGAAATATTTGGTGCCTTCTGAATTAACAGTATGTCAGTTTTCTCAAATCATCCGTAAAAGGCTAGATCTTCATTCGGATGATAAATTGTACTTTTTCGTAAACGGTGTGATACCTTCATCCAGTGGTACAATGGGATCTCTTTATAAGGTACGTCATATTTTGATAATGAGAAACCGATATCAAATAACATCGACAAAATCAGTAAGGAGACTCCTGGCCGATTTAGTTTAGAAAATACTTTCAGTAAATATTCGATTTTTTAATTAATATATATATATATATATATATATATATATATATATATATATATATATATATATATATATATATATATTTGCATACATATTTCAAACAGAACAAATGGTGAGACGATTCTTTTTCTAGTCCTGGCATAAATAAAATAATATCTCGCCCGGGGCATGGAAGTTTGTGTGTTTCTGTATTCGAGTTTGGCTAGCGTTACCGAAAAGTTACAAAAGCAACGTTATTTACACTGGTTGCTGTGTGACCTTACTGCTTGAAAAGCAAGCTGAATTAAATAAAAATAAATTTCTTAGTCACATTCAGATGTTTGTCTATGACACAGAAAATAATTATATATTGTGTTTGATAGAATTCATGCATTTTGTGCAGGAACAACGCGAAGAAGATTCATTCCTCTTTATAACGTACAGTGACAGCAATGTGAGTGAAAAATTTATCGCCAAAGATCTACAAAGCAAGTAACAAAGTAACGTATCATATAACAAAATTCCCAAATAACACACAGTACTAATTGAGCATAAAAGTAAGAAAATAATTGACGTTCAAGCATTTTAATGAATAATTATTTCTAGACATTCTAGTTATATTATTCACTCCTACGTCATTTCTATTATGTTTTAATTTCAAGAGAGAAATTATTCCAAAATAAAAATAATCTAAATTCAGCAGTCGAAAAAATGCAAGACGAGTGAAACATGTATTAAAGAGATTAAAAAGCATAATTATAAAGTATGAGACAAAATCCATATTATTTGTTTTGTTTATTTTTTGCTTTACAGCTATGAAAAGTCTGACCAATGTATAAATTTTTCTTCAACTTTTTTCTTCAATAAAGCAAAGCATGTTATAAAACTGCCACAAGTCTAATTTTCGTTCAACTGTCTCTATTTTCGAAAATTGAAGAAAATTAACTATTGCAAAACTGCAATGTGTTGATATAATTTTTTTCTGTAATATAATCTGTTCTAAAAACAACTTTAAATATCATATAGTTTTTTGAAAAAAGAGTAGTTTTTATATAATTTTCCCTTCAAGTAAAGGCAATTACAATATTTGCTCGAAAATCGCTCCAAATATTTTCTTATATTTTTCTTGAATAGAGCAAAGTGCACCTCTCTGGCTCAGCATATGAATAAATTGAAAGTGAACAGTACTATAAGGTGGGATTATAGACTTAGCCAGATCCCGAAGATAACTCAGTAGGGTAATTTGAATAGGATGTAGCAGCGGAATTCTTAGTACATACAAACACACGTATAATCACACCCATTAACATAGACCAAGAAACGGTTATATATTTGAAGGCAACAGCTCCTGTTGAATAGAAAACCACATTCATATTGCACAATAGTGGCTTGAGGAGTTGTCTGTGAAGACTTCGCCCCACATGGTGCAGTCCCACGCGGCGGCCAAGGGGCGGCCAACCCCCCTGACACGGGGTGCAGTTGCCCAGCCAACCGCCTTCAGCCAATGAATTCCGTAGAGACATTGGTTTCCGCGGCCGGAGTCATTGAATTCTTGGCTGTCCGTGATTAGCCGCGTTATGGTCGATGGAGCTGAAGTTTCCACCATGTTGTTGTGGCCTGTAGCAGTATAACTCTGAAGAAGACCACAACAAGATGGCCGAAACGTCAGCTCCATCGATCATGACTAGGCTAATCCCGGACAGCCAAGAATTCAATGAGCTCTTTGCTCCAACGCAGCCTCACTATAATGGCTGGAATTGTATATGCTGCCAGATACCAAAACCAAAATCACCACCTTGTTACAAGTCACAGAAACCGATATAACAAGCACTATTAAAATATTGAACCTTTTATTTCATCGTGTTATGTTTGGTTGGTTATCATTAAAAATTGTCACTTTACGCCACTTTCAAAATGTTCCTTACTGGCACTTCTTGCTCGCCATTGCCCATTGCGGCGAGCCATGTCATGTCTGGCTTTTTGTACGAAGTGGCGGTGTTGTGGTCACGTGGTTCATACGTACTTGTTGCTGCAGAGCAAGCCAAATTCGGTGCGTTGGGGTCGCTCGCCCTTGTCCTCGCGTCTGTGGAGAGCGGCGCCCGAGTGGGCCACCCTTCAAACCGCTTTTGGAAACGGTGGCGTAGAGAACTACTTGGCTTTTGTAAAGTGTATTCACCGTGCTGTGAATTTGTGATTCTCGTTGCTGAATATTTTGTGAAGTTGTCTCGTTTGTGGATATCTCCCTGGTAAAATGGTGAAACGCTATGATTTGGTACACCTCCCGGAAATTGGGAACATTCCCGTGTTATTTTGGCTATTTTATTTGTGGATTAGAAAAGCTGTAGTTCATTATTTGTTACCCTGTTTTCCGGTCACATCATGATCCTTTAATTACCAAACACTCCATTCTCTCAACGAGGCACTAATTAATTTTTCTAAGAAATTTAATTTATCTCTGAAGAGATTTATTTTAAAAAAATACGTGAAAATTCGGAAATTCCTCTCCCTTATTGCACAGGATGGTAGATCCATCCGAGTTTCGAGTCGCAAATCTGGTCGCGGAGTCGCGGAGTTTGGAGTCGCAAATCTGGTTTCACGTAAGACACAAGTTTCCAATTTACATTTGTTAACGAGGCAGAAACAAGTGTATACCACTCACATGATTATTATAATAAAGCTGTCACTAACTAATAACATAGTTCTGCGTGAAACTCAGTACACGAGGTCGACATTGATGCGAGTTTAGATGATGAAGGATGCTCAAATAAATACTTCAAATCCAGAACTCCCCCAATGAAATCTCTAATCCTCAACCCTGAATACATTTTGTTGCATCGATAGGCGTTGGTGGCGGAGAAAGATATTGGAATACACGGGAGTGTGAAAACGGGATTTCGAAGGAAAGGCGAGTACAACGTGAAAGTAGGGGAATCTAAGGAGAAAGTGAATGTGGAGTGAAGGAGCCGAGAGGAAGCACAAAAATAAGGAATGCGATAAGAACTCAGATCTAGTAGGGGTAGTACCAGAACGAGTGGACTAGAACGAATGCAAAGATTAAACTAAAGAAGGATGGGGGATAAGGAAGGACGTGTGAAACTGGGTCGAAAAGTGCAGTGAGGGACATTTGGGGTGAAGAGAAGAGTGCGAAGCGATTGCGGCGGGGGGGGGAAGAACTCAGATCTAGTAGGGGTAGTACCAGAACGGGCAGACGGGGGCGGGGCGGGGGCGGGGCGGGGAGGGGCGGGGAGTGGCGGGGAGGGCGGGGGCGGGGCGTCGAGGGTCCGGAAGGGGTGAGAGGAGGGCGCGAATCAGGAATGCATGCCCCGCGCCCCGGGTCTTCTGGAATTCCGGGCATGAAGACGCCTTCCGCTGCAACTTGCCACTACGTCCATGTCCCGTGGGAAATTTGACAACGTTGGTGGCGATCTCCTGAGAATTCTGACAACCTCGCCCTCACTGCTGTACGTACGATTGAGCACTTTCGTACGTGTTGTGGAAAACGGATGTGATACAAGACGTGAAGATGGTGAAGAGGCTGCAGAACATGGACGTAAATTATGAAGCGAAGAAAGGGAGAGTTTAGTGATCTCAGTCTGACTAATAACTCAAAAGTAGGTATCTTTCGTATTATTACACAAAAGTTAGTAAACAAAATTTGATCAGAAATGACCTCTCTTTCCTTGACTGTACAGGCAGTGCCTCGCTGACTTCTTAATTAGTCCGAATGCAATTTCAAGTAAAATAAATCGAGATTTTCGTGATTTAATAATTAGAACTAAATACATGTAAATTCACAACTGAATGAAAACATTAAATCAGATTTAAAATTAGATCGTACATTTCTTTTGTAACTCCAATAATTTCTTCTTAATTGGGAGTCAGAATGACGTGTGTAAGATACTGTAATGTGGCATATATACTATCATGATTAGTTCTTAACGCACTTGTGAAGGGTTGATGAAAATTAAATTATTCTGAAGTTTAAAGTGACAATTTTTGCAACAATACACAATGTTTGCTTTTGAAAGATAAATTCAGCGTTATATCGTATCAACTTGTACTGTTTAATGTCGTTAGTATTCAATATTAATACGGCTTCGCGAAACGCTCTCCATGTTACATACTAGATGAAATACCCTGCGTTGTCAGGTATTTATTAATCATAAGCATCCTTCCCCGTCCTATTAGTGTTGGCATCCGGAGCTTGGCCTCCGAGTGATTCAATCGTTGCTCGCGATTCCTGAGCTCCACCAGCAATCCCCTGTTCAACTAACGGAGAATGAGAGGACACGGAGGAATCGGAGGGCGGGTTGTACTTGTCCACGCCGAGGAATTCGGCCAGTGTACTGCCAATCAAGAATGTGCATAACGTGTGTTGCCCATTGCTCTGAGCACTGATATTGGCTTCATAGTGTCTTGTGGGAAATGGAATGCCATGGAATGTTAGGGGTGTGGAATTTGTGTGCTTCCCTTATCCAGATTAAATATTTTACTATAATGTAATAATAATAATAATAATAAAAAACATCGCAAAGGTCACAATCATTTACCTTCATAAAGCAGTGATACTGAGCACATGGTCATTTGTAAGGTTTCTGGGAGATAATTCGGGTGTCTAAATTATGGAAAGCAAATATATTCACTTTAAAAAGTTCATAGCGGGAAAGTAAATAGAGGAAAAAGCGTCATGAACCTTTGGACTTCATCTTATCGGCCCGTGCAGGATACAGGAGAGAGACTGGGTTGGCACACCAGGCCACGGATTAGAGTGGAGGCCCGAACGTTGTATTAGCCAGCGAAGGAGGCTGCCTTGAGCAGTCAGTGAAAATCCCGTAGGATTTAGTAATATCGACTGGCGATCAGAGGGAACCTTGCTGGGCCCTACGTGGGGATGACCCGAGGCCACTGTGGTTTGCAGTAAGAATGACAGGAAGTAACCCTTGCATTGAGTGTGATCTGTGAACTCGAACTTGCTTCCTGCGAAACTTCACTGAAAACCAATTAACCAATTAGCAAAATGGATAGTTCAAGAAATATAATGAATCTTAACGTGCCTTTTCAACCAATATCCCATACCTGCTCAAAAACCTGAGCTAATGTCACCCTGACAACGTCTAAACATCTCACGAATGTTAGTAGCGGATTCGGTGGTATAACGGTTAGCGTATACCCGAGCTTGTACCCGAGTTTGCGGGTTCAAACCCGATCGAAGCCGTGGATTTTTAAGGGCGAAAAAATCCTTCGTACGCCTTCCTTCGGAGGGGAAGTAAAGCCGGCTGTCTATGTTGTAGATTTATTGCATGTAAAAGATCCTCAAGCCTAAATGAAGCCTCTGAGCAAAATTGAGTTCCGCCTGTTTCGTCGCCCAAGATAATACCTCCTTTCTCCGTTAGGTGGTGAAATTTGCGTGGTTAGACGGAAGAGCGGGCCTGATGGCCCGAGTCTCACCACGTAAAATGAGGCATTAGCTTACTAACCCAGAGCCGGCAGTAGTCCAAAGCTATCGTCAGAGAAAGACCCGTGATGAATTGAAGGGGGTGATGTGGCGCGTTTACTTCGGTATCCCTGATAGGAGACCTACACGAGATTCAAAAAACTTGTCAAACGACAATTAATACTTAGTAGCGGAGAATTCAGGTAAATGTGAAGTATGTTCTTCGATCGAACCATTAACATTAATATGTTTGTGACAATCGTCATTGCAACCACCCCTGTTTCAATGAGCAGCTGTAAGCAGATACAGTTTTGAATACTGTCGACATACTGCGACCTTAAAAGAAAAGGGTTCTAACAGCATTTCTATGGAAAAGAGTTATCGACATGGTTGGATATACCAAAAGTACTTCTATCGGCAGCATTATTGTTTGTCATTTTTGTTTTATCTCCGACTAATCGGGGAGTGTAGTTAGTTGTATCAACACATGTACATTTTTTAAATATAAAGTTTCTATCTGGTATAATCATGATGATAACTTCTTTCTAAGATTTACCATTGACTAATGCTCCTTCTCAAGTATGATTTAAAAACTGGCAAATCATTTTTAAACCATGAAATGTCAAATTTAATATAGATATACGTACATTCATAATTAAAATACTGTTCTCTTTAAGGGAAATACTGTTTTCCTTTGGAAGATAAGAAATGTTGAATTGATGTTAGCACGCCTGAAGTTAAAAAGTTTGTGGAAGTTTCAGTGTGTAACTTGTTGTGTGATAGTGATGTACAGAAATGTCTTGAATTCGGTTCAGAGTATTTTCCAAGTACTTCTGAAAGTTCTATTCATTGGCAATAATGGATTTTATTACTAATGATCCACATATAGAGACCGTAGAAATGAAGTATTCCACTCCAAGACATTCTTGCATCCAAGAAATTGGCAATGTTCACTCACAAATAGAAAAATCACTGTCCCTCTGTGAATTTTGGTCACCTATTTCATTTCTTCATATTCTGATGGTTTTGAATCGAATGCTTCCATTTTATGTCATACAGCTTCAGCCAAAGCAACATTTCAAAGGTTTCTGTATTAGTAGTAAATCCTTACAATTCAAACAAATATCATTTTACAAGCCGTGCGACATAATTTTTCACAGGAAAAGGTATAATTCAGTAAAATTGAACATGAAGATCGACAACTTATCTCTGCAAATGTTAGATCAAACCTATGTCCAGACGTTCGGAAGAAAATGAATCTACCGTTCTACCTTCCGGCATGGAAAATAATTCAGTGTCACATTCAAAAGACAAACAGCTTCAAAAGACATCAGCTATAAGTCAATATTAAATGAATGTTGATGTTAAAAAACCATGTTAAACAGCCACACTCTTTGCTAATAAATTATTATAAATAATAAATGATTGCATGTTTAAGACGTTTGATAGTAACCTTTGACGGAAATATTTCAATAAAAATAAGTTTACATTTTGTGGTTATTATTTTGTAGCATCTCCAGAAAACTGCAGGTTCTATTTGTACGATAGTAAGTGAAAATTCTATTTTTTGGGACTAACAAAGTTCCATCTTCCAAACTACATTTTAAAATTACTATACTTCCAATGCATATTTTTCTCTGTAAGGTACTGTCAAGAAAGATCCTCATAGGAAGGGAATCTTTGATATCACCTACCTCGCTGGTATTGAGATATACAAAATTTCTCTACATTAATATCTGGTAAAGATATTAGCGTCCGGCTTGCTGGGTCAATGGGTCACGATATATTATAATCCTTATTATCTTTATAATGGATTATAGGATCCGCAGACTATACAGCGCAGCTGGGAATCTGAAATAGAATGATTCTATTCCTAGTTCATTACTGTTTGGATTGATTAAATGAAAGATCACTTTCTTTTCTAAAGAACAAAATTTAACAAAGTTTATTGTTACCTTTTTAGCAAACAATTTAGTGAATTTAATAAAATGATTTGATGTTATGCCTTTGATCAAGATATCTTTGAATTTACAATTTTATACCGCGGTTAACTTATCTATTCTTCGTTGATGTCCCTCGTAGACTTCTCAGTCGAAATATCTTGGGAGCTTGCCGTAGTCCAAAGTCCCAAGAAATCCTCTTCTGCCCCTATCCAAGCTGGTCTCAAACTATCAAAATTATCAGTCCCGATTACGTCCTACGACATAGTCCCGAAATCTATTACTCGATTACCACTCCCGACAAAGTCCCAATTTATGCATCAATATTACTTCCACATGCAATATCTTCAGTATCATTTACTGTCCTTAAAATTTCACGATCTGATAACCCGATTCTGACTATCTGTATTATACTCGTTCCCTCTCTCGAACCTACGATCAGTTCAGAAACGCGATGCCGGTCAGAATGAAATCTTCCTGCATGATTCACCCTCGAAGACTTCGTATGAATCTACCTTCCTCTTTTTTCATAACATTTAACCATCCTTCTCTCACCCAACCAACCTACGTTCGTTATATTTTGGTGTAGCTGACCTTTCGATCGTCTAAACTTCTTCACCCAATCCCAAATTTTCTTCATTCGGCATCCAGCCACCTCTTAATGCATTTACAAAAAACAAAAGCTACATTGTTTATTCACGGTCGTTGCTAAGCTCTTGCTCTCGTGATATTTCCTAATGCATGTTCCACCGTATAGTCTACAAATAAATGTTAGTTTATTTTCATGTGACATATCGGTATGTCACAGTATCAAGAACTACTTCCGTTCTCAAATGTCATTTCAGCATCGCAGTTGAGCGGCCATAAAACACATTAAAAAGTTTCGGTAAGTAAAAGTAATATACTGAAACAAGAAAGTACTATTTCATGCACTGCCATGAAATGCCAAATACTGTTTCGCCTTCTACCGTCGAAATGCGTGCGCCATTGCAACGCATTTTTGCAACCCGGGACCGAAAATGTACTGAATATCGGCATTTTCCGAACATCTATCAACATTATTTATTCTTTTATTCCGGTTCAATACCATTAAAAGATGCGTATACCAGTATGGACGTTCAAAAACGTTATACCGGTATCACACCGGTATTTTCAATGGAAAATAAAGTCGTTCGCCACACCTGAACAGAAAATAACCTCCTTTCGTTAATCATTTTGCAAAATGCTTATTAATAAAAAGTCATTCACAGACGCACACTCGCGTACATGCACGCACTCACATGCTCACGTACACGCACACACGATTATTTTCCGTTGCGTCAACTCCTATGATTAGCTACGTAAGTGGAGTGCGGTGGAATTTCAGGAGGTGGGCTGAGTTAGCTCAGAGCCGCAATGCCTCTGTATCCTCTGCGCCTCTGACAGGGAGGCTGTAGGGTTGGAATCCCAACTGTGGCAGAATTTTCGACACTAGCTTCTTTTAGGTAGGTTGAATTCAGCTATCTGAAAGAGAATACTAGCGACCGACTCCTCTGATCAATACCGGGCGAATGTATTCTTTATTCTATGCAGTATTCTATCAAATGGACCATGGGTTGCACGCAATCTTTACTTCCTCTTCTTTGTCCTAATCCGTCTCCGTGTCCTAACCCACTACACCACGACAATTATCTAGAGACCAGTCGAGAACTTAAAAGCTTGTTCTGGTTGGGTAGATTGATTGATTAATTTTTTCGTGTTTCCGGGCGCGTCAACAGCTTTGGTGATTACTCCCGTTAGTGTAGTGCATGTTTTTTCTCGGGAGATGGCGGTGATCTTCCCCGCTGGATGGCGAGATCCGGCGCCGACCTACCGTTGGCTAGTGGGGTTTTCCCCTCTCCCACCAGCGGGGCACCGCCCCAGCCGGGACAAGCTCTAAGCTCCAGACCGGTCTCCCGGAATATGTGGTAGTGTAATGCATGTTAGTGTAAGTGTGTGTGTAAGAGCGAGAGGATAGGACAAGGAAGAGGAAGGACAGATCGCGCGCGGTCCGTGGCCCGTTTCGTAGGGTACTGCTCCGGAATTCGCCTTGTGTTGATCGGAGAAACCCCGGAAAACTACCGATCAAAGCAGCCGGCCGCTAGAATTCTCCTCCAGACAGCGACTGAATTCGACCTATCTGAAATGCTAGTGTCGAAAATCCTGCCGCCGTCAGGACTCGAACCTAGGACCTCCCGGTCAAAGGCGCTGCAGTGACATCAGTTCATGCACTGAGCTACCGCTCTCGGTTTCTGGTTGGGGCGGTGCCCCGCTGAGGGAGATTCATGGAGGGGAAATCCCCCAAAGTCGGAATGTAGGTCAGCGCTGGATCTCACGATCCAACGTCGGAGGAACATCCCAACCTCCCGAGATAAAGCACGCACTACACAAACGGGGCTAATGTCAGTTGGCGTGGAAACTGGCGAAAACATCAATAAACCAATCAATCAATAAATTCGGAGAAGCCGGTGATCCTCTCCTGCTAGTGTAATGCGGCGTCAAGCCATGTGCTGGTCTCAGGGGCCATCCCCTCTCCAAATACATCCCGAACAGTCGGTACAAGGCTCCGACTCGTCTCCCGAGATATCTGGTTAGTTAGTTAATGCCTTATTTTACGTGGCGAGACTCGGGCTATCAGGTCCGCTCTTCCGTCTAAGCACGCAAATTTCGATACGCTCCTTTCGCCACCTAGCGGAGAAAGGAGGTATTATCTTGAGCGACGAAACAGGCGAATCTCAATTTTTCTCAGAGGCTTTCTTTAGGTTTGAGGATGTTTTACATGCAGTAAATCTACTACATGGGACAGTCGGCTTCACTTCCCCTCCGAAGGAAGGCGTACGAAGGATTTTTTCGCCCTCGCTTATGCCTCGCGTACGAAGGATTTTTTCGCTTCGATTGGGTTTGAACCCGCAAACTCGGGTACAACAGTCCGGTACGCTGACCGTTATACCACCGAATCCGTTAGAGTAGGGTAGGGATCTGGTAGCGTGGTGCGTGAAAAATTGTGTATATAAGGCGAAAGGAAGAGGCACAAAAGATAACGCGCGATTATTGGTTCTTTTGTTAAACTAGACTCTTTTGTTAGACTATTCTAGAATTCGCCTGATACGAATGGAAGAAACCGTCGAAAACTACTATTCAAATAACCCTACCACTAGAAGTCTTTCGCAGTCATCGACAGAATTCCATCTAGCTTTAAACAGAGGTATTTACCGGTATTATGATGCAACACGGGCTGCGCATCTAATTACGTGATGAAACTAAGTGGATGTGTCCCCACTATAAGGGAGGATTTCCGTCACACATAAGGTGCGTTGGTCATTTTCAGATAGCAGGGCACACACGCTAAATTTGTTTATAGGACGCCAAGCGTGGCGCTTACCTGCCAACCGGCTACCGGCATCGAGTATCTCTGGGGTGGGCACTCTGGGTGGAAGGATTGCATTCCGGTTCACTAACTAGTACAATAAAACACAGAGATGGAGATGTTTTGAAGTGCAACCCGTCGAAGTGGAGGGGAACAATTTATTTTAAGAAAAAAAAAGTCTTTGTTTGCAATTTGTCTTCTCCCTAATATGATCGAACTATCTCAATTCCGACTGATTACTTACAGAAATGGAGATGAATACACTTACAGAATGGTGGTGACAGTGACGTGCTACTACACTTCGAAGGGATTATATGTCCGTTACCGGTCGGTCGAGGGCGGGAGAAGGTTCGCCAAGACGCTGAAGAGGCAGAGCCGCTGTAAAACGACAGGAAAAGTCCCGGGCTGCCGATGTCCGCACCAGGGAAGGCGGCAGTCGTCCCCAGCCACCCGCGAAATGGTGTGTAATTTCGTTCCGCGAGTCCCAAGCCGTCAAACGTCGCCTGGGTCGCGTTTAGCAGCCGAATGGTCTCAATGCACACCCTCTCTGATATGTTTCGGGTGTAGATCCAGTTACCCCATCACCTGGAGTTAATTCTAATGGCTGGTCGGATCATCGCGGGCGGCGATGGTGCGATTAGCGTATCGGACTGCTATACCCAAGTTTGCGGGTTCAAACCCGATCGAAGTCGTGGATTTTTAAGGGCGAAAAATCCTTCGTACGCCTTCCTTCGGAGGGGAAGTAAAGCCAGCTGTTCCATGTTAGTACATTTACTGCATGTAAAATATCATCAAGCCTAAATGACGCCTCTGAGCTAAATTCAAATCGCCTGTTTCGTCGCCCATGATAGATGAAAGGAGTGTAACGAAATTTGCGGGGTCAGGCGGAAGAGCAGGCCTCATGGTCTCGCCACGTAAAATAAGGCAAATTCAATTCAATCGTTTAGGTAGGCAGTCGTACAGTGGTGAATGATTATTCTGCCAGTAGTTGCCTAAGCTTCGTTAAGCCAATTCTGTCTCGTATACTAGTGGTCAATTTCGTATTTGAGACGGCGCTCTGTCGTCAAGTCCGTTCGTCTGAGATCTTGCGCCAAGCGTATCTCACCGAGTTTCCTCGTCAAGTTGTCGTCACTGCGTATTATTGCATTTCTTTCTCCACGCCACCGTGGTTCTCTGGCGCAAAATCCCCAGCCCTTTCGCAAAGTTCATGAGCTCTATCTGGGTCAATGAGGCATCTACCACAATAGTATTAAATGTAATTTTAATATGATTACATATAGCCAGACACGTGTTTCGGGAACACTCTTCACATCTTCAGTGGTTCTACAATTTACAATTAAGTACATAAACAAATTACACATGTATTAACGTCAACTAAATCATATATAAACAGTGAACAATTAAATAATTATTTAAAATTAGTACTTACCCAAGTAACACAGATTAAACGCATAATTTCATGGAAAGTCGTCAAAGTATGACACCATTTTGATCGTACGCTGTACGAAAGCAGACTGTGGGAAGGTAAGGGAGGAAATGAACGGATGGTAAAGCTAGTCAATTAATAAATTTATGATGGGGCTGGATTTTACTAAGGATTGCTCATTGAGGCATAAAAGGTTGGGATTTTTGCACAATTTTAAGATATCTAAATTTTCTAATATATTTAATTTGGTACCTTTATTTTCGAAATGTAGAATTTTGAAATGAGTATCAGGATCGAAAGAGAGGGGTAAGTACTTTTGGTAGGGGCTTACTTGGGTAAGTACTAATTTTAAATAATTATTTATTGTTCACTGTTTATATATGATTTTGTTTACGTAATACATGTGTAATTTGTTTATGTACTTATTTGTAAATTGTAGAACCACTGAAGAGGAAGAGTGTTCCCGAAACACGTGTCTGGCTATATGTAATCATATTAAAATTACATTTAATACTATTGTGGTAGATACCTCATTGACCCCAGATAGTTTATCATGGAGTACCACAAAATCTCCGCTGCCACCACAGAATTTATTCATGAGCTCTGTCACGAGGCAAACACTGTGTGTATGGTTGGCACGTTCGGATCGCTTCTCAAAAATTCTGTCAGCCTTTGTCTTTAATTGTGCCGAGGCGATCTCACTCCTTAGCAACCTACAGTTCTCTATCTCTGATTGGTTGTTCTTTGTGCTCGCGTGGACGCGTGGTGCCTACGTGAGGTGGTGCACAGCTACCCTCTGTCCGCCGCTCCCTGTTGGTTTTATGGTTTGGCCTTTGGGATGAGCTGGCAGGCTGCTATTGAGTTGGTGACTGTAACTGTTCCGGTGTCAATGTGACCCTTCCCGAAGACATGGACCCGGTGCAGGTTGGTCGGGGGATTTCTGCCGTCCACGTCGGGCGCCGCTCGAAGAGGACCTATTGTGACGATGGGGCGGGCAGCCCGGGAGAACCCGCGCGCTGGAACGCATGTGGCCGTAGCCAATTGTTCTAAACAGAACTCCACGCTGGGTTCTTAATTGGCATCCCAACATGCAAGAGTCGATAAGACTCATTGCAGCATAGAGGTCGGTTAATGCTAAAATACCTCTAAAATTACTGATATTTGACGTCGTATATCGGTATTTTTAAAGGTATTTCGAATAAAGGTATAATAAATGCAAAGGCATTTCTATTTCGGTATAAATATATTTACCGCTGTAATTTCGGTATTCTATCCCTGATTGCAGCAGGTTCGTTTTCTTTTGAAAGAGCTTTCGTTCCGTGAAAGTCTATGAGGATGGACTGATAATTGAAATGTGTTGACGTCGAGGAATACCTGACGATTTAGTTGATATCTTCACCCTTACTGTCAGTACACATTTAAAGGTAATCTAAACGCAAAACTATAGGCAAATGGGGTGCATTCTCTGCCGTAATGTATACTTTCAAAGTTCTCTCTTACAATCGCGATTTCTTCTGAAGGGTAAATATTAATTAGTACGTAGGAAGAATAATAGAATATTATCTCACTATTCATCTAACGTCCTAAAAAACTTAATTTATTTGACATTTTATGAATGCTATAAAAATAGATCTTAGTGAACGTTTTATTAACTTTAGAATTTTACTGCAAAAGTATTGCAATTATCTCTTTACTCAAACACAGTTATCTACGCTAGTTTAATGAATGTTAAGAATTAAGAAAGCGGGTCAGGGCAATTTTTTTCCTGTTAGGGAGAATTCTTTAAATTAAATGTTTATAATATGTAGTGACTTTTCTACAATCCAAGTTTTTAGAAATTTGTAATGAAACCAAATTTTCTTCTCCTCAAGCACTTTGTGCAACTTGCGCTAAGTATTGAGTTATTTAGTTTTGTTTCATCGAGGGCTATTGCCATGGTCGTGGTATTGCGGTTGAGGCTCCGTTTAGGGTGTAATTAGTCAACTATTGTTTGACAATTGAAAATATTGTTTCCTGACAACCCTCCAGTCTTTAAAAACCTGGTCGCAAATACCAAACACAACTACGTCTGTAACATATCTGTTCTTGTGTGAAAATGTCTTGTTAGCTGTAGGTAAATATGGAAGAACCAAAACCTAGTATAGGAAAACGAATACGGAATGCACTACTCGAAAACCTCCTAACCATTTTGTTGGTGACTGGAGTGGTGTTGGGTATCGCTATGGGGTTTCTTTTGAGAGGAACCAGTGGCCCCATGGATCCCAGGGCAAGAGACTATATGGCTTTTCCCGGAATGATCCTGATTCGGCTTCTGAAACTTTCAGCCACTCCACTCATCGTAGCGTGCATTGTGGTGGCCCTCGGTTCCTTAGATCTATCTGTTTCCAAGACTTTGGGATGGCAATTTATAGTGTATGTGGTTATTACAAAATTTGTGTCGGCCGTTCTTGGATTGGTAATGGCAATTGTTGTTCGTCCAGGAAAAGGACAAAATGAAGATACAATGGAGAGTGAACATTCTTTAGACGATAAAGGGACTATCTTAGACATATTTCTTGATATGTTTCGAAATATAGTTCCAGCGAATATGATTAGAGTCTACTTGCAGCAACAACAAACGAAAGTTGTGCCATCTGAGAACGGTTCAAGTGATGTTCTTACATGGGATACTCGAATCAGTTACATCGACGGTATGAACTTATTAGGCATGATCTTCATCGCCACGTTGGTTGGATTATGTTTCACAATTCTTTCAACCAGAGCGCTTGGTTTTCTCGTTGTTGTGCGAGAAATCTACCACGTATCTATGAAACTGGCAATATGGACTTTGTGGATAGCCCCAGTGTGTTTGTTCTTTTTGATATTGACTGAAATAATGATGATAGAGAATTTTACAAAGTTTTTCAGTACTTGGGGTATATACATATTGACAGTGAATGGAACGTTTCTTATACAAGTTGTGCTGATGCATCCTTTAATCTTATTTGTGTTAGGGAGAGTGAATGTTTTTAAATTTTATAAAAACCTGGTCAACGCGCTCGTCACTGCCTTCGTCACGTCGTCTAGTATGGCATCGCTTCCGGTGCTGATGGAGTGCCTCCTGGAACACGGCGTTGACCCGAGGTGAGGTCTCTTGACATTATTTCGAACTATTCGTTCTTAAAATAATTAAGAACGTCACTATCCATAGATAAATCACGAAGAATGGTCACGTAGTGTAGAAATCTTCAAAAGAAACTATCTCAAAGTAGTCGATTGGAAGGAAACCCAGTTCGGCATATTGCTCAACAATTCTGCTGAGCTAAGAGGATTGCTAGTATTGGAATGGCTTTTCCATTCACGGAAATTTCTTGCAACAACGAACAAATATTTGGATCATACTACCAATCAGAATGAATTAACAGCCAGAAGTATCACTTTTAATTATCACCTTCTCAAATGTGACAATTATTTGTGACATTTTGTCCACAAAAATCCTTTTACAGTTTTGCTCACTATTTATCAAGAATTTCATGAGCAAAGTGATTTTTTTGTTTTCGTTGTTATTTTTTATTTTTTGTTTTCACATTCTTCTTTTCCATCTCTTCTATTTTCTTTTCCTGCTTTTCTTCCGCTGCATCTTTCTATTCTGTTTTTATTCTTTTTTTTTTTCTTCCTTTCTCCTTCACTTTCTTTTTTTTTTTCCTTTTTTTTTTTAATATTTTCTTTTCTCTCTCTACTTTCCCTTCTTCCACTTCTCCTTTTTATTATAAAATTTCACTTGTGAACAAGTCTTTATATATATTATTCGTGCGTACCACGCATACTATTTTGTAAATTCTCAATTAAACTCACTCTTCGCGACACGCAAATTTATCAATAATTCGCAAGGCATCGTGATTCGCATTATCTGCAAGATATGACAGTGGTCACACCCTTCTATTTTAGAAATATACAGGTGAGTCACGTAACTTCAGCATTTCCTGTAAAGTTTGAACTCTTGAAGTTATTGTAATGCAGTTTTCACGAAAGTGCATGAGAAAATGGGGCTAATTGATGCACGTATTCGTTTCGATTTTATCACTTTACATTGAGGTAAATTTGTTTTTTAATGGAACTATGCCATTTTTAGTTTATCATGAGCGTAAAAACACGAATCCAAATACATGCATATTGCCATATGTTCGATAAGCATTTTTCCGAGTAAATTTGATTTTTTTGCGACTCGTATTTAACTTATATTTTAAATGTAACAGTCCACTAACCTACCTCGTGCAACGCTCTCTCTGCCAGCACGTGGTCGGGGCGTCACAATATCCGTTAAAACGAGTCGCGAAAATCAAGAAAATGCTTAACGAACATATGACATATACTCAAGAAAATGCTTATTGAACATATATAAAGATAAGATAAATTTATTTAAACTGCAATTGGGTGTAACCCGGTGGCAGTTAATTACATAAGTAAGATATTAATTTTCATGCAAATAACATAATAATGTTAATAATGCTAAAATAATAATAATAATAATAGTAATAATAATAACAGTAATAATAATAATAATAACAGTAATAATAATAGTAATAATAATAACAGTAATAATAATAGTAATAATATTATTAATAATAATAATAATAATAATAATAATAATAATAATATAAAAACTGGTGAATCTTAAAAACAAACATTAAATTACCTAAAAGATAAAAGAAACGTCAATCTAAAACAGCACTGAGTGCTTAAACAATGAAGACCGCACTGCACTTGCCTACACTTCACTTCATTTCACTTCACTATTACACTAAAAAAACACCTTCATTATTTCTCTGCTCTACACTGCACAACACTTCACTTCACTTCACTTCACTTCACTTCACTGTATAACTTAATATTCCTAGTTAACTACCTCAAACTTAGAAATGCCCTAAATTACTTTCCTAAATTGTTGAACGCTTCGAGGAAAGGGTTCAAAGGTTTTGCAGGCAATCTATTCCAATCTCTTATCGTTCTATTTGTAAAGAAAATTTCCCCGACATCCGTTCTCTGCGGTCTTAAATTTATTTTGTGCCTGTGATCACCTCTACCGATGTACGTAGGAAAATTTAGCCGCCGTTTAATTTCTTTCCAAGCTGGATGACCGCTATAAGCTTTATACAAGGCGCAAAGTCTTGCCAATGTTCGCCTGTTTTCGAGTGAATCCACCCTATCCTTTTCTTGTCCCTGAAAGTAAATTTAGCTGCTCTACGCTGAATCCTTTCCAAATTCTTACACTGCATAATTTTGTGCGGATCCCAACAAATTGCTCCATATTCCATTATCGGACGAACAAGCGACAAGTAAGCAATTTCCTTCGCGTTTACTGTACTCTTTTTTAAGATACGCATTACAAAATGAAGAGATCTCCACGCTTTCCTACAACAAAATCTACGTGATTTTTCCAGCTTAATTTACTATCGAAATGGATACCTAGGTACTTACACGAAGAAACTCTCGGAATAATGTCGTTACTTAAACGGTAATTTGTTACGCTGTAATTGTGACCTCTGCCAAAAGTGATAGATTTGCTTTTAGAACTATTTATGGTCATACCATTATTTTCCGCCCAGTAAGATAATGCATCAAGATCCCGTTGCAGCATATTTTCATCGTCTTTCGAATTTATAATGCGATATATTATGCAATCGTCTGCAAATAGCCGAACATTTGAAATTAATTGCGCTGGCAAATCATTAATGAACGCTAGAAATAGAAGAGGTCCAATGACACTCCCTTGCGGTATTCCTGACGTAACGCTTGCGCAGGAAGATAACTCTTGCCCAATTCGGACTTTCTGTTTCCTGTCACGCAGAAACTCGCTAATCCACGCCACCACCCTGGGATCGATGCCTGAATTTATTAATTTCTGAACAAGTCGGTCGTGTGGAACAACATCGAACGCTTTGGCAAAATCTATGACAAAATTTATAAAATTATATTCGTCTTTTTAAGCTCGTCGTGCTATACTAAACAATATGTATAGTTCCATTTGAAAATAACCAAGTTACCGGAATATCTCAAAAAATTAAAAGAAAATTGAAATGAATACATGCATTAGTTAGCCCCATTCCTTCATGCACTTCCATGAAATCTCCATTGCCATAACTTCAATCGTTCTAAAATTGCAGGAGGTGTTAAAGTTACGTGACTCTTTGTGTATACTGTAGAGGGGACAGATGGAAACGTATACTGATGTGACAAAAGTCATGGGATATCTACATGCCAATATACAGATGGCAGTAATATCACGTACAAAGGATATAGAATAGCAGCGCATCGGCAGAGCTTTCATTTGTACTCAAGTAATTCTGCACGACGAGAATTAACAGACTTTGAACACGGAATGGTAGTTGGAGCTAGATGCATGGGATATTTCATTTAAAACGTCTTTAGGTAATTCAATATTCCGAGATTCACAGTGTCAAGACTATGCCGAGAAAACCTAATTTCATCGCATCGAAATACTATGTTACTACCTCTTACTATGAAGAACGCAGTGGCATTCCCTTAACGACCGTGAGCAGCGGCGTTTACGTAGATTTGTCATTGCCGAATGACAAGTAACACTGCGTGAAATAAAAGCAGAAAACAATGTGGGACGTACGACGAACGTATGCATTAGGACAATGGGGTGAAATTTGTCTTTAGTGGGTTATGGTACCAGGAGACTGACTTGAGTACCTTTGCTAACAGCACGGCATCGCGTGGACTCTCGATTGGGCCCTAGACTACTGGAAAACTGTAGCGTGGTAAAATGAGTCCCGATTTCAATTGGTAAGAACTGATGATTGGATTCGAGTGTGGCGCAGACCCCACGAAGTGGGGTGGACCCAAATTATCAACAAGGCACTGTGTAAGCTGGTGGTGGTTCCATAATGCTCTGGCTGCTTTTACGTGGAGTGAACTGGGTCCTCTGGCCCAAATCAACAGATCATTGACTGGAAATGGTTATGTTCAGCTACGTGGAGACTATCTGCAGTCATTTATGGACTTCCTGTTCCCAACTAACGATGGAATTTTTATGGATGACAATGTGCCTTGTCATCGGGCCACAATTGTTCGCAATTGGTTTGAAGAGCATTCTTAACAATTTAAATGAATGATTTGGCCCAGGTCGTTCGACATGAATCCAATCGAACATTTGTGACATAATTGAGAGGTCAGTTCGCGCACAAAATCGTGCACCGGCAACACTTTCGATCTTACAGCCGGCTCTAGAGGCAGCGTGACCGACACGGAATTAGGAGGTATCCCACGATTTTTGCCACCTCAGTGCAGTTCTTAGGTGATTGCTGCTCAGCAACTGTAATGAAATCGTGCGGCCTTTCGATCCAACGTGTACAATGAAACTGCTGTATAATATATTTAACAGTTAAGAGTTAACAAGATAAAGTGAAAACTTCCGACTGCCTTATTGCGAGGCCACGTGTCATTGAGAATAGGTTTCTATAATTTTTCCTTATAGTAAAGAATTTGTAAAGTATTGAAAGATTGTCTGCAAAGTAAATTGCCTATCCTTTCGTAACATCAATTTATTATATAGATACCTAGGGCAATGCAGAATAAAGTATGGAGAGAGCACGAACTCAGGAGAAGGAACTAGAGAAATTACTAAGGAAAACTGTACGAAGCAAACAAGTGAAAATAATTTATTTTTTAAGGACAAATAATTTATTTTTTAAATTTTCAGTTTGAACTGTATCTCACTATTAAGAAAATCAATCGTAATGGAGAACTTCTAGTACTTAATTTTGGCATCGTAGAATATAGTGAACCTCTGATATAGTGAAACAAAAACGTTAGTCCCCCACACGTTCACTACAACCGAAGTCGACTGTAATTTTAGATTTTCTTTCGCTTCACACACTAAGGTCAGTGATTGATTGAAAAACTTGATACCCCACTCTCCAGAAGAAGAAAAAAAATTATCGGTAAAAACAACTCGTACTACACATGTCTGTTATACATACATAATGTATTTGCATTTTTCAGTCAAAATCATGACTATTAAAATATGTTGAGGGCTAGAAGGGTCCACCGGACATTCTGAGTCCAAACGTTTCGTTTGCTACTGCGGCAGACATCTTGAGTGGCTTATGGGTACACGCAGTGTCCTTTCAGACAGCGTACTGGTGGCCGGGGCAAACATTTTTTTCTTTATTTTCGGCGCTGGGACACTGGTATACCCAGCCATGAAAGCCTGTATTGCTCTAATGAAATCATAACTTTCATTGTTTTGGGATTTTCCCGAATTCCTATGTAACTAAGGAAACCACATCTTTCACATGAGTGGTGGCTGCATAGATTTATTTTAATTTCTGCACACATCGGATATTGTTATTGTTATTATTATTATTATTATTATTATTATTATTATTATTATTATTATTATTATTATTATTATTAATAACAATAACTACATCATATTGACCCCTGAAATAATTGCAATTCGGGAAGCCCGGGTTCAATCCCCAAGCCGACCATCCTGACCGGGATTTTCGTGGTTTCCATCGGCCATCCAGGCGAATGCTGGAATGGTTCTACTGAAATGCTACGACCGCAAAACCGGCGTAGCTAGACAAACTACGTGATCACGAGGGGTTAAGCGAATTCGAGGTTGGGTGACCGACTAGGGATCTAACGACGCCAAGGCCAATTTCCTTTAAGGGACATATTATTGGCTAAATACAGATACACTAGCTTAATGTGGCGTCGCCGACGCTGTAATCTATTTAAAAAAAAGTTCATATGATGAACATTTTTAAATGTCATGCTTAGCTTTGTTCAAGTACATTCTTACAGTCTCTGGCATTGGACATGCCAATGAATCGTTGTAGCTGATAATGTTATACTCCCTTTCAAAAACTCCCAACATCCAATGACCTTGTATTTCACCTCCATAAATGATATTACCCGGAAATTTTGCAATTTCAAAATTGCGATCGCCGAAGAGAAACTTCCAAGTATGGATGATGCGAATAGTTACAATTTAATACAGCTGCATTTTGTACGTTTTTGGCTAATATGAACAGTAATGCACATAAAAGATCACCTGTAAGCTGTTCTTAGGTTTTATTCGCCAGTTCTAATATAAGACCACTCTCAATTAGTTCCGAAAATTCTGTCACAAAATCTTCTACAATTATATTTGATTCTTCCTCCGTATTGGACCGCTTAAGAACGTAAATATGCAAAGTCGAATACGGAAGTTCTCTGACATTCTAAATATCTTCTTTTTACCTCATTGTCCATAAACAGGGGAAAATTGGAGTAATCATATCAACTGGTCCATTACATTACACCATTAAATATCACCAAGGTATTTTTATCCTCTCGTTAAAATGATCGACGTTGGTGGTTGGTGGCAATGGCGCGAGTGGCGAAGTGCAGCGCGTGGCTGGTGCAGGGTGGTGCACTTCCTGGTGCCGATCGGCGTGAACCTGAGCAAGGACGGTGCGGCGTCCTTCCTGGCGCTGGGGGCGGGCGGGCGGTGCCCTTCGGCGCCGTCATCGTGCTCATCATGATCCTCAACGGCCTCGGACTTCCCGCAGGTCAATTACGCACGTCCTACCAATTGCGAAGTGATTAGTGATTCCAGGGGCGCCAGGTCATTAAGTGGAGGGCACGTTTATTTATGGATCAGTCGCTGTCTGGAGGAGAATTCTAGCGGCCGGGTGCTCTGATCGGTTGTTTTCTGTGGTTTCTCCGATCAACACCAGGCGAATGCCGGAGCAGTAACATAACAAACGGGCCCACGGGACCGCGCGCGATCTTTCCTTCCTCTTCCTTGTCCTATCCTCTCCCTTACACACACACACACACACACACTTACACTAACATGCACTACACTATCACATATTCCGGGAGATCGGTCGGGAGCTTACAGCTTGTCCCGGCTGGGGCGGTGCCCTGCTGGTGGGAGAGTCCGGTTGGTCGGCGCCGGATCTCGCCATCCAGCGGGGGAAGATCACTGCCATCTCACGAGAAGAAACATGCACTACACTAACGCGACTAATGACCAAAGCAGTTGACGCGCCCGAAAACACGAAAAAATCAATGAATCAATCAAGCAATTTATGGATGTGGCGGTGGTCTTCCCCCGCTGAATGGTGAGATCCGGCCCCGATCTGCGTCGGTTTGCGGTTCTTTTCCCCTACCATTTTTCTCCCACTAGCGGGCCCACCCCAGCCAGGGTAAGCTCCAAGCTTCCCAGTGGTCTCCCGACATTTGGGTAGTATAATGCATGTAAGGGCGTGTGAGTAAGGGATGAGGGTAAGACAAGAAGATGGAAAGATCGCGCGCGGTTCGTGGCCCATTTAGTAAGACACTTCTCCGGCATTCGCTTGGTGTGGATCGGAGAAACTCCGGAAAACTACAGACCAGAGCAGCTTTATGCTAGAATTCGCCTCCAGACAGCGAAGGAATTTGCCCTATGTAGCTAGTGTCGAAAATCCTGCCGTCATTGGGACTTGAAGACTAGGACCTCCCTATTAGAGGCACTGCAGTGACATCAGTTGATGCCCTGAGACATCTTTGCTCGTGTTTAATTAATTGTATACTGTTTAGCCAAGTGGTTTATATTTGCGTAATAGTGTAAAAAAATATTCGACATAATGCTTTAAATGCAGATCACCCGTCATTGAGATTCTGTTTGAGCCTTGTGACGTATTTGATTAAATTTAGTTTTACTTGAGGGAGAGGAAATGTGAGTTTTTAGGGTATTATTGCTGTTTGTTTGGGAATGATTTCTTAATGTGAGGATTAATGGATTTTATTCCAAAACTTTTGCAAAAATAGTTGCAGTTTAGCGATAGATTTCGGAAGAACAATATATTTATGTGTTGTAGAAAAGAGTTTATTGTTTGAATTCCGATATCTTTGTGTGATATGGAATTACGCACAAGCCAGGGATCTACAGGATTTATTATTAGTACCTTATTCTGGGACATTTGGGAATTTTGGAAGATGTAATCAAGCAGTTGACAAATGGGCAAAGTTTAGATGAGGGTTGGGCAAATAATATTTTTATGCAACAGCAGCGCATATGTCAATTTTATGTAGAACTTGGTGTTTAGTAGGGGGAACAAACGTCCGAGTTTTCTGTCGTTCACTAGGTTAAGTCGTAAATGTTAAGCGATTATCAAAATGCAAAACAAGTACTTAATTGGTTTTGAAGGAGATCGCCAAGGTGTGGGTGTCTCTTTACTTTCCCGCTAGAGAGCAGAGTAAAAGGTTTCTAATACTGTGCGAAAAAACGATGAATTTTCGGCAGAAAGTATCTTATTACAGAGCCCCGTTATCAAAAAAGTGGAGAAATCCAACTGCTAAATTTAGGAAAAATCCTCTACCACCCGGTATAGTCAGAATCCACGTTTTGTGGGTCCTTGATACCGAAAGATCAAATGACGGCAAAACGTTCGTCTGTCTGTCTGCCTGTCCGTACGTCTGTGAACAATACTGGTGAATAAACTGTTCAGCCGATTTTCTCCAAAATTAATATTCCCTAAATTCGATTTGGCTGTGGTCGCGGTCCCTTGAATTTGAAACCGATATTGCAATTTTGGAGGGTACTTTACATGAAGCCCCTGGGACATTTTCCAAATTTAAAAAAAAAGGATTCATCGTCTTTGATTAAGTTTTGTTATTGGATAGTGTGAAGGGTCTTTAAGAGAATGTGCAGGTCTCATGCTCATTGAATTTCGGATTTTTCGAAAATTGCAAAAGTTCAAAATGTTTTTGGAGTCTTCGGACAACTATAATATTAAAGATAGAAATTTGTTGCCTTAATGAAATCTGTTCCTTAAAGATACATTTTGAAATAAGGTCATATACAATTTTTCGAAAATTTGAGTACTTGTCGTAATTTTGCGTGAAAGTATTGGCGAGAAAGTACGTACTGTTTTAGCACCACTAGTTTAACCTGTTTGAACCTGTTGGTTGACCATGAGTGAATATAGAAACTTGATTTTTTGCAGCATTGAGGGCAATCCTGCATTTAGTAAACAATATTGCAAGTAATGATCTAATAACTAATATTGGTTGAGGAAGTAGATTCATTTACAACGTAAGGGATTTTGTAGGTGAAGATACATTTTTTATCATTCAACATAATAGGATTTTGTACCAAATCTTTTGTGGTCATTTTAGTTGCTCCTCTATTGACTGGTATTTAAGAAAGTCATTTTCAGTTTTAATCCCTTCCAAAAATGTTGGTCCATAAATAATAAAACTCTCTAAATGTATTTTGATTTTCCTGATTGTTAACTGAAGATTAATGTTCAAGGTAGAATTGAAGGGGTGCCCGGAATAAGGATGTAACCAACAAAATTCAAGCGATGATTCATCACCTGCCGACTCGGTCATCCTGACTGATGTTACGTCCTCTTACGACGGAATGCGATGTACAACTATTAATAACTAGCAAACTATTACACGTATCGGAAAATAGAACTATGAGGAGCATTGATATTATACTTTTATTAGACTTATATCCCTATTTCGCTCACTTTCAGTTTTAGCACACCAAAAAAACAAATATCAGATGAAATTATCAAATCAAATTTTGAAAAGTTTTTTGTAGACCTGTTATGAGTGTCAACAGAAATACAAATACTTTTACGCTAAACTTCATTCCTTGCTTTAGGTACATTAAGAAATTATTTTTTCAAACAATGAGACGAAAAAGTACCAAAATCAAAATTACCCCAACATTTTATTCATATATCAAACTAAAGGGTATAAAATAAGGAATGTTTTAAAGGAAATTGAACAAACTATGATTGAACAAACTATGATTACATTAAAGCGAAACATTAAAGCGAGCACCAATTCAAACTTAGATCAATAACTTGATTAACATAAATGTTACATATTTTTCAAAAAAAGTTTCACAGAAGTTATTCTGCTTCATTACTTTCTACACGGAAGTAATCTAATCTTTGTGTAAGAATAATCCAAAACCGTAAACAATGACAATTTAAACTTTTTCATTATGTTTTCGTGCAAAAAGTGCAAAACAGCTATATGTAAATGTTTCAAAAATGATAGAACGACATTCGCTGCATTTCAATTACAGCTCAACGAAAAATTGAAATTTCTTTAAATTTGTGAATTTTTTGTCAGTATTGATATGAATTCCTAATTGCATTTTATTAGTACCTTGATATTTCAGCTCTGATATTCACCTACAAAAGCTTATGAGAAGAAAATGGTAACACGAAGAAAAAATGCCAGTGATCACTAAACATGAATATCTACGCATATTCAATTTGTTCATGGAGCATTTGTGTACCGATTAGGGATATTGAGTAGATGTCAGATTTCTTTGCTGTTCTATAAAAATGATATTTTCACTCAAACACTCTCTGATATGTTGTTACATTATATTCATAAATTGAGGACAAAAGGAGCAGAATTCATTATATCGTTTATTTTTAGTAAGCTGGTTTGCATCGTACTTGACCTTTCTAAATAGCAATGTGATATGTAGTTTTTGCCAAATATAATAGTGAATGATATAGTTTCCTTTCATTGCAAAACAATTTTTAGATGACTCCTTACAGAAAGCATAGGTGAAAACGAATACACTATCATTATTAGCGGATATGATAAAGCTGTTTCAGGGAATTAGGAAAATTTGATGCCGAAGTAGCGTGTTTACTAATAAAAATAAATATTATTTATTACAGTAAATTTCTTAAGTGAACAGTAGAGAAGTACAACATATACTTCATGTCTTTAATCAAGGTAAAGCATTAAACACCTAATAACATATCATGTGTTTTGGCAATAGGAATCAACATTGTGTTTCTTTATTTCTTCAGCATTTAATCGGAGGTCTTCTGGCTGTTGAATGGATAAATGATAGAGGACAAACGCTCACAAATATTGCCGGTAACGGCATACATCCTAAGTTGCTTGAGAAATGGAACCGAAAACTACTGGACCAAACCAAGGACGACATGCAGTAAAATTAAAATTGAATGAATAAAAAAGGAGTGAATCTAAATCCACTTTCTACTGATGTGACAACTCCTACTGATGGCGTGGAGATGAATGTGGTAGCTCTGTCGTAAAAAATGAAACTTACTAATTCTTCTTCTGCCAGCTGATTGTGTAAAGGTAGTACAGAAGTACGTTTTATTTAAGAGTACAACAAGTCATTTACTTACCTAAAATTACGAATCACAATTATAGTGTTTTGTTGTACTGAATATATTATGTACGTTTAGACAATTTTTATATAATGGATATTTTATTGGAAAGGACAAACGAAAAAGGAAAAAAAATAAATAATTATTTTAGCACATTTATTCCTTTATTTTTTAGAATGTATAAAAAATTGAATAGAATTTTTTCAGTAACAATAAACTGTGTTAAATTTATGTTTTGGCACATGGTTTAAAATGGTATGTCCTGATATACAATTTAGACACACATTTTAGAGTTTAAAAGTAGTTTTATTTCGGTTAAGTTGAGTGCCTCTGATATGTCTCTTGCTGTGAAAACTTATATTCACCCAACTTAAGGTAGACGAAACGGCTCTTCTCAGTTTCGAAGATAGTTCTATGAAAGAAAACAATCGAGGGATCTTGCAGACCCCGTCGTACCAGTTAAGTATTAAGAGAATGTCCCCATCAAGTCTGTTAGTTCTCCTGTGTGTAAATGATCAGAAGCGGATAATGTCGGTTAATGTTGAAGCAGACTTGATACTAGCGCATTGACGCTAGACTTGACGCTAGCGCATAAAACGTTAAGACGCTTATTTTCAAAATTGATATTCCCCAATTGTTCTAGCTGATGTCATGGCTCCTAGAATTTGAAACCGATAATTTAATTTTGGGGGTCTTTACATGAAGCCCCTGGACATTTTCAAAATTTTCAAAAAATGGCTCCACAATTTTTGATTAAATTTTGTTGTTGAATAATAAAGGACGTTTAAGAGAATGGTGAATATCAGGTTAAACCCTGATTTTTAGAAATTAAAAAGAAAAAAATTAAAACTACAAAATTGATGATTACTGTGTAGTATTGTACTACATATTTATTATGTCCCTTACATCTCGTCGCAGTCTGTCAAGAGGATCGCCAGGTAGCATCTCCGCGTACGCGCCTCCTATCAGGCGCTCCTGCCTTACTACCCAGCAGCCGGAATTGGGAAGGAATAAGGATAGGGGTAGGGTTTAGGACACTGCACAGGGGTTGGACTAGCCATTGTGAAGCAGACAAACTCGTTTTGTTGGAACAAATTCGACGGGAATCGAACCCTAACTATGATAAAACGCGAGCGACTTCGCTCTGTGCCACGAGAAGACTTGATGTGTGATGTATTACTTTTTTAGCAACACTTAATAGAAATTTCGCAACAATGTGTTATGTACGCAAAAGACACAAGTCAACAATAACAATTTATTGATCAAGCTTTTTTACAGTGGTGATCTCGTTAACCAAAATCCAGAAGCGTAGTCCGTTGTACAATGCCACGGTGTCCAATATCCAGTAGAAGTCCCAAGATGCACGCACAGTCGTCCAAAATACCAGGAGAGAGAGAAACCAATTACTTTGCCGAGTTCGCACTAGTTACACTATACACCGGGTCACTGCTGGATCGCACTTCCGAACTGTCTGTTCCTCTGGCCGGCGCGGCCGATTAAGAAGCACGCCGCGCCGTAGTCTCGCCTCGTGGCTGCTGAATCGCTCGCCAGCCGCTCCCGTCCTATTGGCCGGCCTTCGCGCCGGTTTGTGGCCCTGCTGCCTTCGGTAGCCTGCGTCCCGCGCTGCCGATTTGGCGCGCGATACGAATCCTCGTATATCGCCGCAACACAATGCTACATCAATTTTTGAGAAACTAACTGTCGACGAACGTCGAGATGGTGGCGATGATAAGATACATCTGTTTAATTTAGTCCAGCTGGTTGTGGTGTAACTCCTAGGCCAGGAGACCAATACTTCCGTTTGCGATGAATTTCGCAGCAGTTTTTATAAATTACTACTCAGAATGCCCGGTGAGAGTTGTTCTATAACATTTAATATCATCTGATTCCTAAAAAACTTTTCTGCGTATTGAATAAAAGAAAAGGTACACGAACTGTATAACTTCAATAACGCAAAGAAAACTATGCCCGCGAAAGTTTTTCCATAAGAGCCTGTACTAATTTAAACTTTTTATTCAAAATTAGGCCCATGAGTGCCAATTATGTATTATCGTCTTGAAGAAAAGAAATTTTACTTTCATTTAAAGTATTTTTTGGTGGTACTTCACCGTGGTCGCTCTAACGAATATACTATCTTAAAGTTTTATTTTCCTGCGCTTCATTTGAGGTGGTATTAATATATACAAAGGCGGTAATAAATTTACATTAGAATGACCGATGCCGTCATTCTTACAGTTACAACATATTCAAATAATGTTGTCTTCATTAAAATGGATAGTAGGTCATTGTGTTTACTGGGATATAACTGTATTTATGATATAAAGTATATGTGGAAATTTCGAAAATATTCATTCACTCGAAAGTGTTATATTGATCGATTTATCTTCAACGCCCAATAGCCGCCAAATTGACTGTTTCCCAATAGCTGCTAAACTGAGTGTTGCCAGATGTGTTTCAAGGTGTTTCCCCACCACCACTACGGAATTTTCCGAAATAACGTCTCCAATGAAACAAAATTTCCCAAATTTAAAACGAAAAATATTCACTAAATTATGGACCAACCACATGAGCTGTCCCTGACAATTCCATTGGTGTCCACTAAATTCAAATAATTCAAATTAACCAATAATCTTCTCTAAGCTGCTCGAAGCCGTACACAACCGTGTATACTGCCGTCGTTTTTCTCGTGTTTTTCTTTCTCTCTTCCTGTCGTTTATTTTCTCTCTTTGACACATAAAAATGAGAGAGAATATCGTTTCATTTTTATTTTTTCTAGGGCTTTTATCCAGCCAACAGCCGGTTACTCTTTACTTCCCGATGGGACGCATATTCGCCCATACACTAGACCAACACACTTGCGAGCTCCTCTGATCTGGGGTCAGCAGAACGCGAGCCCCTCCACGAGAACACATACACACTCAAGGGACAAACAACCATGCCTAAGGCGGGACTCGAACCCACGACCCTTCGGACTGAAGCGCTTAGCCGGTATGCGCTCTTAACCACCTCGGCCATTCAGGTCGGCTTCATTTTTCTTTTTTATTCATAATCATTAAGAAAATAATATTTATATCGACTCTGGATGAAAATAATTTCTCCCAAAAATACCCCAATATTTCCCTGTCCATTTGTGATCCCTCTTCATTACTCACATTGAAATGTGTTCATTGTATCTAGAGTGTGAATATTAAAAGTAAGTGATGAAATGAATCGCTATCGGAACTGTTATCTTACGTCGAAATAAACCTCACGAGTGAGCAGCCAGAGTTTTCGTAATTCTTTTGATGTCAAATGCATATATTGTAATCACTATTTTGATATTATTTGTCAAGAGAATGCACATAGTTTTGACAACGCTGCGCTGGAAGCAGTGTGTTGCTTGCTTCTTGGGTGAATTGGATGTTTTCGAATAATAGCTGAGGTGTTAGTAGCGCAAAGAAAATCATATTTCAACATTACGTAGCTGTTCCCAATGACGCGAGAAAATATGTGCCTTTGTAGCACGAGTTTGATCTGGTATTGCCTATACTTTCATCAATGTATTCTCATACTCTTTCCCCTGCTTAATTTTTAGCTATTCTTACTTCCTATTTAACGTTTCTATTACTTTCACTATAACGTTTTCTTTTTTTCAATGTTTTGGGTCTCAATCAAGTATTGTAAGCAATTTTCTTTTCTCTCACTTTCCCAACTAAAGGATTATTCCTTTCCCCCCAGTATATTCTGTTTCTCCGAAGCTGTTTGATGGACGGCATTGGACTTCTAATAAGCTGCTTGATGATTCGGATTGTAGAGTGTATGATTCCGTTGTAGAATGTATGATTCCGTTGTAGAGTGTATGATCCGGTTGTAGAGTGTATGATTACGTTGTAGAGTGTATGATTCCACTGTAGAGTGTATGTTCCACTGTAGAGTGTATGATTCCCCTGTAGAGTGTATGATTCTAGGTAGTGTGTATGATTCCACTTAGTGTGTATGATTCACATCTAACAGTTTGTTACGTAAGTGGATTTTTTTTTTTTCTATGATATGGATGCGACATAAATTTCGATTGTTGTGGCAAGACATATACTCTTAATTTCAACAAATAATGGGCTGAATTGCACTTTGCTCTATAGATTCGAACATCTTCCCCCTTGTTTTTGCCAAAAACGAAATATAACATGGTTTTTTCTAGTTTTTCTATAATAAGCAAATTTGTAGATCTCTTTATATTTAAAAACCGATTCCATAATTTAAACTGCACTGGGAGTATACTTCTATTAGTAGTTCACCATTTTCATTTATCACTCCTCTCCATCCCTTCCTACAACTTCATGTTTTGTATGCCTTCCAAGCCAACTTAAAGTCCTTAACGTCTTCCTTTAAAATATTTCCTTCCGGTTTGGTATCCTATTCAAAACAGATTTCAGCTGATTAAAAAACCTCTCTTTTTGAAATTCGGTAGCATTGCCATTTGGAACATATACACCTACAAGTAAAATCTTAAAACCTTCAATTTGAAAATCAATTTTTAAGATTTTGTCACTGATACATGACCAACTCTTAATGTTAAACTAATGTTTCTTTAACACAGCAGTAGAAAAAACTTTCCTATCCCTAAATTATTTGTTGACATTCCTGTACATGTGGATGTAGTTTTATATTGCTTCTACTCCCTGCTTCTTTATCTTTATTTTTGACAACATAGCAATTTTTATTCTCGTCTTTTTAATTTATTCGAAGACTTGAACCCTGTAGATTCCATGTCCTTTCACTCATATACCGTTTTCGTTTACCAAGTCGTTTCCTGGACAATTCTGCTTACGATTTATTGGATATTTAGAGTTTGTTTTTTTTATACATGGACAGCTGTCCTACGCCCTAACCCCAACCTGGAAGATCAGAGATTTATTTTCGATGTTACTTTCCTTTAGAGAAGCTGGCTTCCCTGTCGCCTTCGGAGCTCTGTCAGCCCTTCTCCGATAGGAAAATCATGAAAGTCAAGTTTGAGACCAAGAAGAAGAATTGAATACACGATAAAAGGGGAAGAAATAAAAAGAAGGACTTTCTAGCCTTCCCATCTAATAGTCGGGGTCTATTTACCACAAGGAACAAGAAGAACCTTAAATAAGACCACGCTACCTTACTTCTACCAAGAGTGTAGTATAAGTGGAAATAATACGACACTAGACACAATACTATCCTACAACAGTGCCGCAGGTGGGGAGGGGTAGGAAACTAGAAATATTGGAACCTCAAAATTAGGATGTGTGAGGTATCTCACTAATGCGACATTGTGAGACTACCTTTCATCTGACTCGTTCACCGAGACCTGTACAGCATGGGTGACCCGCCCGGCAGCAGTACTGACAAGTTTATCAAACTCTAATCCCCTACTGCTCTTGACCTCATTGCAGTGCGCAAACCTTCACGTCCGCGTGGACAGTGCTACTTTAAGGCGTTCTCTCCTGGAGGCGGGCATGTGTCTGAATCGAAAATAAATATCTGGATAGGCAGCGGAAGGCTTTTAAGTTGACTGATGCTATCTTCATACATGAATCTTTTGGATTCCTTCTTACTAGGCCATTGTAAATAAAATCTTTATTCCATGCCAGTGGAAAGCAAAGAAATTTTAACTGCAAGGATTCAGTAAATTATTGAAGTTATTAGGAACTCGTGGATTATGATAGTAGCTGTTGCAAACGTGTTTTTTTGCCAAGAATGGGATTTTTTTCGGAACCGAAAAAGAGCGACGTATTCGTATATTTAATCTAAATATCATACAAAACATTCCTAATTTTTCTTCATTTTTTAAATTTATTTTATTGTGCATTTATTTTCTATTTAAAAATGTAAATGATTTTAAATTATTTTTTATTTTCAGTAAATGCACCTTTGCTGCCAGAATTTTTATTTCGTCTCATAATATTCTTCGTAGACACACCTCTTTACTGCACTCTACATCAAACTGACGTAAAATATTTAACGCACTTTCTGATGAAGGGTGGAGAAATGACGAACGCCGTCAACAACAGCGTCGTGTGCTCGCCTCACGACTCACAGAAAGGGGACCACTCGATGTATTGCCCTGAATTTTTGTTTCCAAATTTCAAATTTGACTATTATACAATTGAAAATGCCCAACGTCAAGAAGATGTGAATGTACGTCAAAAAGCAAACTCTTGTATTTGTGCGTTGGATTATTTATGTTAAAAGAACATTTTCGTTTCTTTTTAAGCACCAGATTTTCGAAAAATTACACGAAAATATCTTTTTATCAGTAGATATCAAACTAGTGGGAATTTTTATTTTTATATTATAAACGTTTTGTTTATTTCTTTATTTCGTGTTATAAGATCGTTGGTACAAATACATAGTAGGTTTGAGAAGGATTCTAATTATAATTACCAAACACTTTAAAATCTTACAAAATTAACGCATAAACTAACGATAACAGAATAAAATGTGATTTTAAAATTAGTTTAGTTTATGAACTGATTTTTTAAAGGGGGTGTTGGAGAGAGGTTTTGCAGACTTTAAAGTAGCAAGGATATGTTGCATTCCTTATAATATTTTTTCTGCTACGGGTCGATATCAATCGTCCTTAGGGACCTAATACTTGCAGATGGTGTACGGGGCATTACCAGATAAACTTTGCTTGTTTGAAATGTAACATAGTTTCCATAACCTTTAAGCGGGAGGCGCCTTGTTGCAAGGAGGGTCAATTTTTCATTCTTAAATATTTTTCTGAAATGTCTCAGAGTGTGAACCCAAGAAAATTGCAATTATTAAACGGCCAGTCATCGAATGGCAGGATAATTATTTCTGGGAACTGGGGCTGCAAACCTTGTGCTTTAACGGCCATGGAGGCGCGACTGTGATTTACCTGCGTTTTTGGTTTCACGCAATTTCTACACAAACCATTTTTTTAACAAAACATCTGACAGAATGTCAGCAAGAGGAACAGTCAAAAAATTCTCCCTTTTTCCAACTAATATGAAGGGATTGAAATAACATTTGTACGATACAAGAAAATTATTCTCTGTAAAGAGAAAATGCTCAGTTTAGTATAGTATTGAAACAAAGTGGCGAAGATAAACTACGGTTTGGCAAAGATCAGCGTTCATAATCTTGTACATACATTTTTAGTGGCAAACAATACAAATTACCATGTAAGATAAATCGAAGAAGACACATATGTAGGGGAACCTTTGAGAATATTTCTGACAAGGCACGTGGCAAAAGTTTGAAAAATAAAATTGCCCAAAAGAAGAGATTAAACCTAATTTTTTAAATATTTAAAAAATTAGAATATACACAATTGAGTTAGAATCGTCTCCTTTGATCATTCATAAGGATCAGAAGTTTGGAAAGTGAAAATGTGAGTTATAGTCGTGTATTAGGAAAAGTAATAAACGTTTGAAAGCTTTCTTCAACCTTTGAAAAATTAAATGACCACTAGTGAGAACTCGTCAAAATTTGACGATGAGATCTGAGATAAATGTAAAATACTGTGCCCAGACTAATGTTCACAATATGTTGCATTGTTTGGATCTTCAGGTTATAAAGAAGATATTCTATGATGTCTAGTTCCCAAACTTTTGAACACGTATGGTCCATGACCAGGCGGCACTGCAAAATGGCCCACATATTCCAATAATACACGAAATGACACAAAAGAAAAAGCACTATTATACTCACGGATATTATTCTAAAGTTTTTTGATGTGTCATCATCTATAAACAAATTTGATTACTTCTGGCATATTCTGACATATCGAACTTATTTTTCCATTTAAGCAACACAGAGTAAACACGTTTGCAGAATTTCTTTCGCATGGGAAGTACAAGAGAAAGCAGAACAAAACTGACATTTTATGCGCTGACTTTCTCATTCTCTGCGTCCAGTTAATGTATGTTTGCGTCTTTTGGGGCGCGTGGGCAACGATTCGGAATTCGACATAACCTGTGAACAACTTCACTAATTCAGTACAACCGAGCAAAACCCACTGTCCGAATGTTCTCTATAAAATACATCACAAAAGCAAATGCAATTATTACACGAAACAAAACCGTGACGATTGTACACAAATCTCAACAATCAAAACAAAACATCAAGCAGCGCCACCATGAAGCAGCGTGGACTCACATCTAGGGTTTCATATAATCGATTTTGAAACACCCTTTGGAAGCAAACAATTGACTGCGATAAGCGTACTATTAAAGAAAATTTAATTAATTATTTACACCGTATATGTTGGTGAATCAACACAAACAATATCTGATCACATTCTTTCATTTAAAGGAAAAAAAAAATACTACAATCGGTTCAGTAGAAGCTCTAAACGAAACCATAGCAGAATACCTTATTTTTTTAAATATATAGATTGCCACGCTCCCACAATTTCATTATTTTGTTCCAATAAAACTCCCACATCAATTTTCATTCAGCGAAATGTAAATAGGTCCATTTACAAAATCTTTACATCCCTAATTACTTAGTGTTTGCAGGACGCGAGAGCGGTGAAGGCTGAGGCCCCGCAGCGGGTGCGTTCTCGAAGGGGAGCGGGTCGAGCGTCAAGGAGTGGCAGCAGACAAATGAAAGCGCTCCTGCGCTGCGCGGCTCCCGGAGGGCACTCGCCACCTTTATGACGTCACGTGCCGCGGCGGAAGCGGGAAGTTGCGGGCGCGCGCGGGCGGCGCCGCGAGGGAAGGGGGCGGGGCCGCGTCAGGTGGAAGGCAGTGTGTTCGGACCGCGCGGTGCCGCCGGCCCTGCCGCCGCTGCGACCCACAAGATTACAATGCATTTTAGAGCATCCTCCCAAGATAGGACGGTTGCGAAGACTCGAACGGGGAAGCCGACGCGGTCACCCGGCCCCGCCCCCTTCTCCAATTCACCGCTTCTGTCCTTTGGGCGCTGTGTCTATCCTCCCACCCCAATCTACCATGTTCTCCTCACTCGATCTCGCCCCTCTCTCTAATTCACCACTCCGGCTCCGTGGGCGCTCTACCTAACCTCTCGCTCCAACCTACCTTATCCTCATCCTGCATGATCTTGTGGTGAGAAAGCGGGCTGCTGTAGTTCAATTACTGCCTCTACAGCATCAACTGCAGGGAGGTTCGAAGCTTGGTTCCCCTACAGTAGCGGATTTATGTCAATACTTAGCTGGTTCAAATACCCTCACTGGGGACCGAAGGTTTTGACTGGTAGTTTTCCATGGTTTCTCCGATCAATACCGGACAAATAATGGAGAAATATCATACCAAAAGAGCACATACACATATCTTTCTTGCCTCATTACCCTTCTCTCGTTTCCCCTTACACACACACTTGCACACTATCTCACATGTTGTGAGACCCTTCGGGAGCTTTGAATTTGCCCTGACTGTGTTTATGTCCCGTTAAGAAACGTAATTAAGGGAGGAGAGCCCGCAAACTGACTTATAGGTCGGCGCGGGTTTTCACCTCTCACCAGGGAGGAGCACTGACACCTTCCGAATCATAACATTCACTACACTTCGGGGATAATGATGTAAGTAGTTATCGCGCATGGAAGCAATCCTGTCACCCGTTCGTGCAACGAAGCTAGAGAGTATCTGCATTCATTCATTCCGCTCGAGTTGGACCACAACAGATGTGACGGCTCTTTTGTTTCAACGAAAACAATGTCTTCATTATGGACTCTTTGTTTAGTTCCGATTTTTCGAGCAATTTTTTTAACATAGACTGAAGTTGCTAGATCATCAGAAAAGCTCTGGTTGTGTGCCCTGAATAATAATGGGGTAATTGATTTTTTCGATGAAGAGTCGTTTCAAATAAAAATGGGGAGAGTGAGTGTCGAAATGTAGTCGCTTCTGTAATGAAATCGTCATATGACGCTCTACATTGCCAAATAAAAAAATGGTATTACGAATCAATCCTAATATTACCACCATCCCTTCAAATTTTCTGATTTTTCACTGATATTTTGGGTTGATCTGGATCATTCAGACATGTTTTATTATTGGAATGTTCCGTTATCTTATTATTTAGTGATCTGCGAAGAAATAAAGAAAAATGAATGTCTGTAGAGTGAATGCACGTAAATAATGATTGACTGATAAATGATAAACTTGATTGACTCTGATACTCATATCATGTGCCGTTCATTATCTTACATGCTTGCTGTGAAAAATGTAGTGACAGGTGAATTGATACATTCAAACAATTAATTTTAATGACGTCATTTTATATTATAGCTGAAATAATCATAACATGTTGAAATAAAACGATGAGAACATTTTTGAAAGCTGAATATCCAAAGGTTTGCAGACTTTATATTAACATTGTATATCTTTATTGAACCTTGTATTAAATAGCTCTTCATGTAATTTTTATGTTTGTATAATTTTATTAATTGTTCACGGTACTTGAACATGTAAATTCGACCAATGTAAGTTAATTATTCACACTTTCTCCATTATCTCCTTCGAGTCTGCGTCGCTACTCCCCGCACCCCCAAGTTGTCCATCAGTAGTTTTGGCCCACAACTCATAAAATGTTCTTAGATTTACTTGTGTGAACTGTGGGAATTCTGATGTGGTGTGGTTCATGTTATCCTTGAAAATAGATTGTATTACATGGGAGTTTTTTTGTTTTTTTTTCTCCCTTTCAAAATTCAAAATTTATTGCTTATTTATCCTTGAAAATAGATTTTACTACATGGGAGTTTTTTTTTTTTTCTCCCTTTCAAAATTCAAAATTTAAGTAGTATATGACTTAGTGTGGGGATCACAGAGTTTTGAAAATGTGCACACAATTCACTTTTCCCCATAGGACGTCATACGCAGTTTTTAACTGTTTTTTGACGTAAAATAAAAAAAAAATATTACATGAAGAAATAAAGGAAGTCAACTCCGTCAACTTAATACATTTATTTAGAAAGCCGGCTATCGACGGCTTTGCAGTCATCAGCAGTCTGCAAATATAAAGAGAATAATATTTATATTTTTATTTATATTTCCTTTTTGACGGATATGACTTCCTTTATTTCTTCACTTAAAAGTTACATCAGACGTATGTAAGTGGCGTCTCTAGTTCTCCCAGTTGTGTTTTGAAAAGAGGAAGAACAAGGTATAGAAGTATCATGCTCCCTATACACATTAGGGAATACATGGAAATATTAGAATTAGCAGAGGAGATATTACCACAAACTGTGTGGGTTTTCAAAGTGGTTTCATGTACCACACACAGCCGAAGCTTTACAGCCCGGGTGGTCCTAGGTTCGGGCTCTGACGGTGGAAGATTTCCGAAACAAGCTAAGAAGATGTTCGGATGTAGCCACAGCCGGAGGAACATTCTACAGTTAGCTGCTTTGATGGGTCTTTTCTGTGATTTTGTCAGATCTGTTTCAGGCGGATTCTGAAGTAGTTCCTTAAACCACGGGACACTGCCCGCACGGGATGCTTCTTTTCCAATTCTTTCCCCACTTCCATCCTTAAGATCAAACGATGGACACAATATTGATGAATATCGCACATCGCAGCAAAATGAATGGTTTCATTTTGACTTCAATCTCATCTTATGAAAGTCCAGCTATGCAAGATTCAAACTTTTACATTTGATTTCACTCACTAAGGTATTGGACATAGCCGGTAGAAAATACATTAAATGCAGTGGAGCACCTTTGCATCCCACTCAGTAGACAATAATCTAATTTAGAAAAGTGTATTGTGAAGAATAATTCGGATCCAGGAAAAGTGTCCAATACCGAGGATAAAGAATTTCTCACTTGTAGAGTTATCTTCCTTTAATAACAATATTCTGTAATTACTACACTTCCTCTCAAATCCAACGCAGCTTTAGTACCTTTGCAGCTGTAGTATGTTTTGTGTGTTATGCATGTCTTATGCAGCCGGCTGGCTGCGGCCGGCTGCTCTGATCGGTAGCTTTTCAGTGGTTTCTCTGATCAACACCAGGCGAATGCTGGAGCAGTACCCTAACTAACGGGCCCTGGACAGCACGCGATCTTTCCTTCCTCTTCCTTGTCCTCATAGCCTACTTACACTTACACTAACATGAACTACACTACCACACATACAGGGAGACCGCTTAGAGTGTGTCCCGGCGTAGAGCTCCAGAGCTTACAGCTTGTACCGGCTGGAGCGGTGTCTCGCTGGTGAGAGAAATCTGGTTGGGTAAGACCCCGATAGCCGACGGTAAGTCGGCGCCGGATCTCGCCATTCGGCAGTGGAAGATTACAGCCACCTCCCGAGGAAAAACATGCACTACACGTACGAGATTAATGACCTTAGCAGTTGAATCACTAACAATCAATCAATCTACAGACAAGAAAATAGATCCTGAATTAAAATCATATAAAGAAACAATAGTAACTTTTCTATACCTGGACGGGGAGAGAGCACCCCCACGACCCGACCTGTAGTTTGACGCCTGAAGAGGAATACCGTCACTCCCGGGATATAACATGCACTATATATATTCGTACGGGTTATTTTTGCGGGGAGACTGCCTGTAGGCAGTGTTCCGCACCCGAGTTTCGACCCAGGCTTCCTTCGAAGCCTACCCCCGACGCGGGTCTGGGGACTTTTTATCTAAGCAGGCGCGCCCCATGGGCAGTCCCGTCTTGCGCCTGGGATGACTCTCACTTTCTCCGCCAGATGCCGGGCTCAGTTAACTTTATCCGAAATGTCTGGTTGGGAGAAAGTGGGATCTCGTTAGGGCGGGATGTTGTTGGAGGAATTTAATTTTGCCGGACATCCTGCCAGGGTTCTTTTACATGCCACAAGAGTGACATGGCTACTTTGGATTTTCCGCTCTTCGAAAATCCGGGATCGAACCCGCGCACTGGGGGTTGAGAGGCCAGTAAGCTAACCCCTCACCCATCGAGGAGCCTATAACATGCACTACAATTACAGAACTAATAACCTCAGTAGTAGTCGCGCCCGGAAACAAAGCATCATTTGCTCCACTTCCTTTGAGACGCGAGGCTTTTGCTGTAGCAATTTAGGTCCATGCGTCCTCCTCTGCGTGCGACTGCATCTTCAGAGGCCGCGGCGGCGGCGGCGGGGCCCGGGCCCTTGCAAGAGGGGTTGAGGGGAGGGGAGGGGAGGATCGGGGAGCCGATTCAGCGCCCGCGCCCCCCCCCCCGTCGTCGCGACGCGAGCCGCTTTATGAGCCATAAAGCGCGAGGGCCTCGGATCGATGGCCGCGCCCTCCGCGGGCGCTTTCCGAAAATCTATTCTTGCGGTCGATTCGCTCTCCCGGCAGGCTCCAGGACCAAATCATGCTGTAACCACTGGAGGGTTTCTTTAAATATCTGTGGTGCAAAACATAAGCGATGTATCGAAATGTGTAATTTTGCAGGAGGAAAGTCTGCAATTGATGTCGCCTTTCGTTTCGTGTCCACTTCAACGCTTTTTGCCTCACATTTACTTCTTTTGGTTTATTTATTATATAAAAATATATGTTTATTTTACTAATGGGTAAAAGACACATTCGTGTGATAGTTGATTGTTCAAAGGCATAAGTGTATAGCGAGTCATAATAATAATAGTAATAATAATAACAATAATAATAAACAAAAATTGAATGATGTTTTTAGCAATGTCTAATATAAAACTTTTTTTCTTATGTGCTGGACTTTTAACATTTTGATATTTTTATTGTATGTCTATATGATTCATGGTTATGTATTGACATAGAAAATTTCTTTTGTCATATCTAGTATTAAAATTTACTATTTTATTTTCTGCATGAATCTTTATTACATTTATACATAATAATAAGGTATTAAATCTACATCGAATACGTTATCAAACAGCAGATACAGCTCATCGGATTGTCAGCAATGTGATTTACTCCATATTTCAGCTGCTTTTCGTTATCATAGGTTTATGAAGTTTCTACTAGTAAAATAGATAATTTTCTAAACATATTTTATTTTTTAGTTAAAATACGACGCTTTTTGAGATGCCAAATCTTCTCGCGGACAGTCAATATGATTGAATAAATTTACTCTCAGCGACGCAGATTAAGATCTGTCATATCTCAGCCAAGTGTGAAAATGGCGTCTTGCTTCAATGCAAATTTCGATGTTTTGTAATTGGGTGAGTGAAGAAGCTTAATGAGAGAGACTGAGAGACTTATGGTTCATGTAAACAATAAATTTCCTCAGAAAACTGTATTTCAAGAACGTCAAATATTGTAAAATAAAATAAGTAATTTTATTTTACAATATTAGTTTCACTTATTATTAAAGTGTACCCCGAAAACTCTCTTGAACACTTTCAAATACCCCCCTTTCACTGACAGCCCCCAAGAAGACATCTTGTCAATACGTTATTGACAGCACTATTGATTCTTCCATTGACGCCGTTGACGTTAGTCTACATCCGAATCTATACATATCCAAACTCCACCAAGGTCAATATTCTTATCATTGTATTATTAAATAAAACAATAACAAAAAATTCTCATACGCCTTTTCAAACTAGTGTAAGTTTGAAAATCAAATTTTGAAAAGCCTTTGATTTATAACATCATTATCATTCGATTTACGTTAATCTTTCAAAACATGTATTGATTTTTTGTATTATATTCCTATTGAAATATATTCCTACAATTAATGCAGTTGATATTGTTTTTGGCGCAAATAAATAAATTAAAAATATTAACTTCTGAAATCGAAGTTGAAAAAGGATATTTTACGACCAGACGTTATGCACATTACACACACACGCACAAACACGCACGAACACGCACGCGCACGCGCACGCACACGCACGCACACGCACGCACACGCACGCACGCGCACGCCACGCGCACGCGCACGCGCACGCACACGCACGCACGCAACACACGCGCGCGCGCGCACACACACACACACACACACACACACACACACAAGAATTACAGATTCAGTATGTTTTAGTTTCAAGAGATGATCGTAATAGAGATTAAAACTTACATAAATTACATAAAATAAGGTTATTTGTAAATAAAATGTGTTTATAAAAAACATTGAATTGAAAAATATCAGTTATTTGTGTATCTATATTGCATTACAATTCATATCGGTAAGAAATGTTCTGTTGATTCTACATTAAACATGTTAAAATTCCTATTTAACAAAGTTTTCTGCCTTAGGATTAAGGAGCTTCTGCAATAACGCAATACATGAATAAATAATGTACATAATTTCTACGTCTTATGACAAGAATAGTAAGAGAAGGCATGTAATTGTTGTACATTATTGATGCCTATTTCTCAACGAATAAAATGTAAAGATACCTTTGTGAGATCAAGTGTTTCTTCAAATTACGTATAAGAGACACAAAGATGCCACATTCAACTGTATTAAACGCAATTTAAAGAATAAATGGTGGGAAAATGAATGTAATGTCATAATTCGAAAAGGACAAAGATCCGCATTGTGTCCGCAGATGCAGCATGACCTCCCCCGTACAAGCCAATACAAGTCTACAAGTACATACCCTGTACAAATCAAAAACCAAGCAATAAAGAAGAGTTTAAAATTCGACCAGAAAAATCTACTTTATACATCTTTGGACACGAAAGAAATGGTTCTGTTCTGAATATATCACACAATTTTGGTTATGGTCATCAGGTCACTATGTGTACAGAAAGTTAACAAGAAAAACGACACATTTAAAATTAGTATTATGTACAATTAAGAGTAGTCAAAGCTTCCATCCTAGAAAATGATATATTTTTATTGTCTCCTTTCTGATCGTAAGGTAAGTACCTATTAATAAGGCACCACATTTATCTTGGGTTTTCTGAAGGCGTGATATTGAACTTCAACACACAAAACAATTTTCCCTCAAAATGGTCTTGTTTGTACCGACAATATGTTTTAAAATCGATGTCAAAGGGAGTGCAAGGTGTGTTAGTATATGGTTGTTTTATTTTTTAAATGTTCTTCTGTGGTGCACTGCAACAAAAATACTGTCGTCTCTCCCCGTTATTTGAAGTCTCAGAATAGCTGGGATTCCTTATCCTTTATATTTTTTCAGAGAACACCCCCGGAAAGAGGGAAGAGAAATGTCAGATTCCTTCAGAATTAACTTTCTCGTCGGGATCGTTTAAGTGTAAGAGATTGTTTGGAGAAAATAAAGACGAGAGTTGGGAATCTGTGTGACTTCACTACTATTTCTCAGTAATGCTTTCCAAGACAACGTCTCTTCGAGGGCTTTGAAATCACAATGTTACGATTCAAATACAACATAATGTGTAGCATTTGAATTTAACGGTTGTTGAGCGATAATTACCCCTGATATTCTTTTCAACTCAAATGAAGAAATTTCTAACACAAAGGATAAATTTTTGGGAATTAGTTATTAAGTGGAAATTGGTTTGAAAGATTTTCGCTAAAAATTTAAGGTTTTGTTCGGTTTTCGTTATCTGAAAGTAACTGAAGAAGTCTGATACATTCTTTCTGACCTGTTATCTTCATCTTCAGTATTCACTTACACTCAATATTCATTCAAATTCAATGTTAATTATTAAAGCCTCTAAGAACCTAGATTGATTAACACCAATTTTTAAAATGTAGCTACTAATATAATCTTTAAGTTCGCGAAAACGTCTACTGTCAAGATGCGCATCTTTCATAATTTATTTTTAACCCTGTAGACGGGAGTGCTGTTCTTGAGCACACTGCTTTTAGTGATTTTCAGATGACAATCTATCTCTATTTTAACCATCCCTATCCTACATTTTAAACCGAATCTTGCAGTACAGACCAGAATAGAAGCAAGACTGTTTTGAGCTTGACAATCATAGCCCTTACATAAAAGCTAAAATAATAGACAAAAAATTCCTGGTATCTAGGCACACGTCATTTTGGCTAAAGGTTGAGTTCGGTGTCATCTTCTATCTTCATCTCTATAAATGAAATTGGATTTGTCTGCTTTTTCCAAATAACTACCTTTTATCTGTACCTTTACCTATCATATGCTTATTTAGATGAAACAGAATCCAATTCAATTGTTTTTACGTTTTTTGTCGGCCCCGGGGAAATCTCTGGAATGGCTGAATCGATTTCGATGTGGTTTTTACTGAAAGGTAGTGTTTTGTTGGGCATTAATTATTTTTCAAATTATAATTTTCTCTTATCTAAAGCGGAAGGTTTCTTGTAGGTTTCTTTTTGACAAAAATGTACAGATTTATCTTAATGAAATTTTGTACATGTGATATTCAAAACAAGAGAAAAGTTACAGTTTGTCTGAGATTTCGTAAAAATTAACCCTAATCTTTTTCCTATCTCTTGGGCCAAAATTTAAGTGTGCAGTCTTCCCGTTTTTGCAAATATTTCCAAGACGGTGAGTAAATCGACCAAAATTAATTAAATGTTTTTTAAAGCCCTTGATAATTCCATGCTAAAATGCATTGATTCATTCAGAGAGAGTGATTAGGTTCAAAGTAATTGAAGATGAAAATTGTTACAATAAATTCGTCGAAAGATTGCAATGATGGTAGTAGCAAACATGGCAAGGAGAGCCAGGCGAGACGGCATGCATGGCGGAGCGACGGGGCGGGAGCGCGGGCGGCAGGAAAGTCCGCCAGGAAGGGGCGGGGCGGGTAGGTCACGGTTGGCAGGGTGGTTCAGGGTGGGCGCTTCTCTTCAAAGATTCATCTTGCATCTCGCCGCCCACCTCGCCCCCCGCCCGCTCGCCCGCCTCGCCCCGCCTCGCCCGCCTCGCCCTCGCCCGCCCGCCCGCCCGCTCGCCCCCTCGCCCGCCTCGCTCCGCCTCGCCCGCCTCGCCCGCCTCGCCCGCCTCGCCCCGCCTCGCCCGCCTCGCCCGCCTCGCCCCGCCTCGCCCGCCTCGCTCCGCCTCGCCCCGCCTCGCTCCGCCTCGCCCGCCTCGCTCCCGCCTCGCCCCGCCTCGCTCCGCCCTCGCCTCCCGCCTCGCTCCGCCTCGCCCGCCTCGCCCCGCCTCGCCCCGCCTCGCCCCGCCTCCGCCCCGCCTCGCCCCGCCTCGCCCTCGCCCGCTCGCCGCCTCCGCCCGCTCGCCCCGCCTCGCCCCGCCCGCCCGCCTCGCCCGCCTCGCCCCGCCTCGCTCCGCCTCGCCCGCCTCGCCCGCCTCGCTCCGCCTCGCTCCGCCTCGCCCGCCTCGCTCGCCCGCCCGCCTCGCTCCGCCTCGCCCCGCCTCGCTCCGCCTCGCTCCGCCTCGCTCCGCCTCGCCCCGCCGCGACGCGCCGTCCCCGCGCGTCGCCCCCGCGCGCCGCCCCCGCCTGGACGCCCAGCAACGTCTCCTTTAACACGACGGAGGCGGGCGGTCAGGCGAGCGAGCGGGCGCCGCTCGTCTCCATTTCACTGTCGATTTGTTCGCCCGCGTCATCGCCGCCTCCACCGCCTCCACCGCCGCCGCCACCGCCGCCGCCGCGCCCACTTCCCCCGGAGCAGCTCATTTGAATTGGGCGTGCGAATAGGCTCCGAGCCTCTCGTGCAGGATTGGGGTTGTTTTTGGCGTCACGTCCTATAACTCAGCCCCCGGGTTCAAAAAGTGAATGACACGGGTTCCCGTAAGTGTTTTGTTTGGAAATGTCAGTATGACATGAGTTCGATATTGCAGGTCTGCTCTTTAGCGTCATGTTTAATACACAACTTATTGTTTTGATGTTGAAAGAACTCGGAGGATGACATTTTGAAAACTGTGATTATTTGAGGGTTAATCATCAGGTGACCCACGATATTTGAATGTAGTTATCGAAGACAAGGAAAGTGAGTTGTTGATGAGAAGGAATGGAGAAATAAACTTTTATATAATAGAGTGGCGGATTTTTTGGAACGATTTAATACAAGAACGTTTTTAAAGAGTTTACATAAAATTAATCCGTTTTATAAAATTTAAAATTATGAAACAGAATGTGTAAAACTTAAAAGATTTTCCAGAAAAGGATGATGAAACTTAAGGAAAAATCTTATACCATTTTTTTTTTATTCTTTCAACATTTATTTCTTTTCTTCCTTGGACATTCTTGTTTCTTCAACTTAACTGATAATGGAAACCGAATCTTGTCTTCATTTAATTTTCATGCACAATTATTTATATTTCCTTAACCAAACAAAACAATAACTCAAAGGAAAACAATGCCCTCGCATTTCCAAATAGAGTTATCTTTCCATGCTAGAATTATCACACAGCCCCGCAGCTTGGAGGGAATTTTTGGACCTGGCACGACACTAGCCGGTTAATGCCCGATTTGCACATCTTCCGAAGAGAAATCAGAAATATTTAATTGTGAGTACTTTAGCGTTCTAATTATTAAGATTAGTGCCTCATTAAAATCCATATATAACAGAGGAAGACGTCAGGAATTTCGAATGTATGAAAATAATTGTGTACACATAGTAATTATTTCCTTTATTTTAATTTTTGGGTGATCTATAAATATGAATATAAAGGTTGAATAGAGCTCCACTAGTCCCTCCACTAATGTAATTACTGTGACAGTGTTATGACACTGATATAATCTCTAAAAAATAAAAAATTGATAATAAATATTTGTAACTGAAATATAATAAATATATTTCTTTCTGTATGTGTGTGTTTCATTTGATTGTTCTGTATATAAATATCGCTTACAGTTTATTCGTACAACTATTCAACAGAAGAAAACCCAAATACTCATTTAATTTCCACTTTCTGAAGTATATAAAACCTCAAAATATAAAGAAATTTCTTCTGAAACAAGTGTTAGATCTCGCTCTGCCGACGTTGGAAACATTTCTACAGGATATGAGATGTTTTTGTTGTGTTTTTATACTTTTAAGCTTTCATTAAAAAAGAAAATGATAAAATTGAGCTAGAATGTGAATTAGATTGTCAAAGTAATATAATTACGTCAAATTCTTGATATAGCATACATAAGCAACGGTACGAGGGCGTTGCCAGCTTATTGAGCATTGGAGCGCTAGTGGTGCTATATCTGTCAGAGGGGCCCATTTTCAGCCTAGGGAAAAAAGCAGGGAGCTGGGGGACTGTTATTAAACTATTATTACCATTAAATGTATCTATTTGGCCTGTCTTCATCCTCGGAAAGAATGCAAACATGTGCCACCTACCCTACATTCCAAAATTGCTTTCTTTTTACACATTGTAGAATTGGCAAAACAAGCTTTTTTTATAGCTATTAGAAAAAACAAGCTCTTTATAGTTTTATAGATATAGCTAGATATTCTCGTTCTCAATAGATGTGCGTAAAGACAAAAAAACATTCAGTACCATTGAAGTTAAAGTTTATATTGAGAATTAAAGCGTGATTTTTGAACCAAATATTTAAATCTACATTTTTTGTCGCTGCAATTTTCTCTCTCACAATGCTCACCTATTCGCTTTAGTGACGCATCCAGGGATGACACACGCTTTCCCAGTGACTCCTGTCAGCGCTCGGTGACGCTGGGTGTTCGCGCACAATGACAGACTGACATTGAAATACGTGAGTGCCCTTCTGGTAAAAACAAAGCCTTTCGGCCGAGAAAGTAATTTGTTACGAAAAGCACTCTCTTCACGAAAGGTGTATCTGATTGACAGGCTAATAGATCGTGACCATCTCATGAGAAAATATCACAGAAGAATGAATAGATTAATATTTTGTAATATTACTTGGGTTGTTTATCACATAGTAAATAACATCCATACATGTTTTTCTTGCATAAAAAAATGGTTTTTGTGTGAGGAGAGTTGTTTTTATTTCTAAATGAACCGATTACTTTCAAGAAATATTTAGTTGAAATTGAGTTATTATACTTTTGTACACGTTCCGTTATCTCTATTAAAACACTTTAACGGTCGAAACCAGTCAAACATTAATGCAACATCATCTACATTCATTCGTATTAGAAAGAAAGTAATATGAATAAATAATATTTGTTATTTGATAATAAGTTGGTAAGAAGTAAACAGTAATACGCTTGCCGGTATAATGTCGTTCATCGACATTCTTTAGCCTACTGTTAACTTGGAAGATGTTAAACTGTTAATGAAATCATATTATTTTTCTCTCTTACCATAAACAATTTTAGCTAGGTTACAATGACTCATTTTTTATTGAATTGAAAGAGTGCTTTCATTTAAAAGACAATTCAGCATCGCGAAACTTTCTATGACTACATTACCGTCGCTTTGTACTCTCTCCGGGAAGGATCATTAGTTGGCGGAAGCAGTTTTTCCTTCAATTCCACAGCGGCGAGTCAGCCCTCCGAATAGAAACGAAAAGAGCTCAGGAGGCTGTTGTTCGCTTTATTGGGCCCATAATCTACGGCTAAGCGGCGCCGTTTTCCGAGTCAATGTTTTACACGCGAGCCGTTTCCGGCGAAAAAACGGAGCGATGCAGACGTTCCATGAAAAGCCCATTCCTCCCAAAATGGCTGCCATTCGTCGTCAAACTTACAGAGCGCGTTAAAAGTCGACGAGCTTAAACTTGGGAGAAATGTAGTAACTTCTTACTTTAAACGTCAATCTTAACGCTACTTTCTCCAAGTCCGACTGGTTTGTCAGTTCCTTCAGTTAGAAAATACTTTGAGGTAACGTCTGAAAATAAGGAGATTCTTCGACAATTCTTGGGGCACAGTGGAATTAGAATGGATGGTTAATCGTTGATGGGTGTTGACATAAACTAATTTACAAAAAAACATTATTTTGAGGAAGAGCTAAAATTTTACTGATTTGTTCTATTGTTTGAACACACTGATCTTTCTCCTAGTAATTCAAACGTTTTCTTATTTTAGATTTTATTTTTATTCTAGGTTAAATTTTAAAAAAATTTTTTTTTTTTTGGTTTTTTTTTATAGTTTGTAAAGTAATGTATTATTATGTAGTATTGTTATGAAGTATTAACTATTACAGAAATAAATATGTACTCACAGGCTTACTGCCGTTTTAAGCCGTTTTTCTATTTCCAATTCAATTTTTAGTATGTTTGTTCTTGTGATGTTCAGAGAATTATTCATATTTGATAAACGAGAACAAATATCACAAATTCAAATTCTCATTTTAACTGAGAAAAATTTTACGCGTTCTTTTACAATCTAGTGCAAGCAACTACTTGAATTTTCAGCTTCGTTTGAAATATATTCATCGTATTGCATTTGACGGCTACACACATTGGCGGCACTTTGCATTCTCCAGCAACTAGATGTCCCATTTATGTGTCTGTAACGATATTTTCTAGTTTTATTGTTTGCCCTTAAATACGGAAGAATTTTATAAAGTGTCACTTCTACCACTCCAACCGTGAATAACTACTATTACAAAACTAATATATTACATAGTAAACCCTCATTAACACGAATTTCAATGGACATAAATAATTGGAGTTTGCGTTATAAAAATTCGTGTTTTCAGAGTATTATGAATGTCCGTATTACCGTCATCCCTTGCCGGGAACCAAAGTTTTGTTCGTGTTACGGCGAAATTCGTGTTAAGCGAGTTCGTGCTAACGAGGATTAACTGTATTACTTTATTAATAGTTGGCCATACATTATTCAAAGTTTTCTAATAATTATTACCACATTGATCTCAGTTTTGTGAAGTTTGACTTCAGATAATCAAAACTGGAAAAAATAATTACTTTATTTGCGTCAGAATACTAAAATAAAACGTACTATGCTTGTCGTATTGCTTATGGGTATATGCTCATGGGAATATAATAAACGTATTGCGCATGGGTTTGAAACGGGCAGGGCGTACGTTGTGGATCGCTTACCAACTGCGAGGTTGTCTCACGCGCTGTGGCTGGGAGTGCTGCGGAACAGCGACGAAGGTCAAGGGAATGCAGGCCCAGTGTACCCGCTCTTTTGATCTTCCCCCCCTACCCTCGCCCCCGTAAGGGAGAGACGGGCGAGGGGAGTGAAGTGAGAGTTGCGCGGGCGAGGGTCTGCGGTGGGGAGTCGGAGCGGCTGGGCAACATGGTCGATTGTCGCCCAAGAGAATTTCGTCCTCTGTCTGCGTGAAGGCCGAGACCGTGCTAGTTTGCGGAGGGAACCCGGAATTCCGCAGCTGAGCGGCCGTCCAATACGGGACGCAAAGCGTTCTGGGAAACGTGCATCACTCAAATAATCGACGTATTGCATAACAGTAAATACGAAAATATATTTACATAAATGCTTTGTTTTTGGGAAGTAGGGGATGGGAATTTTCCAGAAAAAATAATTCTATTGTTTTATGGAACATAATTTACAAGTTTTTACACTTCAATTAACAAATTACGCTACCTGTTAGAAAGAACTCTTCCAAGCGATACTACCTGAGTAGTTTTTCTAACTGCGTGATTATATGAGAAGTAATAATCGAACCTTTAAGCTATGTTTGTTTCTTCCATGTGGTGATGGAAACACCTGATAAAATATTGATACTCCTTGTAACATGAGCCCTTGAAATGTTTTTATATCATTAACTAGTCACGAATCGTAATAAGCAGCATCCACACAGGTGTTATACAAGTCCAAAGGCGCTGTAATTTGCTAGTTCATCGATCTTGCAATTAGGGTTCAGCGTAAGTCGACCTCCAAAGCCTTTCAATCGCAGCTGCCTCTTGTGATGACGCGGCACGACTACCGATCACTATCAAAGGCTTATACTTTCAAAGGCTCTCGCTTTCTTGAACTGCAGCCCCATAGTTCTTACACAGCGGTGAACGGCGCGGCCGTTGATAAACTAGGCCAACGCGCGACGGCATGTACAAATCTCTATGCGCCATTGTACAGGAAGTCCCACCAACTCTGGGGCACCCCCACTAAACGGTTCACGATAACGAAATATAGTTTTTGCTCAGCCATGCAGAATCATGGGGCAAGTACTATGCCGTAGATATATTGTTTGAACTGTTTTTAGTTTTCGAGAAGCTTAATCATCTTTAATTTTTTAAACGGAACCGTGTATTTTTGAAACTAGCAATAGATAGCTTATAAAAGGAGAAATGCAATGATCTAACATATGTTAATGTTCTAATAGTATTTTGAGTATAAAATTATCCTTTCTGGCATGTGATTTTAAATTAAACGGACAATATCTTGTGGCAGCTCTTGCAACTGTCGCCAGGAAGGTGATCTTCGCGGCGCCAGCACTGTTGAGGGGAGAGGCCGCGAACACCACCTTTCCCTAAAGCGACAGGGTGGAAGGGCTGCTACAGGAAATTTTGAAATATAGTTGGTGGGAAACCCCATATACCCCGTTCCTGTAGATTACTGTAGTTCCTGTAGATCCTGTAGTTCCTGTAGATTCCTTGATTCGGTGTTATTAATGGTTTGATTATATTTAATTTTTTTGGTTTAACGTTTACGATTTATGGTCATTCGATTTATTAATTAATCATTCCCTCTTTTTGCATGACTTCAGATTATTCATCTGGGTCATATTCTTGGGTAGGTTATTCATGATTAAGAAACAAGGGAATAGGATAGGTTTCAACTAAAAGAAAAAGTACACCTTTATAGACATTATAAATGCAACAGAAATGTTTACGTTGTCTATAGGAAGTCTTCTGTAAAGGGTCACATAGTTATTCGGCTTCCAGTCTACGCGTACTAGCAGGAGCGTAAAACTGACTTGAACAAAAAAAAATAGTCGACATCATTGTGAACGTTATAAGGAACACAGTCAGTGAAAGTGAATGTGTCGGCTGTTCTAGTGAATATGCTGTCGTGTGAAGTTGACCTCTCGCCGCCTTATGGGGCGCATAATTCACTTCAAAAGCTGGTACACTCGTTGAAGCTATAGCGCAGGCGGAGCCTCCCCTCTATGGGCCTTAAGTTAACCTGTGTCTGCAGCACTTTTTGCGCAAGTGACCAAACGAAACATAGCTACACAGACGGGTCCGTGATTTACTCCGATCAATTCCAGGGGAATGTCTGAGCAGCTTAATCTATAGAACAGAGTATCCTCCCCCGACGTTGTCACTACAGTCTCGTGGCTCTTTGGTAAACAGTGTTTTAGTCGTTTCTAAGAAGTGAGCGTGCTTCAAGAGAAGAGTTCCGAACATCGAAGACCTACGGCACGACTTGGTGAGTGCCTTGAATAAATCCAAATTTCATCTACTTAAGACGATTGATTGATTGATTGATTTTTTCATGTTTCCGGGCGCGTCAACTGCTCTGGTCATTAGTTCCGTTAGTGTAGTGCATGTTTTTTTCTCGGGAGATGGCGGTGGTCTTCCCCGCTGGATGGCGAGATTCGGCGCCGACCTACGTCGGCTAGTGGGGTTTCCCCCTAACTAGGACTCTCCCACCAGCGGGGCACCGCCCCAGCCGGGACAAGCTCTAAGCTCCCGACCGGTCTCCGGGAATATGTGGCAGTGTAGTGCATGTTAGTGTAATTGTGTGTGTAAGGGGAGAGGATAGGACAAGGAATGGGAAGGACAGAGCGCGCGCGGTCTGTGGTCCGTTTGATAGGGTACTGCTCCGGGATTCGCCTGGTGTTGATCGGAGAAACCACAGAAAACTACCGATCAGAGCAGCCGGCCGCTAGCACTCTCTTCGAGACAGCGACTGAATTCGACCTAGCTGAAAAGCTAGTGTCGAAAATCCTGTGACATCAGTTGATGCTCTGAGCTACCGCTCCCAGTACTTAAGACCAGATATCCGTTCCTGTGATAACATTGGGCAGCCTTAAAACAAGAAATCTTTACGAAAGAAGTTGTATTCATGGGAAGGGTTATAGAAGGTCTTTTTGAAAATGCTAGTTAATTCTTACGATATCACGATGCTCACGAAACATGACAAATTGAATATTGTAGGTATTTTTTGGTGCCAGTTCCTTGTTTCGTATATTTTGTATATGCGTATACATTATCAACATATTCTAATACTTTAAGATTATCACCGCCTTCATGGGCTCTCAGGCTGTTATTTCTCTGGATAGCAGACGCATCCAATTTGGTAACAGAGGTGACGCAACTATCAAGGACGAGTGATTGGTGCAGAAAGTGAGGAACGCTCAGAAGGGTAGTGTAATGGGTTACATTACTGAATGCGCGTTCTGTTCACTAGCAACTAGACTTCCTTTTCCGAATTTCCTTACAATGTAAGATTACTCTTGACAAAGAGAGATAGTTTGAGGATTAATCTTTGATACTTGATATTCGAGTTGGGAGATTGTCAGGGATGTGGAGTATTTGTGCACAATGCAGGTTAGTCAGCCGGGGTCAGAGAGTTTGTCAAAAGAAAACATATTGTGTTAAATTATTCGTATTGTTCTTAACTCCAAACTACATTGTATTCGAGAGAGCTTAGTATGCGGTACTGCTCTTTTTTGAAGTGAAAACAGGCGACATGCTAGTTCGTCAGCCGGTCTGTTGCGTTCTATTGTACTTGGGTTTTCGTAACGTGGCAGCGGAGAGTATTATTTTCCAGATGGAATATGGCACGTCTTTTCGTGTCTTCCTTGGTCGTGCCGCTATAGTCGCTTGATCTGCAGCATTGCTTGATACGGTCGCGATCATGCGACACCTTACGGCAGGACCGAGAATGACGCAAAGAGTCGTGCCATATTCCATCTTGAAGATAATAACGTCTGCTGCCTACATTACGAAAACCCAATTATATTGTTGTTGATCAATGAATGCTTCGTTCTTAGAATAAGCCTTTATGTCATCGTGAATTTATCTTCTGGTACTTTTGGTAAGAGTCAGGCTACATGCAAACTGATTTTGATTTACATTTACTAAGACGGATATAAAGACCATCGAGTAATTGGAAAGTAATTGCTTTGTCGGCGCGTTAGGTCGGTAGGTGTGGGTCCTATTTGTGGGTTCTTCTTTTCATCAGAAACAATTGCCTTTTCACCTTACATTTCTATCCTGGTTTCCCAATGGTGTTTCATCGAGAAGATCTCTGGCTTTGATACATAGGGAAAGTGCTCAGATAGCTGATCCTCCCATCGGCTCAAGGTGGCAGAAAGATCAGAACCCGAAGCATCTGGTCACGGACCCTTCCCTAGCTTGTTGCTCACCTCCTTCCTTAGGGCCGAACGATGCGAAACTCCTCATGGATATTCTCACCCATGAAGTAGACAATACTGCTACATTCTACAAGTACGCGGGTGTAGACATATATTTAATGCAATTACAGTATGTGTTACGAGATAAGATATCTACTTGCAGTTTAAATTACATTTATTCTTTTTGATTACCTAAGTCAAAACTGACATCAGTTATTCCACAAATGTTCTAATCTGTCAGTCTGCTTTCGAAGGAAAAATAACCAAATTTCACGCAAATTATGGAACATGAAACTTTAAAAATTGTATAAAACGCTGTTTGTTATTCTGTCTTATTATAATATTCGATGGCTTTTTAACTGGGCCTAATCCCCTTCCAGCAATCTGTTAGTGTGCTTAGAAGTATTCCTTACTCATTTAATAAATAACTATCATGACGCAGCATAATTTAATTATAGATAACGTTTGTTAAAGCCTTGTTATGTGTTCTCTGGGAGCGCGAGTGTATTATTTATCAATTGCACGCCGCAGCCGCGTGAGTGCGCCTGGTCCGCGGGTGGCGGTGGGCGTGGCGGCGTCGCGCCTGCGCGGAATGGGATTAAGAAGTTTAAATCGAGTTGGAAGGTATTCAGTTAACGCCCCACCACCCACTCCGCTGGCAGTCTCCGCTAAATATTCACCCGCAGCGCGGTCGTGCACTGGGCGTCCGCCGCCGCCACCACCTCCTCGCCGCCCCCGCCGCCGCCGTCGCCGCCGTCGCTGCGTCCCCCCACCACGCCCCGCCGCCTCTAGTTTCTCGGAGTGGTCACCCCCTTGTCGCCAGGTCAAACGCAGACCTCGCTACTCTCCCCAGCGGAGAGGGTTAATGCCTTAGCAGAGAAGCACGTGCGTACAACCCCTCCTGAATAGGGTCTCTCATTTATTTTTGAATACAAGATTTTAACATTTGATAATATCGATAACTGATGATTTGATGACATTTATATTAATAAATGCTTCAATTTTGGGGGATTTCCTAGTATGGTCTCGCTTTTGCTCCCTCAAGATTTTAGTGAGGAATTCACTGCGTGATATTCTTCAGAGGAAGCATTCTCTTTGGGTTTGTGATGTCGCTGACAGGAATATCCCAGAATTCGAGTCCCGGGGTTCAAGTGGCTGATTTTGGACACCAGCTAGGTCGAATTCAGTCGCTGTCTGGAAGAGAATTCTACCGGCCGGCTGCTCTGATCGGTAGTTTTCCGTGTTTTTTCCGATCAACACCAGGCGAATGCCGGAGCAGTACCCTACCAAACGGGCCACGGACCGCGCGCGATCTATCCTTCCTCTTCCTTGTCCTATTCTCGCCTCTTACACACACACACACTTACACTAATGCACACACCACCACATATTCTGGGGTACCCGTCAAGAGCTTTGAGCTTGTCCCGTCTGGGGCGGTGCCCCGTTGCTGGGAGAGTCCTGAGGGACTCTACAGGGGAAAACCCCGCAAGCCGACGGTAGGTCGGCGCCGGATCTCGCCATCCAGAGGGAAGATCACCGCCATCTCTCGAGGGAAAACATGCATTACACTTACATGACTAATGACCAAAGCAGTTGACGCGCCCGGAATCACTCGCCAACCAACAACCGAATTCAGCAGCCTTTCTTTGGAAGAATTCTAGCGGCCGACTGCTCTGTTCGGTGCCTTTCCGTGGTTTCGTAGATCAATAGAAGCAGAATTCAGGACCAGTACTTTAACAAACGAGCCACAGACTGCGCGCAATCTTTCCATTCCCACCCTTGTCCCTCCTCTCCACTTACACACACTCACATTCCCAAGCACTATACTGCCGCATACGTCAGGAGACCATTTGAGAGCTTACAGATGTGGCTGGGGGAGAGAGACTCACTATGGGCGATATGTGGAGGGGAAATTCTCGTATCCTGAAGTGTGGGTCGGCGTCGGGTCTCGTATTCCAGTAGGGAAGGAACACCTCCACGTTCCCGGATGCAGCATGCACTATACTTACAGGACTAGTGACCTGAATATTTGACACGCCTGGAAATCCTAAATAATCAATAAATCGGTGACTTCCCGTATTGTCCTTGCAAGATAGAAGTAAAGGAGAAGGAGAGCTCCTGGAGATGCGTGGTAAACCAATCTGCTAAGAGAATGAGAGCACTTCATTATGTATGTGGAAGTGTTTGGGATCAGTGAAAGACAGAGATGTGGTAGCAACTGGTGACAGCAGCATATCTGACGCCACAGTGGTATGACATGACCTCCTCAGCGTAATTAGTGTTCTGAGGAAAAAGGATTTCAGTTTTCCTATTGCGATGGTGCTGTTTGAAACTGCCGCCGTGGATTTGTAAAAGGACATGAAATATATTCATCCTGCAAAAATAAGTAATCCTGAAAAATACGTGTGTGTATAAAAATTACAGTAAAACAGCTAATACATTTTAAACGACGTACTTTTGATTTTTCTAAACTCGGCTAATGGAATATTATATATTTCGGTCCAGAAACCATTTCTCATGGCGAAAAGATCAACTCTTTAGAAGTGATTTCGTTGTGCCGCTCATTCCAACGAGTCTCACTACCACAATATCAATATTTTGCGTGCCTTGCTTTGAATTTTTAAAGTGTTTTCAGAGTTGGTACAAACTGTTAGGTGTGGAATGTAATATACAAAAACATAATTAGTGATATTAATCTATGGTCTTATAAATATTTTGTACTTCATCGCATTTTAGCCATCTTTATCTCACAAATAAGATGGAGCATAAAACCTCAACTTTGCAGTCAAAAAATCAGTAGAATGAATTCATGATGTCAGCACTATTGTGAAACTTAGTAGTCCTGATTGTCCCACTAGATAACATGGCTCTTTCTCCAAAATGTGAAACAATGAACAAAAAAAGCGTGTTAAAAATATTTATCTTGTCCAATAAATCGAAGACACAATAGTAATTTAAAATAAAACGACGTAAACTTTATTTGTGCCGTTTTAAGTAGTTATTTATCCCCTTGAAGCGCTGAATAAACAAACCCAAAGTATTATTCGAAATATTTGGAAGAATAAGGATTTAAATGATTAATACCAGCTGTTATATCACGTACTGAGCGTCACGAGTTAAAAAATAATGAAATATTACAAAAAAACTATTTAATAAGCTCATAAAATCACATTTATCACGTAAGTTTCTGTCCTGTAGAGAAAAATATTAAAGAAAAATACTTCTGACATGTCACACAAGAGCAAATTAGAGAAACAGGACAGCACCTTGAGACGCCAGAAAACACTTGTCCTAGACAAGAGAATGGGAAAAATGATCAAGAAACCATTTAGTTCTTTCTTTCGTTTTTGTTTTTCGGTTGTTTGGTTTATCCACACCTTTTTTTATCTGTTTTTCACACGTTTTGGTGCCGATATTTTCAGCCGGCGGCGCTAGCCGAATTCGTTTACTACGCTCCGTGAAGTCACAAAGGTTAAGCGAATTTGAGACTCGCGGGTTCCTGGTTGGGTGACCGGCCAGGAATCCCCCCTAACGTCGTCGAGCCCCTGGCCGAAGGGATAAAAGCACTGACCGCGACGTGACGAGACTTGACAAATATTAAATAAAGCACATCAATGGAGGATTACTCCCCAGTGCAAAGCGCTCAACGCCCCTTAAGGGGTTTGGAGACGGGTTGCGTCAAGGTGATGCAACAAATTTAAAAACAAAGAACATTGACTTTCAGTCTGCCTCCAATGTGGATGGTTCACGGATATAAGTATATCGCCGATCGGCTGGAGTTCAATTTCCTTGGCGAATCTCTGTCAATCCAAAAATTTAATAATAATATCGCGTTCGTAAATAGCGAATGCGACATTCTATAATATTCTCGCAACGTGAAATTTTTGGGATGTGTGTCAGGAAGTGTTAGTATTCCGGTAGCATAGTGTCAAACATCTTTTGAAAATACACCGTTCGTCAAGGATTGAACCGTGAAGGTAGAACGGCCAAAGAGCGAAATGTTTATCTACTGAAAAAACTTGATATAATGAAGACAAGCTGATATCATGTAAGAATTCCTAAGGGACTTTGTGCTAAGTTATTTACACGTTGCAGATTGAAAATTAATTTTTACCCAAGTGAAATGTCAACATTTTGTGAGGAGATACTTGATATCCATTTTAAGTAATGTTTTCGTAAACAACGTTTCATCATCTTTTACTAGGTACTGTCGTGGGAGATGTGTCTGGCACCACGTGCGGGGAAGTGGAAGGACGGTAAGGGCAGAAGTGCCCTCTGGGCCTTCCCTATCTCTTAAAGGCCTAGGCGGAGAGAGGGAGCATAAGAACAGGGATGCCCCAGTCAGGCAAACAGCAGTTTATTGGGGTAGTGTTACGCAGAAGGTGCCCTCTGGGCCGTTCCCTATCTCTTAAGAGGCAGAGAGACACTTCCGGAGGCCGCGGACCATGCATGCAGCGGCCATCGGATGACACTCGCGGCGCGCGGCGGCCGGAGGGAGGGGGGAGCTGCTAGCAGCATCCCAGAGGGTCGGACTGAACCAGCGGGGTGGTGCAGTGTCGACAGGACCAGTTAGTGCCGATGTGAACCGACAGAAGGGTGGGGGGATGAAGTGATGTCGGGGGGGTTTGGGTTATCTGAACGGCTAGGTGTGAAGGGAAGTTGACAGGGCCAGTTTGAGCCGATCTGAACCGACGGAGGAGTGGAAGGTCCGTGCACACGGGAGACGATCTCACGAATAGCATTCGTCCTCCCGCTAAGCGGAGGTCAAGCTGTCATGTAGACCCTTACTGCTGAGACGCTCTTTCCGATGTTTTCCACTGCCGATGTTTTCCACCAAAAACATTGATATTTTGCATTCGATGTTTTCTTGGCATCGAAATTTTGCTGCAAAAAAATAAATTTTTAAAATTTTTAATTAAACAATTTTTTTTCTAAATAAAAAAGGTTAAGCACGTAGTAGCAATCCACAGCAATATCGTTATTTAGCGACATTCCCTTTATCAAGCTGCACAATTCTCCTGTGCAATCTGAGGAAGTTCGGGAGCTGCTCGAGTTATGAATGTATGTTATTGCCAGGCGTGTCATTGCCTGAATCGACAGTAGTGTTAAAACTGAATTCGACCTAGCTGACAAGCTAGTGTCGAAAATCTTGCCACTGTTGGGACTCGAACCTCGGACCTCCCACCTCCCGGTCAGAGGCACTGCAGTGACATCAGTTGATGCACTGAGCTACCTCCCCGGAGCAGATTCGTTCATCATAACTTTTTAATTTATTATCTTATTCAAATTTAAATTATTAATATTTCAATGTTTAATGAGTAGATAAAAGAATTGTTGAAAAAAACAAACCAGGTTTATGTAAAAGTCGACTACCCATCTCTACTCCAGTGAAACGTATCCTCAAACCTCCTGGCCCTAACCGTATTTGCGGCGATGAGTGCGAGCCCGCTGGGCGGAGGCGGGCAGGTGACACCTGGCTCAGAGCGGCCGCGGCCGAGGCAGCGGGGGGGCGCCGCTGGAGCTGCGGTCGGCTGGCTGACGCAGTCAACTTCCCCGTCATCCGATAACTGCAGCCGAAACTGATTCGCGCCGCGCGCGTTGATTTCCTCTCGGGTGACGGACGGCGCGGCGCTCAGCTGCCGAGGGAGGCGAGGAATCGGGCACTCGTTTGCCATCCGCCTGGCTGCCATGCGCCCCCTTTGCTATGTATTGAAAATACCAGGATAACAATAACAAAGTTACGGGGAGCGGTAGCTCAGTGCAGCAACTGATGTGACTGCAGCGCCTCTGACCGGGAGGTCCTAGGTTCCCACTCCCCACGGCGGCAGGAATTTCGACTCTAGCTTTTCAAGCTAGGTGGAATTCAGTCGCCGTCTGGAGGAGAATTCTAGCGGCCGGCTGCTCTGATCGGTAGTTTTCCGTGGTTTCTCCGATCAACACCAGGCGAATGCCGCAGCAGTACCCTACCAAACGGGCCACGGACCGCGCGCGATCTTTCCTTCCTCTTCCTTGTCCGATCCTCTCCCCTTGCACACACACTTACACTAACATGCACTACACTACCACATAGTGCGGGAGACCGGTCGGGAGCGTAGAGCTTGTCCCGGCTGGGGCGGTGCCCCGCTGGTGGGAGAGTCCTGGTTAGGGGGAAACCCACTAGCCGACGGTAGGTCGGCGCCGGATCTCGCCATCCAGCGGGGGAAAATCACCGCCATCTCCCGCGAAGAAAACATGCACTACACTAACGGGACTAATGACCAAAGCAGTTGTCGCGCCCGGAAACACGAAAAATCAATCAATAACAAAGTTTTTGTTTAATCTCAGTCAATTCGACTTACAACCAAATATCCAAAATTCCACAGCCAAAGTTCCAGTCGTGCAAAAGTTGTCCAAGTTCCAGCCGAGTCACAATGCCCAAATACGAAGAAACCAGTATCGCACTGCCGGGTCAACACTTAACTATACTATCCAACTCGCGAGGCACTCTCATTCACCGTTCACTTAGTTCACCCCGCTCCACCGCCGGCCGCCGACTGTATAGTCCCGCGCGCGGTAGCCTGGCAATTAAAAGGACTTTTCAATCATTTTAAAAAATCTTGTTTAATTAAAACAAATATCCCAAAGAGGCATTGTATAGTTTTAAGTTAGATTAAGATTAGTTATAGTTAGTTTATTTAAGTTATAGCCCTCCGGAAGCTCCACAAACCGCAAGGTTGGAGCGTTAATGTACGCCCGAATTTGATAAATTCCCGCCTAGCCAGGGCTACTGGCGGGAGGAAAATAATAATAATAATAATAATAATAATAATAATAATAATAAAATCCTTGCTTCCTAGCAGAGGATTCGCGCGCCGGCTGCTCGCTCCTGGTTGGCCGGCTCACTCGCTGGTCTGCTGCTCCACTACACCGGGCAGACGTCACGATTCGACACGATTTGTATCCATTTATACAATACTATTTGAAGCGACAATATCTGAACATACGAAACTATCCCTAATCTCGAACAAAACACCTGGAGCGGTAGCTCAGTGCATCAACTAATGTCATTGCAGCGCCTCTGACCGTGCGGTCTTTGGTTCGAGTCCTGGCGGCGACAGGATTTTGGACACTAGCTCTTCAGCTAGGGCGAATTCAGTCGCTGTTTGGGGGAGAATTCCAGCGGCCGGCTGCTCTGATCGGTAGTTTTCCGTGGTTTCTCGATCAACTCCAGGCGAATGCCGGAGAAGTACCCTACCAAACGAGCCACGGCCCGCGCGCGCTCTGGCCTTCCTCTTCCTTGTCCTATCCTCTCCCCTTACACACACACTTACACTGACATGCAATACACTACCACATATTCCGGTAGACAGGTCGGGAGCTTAGAGCTTGTTCCAGCTGGGGCAAGTGCCCTACTGGTGGGAGAGTCCTGGTTGAGGGAAACCCCACTAGCCGACGGTAGGTCGGCGCCGGATCTCGTCATCCAACGGGGAAAGATCATCGCCATCTCCCGTGAAAAAACATGCACTACACTCACGAGACTAATGACCAAAGCAGTTGACGCGCCCGGAAACGCGGAAAAATCAAGCAATCAATGAATCGAACTAAACTGACACTTCCGAGACATCAGTTGGTGAAAAACACATTTCGCAGAGCGATGCTCAACTGTTTTAGAACCTGTCAAAATGCTCGTCCGCTGGCCTGACCCGAGAATAGTTGTCTGCCCCGCGGCTCCTGTACTCTTCACCCCGCTGGTAAACGTTCGCATCGCGTCCCCTGTTCGTTGTCCGCAGTTTTCCGGTTATGTTTCTGGGTGGTTGGTTGGTTTTTTCATGTTTCCGGGCGCGTTAACTGCTTTGGTCATTAGTCCCGTTAGTGTAGTGCATGTTTTTTCTCGGGAGATGGCGATGATCTTCCCCTACTGGATGGCGAGATCCGGCGCCGACCTACCGTCGGCTAGTAGGGTTTCCCCCTAACCAGGACTCTCCCACCAGCGGAGCACCGCCCCAGCCGTGTCCCGGAATATGCGGTAGTGTAGTGCATGTTAGTGTGTGTGTGTGTGTAAGGGGAGAGGATAGGTCAAGGAAGAGGAAGGAAAGATCGCGCGCGGTCCGTAGCTCGTTTGATAGGGTATTGCTCCGGTGTTGATCGGAGAAACCACGGAAAACTACCGATCAGAGCAGCCGGCCGGTAGAATTCTCCTCCAGGCAGCGACTGAATTCGACCTAGCTGAAAAGCTAGTGTCGAAAATCCTGCCACCGTCAGGACTCGAACCTCGGACCTCCCGGTCAGAGGCGCTGCAGTGACATCAGTTGATGCACTGAGCTACCGCTCCCGGTTTATGTTTCTGTGTCATGGCCGTTGTGCTTGGAAGATTGCTTACTAGCTTTCTTCGTTAGTTCGAGATATTCCGCACAGTGGAGGTACCTCTCTTCCTCTTCAGGACGCAATGTCCGTCGTGCTCCTTCTTCTGAAGTAGATAGGGTTCTCGCTATAAAATCTCCAAATATCTCGGACATTTCTCTATTTAAAGGCGAGATACCAGTCCAGACGATTGAGACTATGTATGAAAATGAGAACAGCAGAACTTCGTTAAACTGGATCAACAGGGCCCGGAACCGATTCGAGTTAACGAAAATTTAGGTCATCCAAAGAATGATGGAACAATGATAAAAGAACTTACCAAACATATGTTTCATAGAGTTTAAAAATTATCGTTACACCCCAAAACACATGTAAAATATATTTAAAGCGTACACATCGAGAGAAACTAGTCGGTGGCCCTAATGACGTCCAGGGCATCGCCGGAGCCGCTTCCTCCCCTCCATTTCCCCTCTTCGGGTACGCCGTCGCTGAATGCCGGGAAGGGGAAGGAGGGGTAGGCAGGTGGGGTGGGGGAAGTGAACTCGAGCACTGGGAAGTGAATTCGAGTAATATACCTTCTGAGAATAGCGATTTATCGCCTGTAAAACAAAACTTCATTTACTACGCCAAATATTTTCTTTCCAAAACTGGTACTGGTTAATGAGGTTCTACTGTATTTCCAGTTATCAATGATACTCTTCATTTTCAAACAAATCAAGTCGTATTTGCTTGCACGAAAATAGCGATCCACGATATTACTAGAAAAAACAACATACTAATAGCCTCTATGTTTCAAAAACCTGTAGATTACATGTAGTCATAAAATAGCATCGTAGAGGCTGGACAAACATAACTGCCAAAACTAATTTTTTTGGGCAGCCAGATTCGTAATTTGCGCAGTGAAAACTTTCTTTTTGAAATTCTTAGATTTGATATTTTAGACATACTTTATACATTCTTCGAATCCGCCGTTATTTTAGGATTTGGTCTCGAGACCTAATCCTCGAAAATCACAGATCACTTGTGCTCTCAATGTATCATTTCAATCATTTGGTACTTTTCTTCCTTAGGGGAAACCCTAAGGAATGAGGGAAAATGAGGGAATGAGAAAAATGAGAGAAAAGGCAAGATATGTCAAATATCAAAATAACAGTAGGGAAACATTTTGCTTGAAAATCGTGCGAAAAATAATGTAAAGACTTTCTACATAAAATAGTTTAGATTGAGGTAAAATGGAATTGTTGAAAATGAGAAGTTGAAAGCTTTTGACGGAGACCCGATATTATAAAATAGTCACTGACTGGCAGCTGTAGACGCTGAGGAAACCTTATTTCCCCTTGGCAGCGGAGCCGCCCAGTAAGCGCTCTAGAACTGCAGAATAGCTACATTGGGTTTCACAGGGCTCGAACTTCGCCCTCCAGTTACCTGCTCGCCGTCAAGCCCCCCCCATCCCACCTGCCCACTCACCCCCCCGCGTTGCATTCTCTTGGCGCGTCGCCCACTCCCCCGCCTCGCCTGCGCGCTCTGCGGCGTCGTGGAGTGGACACGCCCCCCACCCCGCCCCCCTCCAGGCCTTGCTCTGCCCCGCAGCATCCCGTTTCACCTTGCGTCCCACTCCGCCTCACCTTTCTACTTCCCTCGCCCTCGTTTCAGCACGCTGCACCCCATTCCACCACGCTCCTTCCGTTTCCACACGCCCACCCCATTTCATCCCCTCCACTCGTCCCGTCACGCTTCACCCCATTTCATCACGCTCCACCCTTTCCATCACGTCCCCCCTTCCACCACGTTCCACTTGCTCCACCTCCTCTTCCCCCCCTCCCCACCTCACGTCCACCCGCTCCACCCCATTTCATCACGCTCCACCCCGTTTTCCACTGCTCCCGTTCCACACCTCCAGCCCTTCCACTAATCCACCGTTCCACTCAACACCTCCATAATAATTTGCACGCGGTTAATTCCGCACATTCGCTCCATCTCACCGACTCTCTCTTCTCCCTTCCCCAGTCCGGACATTCCCTCACCTCTTTTCCCCATTCAACTCCCCCTCCGTTCGCCATGTTCCTGCCGGATTCCCTCATCCCTCTACCGCTCCGCTCCGCAGCGCCCGCGCCTGCGCCCGCCGGCTGCTTCGCCGCTCCGCCGCCAGAGCGCTCCGGCAGCGCGGCGAGCGGCGCCTCGGGCTGCGGAGGCCGGCGCCAGTCCGCACTTGGCCTGTGCAGCAGCAGCAGTTGCGCCGCCCGCCGCCGCCGCCGCCGCCGCCGGCACAACCCCGCTGCCGCGTCGGACCGCCGCAGCAGCCGCAGGACCTCGCACCGCCCGACCGGCCGGCCGGCGACCTTGGACAGGCGGTGAGTGAGCGGCGCTAATACCCCAACGCTGGGCGTGTCCACGTGCGAGGCTCCTGCTCGACCACTAACACTCGTCGCCCACCACATCCCCTTAAACGCCTCCTGCTCCCATGATCTTCTTATACGATATTTTGTAGAATTCCGAACGGACCTGACACAGTTCAGAGGGATCATTTCTGAATGTTCCTGTTCAATATGATTTATAAGTTCGATTTTCCAATGAATAATGCTTGGCAATGTATTGTGAATAATATTGGTGAATTGTAGTACGTTTAGAAGCACTATTGAATTGGATTTGTGAATAAAACTCTTTCGTTTCGTTGCTACATAAATTACTCTATATGATTCTATAATATTCAGCTACCTTTCATGAAATTACTTGGAATCAAAGAGTGGAGAAGTGTCGTTGTGGCAGGGGGAACACGTGAAACACGGAAAGTGCAACGCTATTGTCTCTGAGCAACGCACTAACTGGGGTTGATTGCTGGTGAATTGTCTTATTACATTGCACAGATTCTGGTGGCGCCTCTTTGGTGAACACCCTCCCCGCAGGTGAGGGAGTCAAGAGCATGAAAATCAGAAACTGATTTTCCCACATATCTTTCGAAAAATCTCGTCTTCTGTGCTTGTTTTACGATTCAGAATTTAATAAGTCTCACTTTATGATACAGATATTTTGACGTGAGTCATGGATTTCGTAACGTAAGCTATTTTAAGAACAATTCGAGATTGCTTGTACTGTGTTAAATTCGATGAGTCTTACAGAAATTCTTCTACGATGTGTGATTCTCCTTACCGAGGGGGATTGATCTCATCATTAGAAGCCTGGAAGCCAGTGTAGAATAATTCATGATAGTCCTTGCGATGAAATCTAAAAAAATGGAAGTAATATGATGAAATTAAATTCGTTTGTTAGTTACGCAGTTAGTAGTTTCATCGCATCTTCAAGTTATGGATGTCTCAAAATATCTGTTTTCTCCAAAAGTGCTGAAGGAACAGAACATTAATCCGCATTGTGGCATGAAAATAACGTAATACTTTGAGTTCGCGCCTCCGTTTGCCAAACTAATATTTGTTTGACAATGAAGATACTTCAGCAAATTTTATCGGGTTATTGGCGGGAAATCGACGTAGGACAAAAATAAACGGATTGCGTGGATAATTGCGCGAATGGAGCTCAAAGCTTTACGTCATCGACGCAGAAGCGATTTCGAGCGGCGCTGCTTGTGTGGGATAGTGTTAACAAGGGACTTTCAGTGCTTCACATGACATTTATATCTACTGGGTGCATCCATTCAACCTGCTGCTGTCATGCGGACCTCGCACAGATGTCACTGTACGGGGTGTTTACTGCAGCAAGGGTCTGAATTATATTTTCAAAGTAGGAATTACTCTATTTTTATTCTCTGTTTTAATGGTTTGGAGCTTTTAGTTGAAGGACTGACAGTGAGGTCTGTTGGTATTTTTGGAAGGATGTGTGATGAAATTTTGAAAAATTTAAGAGTCAGCCATAAAATACTTTTGCGTCTATTCCTCTCTGATGGCATAATCAGAAATTAGGTAAGGGAAGGTTTTGCCTTACTTGTCCTCATAAATGGCCAACATAGCAAGGAAGTTCCGAGGAAGGACGTGTCTTACAAGGGAAATGCATACCAAAATTGTGGAGTTTTTTGTCATGTGACATGGCTCATTGCTTAAAGAAACATAAATATCGCAGACATTCGCCGTTGATTTATGATGAACGAGTTATCCCTACAGAATAGGCCATTATAGTGTGATAACTATTAGCAGCCTCAATATATATTTAACTGGTTAAGATATTTAATTGTGGAAATCTGATTGGTATTGTTGACGTAATTACATGAAGAAATAAAAGAAATCATCTCCGTCAACGTAATATAAGTTGATGGAGATGACTTCTTTCATTTCTTTAAGATATACAAATTTCCCCATTTAATTGGTGCGTATGGGTACGCACAATAAACTTATTTGAATGTTTTCACTGCGAGCGTGTTATCTAGAACTTTGTTTTTCTGAGGCGACCGTTCCGCCCGGAGTGCCGCCACGCTCAGCAGGGAAGCATAGCGTGTAGAATCGGAAAGAGCGTTCAACGTTCTTGTGCAAATAGAGCGATACACATGACATTGAAATTGTCAGAATTTGAAAACTACTCTAAAGAAAAAAAGTGTGGTTCCGCTTGAAGAAAACAAAAACGCCTAAAAATATGTATACAGCGAAAGTGTTGTAAACGTTTTAAGTATCTCTTTTTCGTCCCTGCGTCACCTATCGAATGCTAAAAACAGCATTTCGATATCGCAAACAATAACAGATTAGCATTCTAGATTTATGATCATGAAGTAGATTAAAGGATGCTCCGGGTCATGGTATTTGTTCACTGTTCAATTCAGAACTTTAACACATTTCAGTTTCCCTGCGTTTCAGAATATTTTAATTCCATCTTCAGAGCAACAACACTGTTAATTATATTGAATTAAGGCAGGGCAAAATTAAAATACATTAAAATCTCATAAATATTCGAATAAAATAACACCTTTCTTGCAAGGTACCAATCTTTACTTATAAGGTATCTTGTGATTTATATATGAATAATTTTAAGATTTGAATGTATATTAAATAATGTGTGCTGTGTCTTAGTCCAATTAGTCCAAACAGTGTTGTTCTTGTGTGTATTAATAGCCTGAAGATGAAATAAAAATTCGAAACGTGGGCAAACTGAAATGTGTTAATGTTTTGAATATAACTGTGACCAAATCTCTGATCGGAAATCCATCAGTAAAAAAATGTGGAGCTAGGAGGGAATTCATTTAATTCAAGTCAATGAGGGCATTTCTGACAGGGATGGCCCGTTTGATTGAAATTGACGTTGTAGGTCTAAAACGTCTATTTCTTTAAAGAATGGTCTGTGCTTCATCAGCGTTAAATGCGAAAAGAAAACGAGCGCAGTGCTTCAAAAATTATATTTATATAAGGCCTACGATAACATCAAAGTTTTTTCTTCCCTCGGAAATATTTAGCGAGCAGATATAAAGAGAGAGCTGAGGAGAGTTTAATCTGTCGTTATGAAGTTATTAAAGTCTCTTATCAAATTTTCATATGATAGTTATTAGTTTCAGTGCACGTACTTGCTGGAATAGTCGTCGTAATTATTGCTTTATTTTTATTATTATTATTATTTTATTATTATTATTATTATTTATAAACACGCACAACACGGCTAACCAATTCTAAATTGGTTAAAAAAAATTACCTCTTCCAGGAGCAGATTTAGTGACTGTAAGTGCCTCTACAATACTTTGCGCAAAATACGTTGTTTTCAAGAACGCGATATCTTCAACTTTCATTCGTTTGAATGACTCGAGAGTGTAAACAAGTTCTTTCATATATTTTGCAGAACGAATTCCAGAGCTCCGGTAACTATCGGGACAACCTGTCTGCTTAGGCCTCACCTCTCACTGATATCGATTTCCAGACTTTACATTTAAGACTCTTTTCTGTCTCCTGTGGCGATGTTCTGAATGCATGCAGAGCAACGTCTACAAGTAGACACGACTTTTTCTTCGAATAATAATATCAATTTTTGCTGCTATCTGTCGTACGATCATTATGGATTTGTCACCGATACTATAAACCGGGGTGACTTGGGTACAGAACCTTTTGTGATATTTGCTCTATAAACAAATATTTTTTACAAAAAGTTTCACCACCAGAAAAAAGATTTTGGTTATTTCTTAAAGCAAGGGTATTTATTTGGTTAATTATTATAGCAGAGAAGAATGAAGGCAAAGACATATTCAAGTCACTTCTTCAGGTGGAGTGACTTGGGTTCACAAGTCTGTTACCTGGATATTAAGCCTTTCGGAACGTATGTTTCCATTTCATCCAACTGGAAACAATTGGGGTCAAATAAAGAAGGCATACAAAAATTTTTGATTTTATTACTAATATAATTTCTGGGAATTATTATTTCCAGTCTATAATGTAAATCTGAAGAGTTGGAGATGCCTGTTTTGGTGGGTTTATCCCTCCTGGATTGTTAAGGAGAACTGGGTGATTCTCTCTTATGTGCTTTTCTCTTGCCTCTCTTATGTGCTTTTCTTTTTCTCTTTTTTCTTTTCGTGTATGCTCGTGGCATCTGTTATCTGTGTGTGCCTAGCAATGAATACAAAACACTATCCTCAACTCACACCGCAAGTGTTCAATATTTCACTTATAAATCAACAAATACTAAAAAAAGGTTTAATTACACAAATTATCATTCACAGTTTCCACAGTATACGTACTTACCAAAGCAAAGAACTTCAAAACTAGAAGTTGTAACTAGTAAGAACTGAATACAAAGTTCTGCAACGCTTTCAAGAAACCTTGAAACACATGTTATGGTAAAAGGAGGCGGGATATTTATTTGATGCCTGAAAATCTCCCTATTCATGGAGACTCGTTCTAGCGGCTAGTTTAGGAATTCCGCTCTATTTCATTTTTAGTGACTAATACATCATCTGAAATGAGATATTAGAGCATGTCCCCAAGACACCACACCAGTCACAAAGTCACCCCAGTACAGTATTGTGCAGAGTTTAACAGACGTCATAGGATTTGATGAGTACTTGTATCACCTGGAACGTGTGTTTGAAATGTTGAGATCGTTAGAGATCTGTCAGTAGAGGTAACTATAGACCCTGTCCTGCTTTTTCATGTATTCGGTCTCTAGAATTGGAGTAAATGAGACGACCTTCATACCTAATCCTTAAACATACGGTATTCATGATTCGGCGAAACTTTAATTTGCTCATTATTATTACTATTATTATTGCTTTTATTATTGCTATCATTATTGCTATTATTATTATTATTATTATTATTATTATTATTATTATTATTGGTGTTGTCGATGCTGCTTCCATTATCTTCAGTTGAACTGGAGAGATAATCTTATATTTTTGTTATAAACATTCTTACCTAGCCGAAACTCCTCTACCAAGAAATGTATTCTTAAGATGTTGAATATTCTGTTTCCAGGAAGGCGAAACTACTACTTATTTATTGTGCATTAGATTGCGCTATACTTTGGTCGAATAATTTTAGAACTACTGAACACATTCGTAGATCAATAAATGAATGAAAATGTATAACACTGAATTTCGTTGAATAAATACGTAGATGTAGGGAACGAACATTACGATGATACCTTGTCAACTTTTAATAGTGTACATCGTAAAAAGAAAGAAGACAAATGTGTTTCACTATAACCGGTGTCTTTACGTCGCCGATTTTGGCAAAGGCAAAACATTTCTAAAGCAACATTTACAGCTAAAATGCAGTTTCTTAAAAAAAAGAGGATATATGTGAAGATTCAGTGACAAAGTACTTTAAATGTTTGACAAAAATTTCAGAATTTTTTGTTGTATCTATTTCATATCTAAATGTTCTTTGTTTAAAATAAATATAGTTGTAAGAAAGCGAAATATGTCTCAGAGCATAAAATTTGGAGATTGTGACGTCGGGACTTACCACGTTATATTTGTGTTGTAAATTTTGCTTAAGAGGTAGGTCAAGCTATTAAGACCGCGAGACACATTCTTTGTGACTGACCACATTATTAAAGAATGGTTCCTTTAGATCTATATTTTTGTAATATGTAGCCAGATGGAAGGAGAAGAGAAATGGAACTTTGTCAATTGGTCGAAACAGATTTGTGTCAATTGATTGAAACAGTTTTTTGTTCATAACGTAATTGGAATGTGTGAGTGATTCTTTCTAAATGTTATTTCCGACAAATGCCTCATTTTCAGTTGAAGCGTATTCAGATTACGGTAAAAGATATAAGTAATGACTACATTAAATTAGCTCTTTAAAATTATTCATAAGAAAATTATGGTATTTATGAAAATGGAATAAAAGTAGTTTGAAAAAATACTCTACTGAAATACAAATACAGAAATTTTCTTCGCCTGTGTAGGTTAACAAGAAATAATCACGATTTTCTGAAGTTCTCGGTGTTATAAATGTGTATTACCAACTTACAGCGGATATTTATGCTTTTTAATTGAATATCATGTTACAATTTCCCTTCCACTTTCCCTTTCATATTTAAATGCTCCTCGTTCTGTTTAACATAACTCATCTCGTTTCCTCTCTAAATATAAGAATCGCACAAGAGATATTAATGTCTACATTTGATAAATGATCTACTTTTTAACATGTAGACAAAATGTTTTTGAAGAAATAACGGTAATAATGTTGAGATGAAAGACGAAGATGCCATTCATTATCGTTTCTCGGAAAAAGGGAAAAGAAAGATAAATTATTGGCACTAGAAATTTAACATGTTTCCAGGGAGATATTAACTATTGCTAGAGATCAAAGGGCAATTTTTTCTTACTTCAGTTATCACCTCCGCCTTCCGAATGAAGCTGCCAAAAAAAAAAAAACTCCCATTTCGGTTTCATCTACCTGTCTTTCCTTTTGCCAGGAAAAGTTATTCACCTAAATGAATTCCTTGATATCGCCATGTACCCGTTCCCAAAGGCTTAAAGTTCCTTTCCCATTATAAACGTTTACTAGTCTTCCACTTCCACTTCTCACAATTTACAACCTCAAATCTTCTCTTTTCTTCATCTTGCGTTTCCTTCACCCACCGATTTCTTCATCCAGAAGTTACTACTACTTGCGCCTTCTCCACATCCCATCTACTTATTTTATACGCTACATTCTCTTAATTAATTCCTCTCTCATTTTCCTCATTTTCATACCCACCATTTGAACAATCCGCTGCCGTTTCGGCATTTCTGACGCTGAGGTCCTGCTGTTCCAGTCTATCGGTGGCGGACGTCGCCTAAGACCATATAGTAAAGAATTACACCTCTTTAGTCTACGCTAAGACGTTCCTGTTTACCATCACGTATTTGGAAAAATCCGGCGCATCAATCAAAAACGACAGACGTCTACCGAACGAAATGTCGACCAAAATAGACTACACTGCGCCCCCGCCTCACTCTATAACGCCCGGTGACTTAGGGCCGTGTCGTGCTGGTGAAGGGGGGAAACCCTTCAGTCACCGTGTAGGTCGGCGCAAAATCTCCGCTCCCACCATATTTCACGGCACCAGTGGGCAAAGTACCTGAAACCTGAATACTCGCTCTCGGCGAGGCCGGAAGTCGTGTCGACGCTGCGCCCCGCGCGCAATGACTCGCGCGCAGGAGGGCGGTGTATTCGCCCCCCCCCCCGGTCTGCCGCGCGCTTTCGCGCCCGCGCGATGTAGCAAGAGGGCGCGCGATTACACGAGGGTGCGCCTCTGGGCGGGGAGAGGTGGATGGGGCTGGGCGGAGCTGGGTGGGCTGAGGTTGGGTGGGGCGGCATGGGGGGCAACCGTGGCGGGGATTGGCAAGGCTGGGGTGTGGCGTGGCGGAGAGTGGCATGGCACGGCGGGGGGGGGGGGGGGCTGGGTGGGCCAGCGGATCGTGTCGTGTGTGCTTGGTTTTTTTTCGATTTTTTGGTTTCCGGGCTCTTTGGCATTAGTCCCGTTAGTGTAGTGTATGCTTTATCTCGGATATGCGCGGTGATCTTTCCCCGCTGGATGGCGAGATCCGGCGCCGACTTACCACCGGCTAGTGGGGTTTCCCCCTAATCAGGACTCTCCCACCAGCGGGGCACCGCCCCAGCCGAGACAAGCTCTAAGCACCCGACCGGCCTCCCAGAATATGTGATAGTGTGATGCATGTTAGTGTGTGTGTGTAAGGGGAGAGGATAGGACAAGGAACAGGAAGGACTGATCACACGCGGTTCGTGGCCCGTTTGTTAGGGTGCTGCTTCGGGATTCGCCTGGTGTTGATCGGAGAAACCACGGAAAACTTCCGATCAGAGCAGCCGGACGATAGAATTCTCCTTCAGACAGCGACTGAATTCGACCTAGCTGAAAAGCTAGTGTGGAAAATCCTGCCGTGGTCAGGACTCGAACCTAGGACCTCCCGGTCAGAGGCGCTGCAGCGGCATCAGTTGATGCACTGAGCTACCGCTCCCGGTCCGTGACTTGGAGCGGGTCGGAGCAGGTCGGAGCGGGTTGCAGCGAGGCGGTGCGGGTTGTGCGAGGCGGGCCTGACAGGGGCGGACATGGGCGGATCGCGGTGGTGTGGGGCGGAGCGGGGGTACGGTGCGTGGCGTAGCGGTGCGGAGCGGGGGGGGGGGGGGGGGGGGGGTGGGGCGGCGCTTTTGAGGCAGCGAGCCCTAGCGGAAAATAGCGAAGAGGGCGAACCGGTGAGCCGTAAAGCGGCGCGCGCGCGCTCTGGCGCGGTTTTTGCAAGTTAAGTAACTTACTCGCCAGGCACTTCCTTTGCGTCGCGCACGAAACGAACTTGTGAATGCAGAGTAAAGCAGGTGGAAATGAGAATTAAATCTCGGGGAAACATCTTTCTCTCTCTCTCGTTCCGCGTATTTTTGTTCCGTTCGACGCGGAGCGCGCGCGAGGTGCCCGTTGGCGCGCGGCGCGGCCAACGCGGGCGGGCGTTTTTCAATTTGGAAAAAATCGCGCTGCGCGAAGTGCGCCCGCGAACTCAAAGCGCGCCGCTCGCCTCGTCCGCGAGGCGCTTGGCTCCCGTTGGCCCAGACGTCGCACAGAGGACCGGGCTGTTCGGTGCGGGTTATTGACACGGAACAAGGGGGTCGATCTATAGGGCTGCGTTTCAGAGATGGCTTTGGTGATGAATGTTTAGTTTCTCTTTGCACATATGTCACTTGTTATTATGACGACGTAGGATGTTTATTTAATAATAATAATAATAATAATAATAATAATAATAATAATAACGATAATATTTCTAAATAATGTTTTAAATTACACTTGACCGTTCTTATTTATATAATTTCATTGAACCAATTCAATTGCACATTTTGATAACAGTGAATTACATTTATTATTACCTAATTGTCAAATAGCTAAAAAAAATAGGCGTAATTGTGAATTCCGTGCCTAACCATTACTTGTCTTTAACTGCCAATCAAATTCGGTCATATCAATTGACAGTTGCTTGTATCCACCTTTGTAACGTGAATCACGTTTGTAATCACAAGAAGTTGTGGCCTCTCCTGGTAGTAACAGTTGCTAATTGTTTCATAGGATGAAACTGAATAGAATTCGTCTGAACTGAAAGAGGAAACTAATTAATCTGGAATCGGGAGGGAATAGAATTGCGTATGATGAAGAATTTCGTGTTGGACGTTTATTGCTCTCAGAATATTGAAATGATTGGTTGTATTCGTATCAGCTATGTATGGAATATATTTTTCTTTTTCAGTCGCCAACCCCGGAGGTTTGTTTATCGGCGTCAGTCTAAAATTGTTTTCTTTGTAAAAGTGTTTATATTTTGAGCAATACCAAATGTAGTTTTATTTAAAATATGAATGTTCTTGTAACGATAAATCCTCTATGTAGAATACGATTTTAATAATCCTTTTGCAGCTTCACTGATCGTAGACCTCACGCTTTTGACGCGGAGTAAGCCATTAAATCGCGTTCCGATCTGCCGAGAAGCAGCGAGAGGTGTCCGTTTCCGCGGCGAGACGAAGAGGACGAAGCTGCGGCAGGGCGCGGGCGAGGGCGGTTCTGGCGTTGAAAAACGGGGTAGGAGGAGTTGGGACGGCATACGGTCGGATGGGATGAGACAGGATGAGGTGAATTGATTGAGATGGAATGGGAGGGATGGTTGGGTTGGGAGGGATAGAATGGATTGGGTTGAGTTGAGATGGGATGGGACAACAGGGAATGGGAAAAGAAGGGATAGAATGCCCCAGGTCAAATAACAGGAAAAATATAAGAAGCATTTCGACCAGTATTTCGTTCACAACTCAAACGCTTAATTTTTTCAGAGTTTCCATATTCACGTATTTCTCATTAAATTTGTATTAACTTGATGACACGATGTTTGAACATTATATATTCTAAAATAAACAGTAAGAGCGCAGAGGGAAGTTTTTACATCCAATAAGCACAAAAAAACAAATATAGAGATAACGGTTTGTGAGAAAAATTTGAGATATACAGCGTTTCTGTACATTTATATATTTTGTAGCAAAAATTCAAAAATATGAAAGCAATTTAATTTTAGAAATCATATAAATTTAAGTGCGCGTTGTTTAAATGTTGCAATGTATAAATGGGAATTGGAATGAGTAATTTCTTGTAACATAATTGAAGACTACCGAAAAATATTGTATAGAGTTAAATTTCTCATTAAAAGTTTTCTTTTTATTTCACAAGCGATGACGGGTACAACAAGAACTTGAAAACTCTGTCCGCATTTCCGCGTCATTGGACATCAATACACTTGTGCCAAACTCAAGTTAAAAAGAACTCCTGACTTCTTCCATCGGAATTAATCCAAATCTCGCATATCCCTACATATTCGTTGAAGATGCCAACATGGCGAGGTATAATTAGTACATTATTGAGAATGAATTATTGGAATTATTGGAAGCCCCATATGTACACCAATGAAATATTTTATTTTTATTCTTGTTGATTGACTGTCGTTGCCAGGGTACGTATTTTCACCATCCTTAATGAATCAGCGGCGTCCTGCCAACCTGCTCGTCCTAGCCCCGCCCTCTCGCAGCGCCCGGCAGCTGACCCGCGAAGGCGCATTGGGTAGCGCATTGCACTAAATTCAGTAGAAAGAAACGGAGAAACATTTTAATTTGCTACCTTCAGTATGGTTTTTTCTGGGCTGCTCAAAAAAATTTGATCAAAATTTGGGAGCAATTGCTCCAGTACCTAGTTTAAAATATTTTGTGAAATGCATCCATAAATGCACGTACATTCACTTTTACGTAGTAGTTGGGAATTCTGTATCAATTAAGTTTTAATGGTTATTTATACACCAAAAGCGTTATAAGGGTTCTAATGATCGAGAGTTGACAAAATGTCAGAGGAACTTTGGCCCGAGAGCTTTTTGTTGCCCGTGATTATTAAAGCCAGTTAAAGCCTGTGGTACATACATAATTTTATTTTTTTACCTAATTTTATTGATTCAGGTTTACTTATTTACTAATTAACTAGATGTTAACTTGGCTCGGAATGTCTTTTCATATTCCCCTACCACAATTCCCTTTCATAATTACCTCTATAAGAGAACATGTAGCATCATTCAACTGTTTTCATATTTCCCTCATAAGCACGAACCCTTCGATCCAGGTAAGTTTAACGGTGCATATCGAGCTTCGTTTTGAAGCCAATAACAAGCTATAACGTTTCAGTAAAAAAATAAAAAGTAATTGTACGAAAAAATATCTCCATGACTATAACATCCTCTATTTGGCAAGATGGTTCAGTAAAAGTCGAACGATTAACTGAACCCAACATTGTACTTACACAAAAAAAATCGCTGGATGACGCCGGTAGACTATTCAAGCAGCACAGAGATACTTCCTACCCCGGTTTCACGCGCACGGAACAGCACACGCCCTCCAACCGCAGACCGCTCCCCCTCCCAGCTCCACCCTCCTCTCTCGCCCTCAGCCCTGCGTTCGATTCTCCGAGCACGGTACACTCTCTCCCCTTTTCTCTTCTGTCTTTCCTCCTCTCCCTTTTTTCTCGTCCCCGCTCCGCCCCTCCTCTTTGTCCGGCTACGTTTCATTCACCTCTTCTCGCCATCTCATCCCTCTTATTGCCGTCCATTCTGATCCCTTGCCGTCCATTCTGATCCCTTGCCGTCCATTCTGATCCCTTGCCGCCATTCTGATCCCTTCCATTTTCGCCATTCTGATCCCTTGCCGTCCATTCTGATCCCTTGCCGTCCATTCTGATCCCTTGCCGTCCATTCTGATCCCTTGCCGTCCATTCGATCCCTTGCCGCCCATTCTGATCCCTTGCCGTTCATTCTCATCCTTTGCGGTCCATTATGATCCCTTGCTATTGATTCTCATCCTGCCTCATCTCATTTCATCTCACTCTTCAATTGCCTTAAAAGATATGGCTCTCGCCAATTATCATTTACAATTTATACATTACAACATTAAAATGTAATCGCACTTAAATATTGAATGTTTTCCAAAATTAATTTGCTTTCATTTTTGAAATTTTCTTAGGAAATATATAAATATAAACAGAATTACGATATATCCCGGTATATTTTTGCTCGGAAATAGTTGCCTCTGTATTTGTTTTTATGTGCGTTTTAGATGTGAAAACCTTCCTCAGTGCTCTTACTGTTTATTTTAGAATATAGAATGTTCAAACATCGTGTCATATATCTAATATAAATTTAATGCGAAATAAATTAATATGCAAACTGGGAAAAATAAGCGTTTGGGCTGTGGTCGAAATATCTTCTTTCCGATTCTCACATTTTTCTCTCCTGTTTTTCATTTTCCTCCTGCGTTCAAGTAATATGGTGAGCAAATTATGTCGTTTGCATAATTACTACCTTTTTGTAAACAAGAGCTGTTTTATGTTTTGTGTTTTCCTTCCAGTGGCGAACCTTGTTTGCGCGTCATTTTTCGTTTTTCGCTGTTGATATTCTACTCGCGCTGCTCCTGGGGTTTGAACTCGCTGTTTCGCTTTGCGGTTTTCTCTCGTCACCCGGCGGGTCCTCCTCAGCCCCTCCTCCTGTTTCGTTGTTTTCCGATCCACTTACCGGGAGCGGTAGCTCAGGCATCAACTGATGCCACTGCAGCGCCTCTGACCGGGAGGTCCTAGGTTCCCACTCCCCACGGCGGGAGGATTTTCGACAATAGCTTTTCAGCTAGGTCGAATTCAGTCGCGGTCTGGAGGAAAATTCTAGCGGCCGGCTGCTCTGATCGGTAGTTTTCCGTGGTTTCTCCGATCAACACCAGGCGAATGCCGGAACAGAATGCCGGAACAGTGCCGTTGTTTTTAGATTTTTGCTCAGTCAACATTTTTAATTGCATGTCTACATGTCTCATATGAATACTTTCGTTCAGTTTATGCCTAGAAATACTGTAAGTATGATAGGTAGGATTTGTATGTCTCAGTTGTTCATTAAATTCAAGTGAAAATGTATTTTATTGGCTCTGCTTGGTCATTAATTTAGATTTCTTTTGCTCTCTGTATTTTTAATAGTATTTATTAATATAATGTAGGTAAAATAATTTGAAGCAAGGGAGTTTCATTTCATACATTTCATCATACAGTGCATATTCATTTCTCGTAGTTTCATTAAAAAATATAAAGTAAAAAAAAAATCATCCAGACTTTACACGGAGCCTATATTCTCCGGTATATTTTTTTGCCTTCTCTTGTTAATAATTAGCACATGAATATCAAATCAAGACGTGCGGTGAATTGGGTGTGTGGTGGAGCGTGCGCTGCTTTTACCTCGCATTACGTATTCCGTATTTCGCAAAGTACTCTGCGGTGTCGTTGAGCGCCGAGTAGCCGCGCTTACGACTCGCTCGATGGGGTTATTCGCGGATAAAAAGAAACTTTTGCTAGGCAGTAACTTGTTCGCTTTACGATGATATCTACTAGCTCACAGGCGCGCCCCTGCGGCGGCGCGTCGCCCCGGCCTCGCCCCGATGTCGCCCGCGCGCCGCCCCTGCCGGAGCCGTCAGCTCGGCGTAACAGGCCACTAAAACCCGGAGCTTGCGACGGGAGCGGCCCGTGGGAGGAGGGCAGGGGAGGGGGAGAATTTTTCGGAAGCTCCATGGCGCCCGAGTTGTGCCGAACGTGAAGCTTCGACCTGGGGACTTTCGATGGTTGATGTGATTTAATTTTTTCGTGTTTCCGGACGCGTCAACGGCTTTGGTCATTAGTCCCGTTAGTGTACTGCATGTTTTTTTCGCGGGTGATGGCGGTGATCTTCCCCCGCTGGATGGCGAGATCCGGCGCCGACCTACCGTCGGCTAGTGGGGTTTCCCCCTAACCAGGACTCTCCCACCAGCAGCGCACCGCCCCAGCCGGGCCAAGCTCTAAGCTCCCGACCGATCTCCAGGAATATGTGGTAGTGTAATGCATGTTAGTGTAATTGTGTGTGTAAGGGGAGAGGATAGGACAAGGAAGAGGAAGGACAGATTGCGCGCGGTCCGTGGCCCGTTTGGTAGGGTAGTGCTCGGCATTCGCCTGGTGTTGATCGAGAAACACGGAAACTACCGATCAGAGCAGCCGGCCGCTAGAATTCTCCTCCAAACACCGACTGATTCGGCCTAGCTGAAAAGCTAGTATCGAAAATCCTGCCACCGTCAGGACTCGAACCTAGGACCTCTCGGTCAGAGGCGCTGCAGTGACATCAGGTGATGCACTGAGCTACCGCTCCCGGTCTTTCGATGGTTTTCGAGTCGATGGAAAGTCTGTGAAACGCTTTCTTCGATAACGTCTGCATGAACGCACGCACGTATGTAACGCTCGTATGAACGTATGATAAAATGGTTGTTAGATTTTCCAGAAAGAACAAGTCAAATGACCTTCAGATGTAAATAAACCAATATAAAGAATGCTTGGGAATGGAAAAAAACCTTCAAGTAAGAGGAATTATCGCAAATTAATTCACCTTATATTCAATAATTATCTCGTATTTAGATAAATGATAATAAAAAAATTGATGTGTTACAAATTATATTTAATGTAATAATTATATTAATATAGTCTCTGATTTTTACTTACAATAAGTTGTATGATTTATTGTAAAAATATTGCAGCGGCTTTAGTATTGGCATACCCAAGTTAAGAGGAATAACATGCATTTATTTAATTCAACATGATATGATTTTCGCATTTAAATCACAATTTTATACTGACTTCATTTCAAGACCAATGATTTTTAATCAATTATTAATAATTCCAGCACAAAAAATTCAGAATGTGTTTATTTTAAACAGTCCTGCAAAACATTTCTCAACGTTTTTCGGGCTAGTATTGTGGGAACCGTGTCGTTAAGAGGTAAAGGACTTTTTCTCTGAGTGAAGAGAAACGGCGGAAAGGCTCTGAATGACGTGCTTGGAAGAACATAATGAGCTCATTATTTGAAATGTACTGAAAAGTAATTTTTGCATTAGCGCGTGATACACAAAAGTAATGAAACATAATAAATTTAGATATAATGGTTAGCCTTTCGTGTAATATTATCGGTCCAAACTGCATAAAATTAAAATTTTCAACTAGGGTTAATTACAAACCAAATTAAATTGGTTAGTAATGTTTTCGTACTAAATTGATAAATGGAATAAACATTATTTGTCTTCTGTATATCAATTCTGAATATATACATAATCGTCAATATATTTCCTGGAATATTTAAGAAATATATTTTTGTAACTCATTTATAAATACCATATTCTCAAGAAAAGTAGATTTTTTAATTTGAGAGGTCAAAAGTATGAAATGAAAAGGAAAATCCTCATGGCTTCAGCCTCTTTGCATTCGCATTTGCGAATTTTTTTGCATATTTTGAGTAATTTGCATATTTTTCATGAAGACAGCTTCGATGAGATTAATATAACACATTTCGAATTGTAGAAATACATGTGAGAGTAAATTAAGAAAATCCAAGGAAAATAAATATTGACAGTTTAAAATGAAAATCTCCCTGGATATATTAATATTAATGACTTTAATATTTCCTACAAATCACAGTTTTAAAATTCGTTTTTTAAACATTGGCATTCTGCATACAACTATTTGGAAATGTACTGTTAATTTCAAAGTTTCTTCAGCGGGTGTGTGACAAGTTTTGACGGTGCTCAGGGGACTAAGTTTTCCCGCTCAACAAATTGACGTTCTTCTGCTATTGAGAGATGCCAGTTGTACTTTCCTCATCACAAACGGAAATATCTTGCAATAATGCAGAGTATTAATTTGTCTTGATTATTTCTTGGACGATAAGGGATATGTTATATAGTCACAGTTTTTATGTAACGTTTGTTCTCATTAAAATCTCTTGTTTTCAATCTCTATTATGTTATTTCAAATTGAATAATTATTTTTATATTTTTATTTTTAAGGAATTTTAACAAAACTTGTAATTGTTTGAAAATTTGAATACGAGAAGAATCTTAATATTCTATTTTCTCGTGTAAATAATACTTGTGTGTTTTGGAATTAAACCCTTTTTGTCAAAAAAAGAGAAAATAAATAAGGGAGAGAGAAAAATGATTATTGATTCGATTCTAGTGCCAGACAATTTGATTTTCACTGTCGACACCACCTTCAAAGATATTGCTTTCCTTCTCTCCCCTCATCACTATTCCCTTTGAGAACCGTCGACCCAAAATTCTTAAAATATGAAATTCTGCGAAATGACCGGCATGCAGTAGCTACAAAAAAATGCTGCTGAATAAAACCACACAAAATAATTTTCCTAAAAGTTGCACGTACACTGATAAAGAACAACAAGTAAATTATTCTCGAATAACACTGAAATAAATGAAATATTTTAATTAAAACAGCCTTTAGAAATACTGAAATTACATAAAGAAATACAGTTTAGTAATTCATTCATTTCAAAAATATAAAAAACGTTGCTGTTACATAATGCAACCGTAAATGCCAAATATTTAGTGGCAGGTGCGCTCTTCCTTGTGGCCTCGCTGATGTATAGCGTCAGGTGACTCATACGTACTAGACAAGGTTGGCGAAGTATGGGGATAGGAGGAATAACACATTCAAATATTTGCATTTTTCAATAAAAATCCAAACCGTTTGTAGGTTTTTGAATTTTCTGCGAGTTCTTAGGTATCTAACAAAACCATAGAAACACCTCTGACATGCCCGAATGCTGCTTAGTTTTCTTTAAACATCTGCGCGCATTGGAACTTAGTAATGAAGATATTTCTTTCTTCATTTATACAAAATTGGGATTTCCGAGCAGTAAACGTAATTTGATCAAGTCGAAAGATTATTTCATTTCATAATTGATCAGAGATGCCAAGTATAATCTATCTGCAGTGAGTTACTATATCCTGCTTGAAATGCGATCACTGCACGAGAAAGTGACATATCTAAAAAAATCGTCAGTTTGAATTAGCTTGAGAAATGGTTTGTATTTATTTGAAAACATCTCATAACAATAATTCATTAAGAAGCCGGTGTGTAGGGGAAAACACTTTATCTTTGGTCGCGAAATATATGGGTTCGCTCAGAAGAAAACAGTTTTCCAGCAAAATAGTTATTTATGATACGAAAGATAAAAATTGGCATTTTATTTCATGAGAAGGAAAGGCTGCGACTATGAGCAAAATAAAATCAATTCTACGTTTGTTATACGCTATTTTATACATCGTTTCTGGCTTTCATTTTATTTTAATTCAAGTATATAAATCACTTAATTGTTACAGCATGAAGTTAAGTTCAATAGTAGCCGATGCATCAGACAAAAATTTTGCTTTCTTTGTTACATTCTCTGTATTGTCAGATTATTTGTGCATCGCCTCACTTTTGATATTTGAATAAAAATCAACTTTTATTGTTTATGTATGCCGTAAAAGTAATTACTTTTACTAGTGTCTGACTTAACTTTTTAATATTTGTCAGTTTTCGTACTCCGCCAATACATGTTAAGAAGAAAGAAAAAGAGACAATCATAATAAAATAATTTAATATTTATACGAGTATTATTATTATTATTATTATTATTATTATTATTATTATTATTATTATTATTATTATTATGTGTATCAAATGTATTCTTTACACTATTGTCAACCATTCTATATTGCTTTTAAAAAGGCACATGCTTAATGTGCGAAACGTAAAGCTGACAATAAATATATAAAATACTCTACTATAAGACTGATCCTATATGGACCAAAAGTACTTCAAACGAGCCATCTATCTGCAATTATTATTATTATTATTATTATTATTATTATTATTATTATTATTATTAATTTTTCTTTTTTAAATACAAAACATGTCGGGGTTATCCTACCCAAAACAAAATCTATCTGTACAATGTTTATGGAGATACAAAGAAAATAAAGTCTTCAGAAGAAACACTTCACAATTATTCTCAATTTTTAATCTTGCACACTATTTCACAATCTTCTAGTGATGCATTAATTTTTAAGTTATTTATCCCTCAATCAAGACTCAAAATTTTCTGCATAGTTCTCAGATGTTTTTATTATTGTTATTATTATTGTTATTATTTTTATAATTTAAGAATGGTTGCATTATTCCTGTTGATCCTGTTGTATATAGTAGAAAGATGGATCTTTTTTAAACTATTGGACCAAATAGGATCAATCAATACAGAAATCAGGAATTATGATGTATAATTCATATAAGATATATACATTTATCTATTGCTTTACGTTTCGCACATTTAGCATGTGCCTTTTCAAAAGCATTTAATAAGTAAAGCATTCGACAATCGGTTGGCAATAAACATAACATTTTTGAGTAGTATACAAAACAAAGGAATACATTAAACATACATATTAGAAATACTTTACATGAAAATGTTGTTAAATGTTAATATATCTCTAATATGTATGTTTAATGTATTCTTTTGTTTTGTATACTACTCAAAAATGTTATGTTTATTGCCAACCGCTTGTCGAATGCTTTACTTATTAAATGCTTTTGAAAAGGCACATGCTAAATGTGCGAAACGTAAAGCAATAGATAAATGTATATATCTTATATGAATTATACATCATAATTCCTGATTTCTGTATTGATTGATCCTATTTGGTCCAATAGTTTAAAAAAGATCCATCTTTCTACTATTTTTATAATTGTTATTATTGTTGTTATTGTTATTGTTATTATTGTCATTATTATTGTTATTATTGTTTTTATTATTATTACAAGATGAATAAAAGAACAAGAAAAGTTTTAACAGAGGGAGAATGTCCATTGTTTTCGGCTCACTGCGCGTGCGCGCCCTGCTCCGCTGGGAGGCGCCGACGAGCGGCTGTCGCGACGCTGATGTGCTTTTGAGTGCCGGACGCTTCACGCACCTGAAATAAATTTCTCGGCGGAATGCGCGCCGCGCATACGAATTCCGAGAACGATTTCCGATGCTCTTATGAGCCGGGCGAGGACCGAACTCTTTCCCAACGCGAAATAAAGGACTTTCTCCGGCGCCGAGCGCTCGCAGATGGAACATGGGAGGTCGTTGTGGCTGCGTGAGGGCACGTAGAGAGCGGAAGTCGTTTGAACTCGTGTTATTAGTTGCGAACCCCCAAATCTCTCGTTCGAGCGAAAGCATTTTATATTTCAAGTATTTCAATCGCGTAGTGAACTCGCCGAGCTTAATACACGCTTAAAATACTAGTAAAATGTATGGGAGAGCAATAAAGTTATGTAAGAAGCTTGGGAGCACACTATTGAATAGTATTAAAACCTGCGAAAAAGGACTACTCGTTTTACAGGGTGGAAAGGCGAATTTATTTTCACTTCTTTGTGAATACAGAACCGATAACTGCAATACTTCTTTTACTACTGCACCAACACTACACATAGTACCATTTATTTTCGACCACAGAGTTAAAAGTATTGCACTGAAACATGCGAAATGTGCACAATCATGGAAAGCTAATTACAGTTGCTACTGCAGTGACCTCGAAGCAAAAGTATTGAAATCTTGGAGTACAGCTTTGTGGAGAACAGGGCCGATTTCAGAGCCCTGGACGGCGAACACGAACTGCAGCGAGCAGTTTGCATTTAGCTCGCTGTTCAGTGGGTGAATGTCACCATGGTATAGTGAATAAACGAGTTGGTGAGATTTCGTTCGCATGATGGTAAAGTACGGTAGCGATGCGAGGACGTTTAGCTGCTTCCTGGTAAAGAAAGAAAATTCGGCAGTGCGGCTTTGCGCCAAATCGGGGACATTTAGGTACTGCGAGCATCCCAAGCACAAAATTATGTTGAAATCCTTTTCTAAAACATAATTCCCCAAACCTTTCTTTCCTTTAAACTACTTAAAGCAATATATTAGTATATTGGCTAAAAGCATACTAGACGCATACTACGTATAGATAAAGTATTGTAATGCTGCGGCAAAACACGGCGATTTTCCGGAAGAAAAAACGTATATTGCGTTTCGTTGATACTAACAAGGTCCCTGATACCAACATATTTTTTATCTAGTAAATAACTTTCTGTAACATGTTGTAGAATCATAATCCACGTTTGATAGGCCATTGAAAACCGTAAAATTGTTTTACGGGAAAACGTCTGCCTGGCTGTGGTCAACGTTAGTGCCAAGACCGTTCATAGGATTTTCTCCAAAATTTCTCTTTCAAATGGCCGAAGTAGAGATCCTACGATTTTGAAACGGATATTTTGATTTTTAGGTGAAGGTTTAAATGAAGCTTCCAATTTTTTCGAAAATGACTTCAATTTTTTGATTAAATTTTTCGAATAGGCCAAAGATTATTTAAAAATGAGACAGGTCTCATTTTCCTTAAACTCTCTGAATTTCTTAAAATTGTAAAAGTTCAATTATTTTCGGTGTCTTACTATAATTATAATATTCAAGATAAACATTAATATATAATAATATTTATGTGATTTTTATTTGAAACACAATTTTTAAACAATTATTTTTTCAAAAAAAAGCTCCATATTTTGCTTTTAATTTTTTGAGTGGTAAGTACGCTTATAAAATGGCGTAGGTTCCATTCTCGACGAACACTCTGTATTTTTGAATTTTACAGAAAATTAATATTGAAAAAGTACAATATTTATGATAATGATATTTTTATTAAATAAAATAAATTAAAAAAATAGATCCTTAAGTAGGGTGAGATATAAAGTTCAGAAAATAACAATAATAAATAACGCGTAATTATGTTTTAAGTTAATGCAATTTATTGAAACATTTCAAAAATTCAAATTTTTTTCTTATTTTTTTGTTCATCTAATTTTATAATTTCATTAAACAGGGAACCAAGAAGGGAAGTAGATTATACAAAAAATATGCAGCTGATATATGATATACTACATATGTCAAATTTGAAATTTCAATTTCATTTAAAAATTAATTTTTTCAAAATATGTTCAATGTGTCATTGCTTGCAAACAGTAGCGTTCAGAAAGTGAAGATATTAATCTCAAATGCTTTGGTAAATACTTTGTACTAGTCCCGTTGTGAAAGACAATACTGTGTTAAAAAACAGCTTTTCTGTAAAACCATTCATTTCTTTAACATGTCTTGGCGCACCCAAGAAACAATTTACCAACGCGAATTTACCATCTAAAAATATTTTTATTAACCATACAGGCTCCAACATTTTAAACCAATTTTCCTTTTCCTGCCTGGGCAACAAATTGCAGACTTTTGCAGATAAAATCATAGGATCGGAGAGTTTGATGCTCGCCACAGCCACTACTTTACAGTTTCCTGAATACTGCCTTGCCAGCCGTAGCCACTAGACTGGCATTGCATCGCCAATAAAGAAGATTTGAATGCTGCCGCAGTAATCATTTCGGTCCGCACCGCTTTTGAGATTTTTCAGACCGTTGGTTCAGAGCAATTTGCCTCGACTGCGCTGTAAATAACGCAAATGGCCGGAGATCGAGGCTGGAAGGCGAGTTTAACGACACAGAAGCGCCGGTTAAGATACAGACACCGGCCATATTCGCAGGGAGGATAGAGTTCATTTCGCCGGCAATTACGTGTCCTTGTTTCTGTGAGCGATGGTGTTAAAGTGGAACGGGCCTGCCCACAACACAACGACCTTCACGACTCAGAGAAACTCAACTTTTCTGTTGAGAAATGTGTTTAATCCCAATGGACAATAAATTAACATGAGGATATGTTATGACTTATTAAGAATTTGAACAATTTTGGATCTGAGAAATTGTTTGAGTTTACTGGAAAGTACAAAGCGTTCTTTTCCTTACGGAGTACTATATTCAACTATTACATAACTGAAATAGTGTAACACGAAGAACATGCCACGGGTTTCATTTCGGTCTCTGACACAGAACTATCACAATCTAAATGAACTGTTTGTTTGCCTACAGTGCCACGAACATATTGCTGATATATCACATCGTCAATTGTTCCAAACCAATGAACTTGCAACTAAATGATAAAATTAAGTTTTACAAAATAAACATGTAATTTATCTATGTACACTGATTATTTCTCGGGCGAAAAAAATATATTTAATATTCAGCTATGGTGATATGGTTGTATTTAGCTTTCAAAATGACTTTGGAGCTTTAGAATAAAGTGTGTTATTGAATAGCAGATAATTTTGTTTATCAAAGTGTGTTATTGAGCATTAAACTATTTACGAATGTGAGAGAAAGACGAAAGATCAACATTTCGAACTTGTTTTCTGTTAGTTTTATTCGATAAGTATTGAATTTACTTGCTTGATAAGAGAGAATTCATCAATCGTTAGACATGCAAGACAAAATTCAGGCATATTTGTAATAGAATCCGTTAAATATTTGTTAAAGAAATTAATTATACAATATCTTTATAAAAGATATGTTTGTATCAATTCACAGCCTACAGCTAGAAAGCGCGGCCTTAACATCGGTTTCACATATCAACAATAAGTTCAATGATACTCGTAAATCTGTTAACTCAACTTAGTGCATATGCGCGCTGTGCTCTTGGTTGTCTGCAAAATTTCCTTTTTGAAATGTTTTGACCAAAAATTCTTTTTGTAACGTAAGAGTAATTGTGATAGTAAATCAATGACTTCCGGGTTAGTGACCCCCCCTCTCGACCGTTTTTTTTTTTTCAGTTTCCCTGATCCATTGAGCAAATGCTGAGATGGCCCCTTGATTTGCTTCTGGACGTAAATGTAGCTTCACTATGAACACGTTTTATTGAGCTTTTCTTTTGCTTGTAGTGGTAGTAGAGCTAAGGGTGCGTTTCTATTTTGTTAACAATGCAGAAAAATCAATTCTGTTCGTTCGTTTACCGTTAAAAATACATTTTCTGCAATTCGGCAACGAAAATATCTAGTTTTGAAATGTTAATCCCTCGCTTTTTAAAATTGTTATTATTATTATTATTGTTATTATTATTGTTATTATTATTGTTATTATTATTATTATTATTACTATTATGTTTTCATCTTTCAACTAATAATAGTTAAATTGTTGGGAAGGGATTCTGAAAATTAAGAAAGCGTGCGCAGATGATTTTCTCCCCCATACGTCACCTACAGTTTTTTGACGGTTTTTGACTAAATAAATAAATAAATAAATAAATAAATAAATGACTACTAAGGCAGCACTCGGAACAGTGCACTGAGCACAAAGGTCTATAGTTAGCGCACAGCCGGTTGGATGGGCAGAAAGCCGTTGACAGGCATGTGCTCTAGTTGGAATTTCGCTCCTGTTTTGTTGTCTAGCCAGAGGGAATGCACCAGGGATTATGCATTAAAGGGGATGCGTAAATTTACATTTAGCAGTTTCACTGGAAATTAATTTTCTTTCCATTTCGGAAAATTGATAATATCGTTGTTACATTAGATTTATTTAACTGAATTTGTATATTGCTTTTTTGGAAATAAATCTACGCCTTTGCGAAGAAAAAATACTATCTTACTTTAATCTAACCAGTGACGAACCATGAAACACGTAAATTTAGTTTAATTTTTGATGACTAAAAATCGAAAATAAGTCTACAAAGTTTGTTAAGATCCGTTTCATTACAAGTGTAAATTTTGAAAATTAATGGTATTTTGAAACCTGTCAAAAAAAGTATGTTCTCTGTATAGATTTGCTCATGAGTATCGTACATTCAGTGCAAAGAAATCATTTTGATTTTATGTGATGTATTCTGGAATTCCAACGTGGATGGATATGCACAATTCGGAGTAGTTTATTTATGTTTGCAAGCAATACGCGACGCTTATGATTATACACTCATCTTGTTTACTATGCTTAGTCCCAATCGAATGCCGTTGGGCAACACATAAACGAGAAACCATCTGTTTGTCCCTGCAATTCGGTTATATTTCTATGAAGATGTTACAGTTATGAAAAAAATATTTTGAAGAATGGAAAAATAATTCCTGCACATATTTATAGATGTAGGGAATATATAATACCGTCACAATTCTCTTTCACAACTTTACTTAATGTAAAATATTTCCCAAAAATATACAAAAATCGTCTCACCGAAAAATATTCTTATCAGCTTTTTCCAGTTCCATGATTCCCAACGTTTCAAATTTCCATGAGCCTTATAGAGTGTAGAGAACTCTTGCTAAGCATCGGGAGCAAATTTTGAGCAAAAGATCGAAGACCAGTATAATTGCATTAAGAAGGGTTTCAAAACCACGTCGTTGCGATTTATTCTAGCAGTTATAAGTGAAAGATACTTAACATTGAAAAACTTTAAAGACGAATAAAATGAAACACTGCGCTTTAGGATGCGTCGTTACAAGACAAGCTGAAAGGTTATTTACACACAGAAGCAAGCAGTCAGCGCCCTTCAGAAATATTATCAAGCGTCGGGACCTCCGAGTCTGGGCTTGTTAGGGCTGGAAGAGCCCTTCGGGGCGAAGAACTCGGGCAGCATCGCGGAAGCGCACCGCCTTCGAATTGAAAACACAGACGTCCGCATTTCGCTTCCGAATGCATTGAAGTGGGCGTGTCTCCTTTACGAAAGAGCTTTGCAACCCACTTTTCTCACATTTGCGATTTTCCATGTCTTTATCTAATGTATGAAAATTGGAATATTTAATAATTATTAGAGTTGTGTGTTTTAAATTTTTACGTGCAAGAATTTGAGATAATCTCTATATTTGATGATGATGATGATGATGATGGCGACGACGTGAAATATATTCGTTATTCGTTAGGTCACAATTAGAACAATAGAAGTATTACAAAAATGAGGTGCTATTCCACCATACATCCCGGCAGCGCTAGCCAAATTCATTTACCACGCTCCGTGAAGTCATGAAGGTTAAGCGAATTTGAGACACGCGGGTACCTGGTTGGGTGACCGACTAGGAACCTCGGGATCAAACGGCGTCGAGCCCCTGGTCGAAGGGATCAAAAGCACTGACTGCGACGTGACGAGACTGAGAAATACAGTAATTACTCAATAATAGTAATGATAGTAATTACTGGTAACGAAGGATTACTCCAACAAAAGCGCTCAATGCCCAACAAGGGTTGAGAGTCGCGTTGTGTCAACGACGACGCAACAAATTTAAAAAAAGAAATAACTAACATAATATAAAATATTATGAATGTATAAATGAAATTGCTTTTCAAATAGGTCGCTGAGATTTTTCGTCGCATATTTGGTTGTGGAGTGCGACGACCTTTGTTCCTGCCTATGTAGTCGGCCGCCGCGTGCCAGACGGCGGGGGAAGGGGGGGCTGAGTGAGAAGATCGCGCTGAGCAAGTTCCAGCGCGCCCAGAACTGTCAGCGCCAGGACTAACTCGGCCACCGCAGCGCAAACCTCTTGACCAACCTTTTACGTTGGCCTCACTCGAGCGAAATAACAACTTCTCGTTTTCAAAGGCGACCGGCGACGTTTGAACTCTCCACTCGCACAGAAAAGGCTTCAGTTAACCCACCTTTGTTAAAGCCCCAAGCGACCCGCCCCGCCCCGCGACTTGAAGGCGGAAGGGCGGAGTACGGTGAGAGGGGAAAGGACGAGGAAGAAGAAGTGCAGGAGGAGGAAAAGGGAAAGGAGATGCCATTGCTCGCGGAGTGGCTGCCGACGGTCTTGTGCTTTCGGTCTCATTTCGCCTGCCCCTCCCTCCCTCACAAATGTGTCATTTTTCTGCGCGCATCATTCCTTATCGCCAGTGTTCCTTTCGCTCCCCCCCACTGTCGCTATCGCCTCCCCTACTGTCCTTATCACCCTCCACTGTCTTATCGCCCCTTCAAGTGCCCTTACCCCCCATCTGTCCTTGTCGCTCCCACTGTCCTTATCGCCCTCAGTGTCCTTATCGCCCTCAGTGTCCTTATCGCCCTCAGTGTCCTTATCGCCCTCAGTGTCCTTATCGCCCTCAGTGTCCTTATCGCCCTCAGTGTCCTTATCGCCCTCAGTGTCCTTATCGTCCTCAGTGTCCTTATCGTCCTCAGTGTCCTTATCGTCCTCAGTGTCCTTATCGTCCTCAGTGTCCTTATCGTCCTCAGTGTCCTTATCGTCCTCAGTGTCCTTATCGCCCTCAGTGTCCTTATCGCCCTCAGTGTCCTTATCGCCCTCAGTGTCCTTATCGCCCTCAGTGTCCTTATCGCCCTCAGTGTCCTTATCGCCCTCAGTGTCCTTATCGCCCTCAGTGTCCTTATCGCCCTCAGTGTCCTTATCGCCCTCAGTGTCCTTATCGCCCTCAGTGTCCTTATCGCCCTCAGTGTCCTTATCGCCCTCAGTGTCCTTATCGCCCTCAGTGTCCTTATCGCCCTCAGTGCCCTCCCCTATCCCCCTAGCCCTACTTCCTCACGTCTCGCTAGTACCCATTTCCTCTCCATCCACAGCCACACATTTTGTTGGGTATTGACTTTGAAGGTCACGTCTTTCATGTATCGTGTAATACTGTGCCTTTGGTTTAGGTTTAGCTTTTTATTCGTCCTGCTCATTTGGCAACTCGCATATCAGAGCACACGACTACTGTTCCTTATAATTACGGCTCTAATTCGACCTCCCGATTGTTGATTTCTATGGCGTTTCATTTCCCTTAATTTAATGATTGTTCCTCCGGTAATTTTTCTTTCTGTAGCTCATTCTTTAATCCAGTATGTTTTTCGTTGTGTTGTATTAAGTTACGTATGTGTGTTTTTTGTATTTGATCGGCATTTTCGTGGTTGTATTAGCTCCGCAGTTCATATCATTGCTGTTTTTGAATCCAAAATAATTTATATAAGTGGCTCTTGCCTTGACGAGCGGAAATCGTTTGATATTCGATTTTGGTGGAGACCAACTGGATAAGAAATAATTTGTCATGTAAATCATTCTATACAATATTAAAATATTATAGTTATTTTCAATACAAATACAGCGTTGTATACGCAAATTTCACTAAATAAAGAGAGTAAACAAACACTTGATTGCCTAAGAGACGTTATTTCCATGGATTTAAACTTACAACTTACAAAATTTTAAAGACCATTTGCAAAATTTTATTAACTAAAACGGAAGATTTTTATGTTTAATAGAACTTCGATACAGCGAAGTGCCCCCGGAAAGAAATCATTCGTCGCCTTATCAACATTTCGAGTCATGAAAAAGTATTCAAAAATCAGAACTACTTTTAAAGTCCCAAAATCCACTAGATCCATTTAATAATTTAAAAAATTCAGACATATTAATATATAACTCATCAGCATTTATTTTCATATATAGTAAACAAACATGCAGTCAAACATGCCTTTTGCCCCCCCTCCCGTGCGCGCCCAGAAAAACGGTACCAAATGGAGCTTCTAGGAGGGTTCATCTTTGATTCATGAGAATAGATGAAAGAGTCTTTAGAAAGACAAATGATTTTTGGTAGATTTTTATTATTTTTCAACATCATTTCCTTTTAACTCATTACACTTTTACGAGCGTTTCTCCAACTATTTCAAATCGTCCAAATTGTAGGATTTTGGAAGGTTCTAAAAATGAGCATCTGTTTGGGCCTGTTTAACCTCCTCGTGAACCGTTGTCCGTTGAGCGATGTTTTCAAATTTGGAAATAAAAGAAATCACTGGGGGGGGGGAACCGGTGAATACGGTGAATGTTGTAATATTTCGAATTTTTCGAAAGTCCATAATTTTGGCCATCAAAATTGCAAGTTTTGATGGAAGAGTATACTTTTCTTTTTCAAATGAGGACTTTTTTATTTCTTCGCCCAACCGACGCAATAATGACGCATAATACTCTCCAGTTATTGTTTGTCTTTTTTAAATTAATCAGAGAAGATTATTCCCGTGCATCTCAATAAACCGTGGACATCGCCTTGCTGGCTGATTTGATTGTCTTGCCTTTGTCGGAGCCCATTCACCTTCAAAATCGCACTGTTTTGTCTGTTCCTTATTAGAGGAAGTAATGGAGTGTAAAAGTACATCCGTATTTCGTCGATTGTTATGTATCGTTGAAGAAAATAGTCAGGATTCCGACGGAAAAGTGCCACAATAGCCTCAGTCGACCACATGATTGAATTTATTCTGCACTGAGATCAAACGCAGCACTCATTTTGCCGACATTCTTTTAACACCCAAGTTTTCGCGAACAATTGAAAACACGGTACCTTACGATATACCTGTGGGCTCAACTTCTTCACTCACTCGGATACGTTGATCACTCTAAACCATATCGCGAATTTTGTCAATCATTTTGGGGGTGGTCACTTCCACTACACGCCCCGAAAGCTGTTTATTTTTTGTGGAAGTAGGGTCACATTTAAACTCATTTACGAGTTGTAAATTGTTGCACATTCAGACGCAGATGTGACATGAACTTCAAGTCAACTTTTCTTTCTTTCGGTGTTAATTCTTTTAAATACGTATTTAATTACGTCTCGCAACTCAAGTTTTTCACTTTTTTAAAATAAACCAAAGCTTGTTGCATAAACGACTATAACAGTACACATAAACTTGTTGCGCACTTGTTGCATAAACAACTATAACAATTTTCCTGCTAAGATCGTGATCACTTGGGTTTTCTAAGAACTTATTGTACGCCCCTGTATTAGTGTCGTGATCGCGTCAATTTCCAGACTGCGTCTCCGTTAGGTGTAATGCTTGATTTCCAAGCGCGGAATAATTTTGGAAGGGCGGTGGTCAGTTTTCACGAGTAAGAAAAGTATGCAAAAAGGTTTGATATTATTTGCAATAGCCACGTCCACTTAAAAGTACTGAACCTACTTTCCTTCAAATTATTAATAAGATTTCCTCTCCAATAAAGTATAGAATTTTTAGGTTGTCGTGTAATTCGCGATATCAGATTTCGATTTTTAAGACTTAATTACATTGCAATTCTAAATATTGCTGCAAGGGATGAAAAAGTCCTTCGAGGTAATAGAAAATATGTTATCGAGGTTTGACCGCATGTCCGCTGTAACGAAGCAAATCTATTCCTTGTATTCCGTGGTGCCGACCGCCGCCTCCGCACGTAAGGCTGTGATGTGGCCGAGGGCGCGCTAACAAAGGGTGAGATTTTTTCTTCTCCGGCTCGGTGGTGGCGCAGGCGACGCGAGGACGGACCACACTCCCACCCTCTCCCGCTCCACTCCACCCCAGCAAGCCTCACCGCCTGCTTACCCCACCTCATCTTCACCCGCTTCTCTGAGTTCCATCTCTCCTTCTCTATCTCCTCTCTCTCTCTCTATCTTCTCTCTCTCCTTCTCTATCTTTCTCTCTCCTTCTCTATCTTTCTCTCTCTCCTTCTCTATCTTTCTCTCTCCTTCCTTCTCTATCTTCTCTCTCTCCTCTCTATCTTCTCTCTCCTTCTCTATCTCCCTCTCTCCTCTATCTTCCTCTCTATCTCCCTCTCTCCTATCTCCTCATCTCCCTCCTCTCTATCTTCCTATCTTCCCTCTATCTCCCTCTCTCTCTCTCCTCATCTCCTCCCTTTCATCTTCCTCTTTTCTCCCTCCCCTGCCTCGTCTCTCCTCGGCGGTTCCTGTTTCCTTCAGCTGTCCCCTCTTCGCCTCCCCGTCCAGCGATGTCGTGTCACGCTGCCATCGCCGTCATCGGGGTCTGTTCCGAGGACTCGCTCCATCTCTGGCCCCTGCGGATGCCTTTGATCCCGGGCGGGGGCGTGGCTGCGGGGACGGCCGCCGTCAATGGCGACACCCGCGCCTCCGCCCACGCGGCGCGGCGCGGGCCTGCCATCGGAGAGACATCCTGCGCACACGGTGGCGCGATGCGCGGCCGCGCCGCTGCTCGCAGAAAGGGATGGAGAGGCACTGCTACTATGAACTAATTTGACCCGGCTTGAATGAAGATTGTCGCTGAATTATGGAATTGTGTGGGATGTCTCAGTGACAACACCATTGCTTCTGCATCATCGGGAGCTCCTAGGGTTCGAGTCGCGATGGGTCGGATTTTTGACTGTAGCTACAGAGCTAGGTCGAATCCAACTACTCTGTGAAGAATAATTCTAGATGTCGGCTGTTCTGATTGGTAGTTTTTCGTAGTTTCTACGATAAATACAGAGCTACTATCGGTTAGTATATTACCAGTTGAGCCACGGATCCCCCGCAATCTTCCTTCCATAATCCTTGCTGCTTCCATCCCCGTTCCCCACAAATTCACATACATACACTCCTCTGTCACACATGTCGGGAGCTCAGTCAAGAGCTTCGAAGTTGTTCCGACTGAGCCGCTGCCCCTCCGGGGGAGAAACCTAAAGGGGAAAGCCCTGCAACCGATGTGTAGTTCAGCCGCGGACCACTCAAGCGTGGAAGGTACAGCGCCACCCCCGCGAATATAACACGCGCTGCACTCTTGGTATTATGGCAGACGTACACGGCGACCATTTTATAAATGTGCCGGTCGCATGGGGATTTGGCCTCTGCGAACGAATCCACGGATGCCAGGGAAATTGAGAGAGGATGGCCGGTAGAAATGCCGTAGAGGGAAGGTGTCTTTTCGCTACCGGAAGTTTAATTATACTTCACAGGAATCGGTAGCGGTAGCTCAGTGCATCAACTGATGTCACTGCAGCTCTTCTATCCGGGAGGTCCTAGGTTCCCACTCCCCACGGCGGCAGGATTTTCGACACTAGCTTTTCAGCTAGGTCGAATTCAGTCACTGTCTGGAGGAGAATTCTAGCGGCCGGCTGCTGTGATCGGTAGTCTTCCGTGGTTTCACCGATCAATACCAGGCGAATGCCGGAGTAGTACCCTACCAAACGGGCCACGGACCGCGCGCGATCTGTCCTTCCTCTTCCCTGTCCTATCCTCTCCCCTTACACACACACCACACACACACACACACACACACACACACTTACACTAACATGCAATACACTACCACATATTCCGGAAGACCGGTCGGGAGCTTAGAGCTTGTTCCGGCTAGGGCGGTGCCCCGCTGGTGGGAAAGTCCTGGTTAGGGGGAAACCCCGTTAGCCGACGGTAGATCGGCGCCGGATCTCGCCATCCAGCTGGGGAAGACCACCGCCATTTCCCGAGAAACAAACATGTACTTCACAAACGGGACTAATGACCAAAGTAGTTGACGCGCCCGGAAACACGAAAAAACCAAACCAAACCATAAACAGCGTGTAATTCTTTAAGAAAACTGAAGTAGTGTGGGAAGGTTGCGGAGTCCTGTTGAAAATGGCCGCATTTTGCTCATTTCTCAATATTTCGAAGAAAGGCTTTAGAATACAATAAACGCAAGGGTTTCACACGTTTCACATATGTGTCATACACAAACACATTCTGTTTGAGAGTAAACTTCGAGCGAACCACCACATACCTTCTATTCACCAAGTCGGAGAAGCATGCCTTTCGCAGGGCAAGACCTTAAGCAGCGCTCCCAGAGGAGTTCAGCGCATGGTTTCGCAGCGTGTGAGGGCCCATTGGCCGAGCAGAATTTTCGAAGCCGCCGCACACTAATGAAATAAGCCGGTAAAGAAATCAGTGGTTGCTAAGGCTGATGAGCCACAGCTGCCTAATGCTTGAAGAGTCGCGGGTTCGAATCCCGCCCGGGGCATGTGTGTCCATATACCGTTACCGTTACTTTCAATGTTACTTATAGTGGACAAAATATGACCTTAGTAGTTAAAAAGCGATCTTAAGTAAAAAAAACAACTAATAAACTAGTCGCACTATAGATGACGTGTCCGGTAAATGACTTACCGGACACGTGTCCTAGTTCTCAAATACTCAAAGACGCGCACCAAGTCAATTGTTGCAACGAAGCAAACGAGGGTTGTGCGGCGAAGCAAATAGAGAAAAAGCGCTCGGTGATTAACACTCGGTGCGCGCTGACATCGCGGGAGAGGGGGGAGGGAGAGGGGAGGGGGTGTTTGCGCAGCAAGTGGCAGCGGCCCGCGAGCTCCGCGCATAATATTGTTTCAGCAAGAATGGCGCATGAGGACCGGATTGCACGCGTGTTTGCGGGCGCATAACAAAATGTGAGGTATTTTACCTGCGCTGGCCGCCAGCGCCGCGGCGTGGGCTGCTCTTTCGGGAGTTGGCATGGAATGCTCTTTCGTGAGCGCATTTGGGGACTCGCCCTGCCGGGGGGAGAGGGAGCTGTTTCTGTTCTTACCCTTCTCTTCGGGAGTTTTCTCGCCAAGCCCCATTCGATCCTGGTGTTCTTTCCAACATTTCTATCTTCTTGTTTTTCGCACATGCGTTATAATATTATAAATAGAATTGCGGTGGTTACATGAAAATATTTTATTTATTTGTATAATGTTCTCGTATCGTTGATATTTTGCTTACTAGCTTGCTTATAAAAAACATATAAATAAGAAACGCATATTTTAGGAGTAACCGTTTTGGGAATAGGAATATTCTCACACGATGTTTCTAACTCGTTTGTTTTCAGGTTCTTATCGGACGGTGGCCATACAAAATTTGAACGGGAGCTAGGAGTTGTGATTAGTAATTTCTCACAGAATAATCCCATTTCTGGCTACAGAAACTCCGATTTCTGCACAGTGTCGTCGATGAGCCAATAACATTAGGCTTCAAGTTGAGCATAAACTATCTCTACAAATTAAAATCTAAGATTTTTTTCAAAGGCCTTGAAGTATGTAGAAATAAGTATTCTAGTAGATTGTCTGTTTCCTTTCTTTCTCCCAATGCTGAACGGTTTTGGAGGGGGCGATGAACACACATGCCTGATTGTTGTGGAAACGTGTGACTCGTCGTTTGATTGGACATTGTAACTGCTCAGTGTAGAAGTAAATATTTGCACAAGTTAACGATATTCCTTTTTAACATATCATTTATCTTTAATTTTTTCACTGAAAAATGGTAATTTATGTGTATAGTTTCAGCATTTCATTGAAAATGACACGCGAAAAGTACCTACAACAAGGTTCTTTCAGAGGATAGTAGATGTGTAATGGTTTATTGTAGTGAAAATAGGTTGTAAGTATCTTCAGTTAGAAGTCAGTGGCGAGGCGTCGTGTCACTGATGGATGCGACGATGATCCAGCAAAATAATGAAAAGTACATTTTAAATCATTTTACTAAAAAACATATTTAAACAAGTTTAGATGCGAAACGGCCACGACACAGTCATTAAAAACGAGAAGATCACAAAGGAATCGCTAAAAATAGACATCAAATTCAGTCACCACCGCCTGCCGCAGCTGTTCGCATTCGTTTGCCGACGATAAGCCTCCTAGTCAGCTCTGCTTTCGGAGAATCTCGGCTGTTCGGCGGTTTCCGGCCATGCCTGGCGAAAACTCGCCGTTCGACCTCTATATGAATTTGTAAGTGAAACGATGCGGTATTTTTGTGTAGACCACAATTCTTGAGCGTTTTTTCTGTATGTCGTTTTGTTATCAGCGTTCTGTTAATTTCCATGCATTATGGGATCACTTGGAAGATATCGAAATTAGTGAGAAAAAATGGTTCACATAAATTTGAAATGAAGCTTTTGTTGGTACAGAAAAGCCGAGCCTGTCCCTTCCTTATTGAAATCGACAAGTTACCAAAAGAAACAAAGTTGACATCACGTACTAGGTGGTGTGTTGTTCTGTGGTTTACAAGTGGCACCGTAAGTGTCAAAGATCTTTTGAAAATAAAAGGCAAGGTGAACAAGAGAGTTCAGTAAAAATATTTGGGTTTCTGCTTGATTAATAAATTTAAATCAGTCGTAGTTTAAAAATAAAAAACAACCAACCGCAGAATATTCCATGTATGGATCGCAATGCAATGAATTTTAGTTTTACTCTATCTTAACCTTGATTCTATCGTATGTATTACAGGAACAACGAAGGAAAGAATTCTACAGAAATATCAATTTCAGTATAAGAATAAGATGTTCAGAAATACCTTGGCTATTCGGAACGACCCGCGTCTCTGTCGTGGTGGCTGACGTTTCGGCTGGTTTGGTGGTTGACGTATCTTTCGTGGCTGCTGATAGCAGTATAGCTCTGAGGAAGGCTAAAATATTTTTGCCGAAAAGTCAGCCACAACGTGAGAGAGTCGTACCGGATAGCCTTGATAATATAAACGCCGACCGCGGAAACTTATGCAATCAAGGTTTATCCAAGAAATGGAGATGGAGAAATAATACCAGAAAAATGAGTGTTGTTTGAGTGTACAAAAGAAATATCATTGTACGAAGAATATTTAGAATATCCAACCTTTTGAAAGATAGGCAGGGATATTCTACAAGCCTTGCAATGACCACGCGAAAATGCCACGCACCGCCACTACTAGTAGTTTAGAAACAACTATTAGCAGTTTGAGGTGATAAATTTGCTGAAAATCTTATCAGAACTAATCGATTCCCTTCACTATTTGACTTATTGACACTATTTGACCTTGATTCTCATTTTCCATCAATACATCACCACGAAAGCTTATTGATTGATTGATTGCTTGATTGTTTTTTCGTGTTTCGGGGCACGTCAACTGCTTTGGTCATTAGTCCCGTTAGTGTAGTGCATGTTTTTTCTCGGGAGATGGCGGTGATCATCTCCCGCTGGATGGCGAGATCCGGCGCCGACCTACCGTCGGCTAGTGGGGTTTCCCCCTAACCAGGACTCTCCCACCAGCGGGGCACCGCCCCAGTCGGGACAAGCTCTAAGCTCCCGACCGGTCTCCCGGAATATGTGGTAGTGTGGTGCATGTTAGTGTAAGTGTGTGTGTGTAAGGGGAGAGGATAAGGCAAGGAAGATGAAGGAAAGATCGCGCGCGGTCCGTGGCCCGTTTGATAGGGTACTGCACCGGCATTCGCCTGGTGTTGATCGGAGAAACCACGGAAAACTACCGATCAGAGCAGCCGGCCACGAAAGCTTATTGACTTCATGAATGTGCATTAGAGTGAGCAGCTGCATGCGGTCGAGCGAGTACATCGAAATTATATTTGTAATGACGCGGTGAAATAAATTTAATATCCGAGTTTCCTGCAGTCACCCTTGGGCGATGCAGTTATATCACAAGCGAATGGTTACCGGTATGTTAATTAGTTTGTTCATTACATGTATATGTGACGAAATGAAATAGAAATATTGTGTTTACTTGTGTTGGCCGCCACGAGTGCTCGATCCAAGCGTCCGTTGTTCCCGCCCAGCTCTTTCATCAACATTTAGTAGATCTCTGTTAGATGGGTAAATTGTGAAATGAATTCACATAGGACAATTCTAATAATAAGCATAACAGCATTCATCCACGCCATTAACCGTATGGAACGCAGGGACTGATTGAAGTGGCAGAAAATTTCTTCTTCACAGATAAATACGGTTATTTCAAGGCGGATCTTGTAAAGAAATTCTTGAAGTGTATTTGAATGAAAGGAATTAAATAACTTTTTCCATTTTCTGTTTTTCACCATAGTTTTTTTCCATTACACACACACACACACACGACTTTTTATTCCCTTTTTAACCAATTTATTCCTTATGAAGAAAGAATATCTCTTAGAAGTTGATGTTTTATATAATAATTACGTTAATTCAACACAACTCGATACGTGTTACTGTGATAAGTAAATAAAATTTCTAAAAATGCAGAATTTGAATTTTTCGTATTTTCAAAGCCGAAAAGAACACGGACTGCAATACAAGGTAAAAATCAGTTATTTTAATTTTTGCCATTTCGAATTCTTATTGGTTGAAATGAAAACATTTGTCTCTCTCGTAATCTGAAAATAGTGCAACGACACTACAGAATTAATTGTTTATTTAGGACATTGTTTACACCAAAGCCTTTTTTATACATGAATCTGTTTTCAGGTTGAAATTGAATACATTTCTTCAAATAGTGCATTATGTGAAACTTCGGAAGAAATACTTTGCTTTAAGTGACTTCATTAAAACTAACTCCATTATACGACTATTGAATTTTCAATTCGACGAGATATTTTATTTTTAAATCTATTGTTATTACACATTGTTTTTAAAAATTACAATAATATTTAAAACCCAAAAAAGATAAAGTTATTACATTATTATGTCAGTAATTATTTATTTCATTAAAAAGTCATAATTTAACTGTCATTATAAATAAAACATGGTAAGGGAAGAGTTCTGTTACAAACATTTGTTTTGCTCAGTTTATTTATGGTGGAGAGTTTTCCTAATAGTTCGTGCGATCCTCACACGGCTATCATGTAGCGGCGCCTGGAAACCTCCAATGTTACTCTGCGACCTTCGCTGCTTGTGTCAAACACCCCGAGATAGGACCTTTTCCAACATTTTGCTCGCGAGGTAGCCTTTCGGTCATCTCTACCTCAATCATTCATAATATCCGAGTCTCGGTGCTGGCACTTTTCTTCTTGATTACGGGGACAATATTCAATAGTCCTAATGTTCTAGTTCGTAGATCGGGCACGTAACATATAATTTTCATCATTTCCTTCTGACCCAAAGGACCATTCATTTATTTATTCGGAGGAATCCTTGAACTGTTGAGATTATCGAAGTTCACTAGTGATGAGTGCGATAATGATGACGTGATGAAGAGAAGGTGGAATGAAAGTCAGAGGAAAAAAGAAAACTCATAGAAAAAAGTGTCGAGAACTGTGCCTACCACACATTGCTCATGGACTGGTCGGGTATTGAACTCGGGACCGTTCGGGTGAAACGATCATTTACTAGTCATTACGTAAAAAGCCTCCCATATCAAAGGATAAGAACAGGACAAAGCATGATACCTGGGTAAGACAATGGGATCAAGATAGTAATACAACGGGGATTGGAAATGTTTCCATGCCACAATCAGAATTGAAAACATTCATGCTTTATGCAAAATTTTAATCGACAACATTGCACTGTGCAATTGGAGCACAAATGACCCCCATCCCCGGGTCAATGACCCCCATCTCGATCAGGTTTTTCGTCCAGTTTCCCTGATCCATTGAGCAAATGCTGAGATGGCCCCTTGTTTTGCTTCTGGACATAAATGTAACTTCATTTTCTGTGCACGTCTTCCAGAATTCAGTGGAAAATACAATTATTCAAATTATTGTTTCCATGTTGTCGCGACAGGAAGTAATATGAGCCAAAATTTATTGCTTATTTATCCTTGAAAATATATTTTATTACATGGGAGTTTTTTTGTTTTTTTTCTCCCTTTCAAAATTCAAAATTTATTGCTTATTTATCCTTGAAATAGATTTTACTACATGGGAGTTTTTGTTTTTTCTCCCTTTCAAAATTCAAAATTTAAGTAGTATATGACTTAGTGTAGGGATCACAGAATTTTGAAAATGTGCACACAATTCACTTTTCCCCATAGCACGTCATACGCAGTTTTTAACTGCTTTTTTGACGTAAAATAAATAAATAAATAAATAAATAAAAATTTTTGCTTTTTTGACGTAAAATAAATAAATAAATAAATTCAGCAAATATAACACTACAACTCTACTTGATTTGATTTTTTCATGTTTACGGGCGCGTCAACTCCATCGGTCATTAGTCTCGTTAGTGTAGTGCATGTTTTTTCTCGGGAGATGGCGGTGATCTTCCCCTGCTGGATGGCGAGATTCGGCACCGACCTACCGTCGGCTAGTGGGGTTTCCCCCTAACCAGGACTCTCCCACCAGCGGGGCACCGCCCCAGCCGGGACAAGCTCAAAGCTCCCGATCGGTCTCCCGGAATATGTGGCAGTGTAGTGCATGTTAGTGTAAGTGTATGTGTGTAAGGGGAGAGGATAGGACAAGGAAGAGGAAGGACAGATCGTGCGCGGTCCGTGGCCCGTTTGTTAGGGTACTGCTCTGGCATTCGCCTGGTACAACTCTACTTGAGATGAAGTAGTTTCCGCGTACGTGAGTTTGAGCGCGGTGTATAAGAATGCGACGAGGCAGTAGAAAAACGCCGAGGGGACTCAACGGTTCAGAACGGGCGCGCTGAGCAGCGCAATTGGGGGCCGTTGCGGCGGCGTGAGGGCGCGCGGAATGGAATATCCATTTGCGGGCGTTGCGAGCGCTCGCGGCTCAAGATGGCGCCTCTCCTCCCCAGAGCGCGGCGGCGAAGGCGACTGCTGACCGGAGGGTGGGCGCTGCCGTCCACGCCGCCACAATCCTCTGAGAGGGCGGTTGCGTCGCTATGGCTGCTTCCATGGCTACGTCCTGCATTCATATTCTAGTGTCTTTCGAGATGACTGTTCCTGTTTGCTCTCCTTGCCACTGCCAGTGACGTTTCGTTGCACATCTCCATGTTAACGTTTTGGGTATCAATGTTTTGATGATGGCATATTGTCTTCATAATTTACATTGTTAAACTCACTACGAGTGTTGGCTTTTCTCATTTTGATACCTTCTCTTTTTTTACAGATTACGGTTTTCATTATCGAAGAGACAAGCATGGGCATAATTGTCTCCAATTTCTAACTATTTTCTGATACTTTATCTTTTATCTACTTTCCTCTTTCTTCTCTTCTCTTCTCCTCTCCTTTTCTTCCTTTCTCATCTAATTTCCTCCCGCCCAGTTGATATCTGTCATTTATTTCTATCATTGTAACTATTATTTTCCTGCTCAATTAATTCCTTCTTTCTTATTTCCACTTTATCGTTGTCTGCATCTCTATTTCTATTATTGTTAGCCCTCAACATTTACAGCCCCATTTTCATCCACCCCCCAGTCGTCTTTGCCATCACATCTACATCACCCCAACACTAGCTTCCATCTCCACCATCACATCTCTTATCGCCTCCGCCATCACTTCTGTTATCGCCTCCGCTATCACTTCTGTTATCGCCTCCACCGTTGCTACCTCGTCCGTCGCGTCTCCAACATCGTCACCAGAGCGCCGCCCCCCTCCCCCCACTCGCCAGCCGCACTTGGCGCTGGTCGTCGTCCGCGCGGTCTATTCGGCGGCCGTCGCGTGCGCGGGGTTATGCGGTACATGGGGCGCGGAGGTGGGGCTTTGCGAGCGCGGGGCGGGCATCGAGGACCGCGCCCGGGGAATCGCCTGCATCATGCACGCGAGATGGCCGGGAATCGGCAGCCGTGCGTGGCGAAGCGGAAAAATAAGAAAAAAAGGAAAAAAATGCGGGCGAAGCGAAGGCGCCGTTGCATTGGGACAAAGGGGAGAGGTAACAGCAGGTGGCGGGATGCGACCACGGCTCGGCTGAGGAAGGGGGGTTGAAAATAATTCTTTTTTATTAATAAGCTATCTATGAATTATTTAATGGGATATATTTTTTATATTCTTGGTATTTTATCTTGAATATTTATTGGTGGCATCCATGTGCCGCGTATTTTTCAGTGCTTAGTTAGAACCGAGTAATTAATGCTAACATCATATCAGAGTAATATGTACATTAAAATAACTGAATGCGGAGTTAAAAAATTTTCAGTTCATAAATATTTTGATTGTTGTTTGCCAAGAAGCCATGAATATTGAAGAAAGCTATGATATTCTTATTTTTGCTTCTCACTCTTTTGCTTTATTGGTTGGGGTATGTTTTTCACGTTCGAAATCAGCCTTGAAATGCTAACTTCCTGATCTTTTTACCAAATAAACGTATAAAGATATTTTCAAATAAGAAGCATGTTTGCCACCAACTGCCGGAAATGTGTACCAAAGTGCAACATGCGTCTTCATCGCTTGCACGTGGGTCACTATGAACCACGGGGCGCTTTCGGCCTTTTCAGTACACTGACACCTTCACTTTCTCGCTTTTCACGCCACTTGGAGGAATCACGAATTAGGGAGAGCTGCTACTGTTGGCGTGTGAGTTTTGGTGGGAGTTGTACAATGGAGGAGAAATTCCAATACAATTGCTTTAATGGGAATATATTTTTCTATTACTTAAGCAAATTCCTTTTGAGTACCGGGAGACAAGCTTGTTGAGAATTTATTAATGCAAGTAATTAAAACACATGCACTATGTCACATTCGGTGATATGATTAGTCAAAGTTTCGCTATCATTTAAGCACGACCAAAGCTGTTTCATGCGAAATGGATGCACGTTTTATGGTGGAACCTACACTGAAATGGACAAGAAGATTGAACATGTTTTCTAACTCGGAACATACTTTAACTGTAGTTTATACTTGCAATAATATACTTGTATTGCAAGTAGTTGCATTCACACATTTATTCATTCATTCAGGCAAAAGGGAATAGGGAATTGGAATTTATCATTAACAGATTAAGCTTCTCAAAAATGCATTTAGTTCAACTCACGTTTCGGTAAGTTTGTGTAAAGTCTACAATGACTGCCTGGCAGGCTGGTGCAGACGTTCTTAAAGAATTAGTAGCTCGTGGCCGCTGTCTCCGCCGACGGCGGTGCACGTGGCTTATTCATTGCCTCTCGGGCAACGAGTCGGACGCTGCCCGGCGCATCTGCGCGTTCGTCTGTGGGGTTGGCAGGCCTGCACGTGCAGTGCCAGTCTGCGATATAACGTTAATCGGCGCGGAGTTGCAGGACCTGCGCGAGATGGGCGAGCGGGTTGGACGGTACCAACGGGAGTTGCTGTGGCGTGTGACTATTCAAGAGGAATGTCGGTCCCAAGTCCAGTAAGAGATATTTAAAGAGTACTGATACAGTAAGAGAGGCTACTGGAGTTTACTGTTAAGGTGGACGAAAATTCGAGAGAAGTAGAAACTATGCCAGTGGGGCTCAGAAATAAATTAAATTAAGAAGAAGAAGAAGAAGAAGAAGAAGAAGAAAAAGAAGGGCAAGGGATTCATTCACGTATGCGAAATCTGTACCAACTAGGAAAAAATGTCCCTAGGAAAAAACAATTGCCAGAAAATATGTATTCACTGTAAAAAAAAGGAACATCTATGGTCTGTAGTTTATGGGAAAGGCAAGACCTGAATCCATTAAAATATATTACTGTTACGGAGGGGAGATTTTTTTAAACTGGCGTTTAGGAGCTCTTTAACTGCCGATGTCATAGATGGAACTGACTGATGAACTTTAGTTCGAGTAGATGATAGTGATAATGATAAAGTGTATGATGAAAAAGAAGTAGTGGAATGAGGGAGAGGGACGGGAGAACCCCGATGAAGTCTTTTGAGAGTTTGCTCTGTTCTCGATCAAATTCTTCGCGAATTGGACGGAGACAAGCTTGGCCCCAGCTGTGTGCGACGTTCTCGCTAGCCAGTACGTCACACTCCCTCCCACATTAAGAATCAAAATGGAGGGTCATGCAAACACATAGTTGTGAATATTGTTGTTATAACATACTTGTTAAAATGTTATGAATGGATTATGAATCTGTGGAATAATAAGAAATAGCGAAAAATACATGAACAAAAGACGTAATATCAACCGTGATTTCTAAATAATGACACAAATTCATAGAATGCAGCCAAGGAAAAAAGCTGTACAATAAAAACTGTCAATAAACGAATCTGGCCGCTTTAGAACGATTTGTCAAATCACAAGAGAGGATGTAATAGTCGACGAGTAGGAAAGTGACGGAGAGCGCGGTATACTGTATAAAGATGTGAGTTTTGGAGTTCCTGGGGCTCTGGTGGCCCAGCGGGTTGCAATAATGTCGTGAATAATATTGGGGAGGTGTTAATGGCATTGGGGATGGCAAGAGCATGGCATTCAAGATAGCAGGAACATTTAACATGGTGAAAGCATTGGGTATGACCAAAGCATTGATAGAGGCCAAAGCATTAGGGTTGGCATGATTTCGGCGGTCTTGTGGTTTCCCGGGGACGCATTAGCAGTTATTTAGCTTGTATGGCAAGATTATTGTGGATGTTCGGGACGTTGGAAATGGCAAAGGCTTTGGGGATATCATACTCGTTGGGAATGACGTGAGCAACTGGTTTAGCTAAAACGGAGTGAGCAGGGCGACTATGATGCATTGTGTAGACATTGCAGAGGGCAGGTAGGGACGACCACGGACGCAGTGGGCGTGGCGTGAACAGCAGCGTGAAGCAATTCCGTAGGGGAAGGCGTGAACTTGGTCGAGTTCGAGGCAATAGGCCAGCGTGGGTGAGGGAGGGGGGGGGGGGGGGGGGGGGCGTGGGTGTCTGGGGCGGCGTGGGTGTCTGGGGCGGCGTGGGTGTCTGGGGCGGCGTGGGTGGCTGGGGCGGCGTGGGTGGCTGGGGCGGCGTGGGTGGCTGGGGCGGCGTGGGTGGCTGGGGCGGCGCGGGTGGCTGGGGCGGCGCGGGTGGCTGGGGCGGCGCGGGTGGCTGGGGCGGCGCGGGTGGCTGGGGCGGCGTGGGTGGCTGGGGCGGCGTGGGTGGCTGGGGCGGCGTGGGTGGCTGGGGCGGCGTGGGTTACTGGGGCGGCGTGGGTGACTGGGGCGGCGTAGGTGGCGCGGGCGGCGTGGGCGGCGTGGCTGGCTGGAGCGGCGTGGGTGGCTGGGGCTTCGGGGGCGGCTTGGGGGCCGTGAGAGAGGGCTGGGGTGCGCTGCGAAGTGAAGCGGACAGACAGCGCGAGCGCGCTCGTGGATTACGAATTGAGGCGGCGCGAAGTGAAGAACCATGTCGCCGCCAGGGGCGCTGCGTTGCGCGTGCAGGAAACATGAGCGCAGCGCGTCGTCACCCCCTCTCCCGCGCCCGCTGATTGGCGCGTTTACTTTCCGCCGCCATTAGCGGCCGCCAACAACCGACAGCGACTCGGGGCAGCGCGGGGCGGAGTGGCCTGGCGTTTTGTGGATTTAGCGGCGACCTGTCCCGAAGGCTTTCGGCAGGTGCTAAATAATGCGGGATTCGCTTTCAGCTTTTTTTCGCTGCCCGCGCACGGAACATCTATTGCGAAATGAGCCGGACTCCCGAAATAAAATGAGTGGGAGTTGGATTTACGTCACAAAGCTGTGACTCGTCCGGTTTAAATCTCTGTTTTTTCGGTCTAATTCACAAAACTAATTTTATTCCCAATGCGATTACCCTTAACTCGTCAAAGGAAGAAATGATTCCACGATTTTCCTATTTAATAGTCATCTGTCATTATCTAGCACATGGACATTGAGAAGCTCCAAGCGTTTATATGAAGGTTTCGAAGCTCTTTGTCAAATGAATGATGTACTATTGTACTTGAATATTCTCTGTACAAATGTTATGTGCTCAAAATTTAGATTATTTTCTGTATATTAAATGTATTTGTTTGTTTTACGTGAAGATAAGCTTTGGTACATCATAAGATTTGAAATAATCGTGTATTATAGAAGTTACGATGTTCTAAAAAACAGTTAATACCACCGCATCATCGTAAAATGGTTTGGCATTAAATTATAGCTGGTTCTAAAATATTTGGGGGTTTACATTCTCCTAAATAGAGCCTAACAGTAGAATCCAACGCGTCTCTTCATTCCTTGTCAAGCGTTGAGCGCGAAGTAATCCTCCATTAATATCTCCTATTTTATATGTCTCTTATGTCGGTAGTCAAGAGGACCGTCAGGTAGGATCTTCGCGTATGCGTCTCCTCTTACACGCTCCTGCGTCACTACCCAGCGGCAAGAAATGAGAAGGAATTAGGAGAGAGCCCAGAAATAAAAAGGGTTTAGGACATTAATGGGGGTTGGACTAGCCCTTGTGAAGCAGCCAAACTCGTTTTGTTGGAACAAATTTCACATGAGCTTCGACGGGAATCGAGCCCGGACCTCCTTGTTGAAAGGTGAGCGACTTTGCTCTGTGCCACGAGATGACTACCTGTCTTTAAATCTGTGTTTAATGTCTTTTAGATAATAATTACTATTAAAACCGAAACTATTCTTATTCTTATTACTATTATCAATTATTATTACCAACGTATTGTTTTTGTTATTATTACCACTATTATTGCTTATATTCTTACTGATAATATTACGTCATATATAGTTAGAAAATGTTTTGTTAGATAAGTTACATGCGAAAGAAAATAAGAAAAAATGTTCTGTTATAAATGATTAGATTTTAGAGAGAAATAAATTATCAATTTCTAATTGTAATTTTAATGTTTGCCAAAGAGCATTAGTTGAAAACCAACTTTAATACATCTGTCTACTTAGAACATGCAATGTAGACAGATATAACAATTCAGAGTGTACTATGTAGGTGGTGTCTCTTGTTGCAAAACATCGATTTTGACGGTCACATGTTTTCGAGTTTCCTAAATCTATAAGAAAGAGTTTTCGAAAAATCGTCCAATCGTTTCGCCAAGCTTCTCTTGATTCGTCAATTTTCCAACCACTATTTTCTCAGTTCACCAGCCGGTGCGTTTTTACATCGAGTTCCAAACAATTTTGAAACATCTTCTCTCGAACTTAGTGAGGATATTCCCTGGAATTGAGATGCAAAAATGAGGGTCAAACGATTAGTAGCACCAACAGTTAAGAAAATTTTCGTATTTTCCTACGAGGGTTATATAATCTTTTTGTATAACTCAATGGGCGATTACACACCTCTTATTGAGAAGACCCCTTGCCTATAATGGCCAATTTTTAATTTTACTGTCTTTTAATCATTTATTTTAGAACCCTGGGTTTAATGACTCCAGAAAATTTTAAAAATGTGATAGTGATCACATACTAGACTCAGGAATGGCCAATCAATATTCTATCCCCGAACGACCAATTCATGTTGAGTGATTAAATGCCAATACTAATAAGATATCATTTTATTCTTTAAATATAGAACGAGAGAAAGAAATGTGTTATCTTCGTTTCATTCGAAGGCTTAAGCTTCACGTTCTGCAAGTTTGAAGCAACTGGGCTTCAATCTTTCTTTTTCAATTTTTGTGCTTAAATCAGGAGCCATGTGAGGTGCGACTACACATGACATTGTACTGTTGATCTGTTTCATTGTAAGATCTTACAATGGCATATTTCAATTCTAAATAATTATGCAGTTATTGAAGCATTATTTTTTAAAAAGTGTTTCTCAAAAACTAGAAACTTATTGCTAAAAAATTTCTAGAGCTCATGAATCTTAGTACTCCAAATTGTAAGGCCAAAATCTTGTTTCCCATAACACGTCCATAACACATCCCATAACACGTCCACACGTCGAGAATTAGAAATGTTCTTTATTTTTGCAATGCTCGCTGTTCCGCCCAATTCGCGCCGCTCCGCCCGCCCGAGCCACCCAGACAGGTCATGCGGAGCCCGCAGGCAGATATGAGGCACGCTTATTGGAAAATGAAGGGAGAGCGTTCGCTCGATGGGCCCCGCCCCTGCCCCCGCCCCTGCCCCGCCCCCGCCCCCGCCCGGGCTGCGCTTCGTTCGCACCTAATGACCGCAGCCATCGGAATCTGACTGCTCCGCGCCGAAAGAGTCCAAGGAGCGGTTCGTTCTCTCGGTCGATTTCTCGCCTGCTGTTGCCAACTATTAGGAAATTAATATCCTAGATGTGGGCCAGACACCGTGTTGCCTAATCAGGGAGAAGTACTCTTACTAAAAATGTTAAGTTGTGCCTTAACTGCCTCTAATTTAATTCATAAGACTTGAACAAAAGGCGAATTCATAACCGTCTATGATCGCTAGTATCACATTGCCCTCCGTAGAGTACCATGTCTGGGAGATCGTAGAGACCCGACAATCTATGATCGCTGAGTGGTCACATCGATTCTCCGCAAAGTCCATGTCTGGGAGATCCTAGAGTCGAGCCCTGACAATTGTGGATTGTCCGCAGTAGCTTTATAATTGGAACGAATGTAATAAATATCTCGAGGGAATTCTAGCGGCCGGCTGCTCTGATCGCCGGTTTTTCGTGGTTTCTCTGATCACCACCAGGCGAAATTCGGAGTAATACCGTCACAAATGGGCCATGACACACGCTCGGTATATTTAACATCCTTGTACCATTTTCTCCCTTCACGCACTTATATGCACTACTCTAACACAAACACTTTACAACTACAAATTGCATAGCTTTGGAATAGAGAATGGGGACTTGGGTAATAGTAAATAAAATTATTGACATATTTTTAACCATAAAAGGATATTTCCTGAAAAAGTTCAAAGAGTGTTATCAACACACAATCTAATTATATCACTCTTTGGGATCTTCTATTTTGAGAAGTGATATGCATAGTTTGAATCAATAATGTGACTTCCGAAAACAACAACCGATAAACTGATTAGGAAATACTTATTTTTGTTCAACAAACACACAAATAAATTTTAAAATTATTCGAACATTACCACATTCACAACATTTCTATTAAGCAATAAGTAAACGATACCATCCAATCTTAAATCGTTTCACATATAGTGTGCGGATATCCAAAACAGAGAAACTGTCGTAAAATATAGTAAAATAATGCAATATAATAACTAATAAAGCCAATTATCGCATACCAATGCGCTCCTTGGCCCTCCGCAGCCAAAAGAGTTTCTGTGGCGTCCCAACAACGCCTGAATGTGCGCCGGTGAGGCTGGCTTGCGACGCGCGCAGAATACGGCCGTTCGTCCCCCGCAGGCGCCGTTCTTTGCTCTCTTCCTCAAATGGGGCGCCGCCTCTTCCGCATTCGCGGCGCACCATTGGCTCTGTGGAACGCCCCCGACGCCTTCTCACCTCCGCGTCACCGCCCCGCGTCACCGCCCCGCGTCACCGCCCCGCGTCACCGCCCCGCGTCACCGCTCCGCGTCACCGCCCCGCGTCACCGCCCAGACGCCCTACTTAATGCCCTACTAAGCACCATCCGAACTACAGCAACAGCAATCATCTTTCATCGACCACACCGTTCATAACACTTCAGGCCCCGATTCGGCCCTCGCTTCGGCCCTCGTTCGGCCCTCGTTTCGGCCCCCGCTTCGGCCCCCGCCCCGCTTGGCCCCGCTTGGCCCCGCTTGGCCCCGCTTGGCCCCGCTTGCCCCGCTGCCCCGCTTCGGCCCGCTCGGCCCGCTTCGGCCCCGCTTCGGCCCGCTTCGGCCCCGCTTCGGCCCCGCTTCGGCCCCGCTTCGGCCCGCTTCGGCCCCGCTGGCCTCGCGCCCCGCTTGGCCCGCTCGGCCCCGCTTCCGGCCCCGCTCGGCCCGCCGGCCCCCGGCCCCGCTTCGGCCCCGCTTCGGCCCCGCTTTCGGCCCCGCTTGCCCCTCGGCCCCGCTGACCGCCTCGATTAAATCGCCGGGCACAGTACTGGTTACCTCCTGATCGTGATCTCAATATGGTCAGGGTAAACTATTGGTAACCATCGTCTCGCCCGTATTTCTAATTCTGAAAATGGAATACTGTTTCCTTCTGATCTGTATTTCGTTTCCTCGGCGTTTTATATAAAAAACACTGTGTATCGTGTTTCGACTTAAAAAGCAACTTACATTGACCTCTGTTGGAATAGGTATTTACATCGTTACGTGCCGACATGATTGACTATTTCCTTCCTTCAGTGAATGTCGGTTACCAGATAATTTTTTTTTCTTTAAATAACGTGATATATTTGACCTGGGCCGTCCTGTTTCCATTTTCGATTGTCGAGCCGCACGTCTCCCTTGACAGCGGCTGTCGCGCAGGGCGGCGTCGCGTGGCGTGTCGGAGCGTCTTCTGTTCCCGTTAGGGCTCGACAGCGCGACCGTGGCTGACATCTGAATCTCGCGCACCAGATCGAGCCCCCACAACCCACTGGGCTTCAGGCCTTCCCACTTCCTGCCTCACCCTCTTTCCGCGCAGGAGGCGGTCACTGCGGGCGATTTATGGCCCGCGATATATTTTTTGATCTTCCTGGGCTTCCTTCGTTTTGTTGCTCCTCGCACCTTGTTTCCAAGCTGTAACGTATTTCAAAGGATCGTTTTCGTTTTGGCAGGTTCCGAATTAATAGTGTTTCCGTCGCGAAGGTTTTGTCACGTAATCTATATAAAGAGAAGGGCCGAGGTCGCCGACTGCGGGGCGGGGGCGGGGCGGGCGGGCGGGGCGGGCGGGGCGGGGCGGGGCGGGCGGGCGGGGGCGGGCGGGCGGGGCAGGGCGGCGGGCGGGAGGTGGCGGGGCAGGGCGGAGCGCTGAAGGAAAGGAGGCGTGGCGGTGAGGAAGCAGGAAGGCCGGTGGCGGGAGGATGGGCAGGCTGGCGGACGGTGAGCGGGAGGATATGGCAGGGACGGCTTGGCAGGAGGACGGCTTTGGCGGGACGGCTTTGGCGGGACGGCTTTGGCGGACGGCTTTGCGGGACGGCTTTAGCGGGACGGCTTTTGGCGGGACGGCTTTGGGGGACGGCTTTTGCGGGGACGTACTTTGCGGGACGGCTTTGCAGGGACGGCTTTATGGCGGGGACGGCTTTGGCAGGGACGGCTTATGCGGGACGGCTAGGAGCTTATGGGGACCTTTGGCGGGACGGCTTTTAGCGGGACGGCTTTAGCGGGGACGGCTTTGGCGGGGACGGCTTTATGGGGGACGGCTTTTGGCGGGACGGCTTTTGGCGGGGACGGCTTTTGGCGGGGACGGCTTTTGGCGGGGACGGCTTTTGGCGGGGACGGCTTTTGGCGGGGACGGCTTTTGGCGGGGACGTCCTTTGGCGGGGACGGCTTGGGCGTGTACAACAGGAAGGTATGAGATAAAATTGCCTTTCTTTCTAATGTGTTGCTGTAGAAAGAAACAAAATATCCATTTTAATATAACCTAGAAGTTGGAAACGCCGTAATGGTCAGTGATAAATTAGTAATGCTTAGTCCTGTTTTATATAGCTTTATCAAGCAACAATCTTTACGCCCTATTGGAGTCCTATACTCCATAAAAGCAGATTGTTTTCACATTGAAGTTGTGATGTGCCATGCAAAGATTGTTCATTACGTATCACATTATACGCAACAAAATAATTTATAATTATTTAAATTTGGCGTAAAACCTGAAACCAATAAAAAAATTAAATAAATGGTAAACATAAATACTGTCTTTATAGAAAATGTCAAGTTAATAATCGTCTTGACTATTTTTTATTATTGTATGGTACCGTCTGGAATAACGTCAATCTAATATTTGGTGATCTAAATATATGATATTTGTATGATTCACCTTATCAACTAACTAACCGAGAAAGCATGTTAACCAAAGTACAGTATTATTATAGCCTACTTTTTGTATTATCAAATCGAAATATGGAAGATGTTGCTATTGCAAAATAGAAAAAAAAGAATATAAAATGCGAAAAAAGAAAGAAATATAATTTTCAAGAAAGAAAAGTTTTCTTTTCTCAAAATATTGCTATAGATTTAATTTGCATTTGTAGTTTTGTTATGCAGATTTATTGTGTCTAAATTATTGTGGACAGCCGTCATATTGTAATATTGTTAGTCATATGTCAAGTGTCCACTGCTACTGTTGAATTCTATGCTCCTTCCAAAACAATTGTAAAACACTGAAGGAAATGTACAAAGTTTGCTTAGAGGGGAGTTAAGTAATAGCGAACAGACCTAGCTATTTAGCAAGCATCAAAAGGCCGCTTTCGTCTGGCCTCGAATCTGGGACCGTCTAGTCAGCGACAGTAGAAAAACAGGCAATGCTACACTTTGTTGATCCAATAAAGTATTACTTTATTGCTCGATTATGCAGATGTCCCGTGGGTAGTGTAGTTTGCGATGTACAGAAGCCTCAATAAAAGCGAAATTTAGTCTCGCACAAAACGGTCGAAGAGGCGAAGTCCGATAGCCGATTTTTTAGATTATTGGAGGAGTTGACTCTTTTGAGAGACATTACTCTACCACACTAGATTTAATTTATTAAACTGAAACAAGTGATCCACAGAAGTTATAATGCATAAAATTCATACATATTTTGTTTGCTCGGCTACGGCACATCCATACCTATAGGGTATGGATGCCTGCCTGTACATCCAAACCTGTAGGGTATCCATATCTATAGGATACACATTCATACCTATAGGGTCCAGATATGGCGTGAAAATAATTGTGCTAGAAAGAGAGAGGAATACCAATAATTGACGTTTCCTTTTGACATGACGCTTATTTAATTCGGATCAATAGGTGTCGCTTACTAAAATCAACTTAAAACCACATTTAACGAACGCTTATTCCTAATATTGTTTATACAGTGTGGCCCACCTAAGATGTTCCCTTCAATTTTCTCCTGAACCGTTGCAGATACTGAGATGCGGTTTCCACTAAAAATACTATATGCAAGGGACACATATGGCCATGCATAATATTATTCTATTGCATTTTTTATTGCAGAGATATTGACACAATTTCGATTTTTTAAATGGAACCCTATAGTTTTTTTTAGCTCATCATAACAAGCGTGAAGAGACGAGTTCATAAATATGCATATCGCCATATGTTACATAATAAAATTTTCGAAAAATTAAGTTTTAAAGACGCACGCCGACTACTGGTTTCCGTAATCTGAACGAGAAATTCCGGGTGAAATGCGGCGAGGTCATTCCCTTCCGTTGCGTCGGTCGAGTAACGTGGGAAAACTGGAGATGCCTCGAAGTGGCATAAGAAGGGTAGGTAGAATAAAAGGGCGGTGGAGAAAGGAAATGCAGATGTGTATATCCGTTGATGGTGCACATATTGAGTACATGTTATAAATCAAGCTATTTCTAGAATTGTTAAATTACCTTTTTCTGTATTTTAAAGTATTTTTATTTCTTTTATTTACACGATATTTTTGTACCGGCTGAGGTTTTCAGTCTTTCAAACAGTAAACGTTTTGTTTCTGACAGCACACGCATTTATTAATTCAGAACATGTTCACTCTCCAATCTTCCTTTGCTTTCTCTACGGTTAATAATTCAAATATTTTCTCAAATCTTGTAGTATTTCATTAATTAAAAAATAGTACCTTGTGGCGTACATATTTGCTCAGAACATGGCTACGGGTGAATACATTGTCTCCAGGACTGAGAGGGTGTAGTCTTAAAGAGCAAATCGCGGGTTTTCGTGAGCTCCTTTGCACATTGCACCACTACATTTACCGCAAGGTCCACGCAACGGAAGGGAATGGCCTCGCCGCATTTCACCCGGAATTTCTCGTTCAGATTACGGAAACCAGTAGTCGGCGTGCGTCTTTAAAACTCTTAATTTTTCGAAAATTTCATTATGTAACATATGGCGATATGCATATTTATTAACTCGTCTCTTCACGCTTGTTATGATGGCTAAAAACTATAGGGTTCCATTTAAAACATCGAAGTTGGGTCAATATCTCTGCAATAAAAAATGCAATAGAATAATATTATGCATGACCATATGTGCCCCTTGCATATAGTAGTTTTAGTGAAAACCGCATCTCAGTATCTGCAACGGTTCAGGAGAAAATTGAAGGGAACATCTTAGGTGGGCCACACTGTATATTCGGCACTGCAAGACCTACGAATTTCACTGCCATATTGTACACAGGAAAGAAGCAAAGGACTTGATCATACATGTCATCGCCAAAATAGAGCCGTTGTTGTGCTATATGTATCCCTTTTGGAGTGGGAGTCTTACCTCGATCATGCCCTGCCCAGCCCCACCCTAGCACGTTTTCAATTACACATTGGAATCGATGACGATTTCACGATGGCACTGCATGAATTTCACTAGCTATAATATACGTTCAGCAAGAAATATTTATATTGCGGAAAATGTAAATAGTATATTTTTTGCCATAATTTATTCGTATATTATACAATTCATACTATTATTACGTTTAAGCCAACTAGATTTTCTTCTTGCAAAACTAAATGTCTTATTTGGTAAAACGTTTTGTCATTTTAATCCCTTGAAAAATTAAGGCGATAAAATACATAGGTACAAGATACTTGCTAAAATAAATGAGTAGTAATTCGTTGAATTATTTTATTAAAATGATATCACTATAATTTTCGTAAAAAACTTTTATTTCATCCACAGGGTCATTTGTTGCAAATATATATGTAAATGAAAATTTTTAAAATATGAAGTTTTTATTCCAATTTGAAGCTCATTAACCAACTTTAAAAACATATTTTAAAAATATATCTAGAGGATTCCCCATTACAATTATGTAAACCTTAGTTTTGTATTATTAACCATGGCTCTTCATCTCCATTACTAGTAAGGCGTAAGGCATCATTATAACCAATTGAGAAATGTATATTACAAATCTAATGCTTTAAAAATTACTTGGACGAGTAAGAAACGAAAGTAAGAAATAACTCAAATGGAAGTATAAAACTGGTTAACTGAGAATAGGTTACTTCTTGAACTTGTATGTTGACCACACACTTACAAAATATTCGAGAATTGAAAATTAAAAAGCAATTCAGTCACTTTTCTCCCGAGCGTAGTCTCTTTTGTAACCCTAGGTAACCGTAGTCGACATTTTTAAAATGCAGAATATAATACTCCCCAACCCAGGCAAAGCGTCGATATTCAAGCCTTGCTCAGAGTTTTAATTTTCATGGCGAAATTTTGGCCCTGTAACACCGAGAACGACGCTGCCCGCATTTCGAATATCGCATTTCATTTCCCGCCGAATATTGCTTCGTTTGTTTTGGGAAGAAGAGAGGCCAGAAGGAAACCCGGCGAGGCCGAATTTTCAATTTTGCCTCCCGCGGGCCGTCCCGCGGCCGTGTATCGATGTTGTGCATCGTGTTTCAGCGTGGAGTGGTGCGGCTCTCAGCGTGGAGGGGGGCGGGTGGCAGAGGGAGGGGGAGGGACGGGGAGGGGACGAGGGCCGGGCGACATCGTTCGTTGGCCCCAATGCCAGGACTCGACCGCTGTTCCAGGGAATACTGTACGTACGTAATAGGGAGCAGTATTTTAGCCCCGGTGCTTGTAACCTGCAGGCAGTTCGCGGCCGCCTGCTGCTACATGGGGGAGAGACTGCAGTCAAAGTTTTTCCGGATGCCGACGGCTGAAAATCCATTGTTAATTTGTGGGAATTATACTTTGAAAACAAGCGCAATTAATAGCATGGTGTGTAATGTCTATAGTTTGTTCTTGAAGGTTTGTGAGGTGCAGTTGATTACGCTGCGAGGAGACGAATGGACGTTGCATGTTGAGTATTAATTGCTACCAATACAAGATGCACAAGGAAGTGACAGGTGAGTAATAATTTTCGTAGGTGCATCTTGTATCAATTCTTAATCCTACTCCTCTTCGAAAAGTATATTATCAGGATGCCAAAATAATTTTACGCCGGCAATATAGAGATCTACACTAATTTTCTCTTCAGTAAACATTCAGTACATATTGTTGAGCTCTCTTACCTCATCTCTGAACACTATTTTTTCAATCTGCATTAAGTATCATTTTGCAAAATAATTATTGCGTGAGGAATTTAAGTTTTACCTTTTATTTTGTTGTTGGAATGGTAAAGCCTCTCAGTTAAATATATTAATGTATTACCAGGAGAATTAGAAACAAATATCCCGCTTTTTATTCCTTACGCGTTAAAGTGGGACAGTGAGGAATTGGAAAATAGATGTTGAATGCTCGAAAACTCGACACCAGCTTTTCAGGTAGGTCGAATTCAGTCGCTGTCAGGAGGAGAATTCTAGCGGCCGGCTGCTCTGATCGGTAGTTTTCCGTGGTTTCTCCGATCAACACCAGGCTGGAGCAGTGCCCTAACAAACGGGCCACGGTCCGCGCGCGATCTGTCCTTCCTCTTCCTGGTCATATCCTCTCCCCTTACACACACACTTACACTAACATGCACTATACTACCACATATTCCGGGAGACCGGTCGGGAGCTTAGAGCTTGTCCCGGTTGGGGCGGTGCCCCGTTGATGGGAGAGTCCTGGTTAGGGGGAAACCCCGCTAGACGACGGTAGGTCGGCGCCGGATCTGGCCATGGGGAACACAGCCATCTTCCGAGAAAAACAAGCACTACACTAACGGGAGTAATGACCACAGTAGTTGACGCGCCCGGAAACACGAAAAATCAATCAATCAATCAATCGAAAACTTGAAACACATTTTTGCGAAATTTTGCGACTTTAAAGTGGTGTTGCGTAAGTGCATCAAAATACCCAGAGGGTCATGCACTCGCTCCCAGATGCCGGACGGAGATTCCCTTCCATGGTGACCTATCGTGGCGCGCCCTCTGCGAGTATTTACCTCCAGGCGACCATGGTTTCCGTTCACCTTCCGAATATTGCCAGTCCCCCCTCCCTCTCCGTTGGGATCTCCGCCAGCATGCCCCGAACCCATAGGATGGTGCAAGTCGGTGCTTGCCGCCGCCTTTCATAACTAGCGCTGCTCGTCCTGCTAAGGTGGACACATAACACGCAGAATCGACCGTGTCGAGATCTAGCGGCGCTTTCTAGTACTTCTCTTCCATGCGTGTGGAGGCCGAGGCGGATTGCAGATCAGTGCATTTACATAAATTATTTCCAGTGACGCGAAGATGGTGTTTGGTCTTTACAAAAATCAATTTTTGTGCCAAATAATACGAGTGCTCAGAATGCCCTTTTGGAATACTGAATCAAAATAGGGAATATTAATGAAAAGTATACAGACTGATGATAAATCAAAGGATAAAAATTGTGACGTTCGTTTGTGTATTTACAAAACACTATTGTTAATAAATAAGGATTTGATGACACCCTAAAATACGCTATTCAAATGCATTCACATGACGTTACAAGGTAACGTACACATCGAGCGTATACATAAAGAATTACGTCAGATAGTTTTTTTAACCATGCTGAACTGTTGGAATTTACTATACAGCTGTACGGCTTGGATCTATGTTATCCGAAAGTTGTCTCCTTTACTAATGATTATTTAAAAAAAATTGTAGAATAGGTCGAAAGTGGAATATTATTATACAATAACAAATAATGTTAATAGTAACTTAATATTATTCAATTATTATTTTGATAAAATATTATACGCCCCAAAAATAAATTGTCGTTGGTAATTATTTATTGTGATATTTCCGAAATACCATTATAATATATTAATAATAATAAGGAGATTGAATCCCGACATCTGTGGTAGTGTAGTGCACATGAGTGTGTGTAAGTAAAGGTGAGGATAGGGCACGAAAAGGAAGGAATGATCGCCCGCAGTCTGTGGCCCGTTTGTTAGGATACTGATCTAGAATTGCCTGTTATTGTAAAAAAACAACAACAAGAAAAACAACCGATAAAAGCAACCAGACTCTAGAATTCTCGAGACAGCGGCTGACTTCGATCTAGCTATTTAGCTAGTAACGAAAATCGTGCCACCGCCCTTACTAGAACCCTAGAACTTCGCGGTCAGAGGTAAAGTAGTTAGTTGCCTCTGCACATTGGTTAATGCCCTCTGCCTCTTTACCCGATCGTATTTCCGAGATATGAAGGGCAGGAGATCTGTAGAGTACGTTGGCGATTTTCGCATTCGAACTTTTCTTCTTCGTTGTTTTCAACCTCCACTCTTGCTCAGACTATACACACACACACACGCGCGCGCGGCACGCTCACGCCACGCACGCTCACGCTCACGCACACGCTCACGCTCACACACACGCTCACACACACGCACACGCACACGCACACACACATGCACACACCTCACACAAGGACATACACAACATTACCGCACATGTCGGGAGACTAATCGGAGATTAGAGCTTGTCCCGGTGGATGGAGGTACCGGTTGAGGGAACCCCACACATAAACGAGGTCTTCCAAACTGTCGGATCTCTCCATCCAGTGGGGAAGGAACACCGCCTATTCCCGTGGTGCACTACACTCGCAGGGAAAATGACCATAGCTGATATTTGAGGCGCCTGGAAACATAAAATAATCAGTCAGTCTGGGAAACAACACATTGACAAGAACACATCCAATTCTGAACGCAACTAGGTATCTCTTGTAAGCTTCCCTTGAAGTAGTACTTCAGGGTCACGGACCCCGCGCGATCTGTCCTTCCTCTTCCTTGTCCTATCCTCTCCCCTTACGCACACACTTACAGTAACATGCACTACACTACCACATATTCCGGTAGATCGGTCGGGAGCTTAGAGCTTGCGCTGGGGCGGTGCCCCTCTGGTGGGAGAGTCCTGGTTAGGGGGAAACTCCACTAGCCGACAGTAGGTCGGCGCCGGATCTCGCCATCCAGCGGGGGAAGATCACCGCCATCTCCCGAGAGAAAAACATACACTACACTAACGGGACTATTGACGCGCCCGGTAACACGAAAAAATCAATCAATCATAGTACTTCACTGTGCCTCTGAGTTCCGTGTTGCTGAATGGAGGAATGTGGACCCCCTGGGTCGCACCGCTACGCGTTGTAGCCATTGGCTAAATGAATTTCGTTTGAAAATTCCACAGTCGGCGGTGCAGATTACTCTTCGTCCCCAGAGCAAACAGCAAACAGCAGCGGCCGCCTGTGACGAGGCCACGTGCCCCCAGGGAGCGCGTGCGTGGTGCGTGGTGCGTGGTGCGTGGGCGTTGCGCTTGCTCTCACGGGACATTCGCACACGCCATGGGCACTGGGCTGCGCACATCTGGAGGGGAAAAGTATTTTAAATTGATTGGTTTGGTTTGGTTTTTTCGTGTTTCCGGGCGCGTCAACTGCTTTGGTCATTAGTCCCGTTAGTGTAGTGTATGTTTGTTTCTCGGGAGATGGCGGTGGTCTTCCCCAGCTGGATGGCGAGATCCGGCGCCGTCCTACCATCGGCTAGTGGGGTTTCCCCCTGACCAGGACTCTCCCACCAGCGGGGCACCGCCCCAGCCGGGACAAGCTCTAAACTCCCGACCGGTCTCCCGGAATATGTGGTAGTGTAGTGCATGTTAGTGTAAGTGTGTGTGTATGGGGAGAGGATAGGACAAGGAAGAGGAAGGACAGATCGCGCGCGGTCCATGGCCCGTTTCGTAGGTTACTGCTCCGGCATTCGCCTGGCGTTGATCGGACAAATCACGGAAAACTACCGATCAGAGCAGCCGGCCGCTAGTATTCTCTTCCAAGCAGTGACTGAATTCGACCTAGCTGAAAAGCTAGGGTCGAAAATCTTGCCGCCGTCAGAACTCGAACCTGGGACCTCCCGGTCAGAGGCGCTGCAGTGACATCAGTTGATGCACAGAGCTACCGCTCCCGGTATGTTTTAAATTGAGCTAGAGTCTATATTGATTAATAATAATATTTATTGCTGGCAATGAACATTACATATTAGTTACATAAGAGTTCTAGCGCACACCTGAAATAGTGAAGCTCGTGGTCAAGTGATTTCACATAAAATCTAAAATGATTAATAATAATATTAATAATAGCAATGAACATTACATAGTTACATAAAAAAGAGTTCTAGCACACACTTGAAAGAGCGAAGCTCGTATTTAAGCGGTTTTACTTAAAAGATCTTGAGTGTGGTGCAGGTTCTTATCACGGGAGGTAACTGTGATCTTACCCCTCCTGGATGGTGAGGTCCGGCGTCGATTACATGTCGAATTATGGGCTTTCGGTAGCCAGGTATCTCCCAACAGCGGGCCCCAGTCCCTGACGGGATAAGCTCAAATCTACGACCGGTATGCTCCCAATATTTGTGGTAGTGAAATGCATGTAAGTATCTGTAAGTGAGGGGTGAGGATGCGGCAAGGAAGAGGAAGGAAAGATCGCGCGTGACCCTTTTATTGGGTACTGCTCCGGCATTAGCTTGATGTTGATAAAAAAACACGAAAAACTAATTATCAGAAATGCTGTCCCCTGGAAGTTTTCTCTAGACAGCGGCTGAATGTGACCTATCTATCAAGTTAGTGTTGAAAATCCTGCTGCCGTCGAGACTCGAACCCTAAACCTCCCGGTCAATGATTTGTTGTCTCTTCGATGTCCTACGGGCTATTCAGTCACTTACTCAGTTTAAGTCTTGCGAAGCAACAACCTGATGCTGAAGATATGGTATTCTCCGGTGAGAAATCAAAAAGTAATAAGTCCAGAAATGACGGAGGGAAGAGGAACGTTTTTGTAAGATATTCTCCACTTTCTATCTAAGCTCTTCGATCAAGTGCGGTATAGGCAATGGATAATTAAGCAACAATTACTTGACGTCTGATTCACCATGCGCGTGTTTGTGAAATAATGTATAAAAAATATAGACCAGGGAAAAATAGACCATAGTCCAGGCGAATAGAAAAGCGAATCCACCATACTCGTGATTCGAAGCTTTCTTAGATTGTTGTCTTCGTCAAGGACATAGAGACTAAGAAGCATCTTCTCCCCGCATTTAATTGAATTATCTTTTTGGGTTTAAATAACAGTTCTAGTTGGGTGTTGAAAAATAGTTTTCGGTGCAAATTGAAATGTCCATACTTCCCATCGCTGTTTTTGAGCAGTGGGAGAGCAACCACTCTGAGGGCTGCCCTTTTGGAAGGCAGAAACCTCCATGGTAAATCTCATTGGAAATGGATTTTCCATGTCAAATTACCATTTTTATTTAAAAAGGACACTGATTTCGAAATGAACAAATGTCCGATTTAGCTTTCGTATAAGTTACATTGAATTAGAATCTCTGTATGCCAAATATTCTTTACAAGTGGAATGTGGCGTCACCGATGATGGAGATATTTTAAAATTTTGTGTGAAAAATTTCTTTCATGCTTATCTATGTTCATATAGGTATTTACCGTACCTGGCATTGTTCTTACCAATGAAACGTAGTATCTGTAAACATATTCTCGTTAAAAAAATCGCAACATCCACTGGCCTTGTATATTCCTTCAATAATGATATGAACGGGTAATATTGCAATTTAAAAATTATAAATGTCATAAAAAAAGATACTTGCAGGTATGGATGATACAAATAGTTGGAATTTAGTACATTTATATTTTTTACGTTTTGTGCAAACGCTCAGCTGAAAAATTCTTCAACAATTACCTCTCGTGGCATCATATGAATAGATGCATTGTATTTCCTCGAAGTCTCGACTATGGAATCGAGCTTGCGCGCCAATAACTCTCAGATGAGGTTGCAATACGAACCCTACATAATTAAATTGATAATTGATAGCATATATATGTGCATCTTAACGGCTTTTTTACTCGAGAGAGGCGAGTCGTCGCAAAACTGTTTCGGCCACCTTCTTAAATAATGCGATTCTATCGCGCTTTCATTAGGAAAGACTTTAATTCTCGGAATGGTGACAACTCTACAGCGTCTCCAGAATCTGGCGCAATCTCGCGAGCGTCTATGAAAGCAGTTCAACTCCTCAACTCTTTGTCCTTCCAAAGTGTTTCATACGAAAGATGCCTTTGGCTTTCTCTCTGAAAGCTAACCCGAGGTTTTTGGTGAAAAATATTATAAGTCAAATGCGGGACGTTTAAAATGCATGCTTTTGGCTCTTAATTAGCGCCAAGGAATTTTTATAAATGATAGATTTCAAAGTACGTCGCCAAATTTTAATTAATTTTAGGTTGCCTATGTGCCAACAATTACTGTTCTTCTTTTCTTCGTATTCACTTGATGTTCAATTTTAATGTTACAAGTTAATTTGCAAATTTATTACAAAAAATATGCATGAAATACTTCACTCTTACAAATTCACAACAATTCTGCCGGGCGATATTCATTTAATACTGCTAGTTTGTCAGCAATCAGTGTTGCCATCCTCATGGAAGATAAATATGGTGTCGTGGTTTGAAAATAATCACGGGGTAATGGGGTTTAATCAACGCCACCTAAATAGAGTGATCTATTTAGGTGGCATTGGTTTAATTCTCCGTCTACCCACTAAGATCGCAGCGCTAAAAAACGCGAAAACACATAATTGGAAGATTCTTGGAATTTTCTGTCAGGATTTGAAAACAAAATATCAGTTCCCCATCAGGAGATCGAGACGCTCCGAATGATACATCACATGTCTTGAATGATGGACGAGAAGTGGTACAACCGTGAGTGACGAAACCGCACACACTCTCACATGCTCATTCGCAGTCACTCAAATACTTTATAGGAATTTAGGAGCCGTGAAACTGATATACTTTGTTCTTTATAAGAACAATGAATTACCTGCAGGTTTCCAATTTGTTCAAAAAATAATTGAAAATATAACATTGATTATATTTTTCGGTAAATTAATTTCCTCTAAAATACCGCAAGGAGAGTTCATAGGATTCGTTTTCTAAAACAATGAGGCCATTAAAATACTAATTGCTGTATAATAGTATTTTACAGTTATTCACGTAATTACAGCGAATAACGATATAAAGACTCAGATTAAACGGAGGTGATATTTGAGTTATATAGTGACCGAGGTTTATAACAGGTCATTTTGTGTTACTGACCAGGCATTGTTCAATACTTTTCCGTTATGAACAATCTTAAAGCAAATTGCATATTGATATACAAGATGTATACTAATACAGACCTATCAAACAATCTTTACAGCCTAAGTTCATTTGATTGTGGCTTGATAACGTTACGTGGAGGATAACGTTACGTTTTTGGTGAGGATTTAGTGAAACTAAAACTTGGGAACATGTAATCCGTTTCCATTGTAGTTCCTTCCACAATTTGATACATAGAACCTGTAGACCACGGTAAAACGTTAAATGAATGGTTGAAAAATATACACAAGAAACAATCTTTATCTGCATTAAGCTGTTTTTACAGTAAAATGGTTTTATGCATTGCATTTACAGTAAAATAGTTTTATGCAGTGCATTTACAGTAAAATAGTTACAGTAGTTGTTGCTGGGAGAATGAATCTTGAATCGATAATTATGCAAATAAACCTCGTTTTTCTGTGCAAACCACAGAAAGCGTAAATAGTATAAGATAGATGAATCTAAGCGTACTAAGTCTGACGTTACAAAGATGGACACCAGCACCAAGGGCTGAAATGTAGATCATGGAGGAATATATGAATATTTAGATGCGTTTTTTAAACAAATAATTCATATTTTTAAAGTCCAAGAGCAATTCGTCACGTATTCGTGAAATTATCTTTCTTTCGAGACCTCATTTATAAAGATCGGTTGCGTGTGAGAGCCGCAAAAGGTATTATACTCTGAAATAGGGAGCTCGTGGACATAGCGAAGTCGCTAGGCTTTCACCACTGAGGTCCGGGTTCGATTCCCATTGAATCTCATGTAAAATTTGTTTCAACAAAACGAGTTTGGCTGCTTCACAAGGGCTAGTCCAACCCCTGTGAAGTGTCCTAAACCCTACCCGTTTCCTGATTCCTTCCCAATTCTGGCCGCTGGGTAGTGACGCAGGGGCGCGTGAAGCAAGAGGCGCGTACGCGGAGATGCTACCTGGCGGTCCTCTTTGGCAACTGACGAGACGAGACATAAATATACAGCGTCCTTTGGAATAGAGGTATGGAGGAAAGGTCTGGAATGGAGGATTACTCCGCGCTCCACGCTCGACCAGGGGCGAAAGACGCGTTGAATTAAGGGCGCAACGAATTTAAAAAAAAGTAAAATAAAAAAAAATATAAGAGGCGATTAAAATATCTAAGATATTTCAGTTTCTTAATTTGTTCAATTATTTGGACACATATAACTATATTTGCTCTTAAAGGCTCAAGTTCTTTAAATGCCATCACGTTTGTTTTATTTTGTGAGATTTTCATACCATGTTCATTAGCAATCTGACTTGACTTGTGAATTGCTATTTAAGTTTCATGTCAAGATTTTCCTATAATAAGCTGGTTGTCAGCAAAAGGTAAGGTTGGATCTCGACATATTAATCGTAAAAACATCATTTAAAGTCATCAAACATCATTTAATGTCGAATACTGGCAGTTCCTTCGGGAAATATTGTACACTATTTACTGTTAAAGTTCGTGCTGCTATGATAGATGTGCGTGTACTGCAGCAGAGAAGACTCGGTCTGACGCTCGGTTGATTGGTTGATGATGATTCTGGGCGCGTCGACTACTATGGTCTTTAGTCTCGTTAGTGCAGTTAATATTGATCGCTGGAGGTAGTGGTGGTCCTCCCCTGCTGGTTGATGAGCCCGGCGGCAACCTACACGTGGGACTCTGGGGTTGCCCCAACGAGGTATCTCCCCCAGCCGGGCACCACCTCAACCAGGAAGTTCTAAAATTCCGGCTGACCTCCTGACATATGTGGTAGCACAGTTCATACGAGCATAGTAGCATATGAGCACATGTGTGTAAGGCGAGGAGATAAAACAACGAACAGGAAGGAAATGTTTGACTTTTGGAAAGCTATATACAGACTTACGGCATCATGATGCCGCACAAACGAGACTGAGACCGACAAAATGTTGTATCAACATGACTCGTATGTGCCGAATGTAGCGATTCTATGAGGTCATACGACACTTGCGTTTTGGTAATCAGAGAAGATATAATTTAATCTCAAAGACAAAGCCATGATGCATGTGTTTAAAGGTGCACACATGCCCAAAGAACATAAAATTGAGAACAACATAATAAAATGTACTTTAATTGAAGATTTAAAAATGTAATGTAACAAGTTATGTTTATAATAACATTTAGAATATTATAATAAGTTATGGTTTATATACCGTGTAGTGTAATGTACCTCGTGGTATCTAGTTGGGAACGGGCAGAAAGGGATTTAGCACCAGGAAAGCACCTCGCCACAGGAGGGCGAGAACAGCTTTTTGTAAACCGAGCGTGTGGCAAACGGAGACACGCTGTGCTCTGGGGTTCTCCGATCTTATGGAACGGAGACTAGAACGTCAGAGCCGCGTGGCAAGCATAAGCGAGCTGCGGAGACGGCATGACGTAGTACGTCAAATGAAGGACCGCTATATAAGGGAGAGTAGAGAGCCAGTGGGTGGGTTCTGGAGAAAGTGTTAGAACCTCGTGCTGATGCACAAGAACTTGCGCCAGGGCGGTGCAGCGGCGAGCAGGGCTCGCGAGGCAAGTCACGTGTTGACGCTCCTTTGGGAACTTTGTGTTCCATGTGTGACTGCGGTCACATGTGAGTGATGCTGGTTGCGTGCTCCGAGGCGAGGAGTGGTTACGATCCACGACTCACACCGATCATCAATAGGTTAAACCGGGAGCGGTAGCTCAGTGCATCAAGTAATGTCGCTGCAGCGCTTCTGACCGGGAGGCCCTAGGTTCTCACTCCCCACGGCGGCGGCAGGGTTTTCGACACTAGCTTTTCAGCTAGGTCGAATTCAGTCGCTGTCTGGAGGAGAATCCTAGCGGCCGGCTGCTCTGATCGGTAGTTTTCCGTGGTTTCTCCGATCAACACCAGGCGAATGCCGGAGCAGTACCCTACGAAACGGGCCACGGACCGCGCGCGATCTGTCCTTCCTCTTCCCTGTCCTATCCTCTCCCCGTACACACACACTTACACTAACATGCTCTACCCTACCACATGTTTCGGGAGACTGGTCGGGAGCTTAGAGCTTGTCCCGGCTGGGGCGGTGCCCTGCTGGTGGGAGAGTCCTGGTTAGGGGGAAACACCACTAGCCGACGGTAGGTCGGCGCCGGATCTCGCCATCCAGCGGGGCAAGATCTCCGCCATCACCCGATAAACATGCACTACACTAACGGGACTAATGACCAAAGTAGTTGACGCGCCCGCAAACACGAAAAAAACAAATCAAACCTATCAATAGGTTAAGATCTCTCCTGCGATCAACGCAAGTCATTGGTTGTTGCGCTTGTGAGGAATTTGTGTCCGAGTGTGACATCCGGTCACGGAAGCTTGGTTTTATGCGCGCTTCAAATTTTGGAGTGGCGGTTCCACGAATTTAAACGATCCTTAATCGGATTTGAATCACACTAGCGATCAGAGCATAGTAGATCTATCAGAGCTAGTGAGTAAATAAGAAGATAATTCAACTGAACATGCTTGTTTAACTTGTAAATAAATAACTGTATATACGAAAGATCGTGTTTGTGTTTCATATTTTGAAATTTCATATTTCAAACATTTAGAACTCAAGATTTTAATATCACCTATGTAAATATGGAGCGTACATACAATCAACCATGAAATATGAACAAGAGTTCCAAGAAAACTATATAGAGATAACTCATCCGGAAATAGTATTACTTTGTCTATTGTGATATAAATTATCGATAAGTGTTGAAATGATCATTTGCTGGCACACAGAATTTACTATTCTATTTAACTTCAAAATATATTAATAGTATATCGAGAATGTGTATTAAGTTTGTTCAATTGCAACAGTGAATAAATTATTTTACGTGAATAACCTTGTATGTTAAAAGAGATTAGTAATGTTACTTAATTCATTAGATTGCATTTTTAATTGTCAATAATAGTATGCTGTTCTTTATCTTCTGAAGATGATATACCTATTTTATCTGCATTGCTTTGTGATCCTTGCGGCGTCGCAGTAAATTACTTGTTGTTATGTTTTCTGATTGAAATAAAGAAATAATAATGAAAATTGAATTAAAAGAGGATCAGATATTATACAAGAAAACAAAAACACTCTATTCTTGAGTTATTTTCTTGTCGTAGAAAAGGCATCTCTTTATCGCCTTGTATTGTAAATTACCATTTTGAATCGCACAATCGTCTGTTGAATGCCTGAGGTGGGAGGCGTTTTCCAGTCGATTTGCCCCTCCCTTTGTTCCCCGTCTGCGGTCGGGCCCTCTGCGCCTGGGGTTGAGCGGAGGCGCACTCGCGATCGAAGGTGAGCAGCTCCCCAAGCGGGGGCGGGGCGGGGGCGGGGACAGCAGCGAGAGGCGGGAACGGCGGAGGAAAGGATTGTCTGGGCGGGGACAGGATCGGAGGGAGCATTGGCGGGGGACGGGATTGAAGGTAGGGGGATGGCGGAAGGCAAGAATAGCGCGGGGTGGGGATGGCGGGATTGGCGGGGGCGGAATTGGCGGGGGCGGATTGGCGGGGCGGGATTGGCGGGGGCGGGTTGGCGGGGGCGGGATTGGCGGGGGCGGGATTGGCGGGGCGGGATTGGCGGGGGCGGGATTGGCGGGGGCGGGATTGGCGGGGGCGGGATTGGATGGCGATGGGGGAGGGATATGGCGGGGCCGGTAATGGCAGACAAGTGGGCAGTATCGGCGGGTTCAGAGGGGCGTTGAGGAAGGCGGTAAAGGCAGGAGCGTCGTGCGGGCGTGGGGAGATAAAGCAGCTTTTCGCAACAATATCTGACCCGGAGGCTGCGGCGTGGCTGTTAAAACGCGGGCTCTTTGATGCGGGCGCGGCGCCGGCTTTTGTCTCCCGCGCTGCTCTGCCACACGCCCTCCTCGCGCGCATTGTGTGCGGCGGCCGCCCCTCGGCGCCTCCCTGCCACTGCGCTGGGGGCGTGGCGGCGGCGCACGCTGCCCCCAAACACACACACACATAAAATGAATTTAAAAAGAAGGCCTCGTACATTTAACATTTCCTCTGGCCGCCGACTTTTGGCCAGAGGGACCCCTACATTTCTTATTCTTAGTGTTGATTGATAGTGGAGAAGGAAATCATCCAGTTACGATTGTTGTACTACAGTTCGGTTAAAAGATGTTGGTGGTTGTCACTACTGTGTAGAGTGGAGCGATATTGCCAACTTGGAAACCACTAATAAGCACATGTTGATTTTCGTGTCCTATCAACACTTAAAATTGCTAAATGCAAAAGAACGAGGAAGTCCAGTACTTAAGTTGTATGAATGGAAGCAAATGAATAATAACTCGTTTCGGAATAAACTGTGACCGCAGTAACTTAAAAGATTTTGGGCTAGGTCATAATGAAAATGCACTGTTCACAACTCTGTCACAATCAGTATCGGAATATTTCGGAATATTTCCACAGTTATCGCGAGCTTGCCCGTGAATTCTTTATCCTATCCTATTGATTTTCATAGCAGTTCTGGAAGTTTCCTTCGGGAGTCCTATTTATCCGGGTCTTGTTTGGGACGTTCTAATTTTATGGATAAATGTAAATTAAAATGTTAAGAAAGGTAAAATAAATGATAATGAGAGGATTTAAGCACTAAATAGATGAAGAAAACATTCAGTAAAAACTGGTGATTACAGACCGTTACAACCTGAAAAAAAACTTGATATTTCCACTTTAAAACACCTAACCCCACCACTCTCCGTCACAACACCCAACAAAACGAACGTGCAACGGTAAGCGGGGACGCGAGCGACAGAAGAGAAGTTTTGACACGATGTTCATTTGTTTCCAGTTTGTCGGCAGCTCAACGGCAGGTCTCTATACTACACTTACACGTTATTATTGGCAGCTTCCATGGTAACATCAGAGGCGCCCTTAGGTCAGACGCAACTAGCTATCACCAAATTCTTTTAATACGTCTGTAGTGATGTACATGATGGAAGTTTGAAGATCAAACGGTCTGACTGATGGGCATTAAAAAACAAGTATTCGATGTCAGCAATACCGAAATAATTATTATACGAGGAGATGGCGATAAAAGGGCTTTAGAGTACGTAGAAGATTGAAAAGTTCCATTTGAGATTTGTGTGTTGTTACTTTTACTTTGAAGAATAATATCATTAATAAATCCATAAATAATACGAGAGATGAATCACCTTAATGATGAACATAGACCGAGGAGCAAACGGAAACGTCAAAACCGTTCAAAAATATTTAAAAAATGTGTAATGTACGTACTTATTATTTTGTACCTAATCGAACATTAATAGTTGTTTTGAAACCATTTATATGTAGCCAAGTGCTGCATAGGTAGATCAAATTCAACCGTTGACTGGAGGAGAATTCTGGCAGCTAGTTGCTTTGCTCGGTAGTTTTCTCTGGTCATTACGATCAATACCAGGCGAATGCCGAAGCAGTACCTAACAAACAGCGCAGGAACTGCATGCAATATTTCCTGACTCATCCTTATCTCCTCTCCCATTACACACCTACGCGCACACACACTCGCTACACTACCACATACTGACATACCAGACAGAAACGTACAGCTTCTCCTGGCTAGAGCGGTGCCCGTTGGGAGGAGATTATTGGTTAGGCATTTTATCGGTCTCTTTATCCTTTCTTTCCGAAACTTGCTTGTATAACGTCTGGGGCGCACATGATTTGCGTTTAGGGTTAAAAGGGCCGCAATGGAATTCGCGACGAGTTTCATGTTCTAAGTTCGTTCATTGTCTGCAAGTTACATCGCTTTTGGTATGATTTTGGTGTATTCACCAATATCTTAAGGTATTTTTTAAACATGTATATCTTTTAAGTCCTGGATAATAAAAATACTCGTATGTTTGCTTTAATTTATGGTAATTGAGCTTCTCTTTGTTAAGTGAGAATGTTGAGTGGTGCCAGCGGTCCGTATTGTTCCAAGAGCTGCGCAGGCGCTCTAGGCAACAGACGAATGTCAAACACACGGGTGTTTAGCGGGTTGCATAACTTAGAGTGGAGGCCCCCCTCCTGAACTTTGATGTTCGAATTTCGTTACCTATGGTCAACTATTAACCCTTCACATAACTGGTGACTACCCGTTGCACCTAATTCTATGAATTTAATAGGTTCAATAAAAGCGAAAATGCAGAAAAGAGGAAATTGGTTCTTAGAAGAAAAAATGATTTTAATGGGAGTGAAAAAGTCTCTGCTTATTAGACATTTAGATAGCAAACAGAGAATTTGAGCACGACTACTGATCTGGACACATGTAGACACATGTAAAGGACTCTAATGTAAGAAAACTAGTGAAGAATATGAACTATGTGAGAGCCTGGGGAGCAAAAGAAGCTAAGGGGGTTAGGGAGCTTGGGGGTGGGGGGTTGGTGGAGTCGGAGGGGTTGTGTGGAGTCGGAGGGGTTGTGTGGAGTCGGAGGGGTTGTGTGGAGTCGGAGGGGTTGTGTGGAGTCGGAGGGGGTTGTGTGGAGTCGGAGGGGGTGAGCTCTGAGCGCCAGCGTTCTCGTCGCCAGAGAGAAGAGGCATCGAGCTGCATCTAACTCCGCCTCGTGCATATTTGACGAACGGCCATGCATATTTAATGCTCCGAGTCAGGCAGTCGGACCCCTTTTGTAAGTGAACGAGAGCCAGCTAAATAATTCATGTTTTGTTTATACTGTATTAGTATCGTTTTCGTTATTTTTGCATTTTATGGCAATTTCGAATAAATATTCGCTCTTGTGTACGCGCGATTTTGAATAAGGGTTCGTTCTCGAATGGTGTGTGCTTTTATCTCGGGTTCTATGACAAACAGCAAACGAGTGCAATTAATTCTAAGAGTTGAAAGAAAGCTAGGCAATAAATCGCAAAATCGAGAAATTCGGCGATCGTTATACACATGGGGCGGAACATGCGAAACTCTTGCTTTGTTTGTGTGATATAATGAATCATTTAGATTTTGTACACTACAAATACTTGCAATCGAGTAACCCACGTGTCTTGTCATAAACCATTCGGGTCAAGTATGTTATCATTCATTGCGTTTCGATAGGGAGAAATTATCATTGCTTGTCGGATACCTCCAAAACATTTTGAAATAGTTTAATAAAGTGTTTTTTTGGAAGGGGGTGAAGTGATATTTCTTGGTAAGAATATCGATTTTAGCCTGATCATTTTATAATGTTGGAAAAGTTTGGAAAAAATGTTTTTAGTAGTGTCAAAGCACCTACAAAGTGAAATGCTACGGCCTCTCAAGTGTAACAATTATTCATTATGACGTGGTACATCAGACTGAAGGTAATTCATTATAACATTGAAAGCAAAGACGTATATCTGTCGATTTTCACAAGAAACGTGCGTAGGAAAGAGAAAGTATAGTAATGCTGCCTCAGAAATCTGTGTTAACAGAAAATCACCTATTATGGGACCCTGGTATCGCAAACGTTGATGAATCCTGTTTGTATATTTAGTAAATTATTTTCTCTTAACGCATTGTGAAGTCAGAATAGCGTTTTGTGGATCCGCGAATCCGAAAAATTGATTAACGACAAAATATGTGTCTGTGGTCAGCGCTTGCGCCTAAAACTTTTCAAACTATTGTCTCCAAAACAGATAGGCCCTGATCGATCTGGATGAATCTAAGACTCTGCGAGTTTGAAGCTGGTTTAAAGCTGAATGTTTAGGGGAAATTTCCAGGAAGATTCAACATTTTCAAAATTTTCTCAAAAATGACTTCATCCTTTTTTATGAAACGAATGTATCTAGTTAAAAGTTCTGAAATCTATAAAGTGGATGATTATAGCATTCTTTTAAATAATATTGAAGAATAAACTAAAGAAGCATTTATAAATTGCATTGCAATTTCTGTGATTTACATTCAAGGAATTCTGATGTAATTTTTAATACATGTATATTCTTATTCACAGTCCTTATTATAATGTACACGGAATCATTAAAAGTTACAATTGCTGCCCATTTTTCACATGGCTCACTTAACTACCATCATTCTTTTCCAAGTTTTGTGACCATTCCAGGGCGACTTCAAATTTTGTCGATTCCTGTTCGCCTGTTTCCATTTCAGATGATTCAAAATGGTTTTGGAACCCATGGCGATCTATTATCCACGATAATGGGAAATCGCCGTCTTTTTTAAATTATTGAGTTTATATGTGCTGAAATTTCGTTGCCGCGTGAAAGTGTATCGTACGGTACAATACGAGGCAGATTAGACACTAAACGCACAAATACGAAGCGAAAGTATGAAAAGGCCACAGCATCAAGCGCATCCATCAGCCTTTTACTCTGCGTCGCCGCGTTGAGGCGAGGAAGGCTTCCCCGTTGCAGCGTCATCTGACGGCCTCGGAAAGTGTATCGGAAGCTTTGATGTCACGGCGAGCATTATTATTCTTTGCTGGCTGCAACACGTCTACGGTTTCGCAAGAAGGGAATAACACACGAAGTATCTCATCGACGCAGCTGACTGAAAACCGAATGCAATTTGAGACTACTGGGTTTAGATCCTGTGGTATATTATTACTTTATTATGGCATGTATGCTACAGTAAATGTCCAATTATGTGAGGTTAATACACAATATAAAATACTTACTAAAACATTAACAAAATAATATCTAAAATAGAAGGAACTAGCCCGGTTTACAGCGGCCACGTTCACACACTATCATCAGAAATTCACAACTGCATATCTACGGTTCTAAATCGAAAAAAATTAAATATAATTTTAAAAACTTATTCCAAATTCTTCAATTCTTTTCATTAATGTTTTTTGAGGCGAAATTCTAAATTCATCAAGCATTGTTCATTATTTGTGTGCATGATACATAATAGCATTACCAGTCATGTTGAAGGTACAGAGAATTTACATAGAAAAGTATGGGACATTTTCTTTTTTTACACCGTTTTTAAGTCCTATTTAATTCTCTGTGTGGGAGAATAATAAACAATGCATGTACAGACCACTGTCATCCGCGTATTTTACCACAGTTCTCCGTTATTATTTATCATAACCCCTCACAGAGCATTAGCGGATGTCGAGCCTCCTTTTTCCCCTTTGCAGTCCAGTAGCGGGACGGCCCTGAAACATTGACGCGAGCGTCAAAATTTCGGCCGCGCGGCGTCGCGCTTCTTTTGTCGCGCCGCCGGCTGCCCTCTGGGAGGCGCGCGCGGCAACTGTTTCGGGCTGCGCAGTCTCTTTGCGGCCGTAACCGGGAAGCGTCGTTGTCGTCGTCGACGTCGCCGCCGCTGCCGCCGCCGCCGCCGCCGCCGCCGCCGCCGCCGCCGCCGCCGCCGCCGCTGCCGCCGCCGCCGCGCCCGTCCGCGCCTCCCTCCGAGGACGGCTGTGGGGGACTCAATATTTGATGGCGCGTCGCGACGCGTCGCGTTGCGTGCCTGTGCTGGTGCCGGCGCCCTCTGCTCGTGCGCCTCTGCTGTCGGCGGGGGGAGGGGCGGCAGGGAAACAGATGACGTATGGTGTGGACCTCCTGATGATGGGGTACTTTTCTAATGATGTGGAGAGAAGCTTGAAGAGCTGATGGAAGCTGAAAATGTTTAGACTTTTTCGGGTTAATTTTTATTATTATTTTCCTTCTTTTCACTTTTTCGTGTACGTACGTATACACGTAGTATAGAGAAAGTTATGTAATGCTGAGTGAAAAAATGGCGAGTGTTTGGCAGAAAAAGTTCATATCCGAGTTCTGATAACGAGAATGTGGATCAATATAGTTGCTGAATTAAGAGAACAAAGTCCTCTAACACATGGTGTAGCCGGAATTCCTGTTTCATGGATCTTTGATGCCGAAAAACTATTTGAAAACAAAACGTACGTCCGCCCGTCTGTCCGCGTGTTTGGTGTGCGAGAACAACACTAGCATAAAAACTCTGCGTACGATTTTTTCAAAATGAAAGAAACCCCTGTCCATCTGGACTGAATCGAAGCGATGCGATTTTGAAAATCATTTATTTAATTTTCGGGGTACTTTACATAAAGCCCCCAGAATTTTTCAAACTTTTCTCAAAAATGGGTCCAAATTTTTTCTTTAAATGTATTGTAAGAATATACTAAAATACACTTGCAAAGGTGACATAGGTTGAATGATTTCAGTGTCTTCCTGTAACTATAAATTTCAAGATAGATATTTTTTCTTCAAATAAAATTTGTTGTTCGTATAGTTTCTTTCATGAAGGTCATGTAAAGCTTTTTGAAAATTTTAGTAGTTTTCGTGAAATAGTGCGTGCAATATTTGAAATTTTAAAAAATAACAAAAACAAGATATTATCAAAAACGGCCCCAAGGTTTTTTAAAATTTTTGATAGAGGTAATTCCAAATGCACCCTCCACGATGACATAAACGCCATATTGCTATATTCTTTTATTGTGTTTTAAAATTACAAATATATAATTTTTTGACAGGTCTTTCACGTCGGTAATATTTCCATTGGAGGAAATATCTTCACATTATTATATTTATAAGCCAATGTGCTTTAAATAACGTCAAATAAAGTTTCTCGAAAACTAAATAGTTTTCTGTTGAAATGAGCTCAAATTCCACATTTTCAGAAACGCTCAAAGTCCATTTTTTCAAAAAAGATAATTATACTTTTTTGTGTATCATTTTTTTCTTCCAACTTTACAAATGAATAGTGCTAATTGCACTATTTAATACAACGTAAAGTTCACTTTGGTGTATTCTTTTGTTTTTTCAAAAGTAACACAAATGTAATTTTTTTAAAGAAATCTCTCACATGGTTAATATGCAAATTTCCATCAATTTGAATACATTCTTGCATTTCTGAGTGGAAGAGCTTAAAATGGCTTTCAATAAAGGTTTTCGAAAACTCAACAGATTTATGTGAAAAAGAGTTTTAAATTTCGGATTAACAGTAATGTTTAATTGCCATTTTTTAAAAAACGGCTTCAAATTTTCCCAATGAAACTTGCCGTTTAGGAAGAGGGTTTACTCTTCTTTAATATTCTTAAAATAACATTTCAGTCCCACTATTAGGAAGCCGAAAAGTTGACAAAAGTTTACAAAAATGTACTGAGGGCGACGGTAGATTGTAGCTAGCAAGAACATGGGGTAAGCCCGTCAAACCAGTCCACACCAAAGAAATTAGAAACCTTTACTACGAGAAAGTCCGTGCGATTTTGTAGCACCTCTAGTTCGTTTGCTGAAAATGTCATCATTGTTGAAAATATTTGTATTTAAAGAAATTGAAATTCATTTTAAGGCATATACGTGATGTTTTGAGTTTCGTTGCCTTTTCCCCTGAAGACAGCTAACCCTATCTGCAAACCAGTTTCTTTCATTTGGAATTGAGCCTGGAAGATAATATTTTTTATCGATTGGGACGTACAGAGAGATAAATAAGCCTAATATCATAGAATTGATTGTTGACTTGCTGCAATAACAAACAAAATCAACGAAGAGATGCTAAAAGAAGATTATATTAGTTATAAGATCAATACTAGCTTACACAAAAGAGAAAAGAATAAAAACAAATTACGCACTAGATTGTGGAAACAAAAGTTTTATGTACAGTAAAACAGTACATAACACCAAACCAGTTATAAGCATAAAAATCTTATCTGGACTAATGAATGTGACAATTACATCATAGATCGGTGATATCGAAGTACAAGATGACCTTGTAATTCACGAGTATGGAGAATTTAATATGTCAATAGAAGATATAGTTTTAGAAACCAGCGAAAATAGATTTTCGCGTCTAAATTAGCAAAGTCTGACCATGTATCTGGGTAAAAAATGAGCCAACAAGGGTCATTAATGTATGCTCTCAAGATGAGTGCAAAATGCGTTACACAACTCGTTTCACTATGCTCTTTCAATTGCTGTTAGTATTTTATTTATTATTACAGTAATACGTGATTTCCTTGTAAATAAAATTACCAATCTTACCCCATTGGACAGAAGAAGATACAAATATTAGGTAACCCTGCCAAATTTAAGCCCAGAATGGTTTTCTGTGCGAAAGAGAGAGAGAGAATAGAATCAACACGAAGAACAAAAGAAAAGTCAGAGAGTAAAGCCTTAATGAATGAGCAATTTACCAAATGGGAAGAGAACGTTTAAAGATTGAGGAGACTATGCAAACATAACTTAAAAAAATTTTAAAAAAAAAAAAAAATGAATTGATTTTAATAGTGTATAAATACATGGGTGTGTGTAACAATTAATGTAAAATGTTCTTCAAAATCGTGAAATGTAGAAAGTAATCCCTTACAGTTTACGATTTACTAATTTCATGCATTTCAATTGATCATCAAGGAAAATTTTTAATGAAACTTAGTCTTAGATTGGAACTGATCACCTCTCGAAAATATCTCCTCAACCATCTGCTTCAAAATCAAGCAATGTAGTCAGCATTTGACGTCCTCATTTAGCAGTAACAACAAAATGTAACCCCTCTTCTGAAACATATTATTTTTCTATTGGGTTTTTCTTCGAAAAATACAATCATTTCAACTAGTCCCAAATAAACACAATAATTATAATTGTAAAATACACGAAATTGGGCGGCCGAAAATTGTGAAGTTAGTTCCTAAAGGTATATCTAAGAGCAGATAAGACAGCAGACTATACCGTGGTGAGAAAATGCAGAATTCACGATTGCTTACCAATCACAGATTCTAATAAAAAAGAATTAAATGTTCTCCTTTGCAGATATACGAGTACAAGACAAAGTAGAAATCTGTGGAACAGGGATGTACTTTAGAATGAGGTGTGAATCTGTATAAGTGTGTGAGAAACTGTTCGTGTGGGATTGAAGGAGACGATATGTGCATAATGAGAAACATTGGGTCTTTTTTTTTTAAAGGACAGATTCTGAAGAACCATTTTATTAAATGTTCGATTTCTTCATCAAACAACGGAAAAAGAAATAAAATTAAAAACATATATTTCGCCTATTCTCCCTGAATATAACTATTTATCAAATTTGAATGTTTATTTTGTGTTTTCATATTCATCAATTTTAACTCACATAGAAGCTCACACAACTACTTATTAATTGATGATTCCAATGTTTCTTAAAGTTCTTACTATAATAGAAAATTAGCAAGTAGAATTTTTAATATTGTTTTGACGGGTGAAGTGCATTTTAATTTTGCTTATTAATATATTTGTGTAATAAATTTAATTTTTCTTTAACAATACAGGTTCTTGAGAATATCTTATATTTTTGTACTATTAAATTTTTCTTCTTTACTATCCGCATGTTAGAAATTTGTTAATATATTGGTTGAACGAGTCTCAACGTTACGAATTGAATTCAAAACCTACAATGGAGAAGTTTTTTTTCATTGGATTTTATCTCTTCATTCTTGTTTATCAACTGCATCTGGTTGACCGATATCTGTGTTGTGCAAACATTTCTCTTGAATCGCACCATTGATCGTCCATGTAAATAAATAGAACATCGATAAAAGCATCCATTGAACATGACGCATCTTTTTAAAAAATGTTTATATTGTGAATTCCAGTTTCTTTCTGTTGATTTCAAAATATTTAAAAAATGATTTTAGTATATTGATTTCAGTAATAATATTGAAATCTATAAGTTTAGAGATAAGCAATAATTATTAGGATATAATTTATAAGACTGAATAATTACAAAACACAATTATTCATTTATCTTAGAAAAAGTAAACGAAGAATCTATCATGGTTAAAAAACGACAATTAATAACATTTAAAATAAAAGTAAAATTTTCCTGTTTCATCTTTTAATCCTGTCTCGTACAAAGTTTCAATGTATACTGGGGACTTGTTTCAACGTCTTTAATTGTTGCATGAATGTGTACTATATATTTTTCAGAAACTCTCCGTAGAATTGATCAACGAAATATATTTATTTCATTAATGACCTTATCGATTTTTGAAACCAACAATCATTGTAATATATGGATAAATATTTAAAACATCTTCACTTCCATATTTTCTTAATGAAAAGGAATTTATTGCATCGAATAACACAAAATCAACAAAACTTAGTGTCTGTGATTGTTATCGATAGCAATGGCTGTAATCGATGGCAAAAGTTAAATCTATCCGAGCTCTAGATGTCAACGACTAAGTGCACGATAAGAATTACAGTGAGCGTGCATTAGCCATTCACGCAGCCCATAGTCGCCCCTAGTCCCCCGTGCCCCCAAAACGGTATTTAGTATTCTCGAATGGCTCTTTGAATGGATTTCGCCGGTTTGCGCGGTTCGCAGGAGCGTGGGGGAATCCCCTTGTTTGTCCTTGGAGGGTCGCCGTGGGCGCGGCAGGGCCGGGCCGGGTCGGGCCGAGTGCAGCGCGAGCAGAGCGCTATCTGCCATCTGCCTTATCGGCCTTCCGCGCGCTGCGCCCGCCCGCACCGTTTATCTCCCGATCGACTGCGCGACTGAACATTCGATGTTTGGGATGCAATCGCTTGCGTGGCGCGCGATTTTTGAACGACGTGATGCCGAGGATTAAAGAGTGGAAGAGATAAATGGCCGCGCGGGTTGATAAGAGCAGGCTTTGGAGAGGAGCATAGTGTGCGTGTGCGCCTGAAAAGATCCATGGCAGGCGGGTGGGAGTGACGCGATGATACAGAAAAATGTGAAATGAAATGAAAAGGAAGTGTTGATTTGTGATTTCAAAAGTGAAAGGGAGTATTCCTAAAATAATTCTATTGAAAAATGGAAAGAGAAAATAATTAATGAAGCATAGGGTGACATAAAATTAGTTCACTAACAGAGTGTCGCGAGCTTTCAGTGTAAATACAAAACCAAGATGGGGACCATTGTGTTCGAACAGGGCGTCTTCAGGCTTAGTGACTGGGCCACCGTAGTGACTCAACGAAGAAAGGCGTTTCGTTATTGAGTAGACAAGTCAAAACAACAATTTCTAGAACTTCCAAATTAAATGTTATGAATGGAAGTGGAGCCGGTTGTCGGTAGCAATTATTTCGTCCGGTTCGCCATGTGAATTTCGCATACTACATTGGAAGGCACGCCATTCTGGAAATACACCTGCCAGTTAACCAGCCGTCAACCTGCTACCCTTTATTTCATTCGGTTAAGTTATCTTCCAGATATATCTCAATAGCCAGCAGTCGTAATACGATTTTCGATCGCCAACTCAGAATAATCCAAATCGGTACTTCAACCGAAGGTGATAATACAGGCTCTAAGTACAGAACCGCGGGGTGGAAAGCTAATAGTCAGCTGCTACTCCGCAAGTCAGCAGCCGAAGGAGACGAGCGATTGACGTGCGAAGGGCAGCGGCCGGCAGTGGACGCGGTGCGGCCCTGCGGGATGGGGCGGTGTCGGTGTCGGTGATGACGCAGACGACGATGGAGAGGACGCAGACGACGACGGAGACGACGCAGAGGACGACGATGGAGAGGACGCAGACGACGACGGAGACGACGCAGACGACGACGGAGGCGACGCAGACGACGACGAGACGACGACGAGACGACGACGAGACGACGACGGAGACGACGACGGAGACGAACGGAGACGACGACGAGACGACGACGGAGACGACGACGGAGACGACGACGGAGACGACGACGGAGACGACGACGGAGACGACGACGGAGACGACGACGGAGACGACGACGGAGACGACGACGGAGACGACGACGGAGACGACGACGGAGACGACGACGACGACGCGAGACGACGACGACGCAGACGACGACGACGACGCAGACGACGACGACGAGCAGACGACGACGACGACGCAGACGACGACGACGACGACGCAGACGACGACGACGCAGACAGACGACGACGCAGACGACGACGACGCAGACGACGACGACGGAGACGACGACGACGCAGACGACGACGACGCAGACGACGACGACGCAGACGACGGCGACGCAGACGACGACGACGCAGACGACGACGACGCAGACGACGACGACGCAGACGACGCCGACGCAGACGACGACGACGCAGACGACGACGACGCAGACGACGAAGAGCAGACGAGACGACGACGAGAGACGCCAGACGACGCGACGCAGACGACGCGACGCAGACGACGACGACGCAGACGACGACGACGCAGACGACGCCGACGCAGACGACGACGACGCAGACGACGCCGACGCAGACGACGCCGACGCAGACGCCGCCGACGCAGACGACGCCGACGCAGACGACGACGACGCAGACGACGACGACGCAGACGACGACGACGCAGACGACGACGACGACGCGACGACGACGGAGCGAGCGACGCGAGCACGACGACGACGACGCAGACGACGACGACGACGCAGACGACGACGACGACGCAGACGACGACGACGACGCAGACGACGACGACGACGCAGACGACGACGACGACGCAGACGACGACGACGACGCAGACGACGACGACGACGCAGACGACGACGACGACGCAGACGACGACGACGACGCAGACGACGACGACGACGCAGACGACGACGATGACGCAGACGACGACGACGACGCAGACGACGACGACGACGCAGACGACGACGACGACGCAGACGACGACGACGACGCAGACGACGACGACGACGCAGACGACGACGACGACGCAGACGACGACGACGACGCAGACGACGACGACGACGCAGACGACGACGACGACGCAGACGACGACGACGACGCAGACGACGACGACGACGCAGACGACGACGACGACGCAGACGACGACGACGACGCAGACGACGACGACGACGCAGACGACGACGACGACGCAGACGACGACGACGACGCAGACGACGACGACGACGCAGACGACGACGACGACGCAGACGACGACGACGACGCAGACGACGACGACGACGCAGACGACGACGACGAGGCAGACGACGACGACGACGCAGACGACGACGACGACGCAGACGACGACGACGACGCAGACGACGACGACGACGCAGATCAATGGACGAACGGCTGCGCCACTGTGCGCATGCGGCCGTTCGCTAAAACTCCCGAAGTTGTTTGTCACAAGGGAGTGTAATTCGTGTTTTTCGCTGAAATACATTTTCTGTCTGTACTGGCACAAGTCTCTGTCTGGGCCAAGGCCCAACAGCAGCGTCCCGGCCTCGCGGCCAAAGGTTGAGGGGTACGTGTGGTTAGCACACTCTACGTCCCTACGCCGAATTCTGGTAATAGGAACCTGAGAAGTGAGCTTTCTCATCACCACACAGCAGCAGATGCAGGGACATTGCCAGGAAAGGGTACAGATGCTGGAACATTTCAAGGAAAGGGTAGGCTATAATCTGCCCCGACAGAGAACTGAACCCGGGATGGCATCATGGAAAACGAGAACGTTCAGCAGTAAGCTGAGCACTGGGTGAAACACACTTCGTCTTGAATCAGTCGGAGACGATGCCTCTTAGGACTTCAAAGTAAGGTCTTCGCTTCACTACTAGGTCACGCGGGAGGCCTATCTAGCTGTAATCTTAAAACGAAAACTGTTTGGACGTTTTAGCGCGAGTTGCATGCTGGTTGCCTAACATCCAGTGTGAAGCCATTTTTTCTCTTTTTCAAAATAATGGATAATGGTGCTATTATTCTGATATTGCAGTATGTTGAAAAAAATGATTGAACTCTCTGCCACATTTTTGAGGGGTTTTCTGATCTTTTGGGTAATCTAACTATTCAAAACTTCCCATTTTATCCGCCAGAGGAGGCAGTATATTGTTCATTGTCGTAACATTTATAGAAGCATGTCGTAATAGGCATATTTTTAAATTTACTGATGCATATAAAAAACAATACAAGAACATGCGATCATGTTAGGGAGTACGTAGAGAAAACGTAGTGAGAACCTGAAGGAAAATATTGTGGCGAACCGCCATTACCACATCACCCCGCGCCAGGAAAACGCGCAAGGCAAGCGGCACGCAGCGTCGCAAAACATTCCGGCAGCGGCCTCCAAAAAACGCTGCCGAATGCAAGTCGGCCCAATATAAACGGGCCCGGCAGAGAGAGTGGCAGAGTGACGGAGACTGACAGAGACTGACAGAGATGGTGAGATCCGGCACCGACCTACCGTCGGCTAGTGGGTTTTTCTCCTAACCAGGACTCTCCCACCAGCGGGGCACCGCCCCAGCCGGGACAAGCTCTAAGCTCCCGGCCGGTCTCCCGGAATATGTGGTACTGTAGTGCATGTTAGTGTAAGTGTGTGTGTAAGAAGAGAGGGCAGGACGAGGAAGAGGAAGAACAGTTCGCGCGCGGTCCGTGGTCCGTTTAGTACGGTACTGCTCCGGCATTCGCCTGGTGTTGATCGGAGAAACCACGGAAGACTACCGACCAGAGCAGCCGCTAGAATTCTCCTCCAGACAACGACTGAATTCGACCTAGCCGAAAAGCTAGTGTGGAAAATCCTGCCGCCGTCCGGACTCGAATCTAGGACCTCCCGGTCAGAGGCGCTGCAGTTGATGCACTGAGCTACCGCACCCGGTGGAAGCGTGCGGGAGACGGACTGAGTCAGGATTATGCGTCTTTGGCTGTGACCCTTTGAATCTTCTGCTACATTTTTGGAGATTTCGTAAATGTTAATTGTTATTATCCAAAATACAACGTGTAACCTGCAGCCCATGGAACGTTAGCAGTATTCAGTAGTGGAAAATGAAAGCTCGGGTCGTTATTTCATGACTTGTTCAGGAGCTTTGTAAATGGCGGTGGGTTTTTAACTGAACGTACAGATAGTGATTTTGGTTTGTGATTTTTTTCTATCTTTATCTATTGAAAGTTAGTCCTTGTTGCTGACAGTCTTGTTGAGCAGATGAACATACAAGTAGAAACCCTGTCCAACAGTTGTGCTGTGGCACGAACACGTAAAGACAGCTTCAAGTGACAAATAGCGTCATTTCCGGAATTCGTCCATTTATTCAAAATTGGTATGAATGCACGTGTCATGCGAAGTGGTGCTATTAATGATGTGGGCAGTTAATGTACTGAATATGTCTATTTGAGCCCACACAGTGAATATTGCGCGGATTTATACTCGTAGCGTGTTCAATGTAAAGTACTGCTACATTTCCCTAATCCTGCATTATTAACATCATTCAACACATTACCTTCCCCATTTCGTTGAACTGACCATTACATGTACCGTCCGCCGTGAAATTTTCCGTGATTATTTCTGACACTAAGTACACAAATAATGTATGGCAAGAAAAAGCAACTGTATATTGAGCAATATATTTCCTATATATCAATGCGTACTTTTTTTAATTGGTTATTTAAGGTCGCATCAACATCTAGGTCATTAGCGACCACTATTGCTGTTAACGGTATGGTAACTATGAGGATGAAACGATATGGTGATGATAAGGGGTGAAAGGACGAACACAAATACAACCATGCCGAGTCGGGACTCGAACCCGCGACCCTTCGGTCCGAGATCACTACGACACTACTGCCTTAGCGATCTAATCCGTACTTTATTACGTTTTGCTTCCGTGCTTCTTCTAGAGCAGTGGTGTCCAAATTGCAAGGTCTCAAGAGCGACCGGGAGCGGTAGCTCAGTGCGTCAACTGATGTCACTGTAACGCCTCTGATCGGTAGGTCCTAGATTCGAGTCCTGACGGCACGGCAAGATTTTCGACACTAGCTTTTCAGCTAGGTCGAATTCAGTCGCTGTCTGGAGGAGAATTCTAGTGGCCGGCTGATCTGATCGGTAGTTTTCGGTGGGTTCTCCGATCAACACTAGGCTGCCGGAGCAGTACCTTAACAAACGAGCCAAGGACCAAGCGCGATGTTTCCTTCCTCGTCCTTATCCTATCCTTTCTTCTTACACACACACACACACACAATAAAATGCACTGAACTGCCACATATTCCGTGAGACCGGTCGGTAGCTAGAGAGTTTGTTCCGGCAGAGGCGGTGCCTCGCTGGTGGGAGAGACCTGGTTAGGGGGAAACCCCACTAGTAGGTCGGCGCCGGATCTCACCATCCTGCGGGGGAATGCCTCCGCCATCTACCGAGGATAAAACATGAACCACACTTACGGGACTAATGATCTAAGCTGTTGACGCGCCCGGAATCACTAAACAACCATCCAACCAACCGAGCTCCAAGGGCCACAACTAAAACCTTCAATACGTTTCCAGGCCGTGCTTGTCCTATCCTTTCCTCTTACACCCCCACACACTTACAATAAAATGCACTGCACTGCCACATATTCCGTGAGACCGATCGGGAGCTTAAGAGTGTCCTGGTTGGGGTAAGGTACACAACTCCGGCGATTCACACCTCACTGCGTATTGTTGATCTCGGCAGTTTGCGCTGCCTCTCTGAAAGCTAAGGGGAGGAACGGAACCACGTGTGATATCAGGCCGTTCCATGTATACTTCAGAGAAACACATCGCAATGATTTTCAATTTCTCAATTTACTAGAAAAAATCCTATATCTAAACTAAACGTATTCTGACATTAAGGTGTTGACCACGACAGGGCGAATGCACTAGGCGCGCAATGTTTTCGCCCAACCTTCACTTTTGACTGACGACCTTTCGCGGGCCACAATGAATGCCCCCGCGGGCCACATGTGGCCTTCGGGCCGCCAGTTGGACAATCCTGTTGCAGAGCACCGCAAAGTAAAGCGGCGGAGCAGTCAACAGTAGACAATGCAGTAAAGCCCGGTATACACGGTACAGTTTTCGTGCAGATTCTCGTACAGTTTCTATACAGAAACTTCAGGATCCCGAACTAGAAGTATAAAATCCAAAAGTTGCGCATACACAGTCTGTACGTTTTATGCATGAAGTGTGTATGAATCGCCCCAAGACGCCGCTAGAGGGTCTACCGGGTAACAACTGAATTGCGCCGTTCAAATACTTTCAGTTGTGGTATTTCTGTGCGTGTGTTTGGATATATGATCTTTATTAAGTATTAATTAATCACAAGGAGCTTAGAAAAGAAAAAATAGGAAGGTAGGAATAGGGAAGGTGGTAGTTTATCACAATTTCACGCCATACAACGACCCTAACCCACCTAACCACAAAATCGAAATGGATGATTACCAAGGCGTCGGGTTAGTGAACGATTCTGCCGCTAGAGGCTCTTGAGTCAAACTGTAAGCTTTATGCTTGAAAAAATAATGAACATGCTCAAAAGTGTTCATGCAGAAATCGTGCAGTCTGGACAGCACGTTTTCTGCACGTCCAATCTGCACGAAAACTGTACCGTGTATACCGGGTTTAACGCATTTACAGTGGCAGATTGATTAGTGATTCCTAGAGCGTTAACTGCAAAGTTGATTATTCCCGTAAGTGTAGCGCATGTTCTGATCGCGGGAGGTGGCGGTGATCTTCCCCCGCTAGAGGCTGAGATCCAGGGTTCCCCCCACCCATGCGCCGGGGGTAGGATTTGCGGTTGGGGGGCGAGGGAGGCGTCCGGGCGCGTCGCGGCGCGTAGGGGGTGGGCGAGGCGCCCTCTGGGGCCCCGCGGGGGCCCTCGGGCGTCGCATTGTGCTCGTCCGCCGCGGGGGGCGCCTGGCGCGACAAAGCCCAGGTAGGGGACGCCGCCGCCGCCGCCTCCGGAGCAGACAACCCCGCCCACCGCCTGCAAGGCCTCTTGCCCACCCGTCCCCAATGTTTGCGCTGCTCATCTCTCCCCTGAATTACTAGGCTGTGGAAGACGCCCAGACAAACAAATCCTCGCAATTCGTAAGTGGACAGGATGCCACCAGAAGCTCTGAGGAAACAGCAAACAAGCGATGAGCTATACATCTGGAAGGAATTAATATTTCAAGATATCCCCACGAGTTTCCACAATGCCAATGCTGTCGGATACCCGGGTGACGGCGCGTTGATGGCTGTGGTGCCGATGTTTTGACAATTTTGTCATGGTCTTTCTCTGAGATCCAGTGTGAAATATCTCGCAAAGGATGGTCGAAGGACGACATTAGGTTTTGACGCGCCGCCACCCACACATGGGAAAGCATTCGCGACTGACTGCCGAAGTGTTCGATATTACTATCCAAAATGTTTGCTATGGAAAACTTCTTCCACGTTACCATATTAACAAGTTATTTAACTTTTAACAACCGTTTAATAAATTGTGCATGCTACCCTAGGAATACTTTATTATATTTAATTACTACCGTCATCGAACATTTATGAGTGTTTCGTGTCCTATTTAAACGTAAGTACAATCATCATCAATTCTTAAGTAGCTCAGTATCAATTGATGGAATGGAAGTGGCAGATCAATTGTCACTGTGTCTGTAAAAATAAGTTACAGAAAATAATTATACTTCCGGCCAATAGGAAATTAATTAATTAAGTATTGTATTTATTACTAATAATTGATCCTCATCGTGAAAAGGTTAATCCTGTACCTTTGTTTCCAATTTAATCTCTAAATCTTCGTTTTCAATGCGTATTTGAATTAAAAAGTAAATATTAGATCATATTTTAAGGGAAATTTTGACAAATTCTTTAATTGCAGATGCTTGTTTAAAGAGAAAACAATTTTTGGTAATATTGTACTGTTATGCACTTAACCCACACAAACAGGAAAACAAAAAGCTACTGTTAACAACCGGCGTTCATTTAGTATTTAACAGTACTCCACCGTTTAAAACAAACAAAACACAAAGATGTAGCTAAACATGGTATAATTCATTGATTCCACGAAATTGTATTTCTTGTTCATATGATTCCCCCTTCAGTATACAATACAGCGAAAATAATTAAACAACATGCCCGGCAGTTTACATAAATAAATAGGTTCGATTGATTTTAAACCTCGGCCAACTATTCAGCTTACAATCTTTAACCATGTCTGTTATTTGCCGTTTTCTTGACTTAATGACGTTCAAAACCCATGATGGCTGATCTTTGGTGATCAGTTGCCAGCTCCCTCGGAACAGCCATTCTGTGGTCTGAGCTCATTGCCGGCGGCGGGTGGCGGCAGGCGAGGAGGCGGGCGCGGCCCATTACGGGATTGGCGTCGCCTGGCTCGTCCGCCCCCGCCCCCGCCCTCTCTCGCCCTCAGCCCTTCACTCCAACAGCTCCTCCCTGTCGCCTCCCTCCACATCTCCTGTGCTCCTCTCCGGCTGTCGACGAGGTCTGCTTCCTCTCACGTGCTCCGCCGTCCTTAAGCCGCGATTTCTCTCCTTCCTATCTCTCTCCCCTCCTTTCTCTTTGCCTCTCTCTCGCCCTCAGCTCTTACTAGCTTCTCCCCCCATATCCTTTGCTCCTCCCCGGATTTTGACGATTTCTGCTTCCCTTCCCGCCTTCTCATGAACTTCTCTATTTTTTAACTGTCAATTTCTCTCTCTCTCTCTGTCTCTCTCTTTGCTTTGCCACTCATTTCAATATTGTTTTATCCTATCTTATTCCCCACCTTTGCTCGTTGTTACGCTGTTATCTTTGTCCTTCAACTTGTTTGCGGTGTCAATATCACAATGTCCCTTGCTCTCATCTTCATTTTATCTTTTATCGTCATCCTTACTCTTTTCTCATTTCTCCTTTCGCGTTTGTCCTCATCGCACTGCCCCTCGCCTTCACTTCATCCTATTATTATATTTAGACTTCATCCTTGATTTCGCCTTCACCTGATACTGATGTTCTCTTTTGTCTTTATCCTTGCTCTCACCTTCAACTCTTTCTAGTGATAGCCTTCGCCCTCATATTAGATCTCGTCGAAACTTCATTCTCGTGTTTTCTTTCGCACTCTCCTGACTTTCGTCATTACTTGAGCCAAGTGTTTTTTCGTTCTCATATTCCTCTAGCATTCACCTCATCCTCGTGCTTTCTTTCGTTCTCATCCTTCCTCTAGCGTTCACCTCATCCTCGTGCTTTCTTTCGTTCTCATCCTTGACTTCGTGTTCGCCTCCGTCCTCTCGCATAGCTTCGTCTTACGGTGGAATTCCTCCGTGCGTGGAAGTCCTCCTCGACTTCAATTCCGCGTCACAATCGCGAGCGCCTCCCGCGCCGCGTGGCGCTTCTCTCCCCCCCCTCCCCTCCCCCCCCTGGTTGGTCTTTGGCCTTCGCGCCCGAGCCTCCGCCGCGCGCCGCCCCGGCGCCTCGCCTCGCGTCGGCCTGGTTGTCGCGCTACCCCGCCTCGGCTGATTGCGGGTAATGCGATTGCTGCTAACGGTGTTAGCGCGCGCCACCCGCCCCCAACCCCGCCCCCCCCCCCCCCGCCCTGCTTACGCTCCGTCGCGTCGCGTCGCCTTTCGCCGCCGCCGCCCCGCCGCCGCCTGCGTTTGCGCGCCCGGTCGGCGCAGGCGGCGCCTCTGAGGCCTTTGCTGCCTTATTTATTCGTTGGCGCCTCGTGATTTGCATGTGTCTGTTCATCATTACGCTCAGCGCGGCTCTCCCACGGGGAAGAGCGCAGGATGATGGCTGGCCTTTCACCTTTATGGCCGAGCTGCGCATCCCGGTTGAATGCATGTTGAATGTGGGCAAAATATATGTGTATTTCTTTAACGATTTACCTCTGCAGCATCGGTGACGAAATGATCAGGTTTGACTCCCGACGGTGGCAGGTGTTTGCACTTGTTTTAGAATGAGTTGAAACAAAGCCCGGTAGAGAATTCTAGGGACTGGCTGCACTGATCAGTAGTTTTTCATGGTTTCTCCGACAAATACTAGACGAATGTTGGAGCAGTGAACTATCGAATGGGCCGCAAACCGCGCGGGATATTTTCTTATTCTTGCTCTTTCCGTTTCCTCCTTCACATACGTTTACAGGCACTACCCTGTCACACAAGCTGAGAGCTTGGGACTTGTCTCACGAATTCCGCTTGCTGATTTTTGATTGATTGATTTTTTCGTGTTTCCATGCTCGTCAACTGCTTTGGTCATTGGCCCCGTAAGGGTAGTGCATGGTTTTTACGTCGGGAGATAGCGGTGATCTTCCCCCGCTGGATGGCGAGATCCGCGAGATGGCGCCGACCTACCGTCGGCTAGTGGGGTTTTCCCTAACCAGGACTTTCCTACCAGCGGGGTACCACCCCAGCCGGGACAAGCTCTAAGCACTCGACCGGTCTCCCGGAATATGTGGTAGTGAGGTGCATGTTAGTGTAAGTGTGTGTGTAAGGGGAGAGGATAGGACAAGGAAGAGGAAGGATAGATCGCGCGCGGTCCATGGCCATTGGTCCTTTGGTAGGGTACTACTCCGGCATTCGCCTGGTGTTGATTGGAGAAACCACGGAAAACGACCGATAAGAGCAGCCGGTCGCTAGAATTCTCCTCCACACAGCGACTGAATTCGACCTAGCTGAAAAGCTAGTGTCGAAAATCCTGCCGCCGCCAGGACTCGAACCTAGAATCTCCCGTCTCTGATGGTGCTGTGGCCCGTTGGAGGAGGGGCCTGGAAGGGAATATCTCCGCAGTCTAACAGGTTGATCGTCGCTGGATATCACATTGTAGCGGGGGAGAAACATCTCCTCATCGTGGGATATTTTATATTTCAATTTTACATTTATAGCAAATGCATAGGATATATATACGCTTTGCATTTCATGCATTTAATAATTTAGTAGGGGATCAATGAACAATACTTACTGAGTGGCGCACAAGCTCCCATATCCGTCATTCCCCTAGTTCTGTGGAGTTGCTTCCGAGTCGTTCTTCCCCTCCGCCCGGAGCGTGGGCTGCCCGCCCCGCCCCGCCCGCGCCTTGTTTGCCGGCGGCCGCCGCGCGGCGCCGCCTTGGGTGTCTCCTGGCGCTGGGTACACAGGCGCTGTTGACCCAGCGGCGCGGACGAGGCTGCATGATCGGCCGGCCGATCGCCCGATGATGCTGTTGGCTTTGGACGGTGCGACGATGGCGGTAGGAAAGGCGGTGGGGATGACGGCGAGGGGGCGATGGCGGAGGGGCGATGGCGGAGGGGCGATGGCGGAGGGGCGATGGCGGAGGGGCGATGGCGGAGGGGCGATGGCAGGGGGCGATGGCGGAGGGGGCGATGGCGGGGGGGCGATGGCGGGGCGGCGATGGCGGGGGCGGCGATGGCGGGGGCGGCGATGGCGGGGGCGGCGATGGCGGGGGCGGCGATGGCGGGGGCGGCGATGGCGGGGGCGGCGATGGCGGGGGCGGCGATGGCGGGGGCGGCGATGGCGGAGGACGGGAGTACTCCATAGCGAGCGCAGTAGGAGATTTGCATGATGAACTGCGGGAGCGCTGTCCCCTCCCGGCCGGCCGGCGGGACGAAGGGAAGCAAGTTTACAAAGGTGTGCGCACACAGCCGCCCGGAGAGACGGCGAAATTGCCTGCGACGTCCCAGGCAGAGGCCGATGCCTGCGAAGCTTTCAGGGCGAAAGCTGCTGTAGACATCACATCTTCAGTTAAGGCAGTCTCCTTTCCAAGCTCTCTTATCTGATTAGCTTTTCGGTGATTTGTTCGGTTCTTATAAGTTACAATATTTTATTTCACAGATATTACTTTATAGATATGATCAGTTGTAATGTCCGATGTTTTCAATTAAAATGTTTTTGAGTAATCAAGTCCGTTTTAAACTGAACTTCTACAAAAAAAAAACACTGTGTATTTGAAGAATATATCCTTGTCGGTGGCCAAAATGTTTACATTTAACCACATACTGTATTCATAATTGCACTTTAAGTTTGTGCATAATTAGATTTGATTTGATACACTCCAAAGTTAATGAGGTCAGACATTCTCTGAACTGCAATTTTACTTATTATCGAAATGAAAACTCTTAATCCGAAACGAAAGTTATCCATTCATTTTCGCATTCAGCATTTTCTTTGCAAATTTATCTTTCTAATGGAATATTCGACAGGTTAATTATAGGTTCAATTCTGAGAAGCTCATTTTCACTTTCTAGAAGTGCAAGGTTGTCAACTCGACAAATAAGAATATTTCTGTTTTTCCCATTTGAACCGTTACTAAGAACTTGGCAGAAAGCAAAGTAATTTTGTACTCCAGCCCATTAGATGAGCAATTTAGTTAATACAACTTCCTTGGACATGCTCGAGTTCTTTCATTTACAAACAAAATGCGTTTTTGCTTCGACTGTTTTTTGACGAGGCTATCTCTCTCTCCAATTACATTTTTATTTTTGGGTTTTTCCTGGGTGGCTCATTAAATTACGCCTGACCCTCATCAGCGCATGCGCTCTGGCGATGTGGTCGCTGCTCCTGTTGCAGTCCTTCCGTCAACCTCTCCTCCTCCTGCCCCATTCCCCCCACTCCTTCCCCTCTCCTCATCCATGCCATCGCTCTACCACCCCTATCGCACATCACTTCACCATGCTCCACTAGGGAAATAGTGACATTTGCCTACGTATTTGATGGCGAGAAAGTTGGTAAAACCAATGAAAATAGTATCGTTTACACCTACATGATTTGGCTAAATGTATTACAACTTATGAAACCTTTTTGAAGAAGATATGTTAACTTGCAGACCTTTTTAAAAGAATTTTTCACGTTTCCCCCCTCATTTTATTATTCGCATTTCTTTTAAGACATATTTTTGTTTGTTTCGTTTGTGCATTTCTCAAGGGTTAACTGCCTTTATCTGAATATTTAATCTCCAGTAGTATCTATTTTGAGAGAGGAAATATGTATTGTTATCAAATGTTGTTAACAACGCTCATTCATATTTTTTATTCACAATTTAAACGATCTCGGCCCAAGATCGAGAAGTTTCTACCTAACTTTGTAACAAAAATGTTTTAACATGTTTGAAGTGTCTTTTGAAGGTTTACAACATACTGAAATTATTTTCAAATCAACGTTATAAAGAAAGCATCAATATATGAACAAAATTTTGTGTATCTTTATTAAACAGCTTCAATATTTGTAAGTGCAGTACTTTAAATATTTACTTAAATGTCAGATGGAACGTTGCCTTTTTGAGGCCGCGTAATGTTGATAAAGTGTGAAGATAGATATTCTGGATCTGAAGAAAACATGCCCAATCATCCCCTCCTGCCGGCCCTCGGAGCACTTGCGCTCGCAGGCAGCAGGAAGGCGGAGTTGCCGAGAGCGCGGTCGAGCGGGTGGGGGGCAGGGGGGAAGGCGCCAACGGGGGCGACGCGCGGGCGACTGAGTCCATGGAATCTTGGGCACGCGTCCAGGTCCTGGCATATGCTGCCGCCGTGGTGCCTTTCACTCAGGGCGCTGAGGATGATGGTGCTGCCGACCGCGTTTATGGAGCACGAAATGCCTTGCATATCTCTGATTGGTTTGTTTTTTTTTTTCGTGTTTTCGGGCGCGTCAACGGCTTTGGCATTAGTCCCGTTAGTGTAGTGCATGTTTGTGTGTCGGGAGATGGCGGTGGTCTCCCCCAGCTGGATGGTGAGATCCGGCACCGACCTACCGTCGGCTAGTGGGGTTTCCCCCTAACCAGGACTCTCCCACCAGCGGGGCACCGCCCCAGATGGGACAAGTTCTAAGCTCCCGACCGGGCTCCCGGAATACGCGGTAGTGTAGTGCATCTTAGTGTAAGTGTGTGTGTTAGGGGAGAGGATAGGACGAGGAAGAGGAAGGACAGATCACGCGCGGTTCGTGGACCGTTTCGTAGGATTCTGCTCCGGCATTCACCTGGTGTTGATCGGAGAAACCACGGAAAACTACCGAACAGACCAGCCGGGCGCTAGAATTCTCCTCCAAGCAGCGACTGAATTCGACCTAGCTGAAAAGCTAGTGTCGAAAACCCTGCCGCCATCAGGACTCGAACCTAGGACCTCCCGGTCAGAGGCGCTGCAATGACATCAGTTGATGCACTGAGCTACCGCTCCCAGTAATATCTCTGAACGCGAGTATATCTCTCACCGGCTGAGATAGCTCGGCGGTATCATCATTGACTTTGCAGCATCGTTGACCCGGAGGCCGTGGGGTTCGAGTCCCTACGTTTGCGGATTTTGACACGTAGCTGCAGAGCTGGGCCGAATTCAACTACTACATGTAGAATAGAAGAGGCTAGATGCTCTGATAGGTTATTTCCAGTAAATTCTCATGTCAATACTGGGCGGATGCCCGTGTAATTGTCTCAGAAACGGGCCACAGACCACGTGCGATTCTTATTGTCTTCTCTCCGCTTACACACACACACACACACACACACACACACACACACACATATATACAAGCACTACATTTCCATTCTTGTCTGGAGACTAATTAGTAGCTTAGAGTTTGTAGCGAGAAGGGTTACTGCTCCATTGAGGGAGATATATGGAAGAGAAAACACTCACAACTAAAAATGCAGTGTTTCGTAGAAATTGCTTCCGACCTTGCTAAGGAAGAATATCTCTACTTCACGCATACAAGTTTAACATGTACACCGTTTACGGAACTAATTATCTCTGTGGCTGACGCATCCGGAACCAATTCTGACATACGAAGAGAATAAAAATATATTTAAAAAAATAGAAACTGTTCAGTGTATCGTTTTCCTATTTAATTTGAAACTGTGAAGCTGTCAAAATGTCTGACGTCGTGAGTTGTCTTGCGCAAACTTGGGGGGAGGGGGGAGTAAAAATTACAGCTACATTTCTGAGAAAGGTTTTTCCAAGTTCTATACATTCTCAAAATTTCAAACTTAAGAATGAAATATTTAAATTTTGTAAGTTTTACCGACCTTTTTTAAAAGTAGTCTCTTTTCAGGCAGAGAAAAAATATAATTTTTCCTCGGAGTTTTTCTTCCGACATTACATTTTTATACATGTTTTCTGAAACTTTTTTATTTTAAATTCAAATTGAGGTAGTCATTAAAACATTTGTCTAGGAAACAATGGTATCAAAGTAAGCTGAATAAAAAAGCTAGAAAAATATGATCTACCTGCTGTTCGATAAGAAAGGAGAAAATTCCAAAACATCTCATCTCATGAATATTATTATTATTATTATTATTATTATTATTATTATTTATTAAGAGTATTGTTTTCATAGGGAAAATGAAATGAATTTTCCTTCCACTGTTTCTTTTGGAAACAAAGCATTCTTGTAATACACTTTAAAATCTTTCCCAAAGAAATACACTATGAGTTTATTTTGTTTGTCTAAGGGCACTTAGTGGGTAAACCGTACTCGTAACTCCAATCAAACCTGAAATACTTACTTCAAAGATACTATCAAGAGATTTTCCGGTCATGTTGAATAATCACATGATCTATTGATGTGATTTGATTATTACCGCCTGATATTTTTTTCTAGGGCTTTTATCCAGCCAACAGACGGTTACCCTTTACGTCCCGATGGACGCATATTCGACCATACACTAGATCAACACACTTGCGGGTTCCTCTGATCTGGGGTCAGCAGAACGCGAGGCCCTCCGTGACAACACATACAAAGTCAAGGGACAAACAACCATGCCCAAGGTGGGATTCGAACCCGCGACCTCTCGGACCGAAGCACCGGGAGCGGTAGCTCAGTACATCAACTGATGCCACTGCAGCGCCTTTGACCGGGAGGTCCTAGGTTCGAGTCCTGACGGCGGCAGGATTTTAGACACTGGATTTTCAGCTAGGTCGAATTCAGTCGCTGCCTGGAGGAGAATTCTACCGGCCGGCTGCTCTGATCGGTAGTTTTCCGTGGTTTCTCCGATCAGCACCAGGCGAATGCCGGAGCAGTACCCTACCAAACGGGCGACGGACGGCGCGCGATCTTTCCTTCCTCTTCCTTGTCCTATCCTCTCCCATTACACACACACTTACAATAACATGCACTACACTACCTCCGGGAGACCGGTCGGGAGCTTAGAGCTTGTCCCGGCTGGGGCGGTGCCCCGCTGATGGGAGAGTCCTGGTTAGGGGGAAATCCCACTAGCCGACGGTAGATCGGCGCCGGATCTCGCCATCCAGCGGGGGAAGATAACTCCTGAGAAGAAAGCCATCTCCCGAGAAAAAACTGCACTACACTAACGGGACTAATGACTAAAGCAGGTGACGGGCCCGGAAGCACGAAAAAACCAAACCAATCGGACCGAAGCGCTGAGTCGGTACTCGCTCTTAGCCATCTCGGCCATCCAGGTCGGCCTGCCTGATATTGATATATAAATATTAAATCTGCTATATATTTTCTCTAAATTATATTAAAGTGAACATGTTCATTAAAAACCGCCCCCGTTCTCAGGTTCTTTGCATTAATCGTCGAGGGAGCAATCCTTGTGCGTGGATGGTCGCACCCGCGCAGAGGCCGGGACCGTCGCCGCCCTCGCTTTCGTTTCCTTCCTCCCCTCCCCATCCCCACCCTTTGCCTTCGCAGGGATATTGTGTTTCCGCGAGTGGTGCGACTCCGGCTTCTTTTATTTCCCCCCCAAGGCGCCGGACTTCTCCCCGGTGGAAGTTGGAACGAGTTTGGGCCGCAAGGTGCGCGCCGGGCGCTCCCCACCGCCCCCGCCACGCCCCCGCCGCGCGCGCTTCGACGCCCCGGATTTACAATTCTGATTACCGCGACAATCCCTCCTGTCCCGACCGCCTCCCTCGCGAGGCGGTTAATTTCCAAAGTTCTTTCGCCTCCGTCGGCGCCCTTGCTCGCGCCGTCACCGCACGCCTCAGCCCTGCACCCTTTCCCTCTTCGTTTTGCCCTTTTTGCTTCGTCACTACTCGTTTTCGACATTACTCCCGAGTGTGACGTCCCTGCCTCCACCTCCCCGCCTTCCTCACACTTCCATGTCCTTCGGCCTGCTTTCCACCCTTTGACTCTCCCTCTTAGACCCTTTTTCTTCGTCACTAGTTATTCTTGTTGTTCCACGTGCGCCTCGCTGTCCCTGCCTTCCTCACCACTTCCATGTCGCTCCGCGTGAATTGTCTCACCACCTACCTTCCATTCCCCTCCCTTGTTTTCTGCTTCTCTCTCTCTCTCTCTCTCTCTCTCTCTCTCTCTCTCTCTCTCCGCCTGCCTTGCAGTTCTTTGTCCCCTCGCCTTTATCCCTCCATTCCTCGTCGCTTCTCGTATTCCGCTGTCTGGAGGAGAATCCTAGCGGCCGGCTGCTCTGATCGGTAGTTTTCCGTGGTTTCTCCGATCAACACCAGGCGAATGCCGGAGCAGTACCCTAACGAACAGGCCACGGATCGCGCGCGATCTGTCCTTCCTCTTCCTTGTCCTATTCTCACACACTTACACTATCATGCACTACAGGAGCAGACATGCCGGGAGACCGGTCGGGAGCTTAGAGCTTGTCCCAACTGGAGCGGTGCCCCGCTGGTGGGAGAGTCCTGGTTAGGGGAAACCCCACTAGCCGACGGTAGGTCGGCGCCGAATCTCGCCATTCAGCGGGGGAAGATCACCGCCATCTCCCGAGAAAAAACCTGTACTACACTAACGGGACTAATGACAAGAGCAGTTGACGCGCCCGGAAACATGAACCAATCAATCAATCAATCAATCGTATTCTGCCTCCACCTTCTGAGAGCTTAGCCTTCCTTTTCCGGTTCCACCACCCACCCGCCGTGCCACCGCTCGGTCCGCTCCACACCTGCGTCTCTCTTTTGTTTCCGCCAGCCGCAGTCCCTCATGTCTCATCTCCACGCCCCCTCGCCAACCATCCCGCTGCCGTTCCTTCCTCTCAATCCCCTCGCCACGCCCTCCCTCTGCCCACGCACTTCCGCTACTTTTTATCTCTCTGTCTCAACCCCCTCCTTCTCTTGAACGTTGGCCCCCTCACCACCTATTCTCTTACGCCCTGCGCGCCTCAAAATTCACCCCTGGAAACTTCTTAGCACACTTGCCATTTCCTTCTCCTTCGTTCTTCTTCCTAACTTTTATTCATTTTCTAGTGTTTTAACCTTCCCTGCTCGGAAAAAGAACCTGGTTTTCTTTCTCCTTAAGGGTCTAAAAATATTTTCTAACTGTTCGTCCTGGGGTGTCTTCATCTATATCAGTAGTTTACTCGGCCGATTCCGATAATTTGCCTATACCCCATATCTATGCATTCTCATGAATTCCGATTTTGTAATTGTGTTTCTAAGGTTTCTTTTGTTTCTTCTGCTGTTGTTCTAAGAAGCAGATTTCGTCTTGCTTAGGTATGTAGATTGTTCTTTTCCTGTCTTTCGAGAGTCATAATAAATGCATATATAGCGTACATCGTTAAATAAAGTTAAGAAAGATACTATCATGCATTACATAGTATTATTTCCGATAAATTAATACAATACGTAGGGCAATATGTAGGTACACAGTACAGTTCTTTGCAACCTCAGGTGTATTCACAAATGCACGAACCACTAACACTATATCACTGCTGAGTCTTGAGTTCGGTATTCCTGAATGGGAGCGAGTCACAAAGATACAGAGAGTGCTAAAAGTTACTTTCACGAAAAGAACCGGCAAATAAGTTTCCTGATGACTTATGAAAATGAATCGGAAATTAATGCATTTTTGTGTTAAAACGTTCGTAGTGGTATATTAAAAATTCAGTTAGTTTATACGACATCCGTGAACGGATTCTAGATTTCACCTGCCAACACCCCAAGCAATTTGTAATTTGACCATTGAATTTGATGAAACTGCATAACTTCACATTCATCACATACTGTAGTGTCTGACTATGGGCTACGAGAAATGGCGAAAATTTGGAAATTTCTGTACCGAGTTGTGTTATCAATCTACGTACTAAGCATGCTCAAAAAGAGCTTTTGAATTAGAAATCAGTCAATGTGGTGTATGGAATTTGTTACAATATCTTGAAGTTCCAATCGTTAAAACGTTGTAAAGGTTGCATTCTGCTATGTACTAGACTGAATGCAAACAGTTTCTATCAAGCATGAGGCTGATATAAGATTTATCAAAGATTGTCTAGTCGCAAGAAGCGAGACTCCAATTAAACGTTCGTGTAAACAGGCGAAGAAGCGACTACTGGACCCCTGACAATCCTCACTAAATTATAACAACGTAATTGAAATGTCGGCTATTAATGGTTGGCTGGAATGCGGAATTGTAGGCCCGTTTTTCTGTGACGGCGTCGCGATGGCGTCACTTTTGCCTTTAAATCTGTTCTAAAATATCAGGTCTTTAAAAAAGGTCAGTTACAATCTTTTGAAAAGATGAGTATTTTTCGCGTAAATTTTGCTTAAAATTGATGCAAGTTATAAAAAAAATCATTTTTTCAAAAAATTCTCCAATTTTTTTCCCACGTATAAAATAAGAGACGTTTAAAAGCATGACGCAGATTCCATTTTAGTTGAACTTTCAAAAATTGCGTGTTGAAAATAATGGGAGGGACAATTAGATGTTAATGCGTATGCCCCAGTGCGTATGGAGTAGCGTTATAGCGCACGGCGATCTAACTCGGACTTGAGTTCGAGTCTCGGCACGAAAAAAGATGATTGAAAACATTTTTACAGATTCGTCTAGTAGAATAATATTGTGGAACCTCTACAAATAATGCAAGAGAGCTTATACTGCCTTAGGCTACTTTCTGATACGCGTATAGTTTTGCAATAAGATGTGGCACTTCCTAACTTCTCATTCAATGACTGTAGGCTGCCGGACATTAAATGTTTGTAAGGAATTGGTCACATAGAAACATATTCATGAGCACAATCATGCCACTCAACGTCTTGTGACGTTTCAATCTGGAGGATTGTCAAGAACTTGATTTTTGGATGTAACCGCAGACTTCCAGTTATCTGCGAAAACTTATAAAAAACGGTTTTCAAAAGTTGAAATTATGGCACTGCACTGAGTAATAAGATTTATACCGCAGTACCAGCTCGGTGTACGTTACGTATTCAACATGGTTGTATGCAATTTGAATAATTACTTTAAACATTTAAAGTTCCGAGAACGAAACTTGTAGCACACCTACATATTGATCAGGGACAACAAGTTGCGAAAAACATTTATATTTTTTGTGTGAATTATTTAAAAATAAAAAATATATACGATATAATTTATAAAAATATATACGTAAAGAGATACAAATTTATATATTTTAAATACTAAGCAATGTTTAGAAAGTTGTGTGAGAATTCTATGCAGCCAAATTTCTTGATTTTTTCTTTAAATGAGAAGTGGTGGGTCTTAGATGAAATAACCTGGTTCTTAGTTTTGGCGCTAAATATTAACACCTTCAAATTATTAAAATAAAAGCTTATCTCCAGTCATTTATTATTTTGTTTTGTTATGCAGGAAGGAATCGAACATTCGAATGCAGTCCTCCTTTTGTCAAGGAGAGCAAGCGCATCAGTGCAAAGTTGTAGTGTAGGAAGCGAAGACAGGCTAGATTTGTAACTGCAAATATCAAGGAGTCTCACTTGCGTAGGTTACTGTCAAATTTTGACGGGTTTCCAATAGTTTACAGTTATTGAATATTTATTGTCAATTTTGATTCATAGTCATCTCAGGATACCGATATACTACGATGAATTCACTAACCTTTAAGAGTCACTGATAGCTACTTGCTTGAACAGATCTTGGAAAATCTTATTTGATAGTGCTATCCATATACAACGCATATGAGCTAAAGTTCGGAATTATTCATGTTCTAGGAGTTTGTAGCATTTATGCTCACACACCTGTGTATTCGAATACTTTTCAAGTTACGCGCAAAAAGCAAGCGCTCAGGCAACAGCGCGCGGTCAGAGTCACTCTGATAGCTACTTGCTTGAACAGATCTTGGAAAATCTTATTTGATAGTGCTATCCATATACAATTCCGTCGGCTCTCTCGGACCTCCACTGCGCGCGGAATCCCCAGGAAACAGCTTCAAGTTCCGCAAGCAGCGGCTCGGGGCAGACGCGCTCGCGTCGCTGCTGGCCTGCCTCACGCCGCCTGGTGGGTTGCGCCGTATTACGTCCGCCCGCCCTGCCCGCCCGCGCCGCCCGCCTGCCCGCCCGCCCGCCCGCGCGATCCGCCCGCCCGCCTGCCCGCCCGCCGCCGCCCGCCCGCCCGGCCGACGCCGCCCGCCCGTCCTGACTGCGCTGCGCTGCCCCTGCCCGCCGCCTGGTGCCCGCCCGCCCGCCCGACTGCCCGCCCGCCCGCCCGCCGCCCGCCCGCCCGCCCGCGCCCGCCCCGCCCGACCACCGCCCACCGCCCGCCCGCCCCCCGCCCGCCCGCCCGCCCGAAGCGCCCGCCCGCGCGTGCCCGCCCGAGTGCCCGCCGCCCGCCCGACGCCCGCGCCCGCCCGCCCGCCCGTGCCGCCCGCCGCCGACGCCGCCCCCCGCCCGACGCGCCGCCCCGAACCGTCCCCGCCATCCATCCGCCCCAGTTCGCCTGCCTGCCCACCCGCGCCTGCCAGACCTCGAGGCGCGGCGCAGTGGCCTCCGCGGAGTTTTGTGGCGGGCTTCATTTCGAGGGTTCTCCCGCAACGATAGCAGCTCCCCCGACGCACCAGGATTACAAGCTGAGGTTTACTTGACCCTTCGAATAACTATCTGCGTTAAGTCATATTGAGCTAGTAACTTGCAGGTATTATTTCCTCTCCTCCCCAGTTTGTGAATGACTAATTGCGTAATCCACCTGTTTATCGTATAACATAGACGTTCGGTACTAAACAAATAACAACGTCCAGAATGTCTAATGCATGCATTAAGAAAAGAATAATGTTTGTAGAGAAGCACGAATAAATACACCAATAAATTAAGAAATAATATTTTATTAATTTATGTGCCTTTCATTGCTTGTGGTACAAAGAATTCTTATATTTTAATTATATACTCCAAAGCTTTATTTCTATTTCCTTGATCTACGGGACACATTTTCAAGGATCACATAATAACTAAGACTCAATTGCATATATATACTATATATCTGTCCATCTATCAACTGTCACTGTAGTGGATGATATCCCAGGAAGTGGGGAAGTTACCTCTCGACTCTGAGATCCGAAGTCACCAACACAGTTATAGATTTTCCTCCTCCAGGATTTCCCTCAGCGGAGGATCTCCCCAACCAAGACAAGATCTAACTCCCGATAAGTCCCCTGACAGGTGTGCTAGCGTAGTACATATAATTGTTTGTGGTGTGTGTGTGTGTAAGGGAAGACGAGGAGATAAGAGTGAGGAAGGAAACATCGCGTGCAGCCTGTGGCCCGTTTGTTTAGGGTTCTGTTCCGGTATCCGCTTGGGACTTATTCGAGCACCCACGGATAACTACCGATCAGAGTAGCCGGACGCAAGGATTCTCCTCCAGACAGGGCTGAACTTGACCTAGATATCTAACAGTGTCGAATATCCTGCCATCATCGGGCTCGAACCTTGTGCCAGGACAACAATACTACAGGCATGTTGCCGCTTGGCAGCCGGTGCCGGTGATAAGAATGACTATCCGCGGGTAGTGGACCATGAATAAAATGTTTTTGGGTAGTAATCCCTAACTCCCTGATGGCACAGACAATTAAAACATTTATTATGAAATACTTCAAATATACAATTTGTCTTCAGTGACGAGAGAAAAATATATCACCACACATACTGCGTCGCCTTGTCTGTAATATTTGACACCACTCTGTGGCACTCGCAACTGGACAACATTGATGGCCACGGATTGAAACGGTAGGGCGAACAGGCGTGCCTGAACTGCCTCTCTGCTCGTGTAACCGCCCTCAACTTCCACCCAATTGTTGAAAAGCCAGAGCTTGCCCGGAAGAGATTACTCTTCACCGGCGTCATGGATAAGTAGGGGAAAAATTGTTAACTTACCTTTATCCAATAGCTGGTTTGTAAAGTATACAAGTATATTGATATATGCAGTGAAATACCATAATTTGACATATATATTTATTTCAGTATTTACATCAACATAATCTGTACTTACTAAATCAATTTTTGTAGGAACGTAATTAGCGATTCTTAAAAAATCGTTGTTCTGCCGCTGATATTTTCTCTGTTTTGGTTCTCATTAATATTTTGATTTTTTTTTCTGTACTTATCGTGTGAGCTTGAGTACTTTTACATTTTGAGCTAAATGCAATTGATTAACGGTAATGAATATTTTACATAAACTGTTAACACGATTCATTAAATGTTTCCAAATACAATGACTGGGAGAAAAAAGTGTGATTACAATGCTTTTATTATGCATCGTGAGTGAATATTTTAAAACTGGAAATTTTTTATTTCCAGTTCTCTGAAGGCCAACTTCCATTACAATCACACGATGAAATTATTGTAACTCATGATCATTATTATTCTCTAAATATCATTCCATTATTCTTTTATTCTAAATCTTAGCCTTTAGTTCGACTATTTGACATTAGTATTTGATGTCAGTATCGTGTCTGATGCTTAACAGCAAACATCAGGCCATTACCCTCACTTGTCTAATGACTGAAAATATCAAGAACATCTGTTTCCTCCAACAGCTCAATATCATTGAACAATGACCTAGCAACCGTTTGTCTCTACAGTCTAATGAAGCATTGTGCACTACACAAACCGGAAGCGGTAGCTCAGTGCATCAATTGATGCCAGTGCAGCGCCTCTGACCGGGAGGTCCTAGGTTCGAGTCCTGACGGCGGCAGGATTTTCGACACTAGCTTCTCATCTAGGTCGAATTCAGTCGCTGCCTGGAGGAGAATTCTAGCGACCGGCTGCTCTGATCGGTAGTTTTCCGTGGTTTCTCCGATCAACACCAGGCGAATGCCGGAGCAGAACCCTACCAAACGGGCCACGGACCGCGCGCGATCTGTGCTTCCCTTCCCTGTTCTATCCTCTCCCCTTACACACTCACACTAACATGCACTACACTACCACATATTCCGGGAGACCGGTCGGGAGCTTAGAGCTTGTCCGGGCTGGGGCGGTGCCCCGCTAGTGGGAGAGTCTTGGTTAGGGAGAAACCCCACTAGTCGACGGGAGGTCGGTGCCGGATCTCGCCATCCAGCGAGGGGAAAATCACCGCCAAAAGCATGCACTACACTAACGGGACAAATGACCGAAGCAGTTGACGCGTCCGGAAACACGAAAAAATCAATCAATAATCAATGCACTACACAACCGCCAAAGTTCATTCCAAGTTTAATTTCCACCCAGAGTGTATGATTTCACATGAACGCAGCTGCTGTCTCCAGATGTGCTTCTCTTAAATGAAGACCCTCGCGGCGCCGGTCGAGGTTCTCCGCCTGCCGCAAAGCCGCTCGCTGCGGTTGGAAGTTAAGTAGCCGTGGGAGCATCGCAGCCTGATTCAGCGCCGCCCGAGCCGCTCCTGGGCGACAGGCAATTTGTCACCGCCCGCGCAGCGATGGGCTCATTGGGCGGCGCGGCGTTCGCGAAAATTCTCATTAGCAGGCGCTGTCGGATGGAGTTAAGAAGGCCGCGATGACGGGCGGAAGTGCCCGATTACGTGGGCGTCGCGCCGCACCGCGCCTCCTGTTGGACTCCCCTGGGCCCAGCGACTGCGATGCTAACATTTTTTGGCTACTCCCATTGTTTAATTCTGTTATTACACTTGGGTTTTTTCTCTAACGTGGCATCTGTGGGGAGTATCTCCAATATGAAATTCGGCACGACTTTCTGCGTCTTTCTTGGTCCTGCCGCAAAATGGTGCATGATCGCGACCGTATCAAGCGGTGCTGCAAATTAAGCGACTCTAGCGGCAGGACTGAGAATGACGTGCCGAATTCCACCTTGGAGATACTACCCACAGATGCCACGTTAGAAAGAAACGAGAATAGATGGCTGCTGCGGCTTGTCGCATAATGATTGTCATTATGAGACAACAGCTTCAAGATACAGCTTCATTACAGAACACGTGTTTGCCCAACCACAGAGTAGTTTACAAATCAGAAATTATGAATTATTGATGATCGTTCTGTTAAATGTACCGTACAAGTCTTCTTTTGTTTCTAAAACTCAGACAAAAAAAGAAAACGGAAGCTTCCTGTGGTAACTTTATCGATTATTAAGCCGAAAAGAAATAAGAACAAATACTAAAAAAATCTTTATTAAATTGAATCCTAACTTACTGCGTTGTGAAGAATCGAGTACTGCTTCTTTGAAGTCGGACACTCTTATGAGGTTTCCAATACACGCTCCTCGTTCGTATCGTAATAACACTTCGTACTGGTGTATCAATGCCCATCGGCCTATTCATAATAAACTCTTTCCGTAATATTGTAATGTAATATTGACATAAAACCAAACATAGGACTGAAAAGTATCTCTTAATGTCCGGCGGCCGTTATGAATTTTACGGCCGCCGTACGTTTTTTAAAATTCTCTTGGAGGAATTAATATTAATTAACTTTCTTAATAAAATGGTATACGTTCAACTTACATCACCTCTGAAATTTTGAAAACTTCCTAAAGATGACAATTTTTTGACACCCTCCTAAAATTTCTTTAATTGAGGTAGACTTTTCTAAATACAATGTATTCTTGAGTGTTGGACTTTTGTTCATTTAATGTACACTTACCTTCAAACTTTTAGTCGTTTCTGCGTAGTTGGAGTTATAAGGTGAGAAATTTCAATTTTTCCAATCCCGCTCTACAACCTTCAACATTAGAAGTAGAGATTTATTTCTTGACATGTTTCATTTCTTGATCTGTAAAACAGTTCAAGTACATCTAAAAAATGTCAGTAGGCTTTGCGTCATTTTACGATGTCGGAAGCGATGGTTGAGGATTCTAGGATAGAAGATGCAATATTGGGAAACCCTTGTGAATAATACGAGAAAGTATGTGCTAATCTAGTCATTCCTTAACCTCTAATAGCATGATCCAGGACAGATCATGGGATATATAATGACCATTGTCGAAATATCGAGGTGTTAAGTCCTCGTTGTGGTTTTTCAATTAAAAACAGATAGTTTGCTTTTGGTGGTTGTACAGTATAAAAAATCACAATTAAAAGATTTATGATGAAATGTTGGATCTGATATTAAGCGTGTGATAAATGTTACAATGTTACTTTATCTCTGAAGATGATGTACACTCCCTCCAATTCTGCTTTTCATTTTTCACTCTTTCTCACGTCTTTGTCAATGTAATGATTTTCCAATACAAAGTCAGCGCACGTTTTCATTAACGGAAAGAAATTGGTAACTTCGCAGCAACTTACTTAGCCTCTTGCGTGCTTCCCTTTGTCTTCTTTGGGGATAAATTTCCCTTAGTCCTGTCAGGGCTAGTGAAGCGAAGTAAGTGATCTATCGAAGCCCCATCTGGCCGCCATTCGTTTTGCCAACAGCCAATCTGAGGCGTCCGCGGCAGTCTCTCTTTCTCACGCACATCTCTCATTCTCTTTGCTCGTTTTTCTTTCCGCAGTTTATTATCTCGCGCGCGACTCTGCAGACCTCTCGCGCAGCAATGTGATGTTGAAACCAGCTTTCTACTGAATGAACATGTGATGTCACTATACTGAAGCGTTTCTTGTATGAAATGTTTTAGTTGAATGAAACAGGCTTGAACAACAACAAAAATGAAATAACTACAATAATTACGATAACCGATGTTATAAACGTTTATTACTTTTATTACTACGCACAAACGCACATTTTGAATTATTCGGTGGTAGTTTCAATACGATGTGTGTGTATTTCCATTTGAATAATTCCATTGAACAAACAGCATGTGCGAAATAGGTTTTAGGTCAGTTCATGCTTTAATGTAACATTAATTTTAACAATGATACATAATGTATTATTTACCATCTGAACTGTATAAATGTGTATAAACAACCTGTAACAAGTATTGTATTGCAGCCTCCGGGGCAATGACCCCCATCTCGATCAGGTTTTTCGTCCAGTTTCCCTGATCCATTGAGCAAATGCTGAGATGGCCCCTTGTTTTGTTCTGGATATAATTGTAACTTCATTTTCTGTGTACATCTTCTAGAATTCAGTGGGAAATACAATTATTCAAATTATCGTTTCCATCTTGTCACGGCAGGAAGTATTATTCCGACGGACAACATGGACAAGAGCCAAAATTTATTGCCTTTTTATCCTTGAAAATAGATTTTATTATATGGGAGGGTTTTTTTCCTTTCTTTCAAAATTTAAGTAGTATATGACTTAGTGTAGGGATTACAGAATTTTGAAAATGTGCACACAATTCACTTTTCCCCATAGCACGTCATACACAGTTTTAACTGTTTTTTGACGTAAAATAAATAAGTTAAATAAATAAATAAATAATATGTATCTCAAATATTTGTTTTAACGAAAACGTAAATTCAAAAACTTTTTCCTGGTATTAAAGAACAGCTATCACCATCAACGATCTTAAAAATACCGTCTTATCTTTGTCTTCAACGCGAAAGGGTAAGGGTAAGGGAGAACCGAAAGTGTTTTTGCAAAACGCTTTGTTTACGGTTTTCAATAACAAGCCTGGAATTTTGCAGATTTAGTGGTCTACGGATAGAAACGTGGTATTACTTCTTTTGGTGTTCCAATCTCACGGATCGCTTTGGATCTCCTCTGACCGATGTAGTAGTGTGAAAAGACAAAAAACTACAGTTCGTGGTGGCTATGACGGAAACACGTTTAATAGAAGTTTGGAGTAAATAGTTCCTTGAACATTAAGTTCGTTTCTGATGATTTTGATATTTAAGAGTGGTGGACGCTCAGATATGTTCTACTTAATAGATATACGATAATTTATATGGTTAATTAAATAAATATGCGGTATCCGTTTTGACTATCAGAAGAAAAACCTTAGGGGATTGATATCAGTTTTGTAATATGAATTATTAGAACACCAGTGTTTTAATAAACCGTGCCTTATTACTTTGAACGTAAAGTTGGTGGTCGGTATCATTACAACAGAGCTCTAATAATTCGTCTTCTATTGTGTCTCCATTTTTAGAACAAATATAAGACTCTCTGCAGTGGCACATTGCTGGCAAGAATACTATAGCAACAGAATGTTTGTAGCACGAGCTGCAGTTTTGCAACAAAAGAAAACGTAAATTGCGTGCTCACCTCAATCGTAACAGAGTTTGGAAATTGTCCCCTTCACTTTTTCCATAGTGATCTGGTTACTACAAACATAAATGCAATTTATAATCGGAGGCTCTGGCTCGTCTCGGTGCGGAAAGACTTTCCTGACGCACGTTATAATATTATATTTGGGAGAAATGTGTTCTTGTTGAAATTTGTACAAAGTGAATAAACTGTCAGATATTCGTATCTCAACATTGTACTGCTATCAATTGGGTTTCAAACTGTGCCTAACATTCTCCTTTTAATAACTCTCCAATATACATACATTTATTTGAACTGCAATTGGGTATGACCCGGTGGCAGTTAAATAACAATAAGTACTGTAATATTAACAATAATAATAATAATAATAATAATAATAATAATAATAATAATAAAGGAGTACAGAAAAAGTCGAAGAAGCAATAATCATACTAATAAAGCTTTGAAAATTGCTGCGGGTAAACTGTTCCAATCTTTAATTGTTCTGTTACAAAAGGAAAATTTCCCAAGATCTGAATTTTGTTTCCTTGTTCGAATTTTGTGAGTGTGATCGCTTCGGCCGAAATAATTTGTTTTTTCTAGTCTAACCTGAATTTCCTTCCAAGCTGGTTGACATACGTACGATTTATAAAGAGCACAAAGCCTCACCCTTGTATTACGTTACGTAATATCGTATTACGTTACTTATTTTCGTAAATAACTGTTTTATTAAATGGTGTAATTATTCATTGTCACACAAACGAATCGAAGCAAATATCAGATAGCGCGTCTTCGAAACGGGAGGAACGAAAGCGAAATCTGCCCGTGTGAAGCGAGCGACCAACAGGCAGCGTAAAAAGGCGGCATCGCGCGTCGGCGTTGTGAGAGCGGAGACAATACGAGCCGAGCGTACCCCAGCGGCGGAACGGCGCACGTGCTCGCAGCGCAGGTAGTTTCCGCGATTTGTGGAATAAGTAAATATACGTTCATTCCCAATACAACCTCTCGCAGCCTCGTTCGCTGAATACGCCTCCCTCCCCATCCCCCGCATGTGTGTCTTGGTGAGCAGCGGGTACCTCACCGGCATAAATGCCCCCCGAAAAGCGCTGAAAAAAAAAACGAACGACAAAAAGAGAAAAAAAAAAGAGAGGGGAGAAACGCGGTGCTCCCCTCACTGGCACATTCGCTCACATCGCACCGATCGTCCACAATCGGCGATTCCGCTCCATGACGTGTGCGACGCTCATCCACTTAGCGCGGCGGGGGAAGGGCAGGGCGGGGATGGTGGAATGGGGAAGGCAGGAGGTGGTGGATGAAGGGGGGGGGAAAGAGGAAAGGCGGTTGGGCCGGCTGGCGGCGGGAGGGGACGGAGAAGGCGATGGTTCTGATGATGACGGTGGTGTGAGGGGGGGGTTGGTTGGATGGGGACAGTGGGGGGGGAGGGGGGGGGTGAGGGCGTGAGTGTGCGATTGCGAGCATTGGTGTGAGGTTTTATGAGGCTCCTGAAGGGCGGAGGCGGTGTCTGTGGCGGTGTCTGTGGCGGTGTCTGTGTCTGTGGGGTGTCGGGTGCTGTGGCGTGCTGTGCGTGCTGGGCCGTGCTGTGGCCGTGCTGTGGCCGTGCTGTGCGGTGCTGTGGCCGTGCTGTGCGAAGGCGTTGGCGGGGCGGTTGGCGGGGGCGTTGGCCGTGGCGGGGGGCATTGGGGGGAGAGACGGACCGGTGGCGGGGCGAGGCAGGCGGGGGGGGGGGCCGCCTTTATTAAACCCCCCGGCCCCGGTTGCGGCGGGCCTCCGCCGCGCCTGGCGTTGCTGGCGTTGCCCACTCCCACCCGGAGCGCTCGCGTCGCCCCCGCCCCCTCGCGCCCGGGCGCGATCCAATTTCTTTGTGGGAGGCCAGTCGTATATATTTATTGAATTTATTCCGAGAACTCATCGCGCGCTTAAAGAACAAGTTGTTTGGAAGGTTTTCCGAGTGAGAGGAGAATCAAGACTAAGACTCGTTTTCGGAGTTTTCAAACCGCTAACTATTTAGTAATTACTTTTTCACGGCCGGCAAGATTTCCTGCAATTTCAACTTTTTTACTTAGATGGGTTTTTCACGTGTTTTGCTAAATTTTCTACTATTATGAAATTAACCAAATTTTCTTTTTTAACCAGATAAACATAGTCTGCTACTCAGATGACGCAGTGCTTATAGCAGACTCTGAAGATAATCTGCAGATTTTATTGTATAAATTCATAATGACAGAAAAATTATTTAATACGATAGTTTCAACAGAAAACAAACAAACAAATTGATAATAATATTCAAGGAGCCTGTAAGATGAATGTTGAATATAGAAGGCAAAATCATTGAGCAAATGATGAAGTTCCAATACCAGGGAGTAGACAGCTCCAGTATTCGCCATAACATACAAAGAAGCGAGGGAACATGCCATGAAAGGTGCTCGCGTATTAGGATACTTATGAGATGTAACTTGGAAAAATAAATACCTTAGTATAGAAGTTAAAGATGTAATCTACAAGACAATGGTAAAGACAGTTTTGACAAATGGAGCTGAAAAACGAGCCGATACGAAGAAAACAAAACAACTATACCGATCAGTAGAAATGAACACACTACGATCGATAGTAGGAAAGACCAGGCGTAACAGGGCAAAAAATCAGGATGAAAGAAAACAGTGTAAAATAACTGGTATAACCAAATATGTGACAATAAGGAAAAACGAATGGAATAACCATTTCACACGAATGAGCGATGACAGACTGGAGAAGATAGCCAGGTTTTACATGTAATGTGGATCAACATGAAGTAATCACATCTAGTTTATTCATATAGCACTTCTAAGTAAACTGTGTTTTTAGTTCAGCGTTTCATTTCACCGCAATGAAGTTTGTTATTTTCGATATTAAAATAGAAAATTCAAGTAACATTTGTATTTATCCCTTTAGGTAGCAATTTTTTCTCAGACATTCCGGACTTGAAATGATTCTTCCGAGTATCGAGTTCATTCGTTGGTACATTGTTTCCATTTGGAAGCTACTCAGTGTTGCCTCATATTTGGAATATTTGGTGACTGTTAGCACAGTTCTCGTAATGGCAACAGTCATTTATTAATTCGAGTTCGCGAGCGAGTGCGAATCGGAGCGCATGGGGAATTAGTGAGGTCGGTGCGATGGTGCGAAGCGCGTTGTGTAATTGAAATCTCTGGCTCTCAGATTGCGTGCGTACAGCAGCATCGCTGCATAGTTGTGTGAAATCTCGTCTCCTGCATTTAATTTTCAGCTGGGAGAAATGTGCAAATGGCTTTCTGTTTTTCAAATAGCTTATATTGCACTATGTTAAGAGCGATATTGTAATTTATGTAGTATGTAAAATGCCTTTTACTTTCATGAATTATTAGGCTTGTGTATTAAGAAAGTAATGATGAATTTTGGGGTGGTTTGGAAGTAGGGCATCTACCTTAGAAGAATTCAATACCTGTAAAACCAAAGACAGTTATCACACTTTTTTCTTTCTTCTATTCGTTATGCCTATTTTTTTTACAAGGAATGCTCTTTTCTAAAGTAAATGTCTTATTTTTGTAGAAATGTGTTACCACGAGAATGACATTTTTCTTGAATTGTAATATTTTTACGATTTCAACTTCTTTTCACGTTTTATATGTTTATTTGAGAATTTAAAAAGTTCTCAACTTGTAGATCATAAATTAATTTAACCGGTTTAAAAGTGGTGTCTCTGGAATTTGGATTGACTGATGCATCTGTCAGGAGGAAATTTAGTCGCGCGTAATATTTAACTTTCTCCTGGCAAGAGTCCATCACCCGAGGTGCATAGGATTCGAGATGTAAAGAGGCAAAGAATAATATAAGTAATTCGAGTATATCATTTATAAAAATACTATTAATTTGTAACATGTAAAATATTTCCGGGACAAAGACCCTCCATCACTGTTAGTTATTTGCGTCATTCTTCTTGATTTCTGGAACATGTGGTGAGATATTTATTTTTTGGGAATATATGCATATTCCGATCTTCCGTAAGTCGAGTATTTTGATGTAACATACGAGTTACTGCAAATGTAAGAGTGATGCACATTGAATTTTTGTCAAGTTAAAGTAAACATATGATTAAAAAAATCTATTGTGTATTTTTCTGGAGCAGTTTACAACATATTCCCTTCTGACAACATTAACCCTTTCTTTGGTTAAAAAAAACACGAGTACTTGGCGTAATCCTTCACAATTACAGAAAAAATGATCCCTCAAGAGAAAATGGCGCTGGAAACAAGTGCTTCGCTCTTGTGACAGACGGAGACCCATTAGGGCGAGCCGTTTGAGGGCGGGAGGCATCTCTCCCTTCCTCGCCTGGCCCCGCCCATTCTCGCCTCGCCCTCCCCGGCCCCGCCCCTCACCGCTCCGCCCCGCCTCGCCCGGTCCCGCCCCGCCTCGCCCGCCCTGCCCCACCCCGCGCTCTTTAATTTTCTGCTGTCGCAGTGCGAATACTAAAATTCTCTGCAAGTTAAGGGACACTTTGTGGCGACGGAGCCAGGGCCGCCTGTCTCTTTGAAGTTGGCAGGAGAGATTTCTGTTTGTTGTCGAAATGCTTGAGAGGAAACACGACGCCTGTCTCCAGAAACAAGTGAGGCGGCGAGTGTTCATTCTAATTAGCATTTGTCAGACTTTTGTAACGTCAACCGTTTTTAATTTTTTTGGCCTACCAATCATCGGGGCGAAACCTGCATATCACAGAGAAAGTAATGATTTACGATTTTAAGGTTCAACTATGTAAATTGTTAAGATAAATTATTCTACAAAATTGTATTTTAACGAAAAAGTGTGTAAAAGCAATGAGATGTAACTTTATTCTATGTTTTTAGAATCATCCTACGAGCTCTGGGAAAAGGCAGTGGCAGTATATTGATATATTAATGTGAATATCCCGCACTTTAACGTTCCTTTGGTTTAATATTCATCCATACGAATGATTATTGGCAGAACACTAATACCTTAAGCTGATAAATATCATTGTATTTCACAGAACTGAACTCAACTGAATGACTACTGATTACACCTTTTATATTTAAATGACGTTCTTGGAGAATATATTCACTTATTGTTGTACTCTTACTTACGCAATAGGTCGTGAATATTCAAAACATTTGTTTGTATACCAGCATTAAAAGCATTTACTGTTGCAAGAAATTGTTCATAAAAGGAGCTTTTACGGCACGAATGATGACGTATTAGATTTTAGGACACGAATGATTGCGTCATAACACATTCAGCCAATCACAAAGAGGGATTCTTGGGGGGGGGGAAGCGGTAAATGGATTAGCCGACCACCATTTTCTCGCACAGTTGTCAAATACCCGAGACGTGACAAAAAAGTTGTTTCGCAAAGTTAAGTTGGATTGTCCTAATGATTTATAATGCTGTTATACCAAGAATAGCGTATGCAACTCTTTTACAATGTTGCTTTATTTGCTTTCGTACAAATTTGAAAACTCGCTCCTAACGTCGCTCGTTTTCAAAACATGTGCGCATGAAATAAAGCTTAACATGATAAACTAATTGCATAAACTGCTTTTATAATACGTGATCCAAACAAGAACATTTTTTGACATAAAAACACTTTTTTTCGCAAAAATAACAACAAAAACTACTCTTACTAACTTTCGCTATAATGAATTATGTTCAAGACGCTTGACAACACTTAAATGATATTGAGTTAAGACTATTCAAAACTAGTAGATTGTCCGTAACTTGCAGTTTTTCTTCTGGCCACAATATTTACTCATCGAAATTGATGACAACTCAAATATATTTTGTTGTATTTCTTTTTTGATGTGTGTAAAGCATTTCACTTTTGATGATAGTTCTGGTGAATGGAAAAATATCCATAAACAAAGTATCACATTTAGCAGGCGAATAAATACTTTGTAGTCAGTATTCCAAATGCGAGTACACAGGAATACATTTTTTTATAGAGATACTAGAAAAAATAAGCAAAGCCGATTGAATGTTATCTACCGAACAATCAGCTATACTTGTCACAACCGAAATACATATGTATTATATTTTATATCTCCTGGGGATTCTTTCTTTCCACCGGGAGTGGCAGCTCAGTGCATCAACTGATGGCACTGCAGCGCCTCTGACCGGGAGGTCCTAGGTCCTAGGTTCGAGTCCTGACGGCGGCAGTATTTTTGACACTAGTTTTTCAACTAGGTCGAATTCAGTCGCTGTCTTGAGGAGAATTCTAGCGGTCGGCTGCTCTGATCGGTAGTTTTCCGTGGTTTTTCCGATCAACACCAGGCGAATTCCGGAGCAGGACCTTACCAAACGGGCCACGGACCGCGCGCGATCTGTCCTTCCTCTTCCTTGTCCTATCCTCTCCTCATACACACACACGTACACTAACATGCACTACACTACCACATATTCAGGGAGACCGGTCGGGAGGTTAGAGCTTGTCCCGGCTGGGGCGGTGCCCCGTTGGTGGAAGAGTCCTGGTTAGGGGGAAACCCCACTAGCCGACGGTAGGTCGGCGCCGGATCTCGTCATCCAGCGGGGGAAGATCACCGCCAGCTCCCACAAAAAACATACACTACACTAACTGGACTAATGACCAAAGCAGTTGACGTGCCCGGAAACACGAAAAAAACAAACCAAACCAACCCTGGGGATTCTGCATCCGAAGTCGCTGCCGTCCCAGCGTGCGCCGCCGCTTGCTAGGATATCAAAGGAGCTTCCACATCAGCCCCGCCGCGCCGATCCGCTCGGCCACGCCCATTTCTCTCGGCGCCGTCTCTTGCCGGCGCGCGCCCAGGCTACGCTGCGCCTTTGGCCGCGGAAATGATTGGGGGCGGTGGCAGCAGGAACAGCGTCGACGGTGGGGGAAGGGTGTTGGGGGATGGAGTAAGTGGCGCAGCAGACATCTGGGCGGTGGAGACGGCGGCAGCGCTGACCGTAATGGTGGAGAAAGAGGCGGTGGTAAATGAATGTGCAGATGAGAAGAACTAAGAGTATAATGGCGGTGGTGGTGACACAACGAGCTACAATTTGACACAACGTACAACCGAGCTTGCTGCAGTGAACTCATACAGGACAAGGAAAAGAAAGTAGCTCCAGAGGAGAGATTTTATACAAGTGAAGTAAAAATTTGCGAACTACCTCAATCAAGAGTTCACTCCGTCGCAGCGCGATTAACAAAGTTGAAGATAATTGAAGGATAGAAAATTGTGAAGCTATCATGAAATTGAACTGAGTTTATGCAAAATGGAGGAATCATGATTATACCTGACCATGGTGTTATAGATAAATGTTTCTCTCTTCATGCTACCAAGGTAAAGTATTGAACGTTACTTACACCTTCAGTTTGAATACTCATCTCTTGTACTTTCAGGATAAGTGAAATGGCAAACAACGACGTTATGTCTCGTAACCAATTATCGAACATGTACGTACATTCCATTATATTACATATCAATGAGTTAGTGAGGCGATGTTGCCATTAAAAGTATCTATATGGTTTGCTGAGGGTGAGATACTCTTTTACACACATTTTATAACCCTGAAGTATTATTTTCATACTATTGTTATTCTAAATTCATATTATTTACATTACACGACCAAAGGTTTCTCACGAAGTTACGAAACATACAGACATATTCAATTCACATGCAAGACTCAGCAATGCTAGGCTCAGGTTTCCCACAGTGGCGAATCCTGAACATTATTTCAAGTATACCACACTTTATGGAAGCTACCTCTACCGTTGTCTTTTATTTTGAGATTTTCTTAAATCCTGTTCTTAAAATGAAATTCTGTCCTTAAAAAGTACCAACGAGGATTGTTCACCGCAATATTTTGCGGTGCCTACCGACCGTCCAGACGCGCATCCTCCCCTCTCTCCGCTCTTGAAACATGAGGAGCCCTAGGTTATCGCGGCTGGCATGCGGTGACTTCGCCTGCACTAACGACTTTTCTGGTCAGCATTAAAACTATTTCAAACTTCTCACTCTAACTCTCTTCACAGCGTTAGTTAGCATAGTCCATTACGGATGCGGAAGGCTGACTGGCTCTCGGTAGCAAAACATTATTTTTGCGCATCTGTTTTAAAGCTTTCAAAATGTCAATAACTTTTTAGAGGATTATCAGACTTACGAAACATTACTTATACACTTCGAATTATTAGGTATACCGGCGGTATACGCGGTGTATCTGAGAATTCGCCAGTGGTTTGGCATTCCACTTTCGTCAGTGTGTCCGTACTGCATCCCTCCCTTAAATATTACAGAGGTTAGCAGAAATTTAACGCGTTCCGGGTTTTGAATCGCCACATTGATTGATAGATGATTTTTTCATGTTTCCGGGCGCGTCAACTGCTTTGGTCATTAGCCCCGTTAGTGTAGTGCATGTTTTTTTCGCGGAAGTTGGCGGTGATCTTTCCCCGCTGGATGGCGGGATCTGGCGCGGACCTATCGTCGGCTAGTGGGGTATCTCCCTAACCAGGACTCTCCCACCAGCGGGGCACCGCCCCAGCCGGGACAAGCTCTAAGCTCCCGACCGGTCTCCCGGAATATGTGGTAGTGTAGTGCATGTTAGTGTAAGTGTGTGTGTGAGGGGAGAGAATAGGACAAGGAAGTGGAAGGAAAGATCGCGCGCGGTCCGTGGCCCGTTTTGTACGGTACTGCTCCGGCATTCGCCTGGTGTTGATCGGAGAAACCACGGAAAACTACCGATCAGAGCAGCCGGACTCTCGAATGCTCCTCCAGACAGCGACTGAATTCGACCTAGCTGAAAAGCTAGTGTCGAAAATCCTGCCGCCGTCAGGACTCGAACGTAGGACCTCCCGGTCAGAGCTGAATCGCCACGATCTCCACCTTCTCATGGTGCTCAAATGCGGGTACAGGCCTCAGGTGCCTGTCAACGGCCCCGCTGCTGGAGGCGGTGTTGGGGCTGTCGCCGGGTGGGGGTGTGGCCGGGGACGTGGTGGGGGGTCCTTGAAAAGCGCGCGGCGCCGCCGAGCAATCAGAGGCGGCCGCCGGCGGGGGCTGTCTGCGGGAGACGCCTCCGCCGCTTGAGCGGAAAATTAAAAGCGCTGGCGGCGGTGGCGGTGGTGATGGCGGGCGCAGGTGACAGTGAGTGGGTGGGGGGCGGTGGTTGTTGGACGGAGGTGGTTATTGTGACGGGGTGGCGGTGGTTGGGTGAGGGGTTGAGGAGGAAGTATGATGATCGTGGCGAGGGTGGCGATGTTTCTGATAGATGTGGCGGGTGGGGGGCACAGGAGGTGGTTATTGTGACGGAGGTGGCATTCTGTCCTTCTCTATTCTGACCATCTCGCATTCTGTCATTCTATCTCTTTGTCCTTCTCTCTGACCCATTCTGTCCTTCTCTCTCATTCTGTCCTTCTCTCCCATTGTGTCATTCTCTCCCATTGTGTCATTCTCTCCCATTGTGTCATTCTCTCCCATTGTGTCATTCTCTCCCATTGTGTCATTCTCTCCCATTGTGTCATTCTCTCCCATTGTGTCATTCTCTCCCATTGTGTCATTCTCTCCCATTGTGTCATTCTCTCCCATTGTGTCATTCTCTCCCATTGTGTCATTCTCTCCCATTGTGTCATTTTCTCTCTTTGTGTCATTTTCTCTCTTTGTGTCATTTTCTCTCTTTGTGTCATTTCTCTCTTTGTGTCATTTTCTCTCTTGTGTCATTTTCTCTCTTTGTGTCATTTTTCTCTTTGTGTCATTTCTCTCTTTGTGTCATTTTCTCTTTGTGTCATTTCTCTTTGTGTCATTTTCTCTCTTGTGTCATTTCTCTCTTGTGTCATTTTCTCTCTTTGTGTCATTTTCTCTCTTTGTGTCATTTTCTCTCTTTGTGTCATTTCTCTCTTTGTGTCATTTCTCTCTTTGTGTCATTCTCTCTTTGTGTCATTTCTCTCTTTGTGTCATTTCTCTTTGTGTCATCTCTCTCTTTGTGTCATGTCTTCTTTGTAGCTTCTCTCTTTGTGTCATCTCTCTCTTGTGTCATGCTCTCTCTTTGTGTCATGCCTCTCTTTGTGTCATGCTCTCTCTTTGTGTCATGCGCTCTCTTTGTGTCATGCTCTCTCTTTGTGTCATGCTCTCTCTTTGTGTCATTATCTCTCTTTGTGTCATTTCTCTCTTTGTGTCATTTTCTCTCTTTGTGTCATTTTCTCTCTTTGTGTCATTTTCTCTCTTTGTGTCATTTTCTCTCTTTGTGTCATTTTCTCTTTGTGTCTTTTCTCTTTGTGTCATTTCTCTCTTTGTGTCATTTCTCTCTTTGTGTCATTTTCTCTCTTTGTGTCATTTTCTCTCTTTGTGTCATTTTCTCTCTTTGTGTCATTTTCTCTCTTTGTGTCATTTTCTCTCTTTGTGTCATTTTCTCTCTTTGTGTCATTTTCTCTCTTTGTGTCATTTTCTCTCTTGTGTCATTTTCTCTCTTTGTGTCATTTTCTCTTTGTGTCATTTTCTCTCTTGTGTCATTCTCTCTTTGTGTCATTCTCTCTCTTTGTGTCATTCTTCTCTTTGTGTCATTCTCTCTCTTTGTGTCATGCTCTCTCTTTGTGTCATTTCTCTCTTTGTGTCATGCTCTCTCTTTGTGTCATCTCTCTCTTTGTGTCATTCTCTCTCTTTGTGTCATGCTCTCTCTTTGTGTCATGCTCTCTCTTTGTGTCATGCTCTCTTTGTGTCATTTTCTCTTTGTGTCATGCTTCTCTTTGTGTCATTTTCTCTCTTGTGTCATTCTCTCTCTTTGTGTCATTTTCTCTCTTTGTGTCATTCTCTCTCTTGTGTCATTTTCTCTCTTTGTGCCCTTTTCTCTCTTTGTGCCATTTTCTCTCTTTGTGCCATTTTCTCTCTTTGTGTCATTCTCTCTCTTTGTGTCATGTTCTCTCTTTGTGTCATGCTCTCTCTTTGTGTCATTCAATCTCTTTGTGTCATTCAATCTCTTTGTGTCATTCTCTCTCATTTTGTCATTCTCATCCTCTCTTTCATTATATCATTATCTCCTTCTCCCTCTCTTATTCTTTCCCTCTCTCATTATTTCCCTCTCTGTCTTTTCGTAGCGTGTTGGTCTGTCAGCACTTCCAAGATGACGCGGAGATCCTCGCGCGCAGACGGACAGCGCAGGGATTGGCGCATGTCTCGGGAATTCTGCTCCGCCGACGCGCGATCTGTGTATTGCTTTAGCCCATGTCTCCTAGAGCAGGGGTCTTCATCCTATCATACCTTTAGGAACCCTTTCGAGGCCATAGTTTTCTTCAAGAAACCTCACATTTTGGTAGCAGATCAATTAGTTTATCAAAGCATTTTTTATACTCAAATTCGCAAAATTGTATATACGGCCCAAAAATATATAAAATAGTGAGTCATATAATATTTATAATTTACCCTAGGTGTTCCTTCCTCTTTTGGGCAATCACAGTACAAAAGTTTCAAAAAATAGGTTTTACTTTTCAAATAGTCTGAAACATAACATTTCGCGTGATGTAGTTTTTCGCATCATCAGGGTGAACAAAATTCATATAAATACATTAGTCTGAAGATGTAAACATAATCTGAAAATGGAAAAAATCCGTATTTTGTATTATTTTCTTTTATATTATAATTTTTTAATTGTTTGTTCAAAATTACATGTTTGTGCAATCAACCACCTATTTTATATCCAATTTAATTAATTTTGTAATTTTTACTTCGATATTATATTAATCTAATATTTTAGTGTCTACTATTTCGTTCTTACATTAAAAATTCTTTGCATAAAAATTGTACTTGCTTTGGCTGAGTAAATACTGTCCACTTGCTGAACCCTTGTTAACCAACCGGAGAACCCTAGGGTTCCATGGAACCCAGTTTGAAGACCTCTGTCCTAGAAGATAGAAATGTTATCAGAACAATAGCATGCAATTAGGAGAATAAATCCACTAACACATTTATTGTAAAATGTAATCATTTGGTATATATTCGTTATATTTTTATATTTGAAACACGAAGCGTTTTAACTTAGAAAAAGAGTTTGAGTTTCAATAAATTTCGTTTTTTTCTTTTAAGTAATGGAAGAATTTGTAATCGCTAGCTCTATTAACTGATTTTATTGTACGAACACAAAATTTTAATAGTATATTAAAATCAAAAGAATGATGATGTTTCTGCTGTCAGATGTTCATTAGGTCGTTTGGTGGCAGCGTGTTTTGTTGTAAGAGTTACAGTCGATCAATCAAATGCGATCTACATTTTTGTCGTCTAGTGCGTGCGATCCTGAGACATGAAGTTATAGTTAACGATGCGAAGATAGCGTGTTTAAGTTTCAATATTGAGGTTTTTAAATGTAAAGGTAATAGTGTGATAAAATCTTCAATATTATACATAAGGCTATGTTTCGTTTTCATTTTAACTTGGAATTATAAATTTAATATTAAATCCAAATGAATTCAATTGGGGCTCATATTACACAAATTTTACTAAATAAAATTGTTTAAAACATTCCTACTAGAAATCGAACTCGGGTCGTATGGTTTACTTCCCTTTGCAGTAAACAATAAGATACGGAAATGACTAATGCTCAAAACGGTTCTGTAGGCCTGATGTTTTGCAGATTATTTGATACTTAAGTCATCATCCTTTCGACTTGCCGGCCAGGAT